>VDFB02000008.1:375351518-375491182 GCA_007258455.2 Sequoia sempervirens | reverse complement strand
AAGCCATTCCCCTGACATACATAACCGATAAACAAATCTCCAAGTTCATCCTCAATTATATCATATGTTAAAAATGGTTTCCCACAATCCATCATCACTAACAACGGTCATCCCTTCGAAAATCAAGATGTTCATGAGTTATATGAGAAATTCCACTTACAACATTGCTTTTCCATGCCCTATTACTCGTAGGGTAACACCCAAGCTAAGGCATCCAATAAGACCATAGTAAAAATTCTTAAAAATGCTATCAATGATGTTGGGACTCGGGTATAAACACAAACTTAGGTCGCCACACTGAGAAGGAATCGCCAACAAATTTTGAACTGAAAGCACATAAGTGGTTCTTTATGTTTTGAATTTCAAAATGGTGTAAACTAATGAAATATAGAACTTTTGATGAATTTTATTGTTGTAATTTTTAAAATTTAAAAAAAAAATTGTTTTCATTATGTTTTTATCAATTTAAGGTCAGATTTTGGAATGCTGAAAATTTCAGAAAAGAGTGACTTCACGGACCGTCAAGAAAAAAATTGAAAAAAAACTTCGTTTCTCCCTTTTTTTTTTCTCCAAATAGGTAACTTCAATATCTTGTGCATGGAAAAAAATAAATAATTTTGATGTATATTTTTCTCGTAATAACGTTTTAAGTCAAACATGTCGGACTTAGATGCTTTCATGGTCGTCAACGATATAATTTTAATCATTTTCAAAAAATTAACCCTTTGAAGAAGCGACCTCCTCTTGTGCCCTATATAGTACTTAATTTTTTTTAATAATTTTTACTATCTTATTTTTAATTTGTAATCAACCTCTTTTTTCATTTTAAAAACCTATTTGTATTATTTTAAAAATAAAATATATTAAAACTAATCAAATTATTAAAAAAATTATATATTTGATTCTACACTCTGAGCTCTACAAAAGGGTATTTTTTTTTTTGTAGAAAAATCATTTTGACTAAAGAAATTCTTAGCTAAAGTTGAAAGTTTCAGAAAATTCTGAAAAAAGCTGAGTTGGCTGCCAACTAGGATGCCACATAGACAGTTTCGGTAGAAACAGTTTCTATAGAAAGGGTTTTGACCGAAACCCTTTCTATAGAAATAGTTTCTACCGAAACCCTTTCTATAGAAACCTCACACATTAAAAAATGCAATTTCAAAGCCAATTTCAAAGCGGGAAAAGGAAAATTTTGATTTTTTGGGATTCAGCCAAAATTTATTCGGTCGAAACCTGTGTGCCACGTAATAGGCCATGTGGTTTCGGTCAAAACCTAGTCGGATGAAACCTTTCTGGCTGAAAATATTTCGCTCAGAACTTTATTTTTAGCCAAAAGTGTGACACAGCTTTGTGCTTTTACCCAGTCATGATTGGCACATTCAACTTAACCCCACCCTATGGGTGTATTGCACAAGCATTCACACACCCATTGGTGCCACTCCATTCACCCTAGTCTTCTATATGGAGGCTATCCTTCCTATAGAGGTTGAATTCCCCTCCCTATGGGTCTTCATGAAAGGGCTCATTGACGATGAGGAGTAATGAATATCTCGACTACATGAATTAGAGTTGCTTGATGAACACAGACAGAAGGCATTGGATCATCTATAGGCATACCAGAACCATATTTTTCGTAGTTACACCAAAAAGGTTTTGGTCAAACATTTTGACATTAGTGACTTAGTGTTGATGCATAATCCAAAAAATCAAACAGAATGTGAAAAACTCGATAAATTTGAGCCCAACTAGCTAGGTCCATATGTCATAACAACTTCCTTTGGTTTTGACGCTTATCAGTTATCCACACCTGAAGGAGAACCTTTATCTGAGCCCATCAATATCTTTCACCTGCACAAGTTCTATACCTAGCTTTAGAGGGCTAGGATAAAAGTCTTGAAAAAATACAAAAAAATGAGAAAAAGTCTTGAAAAAATACAAAAAAAGAGAGAAAAATTCCTAAAAAAAAAAGGTGTTACCTTGATGAAAACCTAGCAAACAAGCATCTTGGTGATAGCAAAAAAAATAAAAATACTATAAAAATAGTAAAGAGAAAATAATTCATCCAATAGTGAAACCACGTCAGTGGTGCTTTGGATAAGTACCATGGTGAAAACTTGGCAAACAAGCACCATGTGTAATCAGTCTTTGCTTCGTCATCTATTATCACTCTATCCAACCTTCCATCCCAATCCATAATAATGCCTTTCCCTTCCATCCCCCATTTGGCATCCATCATCTAGCCTTGTCATCTTTATCATGACTTCCAAGTGGTTGATGTCTTGCATCCTTTCTCCTCCATCTTCCATCCATAATAAAACCATGTCCCATCCCATCCCTATTGGTTAGTCCTATACCTTTGTGAGGAAATTTCCTAACACTTGGATTCATTGGATTCTACACTTGTCAATGGAGGTCAAAATATTTAGATAAAACACATAAAAATTAGAATATTCACAAAAACACAAAAAAAATATAAAATGACAAAAAGAAAAGAAAAATCATAAAACTTCAAAATCCAAAAAAATCAAAACATGTCAAAAACTAAAAAAATTCAGATAACTTTCACAAAATCCCAAAAACAGAGCCAAATTCAGTTGTATCAATCTTTGTCATTATCGAATTACGTTGCCTCTACGACTGGACATAGGCAAGTCCATCTGTCAATGTGCCCCTAAGGAATTAGGCTAGTCCTTTAGGTGTTGTCAAATAAAATCATGATTTGGTCCTTTGTCATTGAAACAAATTCAAGTGTCAAGTGAGACTATGAGGTCTTTGTGCATTGCTACGTAGGCAAGGCCATTTGTCGATGAGCCCCCGAGGCCCCCTAGGTCAGTATTTTAGGGTTCGTCGGGTCGGTCAAAATAAATGGGACACTGTTAACTTGGACATGACATAATCATCTGAATTTCAAACACAAATCCTGAATCAACAAGACAAGCAAGACAACATGTCTCCAAGTCAAATCAATCATTTGTCAAAACAATCAAACTATTCAAACTAATCAAAACCAATGGTCTTATACAGGATGTGTCCTTCCTGAAACTGGACCTTGTCACTATCACACTTTTCCATTTTCCTTATGCAAGTAGTTACATGATTGAAACTAGACTTGACATCTTATACAATATGTTTTCTCTTTTGAAACTAGGCCTTGTCAAAATAGTCCACCCCTCACTCACTTCATCACTTAACACATTGGAAAAAACTTATTGGAAAATAATCTGAATGGTTGTTGACTCTTTTGGTTTATTTTGTCTTATCTTTTCGATTTTCTTTGGTCATGTTACTAGCCACCTTGAGGATGTCCCATGAAGGATTTAGAGGAGCAATGATGTCTCATGAATTTTCTTTTATTTGATTGTTGTCTACGGTTTGTCTTGACAAAAAGACTAGGGCAACATGACCCTTAGTATGAGTTAGGATATTCCTTGTTTGCAATTGTCCGTTTTACAGATGAATGACCTTGCACACCTTGTTCTATGTCATACCATGGTGTTTGTTGTTCATTTTCCATATTTTACTAACCAATAATGATTAAATGCAAAAGCCTGGCATAGAAAAATATATATTTGCAAATTATCTCAACTAGCACTATCTCAACATCCAGATCTTCTGTGCTAACAACCATCTTTTTTGTGCTAACATTCATCTTTTTCTCTCTAACATTTCTTTTATTTTGCATCTTCATCATCCTTATCTATTTTCTTCTATCCTATTATCCATCCTCTAGTCTTCTCATCCATTTTGAGAGCACACTCATGTTCTTTGAACTCACCTGTCCTCTCGAGGGGGCATACCACTACCTCCCCGTCATCCTTCCTTATCCCACTTTCACCAGGGCATATCTTTTTCTTTGACACAATGTGATAAACTGCATTGTATCAAAGAGGGACAAATGTAGACACTAAAAAATGGCCTAGGCTTGCTAACACCATTTCTCCATTGTCTAGGGTCATATTTCTACTATTAATTAAATAATTCTTTATTATTTAATTAATTAATTTAATTCATTTCTTCATTAATCTTAATTAATCAAATAAATTATATTTATTCAATCATGACGCTAATGTCCTCTTTCCTCTATAATTAAATAAACTTTATTGATTTAATTATTACCATTTTCTACTACAATTGAATAATTAAATTAATTATTTAATTATTCACTTTTAACTTTTTTCTAACACAAATTAATTAAATCTTATTTAATTAATGACTTATATTTTCTCTCATTTTTTGAATTAAATTTGTATTTAAATAAAAAATTTAACTCATTTTTTCCTCTTGCAATGAGATAATGTTTCCATTATTTCAAAATGCAATTTCTTTTTCAAACTAACTGATTTTGTTGAAAAATAAGTTAATTTCCTCTTGCTCTTTCACTTTCGATCTTATCTCATCTCGTCTCGTCTAATTTTAGCCATTGATCAAATTAATATCTTTTCAATCTTGATCATTTATTTCTCAGCTTGCTCTCTATAAATAGTGTTACTATTTATCATTTTGATCATCTGAGAAATTCTTGAACAGGTTATCATGATATTGAGATAATTAATTTCTTCGATATTTTGTTGTCATTTACTTTAGGCTTTCATTGTAGGTTACATATCTGAGGGCATTCATTACTTTATAGCAAAATGGAGAAGAACAATGAAGGTGATTCAACCATGGTGTTAAGACTTGGGTAACTTTGTTGTGTTATTCTGAGTTTTCTTAATAGGATTGTGCTTCGTTGTTGCTTAGAGATTTTGGGGTTTGATTTTATTGATTAATGTTTTCTAACTTTGAATTTTCCTAAGCTACAATTAGAGTACTGATAAGACATTTTAAATCAGCTATGATGATCCCACAACAAGACAATTGAAACTATATTTTCAATGGATTTGAGTAATTTATTTCAAACCTGCATATCAAAAGAATATATATAGTTGTATATATGTACATATATATACATACCCATATTATATATATGTATATGTACATATAACTATATGTATAAATAACAATGCAAGTATGCACCTCATGTTACAAACTGACTTCTTATAGTTAAACCTGCAAAAATTTAGATTTAGTCATTATTGCATGAAATAAAAATGGTTTTAAACTTACATTAAAATTTGCATGGAAATGAGAATGGTGATGCGTGCACATTAATAATTGCATAAAGTAGATAGACATCATTGAAAGATCAATTGCATGTAAAGAAAAATGAATGAATTGCATCTTAATGATATATATTTTATCATTATTATACATGTAAAGTTTGAAATAATGAAAGATGTACATATAATTGTTGCATGAAAGAAAAGAGTATTTATTTATTTTATGATCATTATGCATGTTATTTTCTTCTATATGTGAATTGGGTTTATCTTCCTAGATAGAGTGTCGAATATGGACCAATAGAGAAGGCCGGTCCTCCTTTGGGGATCTATCAAATATTTCTAGTGCTTTGGCCAATGCCATGTATTCATTGAACTAGAAGAATGTTACCTAGAAAATTTATTTATATCTTTCTCTGACATATCCTAATAGTAGGACATTGTATGTTCATGATAGAAATAAATGTAGATATATCAAGTTGCATTGAGATTCCCTCTTGATATTTGTTTCCAAGTTGCTAGGTACTTCATGCAAGGTTGGGTATTCTTTGAGTAGGAAGAATTCTAGGGAAGCATAAGCTTCGTGGTTGGGTGAAAATTGCCTGAGCCATGTTGTCATCTCTTGACTTATAGATGACTATGAGGGTCTGTGATGGTCAAAGACTACTATAAATGTCTTCACATTATTAATATATCATTGATTGTATTTGTAATCCCAGATTGTATATTTAGATGACTATATGGCATGAGATCTTGAGTTGTACTTTTGTATATCATATTGTTGATGGTCCCTTTAGCACAGCAACATGCAAACAAAATATTGCTACTCTGCTTCTCCTGAAAGAGAAAGATGATCACATGGATATCTTAACTCCCAAGGTATTTGTAGTTGGTTCTCAACTGTGCTGATGTCCCTCAGCGGTCAATGTAATAGTAATGTTCAAGGGGCCTGCTGGTGTTGAGCTTTTGGATTGTTTTGGGTTAAACATAAATTCAAACCTACTCTAACTAGGGTTTTAAATAAATAGAAAAAGATGGATCAGGTCTTTGAGACAAAAAAGAATGACACTTCATCCGAATTAACCAAACCTATCACCTTCCAAGGAATCCCTAACTAAAACTGTAGAAAAAACTTAACTTGTGACTAACACACAGTTTCATTCATTCACAGTGCTGATTTCAATAGCAGATTGCAAGTTACCATTTTAAAAAAATATAAAAGACCAAACTTCATTCCTTGAAAGCTTCCTAAATCAGATGATTAATTCAAGACAAACACCATTCTGGAACACAACATGAAGTAGATTGAGATCTGGTTACTTCTACTGTTAGTGAAACCGATAAGCAACATTTACAAAGCTGGCACAATCACCAGTGTACAGAAAATATGTGGCTCCAAATTGTTTCCATTTACACTAAGAAAACTGAAAGACACATTAGTCTATTCTAAATCTAACTCCTACTCCAAGAAGACAAAAGAAGGTCCTATTACAAATAATCACGATCAACTTCTATCTCCTCTATTCCTATTCTACTGGCTATTAACTAGAAATTCTCTATTTAGAAGTTCTACCTTCAAAGTTCTAACCTAGAAGTGCTAACCTTTACAAAGAGGCAAGAATGCCTTATATATAGAATGTCACAAAAGGAATGCGCTGTCCCCCCTGCATTAGGGTTTACAAAATATCCACCTCTAGGAGAGTCGGATCTCAAATCTTTTGAAAAGAATCAATGCTGCATTTAATGAGAAGCCCTACTGTCCGAGTCGGTGATGGCTTGACCTTAGGAGAAACCTTTAGATCTTTTTGCAGTTGCAACATTAACTCATCTATCTACGTGTCCATACTTGAACTCCCTCTGAAATCTTCCTTGAATGCTCCAGAATATCATTAATATTGATCTACCTATTAGTGGTCATTACAACTGTCCCTGTGAGTCATGGCCACTTCTTTCTTCTGGCCTCCTTCATAGTCTAGCCTTCTCCTATATGTTGACCACCCTTTGGAAGCATCATCAATCCTTCCTGTAGATCTGAATGCCATCGCCCAAGTCAATCCATCGCCTTTGGATCTCAAAAGGAATCCATGTCATTTGCATCATGTTGGTCTTCTTACACAGGGATGGTCAATTGGTCAACTATCGCCAGTCAATCCTCTTAGCCTCTTGTGATTGGTCGGGCGTACACCACGCGAGCTTCTTAGGTGGTCAAAGGCGATTTAGAATGAATCGCATGTCGGTGAGACACCATCGGTGTCTCCTCGATGCGATTATATCTCTTTGATCTTAAGCCTTTTTTTTCGGCGTGTCCTTCCCGCTTCGGCGAGACCTTTCACCAAAGGCTATACCCCTTGGCAAGATCCTCTCGAGCTCATCCTCCCTTCGGAAAGAGCCTTCTGGGTCGGTAAGAAGTCATAGCGAAAGCACGTTATGCATTTGAAGTCCCCCCGATTTCCTCTTGTTTCTCTTTGAGCTCCTTTTCTTTTCGGCGAGACTTGGTCTCCTTGGCATGAGATCACAATGAATCCCCTTTTGCTTTCACTGAGACAGTCCAGATTCACCCAGACGTTCCGCCGAATTCCCTTTATTCTTCTGGAGTCTCCCCGAGTTCTTTCGTTTCGGCGTGACCTTCGAACTTTGCTAAGACCTTACACCGAGGTCTTGTCCTTCACCGAGTGTTCATTTGAGTTTAGGGAGAGTTTGTTTAGTCGATGAGACATCTCGTCGAACCTTAGATCTTTTGACGAGCTCGTTTTCCCTTTTGATGAGACAATCTCACATCGGTGGGACCTTTGGCCGAAGCCACTCCGTTTTGCCGATGTCGCTTGTGTCGCTACGACCTCACCTCTTCGGCTAGACATTATGCCAAAGGTTTTATCCTTTGCTGAATGCAACTCCCTTCAGAAGACCCATGCCAATTGGCTAGACCTCCTACCGAAGGAAAAATTATCGCCAAGACTCAGATTCTTAGGTGGGACCCCTCCCTGTCGGTGGGAATTCGTTCGGTCGGTGAGACTTTATACCGATCGAAGCCCCCTTTTGCCAAATTTTGTTGTCGCCAAGACCCCTCTTGTGGTCATACCGATATGCTTTCCTTCTCTCCACTTGTGTCGCCGTAACATTCCCCTATCGGGGAGACGTCCTATAGATACATTATGCTTTGCTGAGGGATCTCCATAAGCACATCTTTTGTCACTGTGACAACCTGATTCTCTCACCGATGAAACAATATGTTGGTGAGAATTTATGGGTCGGCAAGACTGCATGACCTCATATCGATAGTTCTTTCCTTATGCTCTGTCAGCGAGACCAAATATATTTGTCGAGACTTCTTTTCGAAGGAAAGTCTTTCGCTGAAAGGAATGCCTTTATTGGTGGTTGGTAAGACTGCAGGCGTTCAAAAAGACCTCCCGCTGAAGCAATAACTCTCACTGAAAGGGGGTTCATTTGTTCTGCACTAGTCGGTGAGACCCGAAGATTTCACCGAGACTTCTTGGTGAAGAAGATGACTCCCGCCGAATTGTTTGCTTGTTGTGTGGTAGTCGGTGAGACTTTAGGAAGTCACCAAGACTTCCTCCTGAAGCCAAACCCTCATACTAAAATGTGTTCTATCTGTTGTCGGTCAGTGAGACATGGAGAATTCGCCAAGACTTCTCCCTGAAGGAAATCTCCTACTGAAGTGTTAGCCCGGTGTTGCTAGTTGGTGAGACATGGAGCCTTCGTCGAGACCTTTCCCCGAAGGAAATATTTTCATGCCGATGGGAAACTCCTAGTCGCCGGGACTCTGGTTGATGTCTTGCCAATTGATGCCTGCACATGAATTTCACTTGCTGTGACATCTTTGGGGTCTTGCCGATAGGCGACACAAACACATATTGACAGAATGCACTGGTAGTTAGCAAGACATCTGCAAGGTCTTGCCGAATTTCTTCTTAGAGGAGAATTGTGACCAACTGGACTGAGGAATGCATTCCAATTGAGCTCCCTTGGCAAATATCATCACGTGTGTGATTTAATCCTGCAAGATAGAGTCCCCATTAGTCATCAGAATGAGGTAAGATATATTATCATAAGATACACTTCTGCTTGTGATTATTTCATTGAATACTTAGCAAGAAGGGAACCAACTTAAGCTAAAACAGGGCCAAAATTTGACAAAACAAGAAGGAAAACCCAGGCAGAAAACAAAAGAACTCCCAAGGGGAAAGCTAGTAACCAAAAAAAAACAACAAAACAAAAGCAAAAGAAGGGGGGACTGATTTTGTTCTAAATTAAAATGGGGTGGTTATGCAAGGCATAACAAATGGCGACTCGGTTGGGAAAATGGTTTAACCATTTTCAAGAGGCTGAAGGATTCAGCTTCCAGAACTCCTGGTTTACGAACATCACAACTCCAGTTGGGTCAGTTATAACAAGCGAGGTTGAGTTAGAATCTCAAATGTAAATCAACACTAGCTACCCCTGAATCTATGTGTGCTTGATAATGCATCATCCTTTCATAAAGCTTTCTTCACCTTTTGAACAAACAATGTGCAAGATTTGAGCTACATGAGTTGATTTCCTTTGGTTGTTGTGCAATGATATCTTGGGCATTGCTCCACTACCAATCAGGCATTCATAGCCCCGACGAAGATACCTCTAGTTTCCTCACAGCATTGCTCTACTGCCAACCAGGTGTCCATAGCCCTAGTAGAGATACTGGAATCACCCACTCATATTGAGTCTTCCTCCTTTCTTTTGATAATTCTTTTCTTTTTTCTTTTCTATTTTCTCTTGGAGTTTCAGATATTTCTTGTAATTCTCTTTCAATATGTCAGATCTTTAACATCTCATCTGGGTTGAAAACTACCATGGACCTCATAACAACACTTGGGAGATCGGATTTTTCACTCAAATCTTATAGCACTGTCATCCTAGGACAAATATACCATTACAAGAGGAGATGATCTTGGTGATTTGTGAAAGATTCAGGGAGAGTTAATGAAGGGTATTTACTTGGCACCTTGTTTTCAAGACCTTCCACAACTTTTATTGACAATGGGCATAAAACAAATAATTTAGGACAAAAGCACTCAATTAGCAAACCTAAAAATATCTAAACCATTTCTCTCCAAATAACCAAAGTATGCTGTGGATAACAACCACCATTTTAAGATGGGAAAGAATAGAGAAACCCCAAAAGAATAAAAAATACAGAAAGCAAAAGAGCAAGGGAAATATAAAGACAGAAAGAAAAGGACAAACAAACAAACAGCCAACTATTTACAAACAAACAGGGAAACAAACTATCTACAAACCAAAACAAAAGGGACGGAAAAAGGAAAACAACAGCACAAAAGAAAACTAACTAAACCCAAAACTAACACTAACCTATCCTATCCCTAAACTAACTCCAAAGCCAAACTTTGCAAACACAAGACTGCAAAAATTTGTACATTGATTTGACTGATTTTTCATTATGTGCAACAATCTTAACTTACTAGGCACAGTTCTAAACCTAGCAAATTTATCTTTATACTCAAAAATATGAAGTTTATAGGAAATAAGTTCATTCTGAGGGCATAAAGCTTGAAATATTATCAGTTGTGGGTTCTCAGTTTTGTCATGATTTACCCACAAATAGGTTTTACTATCCTCTACACCATAATCAAACTGAAAATTATTAAAACACAGAGGATAATGAAAGGACACCACCTGATTCTGAAGATTCCTAGTTGCTAATGCAGACTTATGGTGTATGATCTCCTCTTCACGAGGTCTCAGCTCATGGAACACCACTAAATCAAGGTTCATCTTACAGTTAGGATACTCACTCACCACCATCTCTGTATTCATCTTGGGCACGAAGTCAATTTTTTTTTGAATTTCTTGAGATGAATCCTCACTTTCACCATTCTCTTGAAACATGCCACCCCCAAAGGTTTGGGAATCTGCCTCCAGCTTATCACCATTAGTACCAGGGATACTATCGCATGGTGAACCAGGATTTCCTTCGAACTCACTTGAATGCACAGAGTCAAAGTCAGGAAAGCACTTTCTCAATTCAAATTCCTCTGAAATAACCTCTTGGTCCTTTCCTGGGCACCCCTCTGCTTCATCCAAATGTACCCCATCATGAGTTTCCTCAGGAAACACTTGACTAATCTGCACATTTACTTGGAATTCTTCTCTTAAGATTTCATTTTGGCATTTAAGTCCTTGTCTTTGACCACCAGGTTCATTAGCAATCTCACCTTGAAGTGTGTTATCTGTTTCAATCTGTTCACTACTTAAATTAGTAGAGTCATCCTCTTGCACTGACCCACCAAAGTGTGTTTCTTCCTCATTCCCCATCATGAAAGCATCTATGAATGCATCGATGAATCCATTCTCCCCTTCTAGCAAGTCTGCACTAGGTAGAGGAGTGTCATCAGTTGTTGAATCCATCTCAATGCAGGAATCAAGGTCATCAAAAGATAGGGAAGAATTAAATCTCCTCACATAGTTAGTCTCATCATCTTGGATGGACTGATTTCCATTCTCATGTGTGCTATTTTTTTCATCCTCTTCATTGGGGTGCAATGAACTATGCTTTGGAAGACGACTGAAACGAGATGATATGGTCACAACCTCATTAACGAGTGGAGTACCTAACTCTATGATCGGATTTTGCAGGGATGAGTTCTCCCAGTTGTCTTGTGTGTGATTGACCTGATGTGGGGTGTTGGGTGAAGTGGCATAAGGTTGCAGACGATGGCAGTTTGCAAGCACAAGATGACTATAACCCTGAGTTTGGCTATCTGAATTTCTAGTGTCACATCCAAATTGTGCCAATAAGAGAGCTTTTTTCAATGCATCATGCAAGGATGTAGCCTCACCACAACCTTTGACTTTGGTTGCAAATGAAAGGTTTAAACCCCAATAATAATGTTCTATCAGTGTATGATCATCCACAACCAAACCTACAGCTTGAACCCTTTGATACATAAACAAAAATATATGATTAAATTAGTAAATTTGTTCTAATGGTATCCTTTTCGTAGCTGCAAATTCATGTAGTGGGTGTTGTGTCCAAGGATCAAACTGATCTAAGAATAAGATTTCTAACTCCGCCCATGAACAAATATATTTTGGTGGCAGATAAACATACCATTGTCTTGCTAAACCTTGAAGTGTTCTGATGAACAACTGACAGACAACATCCTCATGCTGAACCTCGAGAAAAGTAAGTACACGCTTGCAAGTTTTGACATGTTCAGAAGCATTTTTCCCACTATTAGGGAAAAATAAAGGAAGCCTATCATACATATGACCAGGGATTTCATGGAAAAATCCTGGTATATACAAAGGACCACCCATTAGAGCTGGGTTTTCCAAGACCCGACCCAATCCAACTCACAACGATCCAAGATTACTCATAGGGCCCTCCTTCTAGCACCAGTTCCTATTGATGGTCCCTTTGGCACACAACATGCAAACATAATATTGCTACTCTGCTTCTCCTGAAAGAGAAAGATGATCACATGGATATCTTAACTCCCAAGGTCTTTGTAGTTGGTTCTCAACTGTGCTGATGTCCCTCAATGGTCAATGTAACAGTAATGTTCAAAGGGCCTGCTGGTGTTGAGCTTTTGGATTGTTTTGGGTTAAACATAAATTCAAACCTACTCTAACTGGGGTTTTAAATAAACAGAAAAAGATGGATCAGGGCTTTGAGACAGAAAAGAATGACACTTCATCCGAATTAACCAGACCTGTCACCTTCCAAGGAATCCCTAACTAAAACTGTAGAACAAACTTAACTTGTGGCTAACACACAGTTTCATTCATTCACAGTGTTGATTTCAACAGCAGATTGCAAGTTACCATTTAAAAAAAATATAAAAGACCAAACTTCATTCCTTGAAAGCTTCCTAAATCAGATGATTAATTCAAGACAAACACCATTTTGGAACACAACATGAAGTAGATTGAGATCTGGTTGCTTCTACTGTTAGTGAAACAAATAAGCAGCATTTACAAAGTTGGCACAATCATTAGTGTACAGAAAATCTATGGCTCCAAATTGTTTCCATTTACACTAAGAAAACTGAAAGACACATTAGTCTATTCTAAATCTAACTCCTACTCCAAGAAGACAAAAGAAGGTCTTATTACAAAGAATCAGGATCAGCTTCTATCCCCTCTATTCCTATTCTACTAGCTACTTACTAGAAATTCTCTATCTAGAAGTTCTACCTTCAAAGTTCTAACCTAGAAGTGCTAACCTTTACAAAGAGGCAAGAATTCCTTATATACAGAATGTCACAACAGGAATGCGCTATCCCCCTACATTAGGGTTTACAAAACATCCACCTCCAGGAGAGCTGACTCTCAGATCTTTTGAAAAGAATCAATGTTGCGTTCAATGAGAAGCCCTGCTGTCCGAGTTGGTGATGGATTGACCTCAGGAGAAACCTTTAGATATTTTTACAGTTGCAACATTAACTCATCTATCTGCGTGTCCATACTCGAACTCCCTTTGAAATATGCCTTGAATGCTCCATAATATCATTAATATTGATTTGCTTGTCAGTGGTCATTATAGTTGTCCCTGTGAGTCATGGCCACTTCTTTCTTCTGGCCTCCTTCATATTCTAGCCTTCTCCTGTATGTTGACCACCCTCTGGAAGCATCATCGAGCCTTCCTGTAGATCTGAACACCATCACCCGAGTCAATCCATCGCCTTTGGATCTCAAAAGGAATCCATGTCATTTGCATCATGTTGGTCTTCTTACACAGGGATGGTCAATTGGTCAATTGTCGCTAGTCAGTCCTCTTAGCCTCTTGTGATTGGTCGGGCGTATGCCACACGAGCTTCTTAGGCGGTCAAAGGTGATATAAAATGAATCACATGTCGGTGAGACACCATCGGTGTCTCCCCGATGCAATTATATCTCTTTGATCTCAGGGCTTTTGTTTCGGCGTGTCCTTCCCGCTTCGGTGAGACCTTTTGTCGAAGGCTATACCCCTCGGCGAGATCCTCTCGAGCTCATCCTCCCTTCGGCAAGAGCCTTCTAGGTTGGCAAGAAGTCATAGCGAAAGCACCTCATTCATTTGAAGTCCCCCCAATTTCCTCTTGTTTCTCTTCGAGCTCCTTTTCTTTTCGGCGAGACTTGGTCTCCTCGACATGAGATCACAACGAATCCCCTTTTTCTTTCACTGAGACAGTCCGGAGTCACCCAAACGTTTCACCAAATTCCCTTTATTCTTCTGGAGTATCCCCGAGTTCTTTCATTTTGGCGTGACCTTCAAACTTCACTAAGAACTTAAACCGAGGTCTTGTCCTTCGCCGAGTGTTCATTTGAGTTCGGGGAGAGTTTATTTAGTCGATGAGACATCTCGCCAAACCTTAGATCTTTTGGCAAGCTCGTTCTGCCCTTTCGGTGAGACAATCTCACATTGGTGGGACCTTTGGCTGAAGCCACTCCATTTTTCTGATGTTGCTTTTGTCGCTGCGACCTCACCTCTTCGGCCAAACATTATGCCGAAGGTTTTATCCTTCGCCGAATGCAACTCCCTTCAGCGAGACCCATGCCAATCGGCTAGACCTCCTACCAAGGGAAAAATTATCACTGAGACTCAGATTCTTAGGTGGGACCCCTCCCTTTCGGTGGGACTTCATTCGGTCAGTGAGACTTTATACCGACCGAAGCCCCCTTTTGCGAATTCTATTATCGCCAAGACCCCTCTTGTGGTCATACCGATATGCTTTCCTTCTCTCCACTTGTGTCACCATAACATTCCCCTATTGGGGAGACATCCTATAGATACATTATGCTTTGCCGAGGGATCTCCATAAGCACATCTTTTGTTGCTGTGACAACCTGATTCTCTCACCGATGAAACAATATGTCAGTGAGACTTTATGGGTCGGCAAGACTACAGGACCTCATATCGATAGTTCTTTCCTTATGCTCTGTCGGCGAGACCAAATATATTCGCCGAGACTTCTTTCCGAAGGAAAGTCTTTCGCCGAAATGCATGCCTTTATCAGTGGTCAGCAAGACTGCAGGCATTCGGCAAGACCTCCCACCGAAGGAATAACTCTCGCCGAAAGGGGGTTCATTTGTTCCACACTAGTCGGCGAGACTCAAAGATTTCACTGAGACTTCTTGGAAAAGAAGATGACTCCCGCCGAAGTGTTTACTCATTGTGCGGTAGTTGGTGAGACTTTAGGAAGTCGCCAAGACTTCCTCCCGAAGCCAAACCCTCATACCGAAATGTGTTCTATCTGTCGTCGATCAGTGAGACATGGAGAATTCGCTGAGACTTCTCCTCGAAGGAAATCTCCTGCCGAAGTGTTAGCCCGGTGTTGCTAGTCGGTGAGACATGGAGCCTTCGCCGAGACCTTTCCCAGAAGGAAATCTTTTCATGCCGATGGGAAACTCCTAGTCATCGGGACTCTGGTTGATGTCTTTCCAATTGATGCCTGCACATGAATTTCACTCACTGTGACATCTCCAGCGTTTTTTCGATAGGCGACATAGACACATATTGACAGAATGCACTGGTAGTCGGAAAGACATCTGCAAGGTCTTGCCGACTTTCTTCTTAGAGGAGAATTGTGACCAACTAGACTGAGGAATGAATTCCAACTAAGCTCCCTTGGAAAATATCATCACATGTGTGATTTAATCCTGCAAGATAGAGTCCTCATTAGTCATCAGAAGGAGGTAAGATATATTATCATAAGATACACTTCTGCTTGTGATTATTTCATTGAATACTTAGCAAGAAGGGAACCAACTTAAGATGAAACAAGACCAAAATTTGACAAAACAAGAAGGAAAACCCAGGCAGAAAACAAAAGAACTCCCAAGGGGAAAGCTAGTAACCAAAGAAAAACAACAAAACACAAGCAAAAGAAGGGGGGACCCATTTTGTTCCAAATCAAAATGGGGTGGTTATGCAAGGCATAACACATATATTATGTGCTTTTACCTGGATTATACACTACACACATGAGGATGTGTTATGACATTTATTTATCTAATGAATTTGTTTTATATTTATTCAATATTTATGAAATAATGAGTTATTATTTATTCTCATGAGATTATTTTGGGTGACAATCCTTACATTTGGTATCAAAGCTCTAGGTTTAACACCAAGGCCTTTGTCTACTATGCTAAGGTGCAAAACTTGATGCATTTGACAAGGATGGGAAGATACCCCTAGTTGAGAGTCTCTTAAGTAGGGTAATGAGCACTCTCTAGTATGTTTCTCATTGTGTGAAAGCTTTGGTTGGGTCTTTTCCTATGTGATTGTGATTTTGATAGAAATTATTGTAGCCATTTTTTTCCTAGCATGATATGTTTGAGGAATACTTTCTTGTGAGGGTTAGTTAGATCCTTGAGTTTTTGAGAAGTGTTTTCAAGTGTGATTACTATTTTGATGTCTCGATTTCTACCAAGTTTGAATGTGTGGCGACCCTTGGCGACCCTTGAGTGGTCTTGTTTATTCTTACATTTTATCTTTGGATGTGTGTGTACATGGATGCATGGGATTGAAATCGGATGGTAATTTATTGGCTCATGATTGAGCATTGTGGATTGTCTTATGTGACTTATGTATCAGAAGTAAATATGGTGTATGTCATATGCTTGAATTGTAAAACTGTGTTCTTCTAGTAATGTTGCCTATGGTGCATTATGCATTTTATCCTTAGTGAAGTATCATCATATGTGTGAAGAGATCATGTAAGTGCATGAATATAATGTTACATTGTCATAATAAAACATTTGGGTTAATGACTTATGTACCCAAATCATGTTATCCCTAAGATTCTTATGAGAACCTAGATAGGCATTTGATGTTATTTTTCCTCTCGCATGGAATGCATGATTAATTGTTAAATGAAATTATGCTTATTAGGAGCATTATGCTAGTTTGTGTTAGAACCTTGGTTGTAATTTCCCTGTGAAATACATAGATATCATTTTATTTTACCATGTGGTAGTGATGTGTGGTGTGAGTAATGTGAGTGGCATTGCATTGTAATTGTAGATTCCTTGTGAAAGTGGTGGTTGGTTGAAGCCCTACCCTTATGTGGTTAGAAATTGTGGATGTCATAGTGAACCCATTATATGTCTTCTTGTATTATAATGTGATCATGTCTAGGTGAAGTGCATTGGGTTGATGTGATTCTCATTTTCATAGTTAATAGAATTTGGTGAATTGTATTTCTATTGTGTTTGAGCATACTCTCTCTAACAAACTTTGGATGTTGTACTCCCAAGGTGTCGTGTAGCCATTACTCCCTCAAATGTGGCTAATATTAGTCACTTAGTTCATGTAATCATGTTTTCAAATTTTGATTTTTGATTTTGGTTATTGATACACTCTCTAATCATTGGTTATGGGTCAAAATTGATTTTTTTAAATTTTCTTATGAACGGACTAGTCATCAAATTTTTCATATATCTATTTTATGACCCTTTTTCATGATTGATTTATTGTTGAAATTGCTAGCATTTTATTCTTACTGTTGCATTGATAATTCTTCATCTTGGATTGTATTTTATTTTTGTGGTGGCTATTCTAAATATTTGGAATTGTTGATATTGTTCTATGTAAAAAAAAAATTCCCTATCATGTTCATAATGAACCCCTCATGTAACATACCCAATGTTTACTCTTTTTTTTACCTAAGTTTTAACTCATGCGGTGAATTAATTCAAGTTTCCAAAAATAGGGAAATGAAAATTTTCTTTTCTAATAACATAATTGCATACTACATAAATATTTTCACATAACATTTCATAAATGAATTAACATAACATAATATAATTCCAAGTAAATGAAACTCGTCTTTTCAAATACATATTACAATAGATTCATGCTCATAACTTACAAGAGTTCAAGGTCAAGGTGTTCTCATCTGGATCACACTTCTTTTATTTCACAAGCCTTGGTTGTCATCTGCAAGAGGGAGAGCATCACCCAATTGCTTTTCCTCCAACCACAGACTTAGTGGTCCCTCACACACCTTCCTAACTGGAAGTGGCCCTACCCTTTGATGAAGATTTTGGTATGGAAACCTCTAGTATTGTCATCTAAGTCTCTAGTGTTGTGTCCTACATAACATGTACGACAATACAACTATGGATACCCTCCAACTATACATGACACTATTGACAAGTTATGCAAACCTGGAACATAGTGAACCGACAAAGTGTAAGCAATGACTTTTACACTTACTTTGGCCAAAGTTTTGATATATATAATCAAATCCACTTTCTAAGGAAGCGGTTTCTTAATTTCACCCACCTCTAACTCGACTTGGAAACCCTACTGACTTGTGTTTAACTTTTCTCTTGGTTTGATCCAATGGTTAATTATGACAACAATATCTCTTTCAAAAGTAATGACACACCAATGTCTAATTAATTGACCAATTAGGTTTTACTCAAATATCTTGAATACCTTGTTACATACCTATAATAATCTGGGTTTGGCAACTACCTCTTATTCAATTTCTTTCTTAGTAAGTCGGTAAACGAATTGACTAGTTATCTTCTTCTGACTAGAATACCCAAGTTATGCTCTTGCAACATTCAGAGTCTAGGCAACTGCCTCTTATTCAAGTCCTTAGTTTTAACCATGGGAATAATTGCTCTCTTATTTTATGCACACTTACTTAATACCAATGACACAATGTCAATGACTAGATACACTTGGTCTCAACCTAACAATATTGAAAATATGTCGATATGTATAACAATGTAACATTAATCTTGAATTGAAGATTACTTCTTTGTATTAAAGTTTCAGATGTCCATTGTTTATTCTTAAGGATCTATTCCTTAAGAACTCCATACTAAATATGGTTAATATTGAAGTGGGCATAAATAGCCAATCGTCTTCCTTGTATCTAATGGGTTAGACTCTTCCTTGCCATACCTAGTATGGCTCCATCCTTCTATGATGCCATAACCAATCTAGTTATTCATGACATTGAATATCATTTAGTTTGATTCGATATAGAATCTTATATTCATAGTAGTGTCCAATAATAAGTCAAAATATTAAGTTGTTTAACTTCTGATAACTCAACTAAGAACCATTCTACTAATCTCCAAATACCTCACAAGTTCCTTCCAAGTTATCCTTTGCATGATTTATATAAGGTACCTATGTTTATATGTATATAAACATTCATATAAATTTTCCTTCCATATGACACATATATTCTCTTATTTAAAAGTATGATAAGTTTATATCAAAACTGGAGAGATTTTTCTACTTGAGAGATATTTGTGCTTCTGCACCTTAAAATATCCTCACATTATGGCTTTGGTTTCATCAAGAACATAATGCCCTCTTCTTAAGATTTAATTACCACGAATAGGCAATAATATAGAATCTTGGTCAAAATATAAGATAATATCATTCAAAATATAATAAGGACTTGTATACTTCTAATGTGTTTTCAAACCCTCTTGTTCATTACATTATGATTATCAAACATTGTCTTATTGGGATAATATCATATTACCCTACTTAGCTTATCTTGTTATGTTATTCTAACAATTTGGTTGTTTAGGTTAAACATGGATTTAGGGAGATTTAACCTTCCAATGGCACTTTATATCTCTCAAATATTTTCATAAATAATGCTTAAAATCATGCAAATCATAATAATCTAACAATGTAATTTAAAATAACTACTTATTATGCTCTTTTGATTCCCTAATCCAGTTTATCCCTTTGTGTTTCTAATTTAGCTCTATGCATAGATAATCTAGCTATTTGTACATGCACTCACATACTTTCTAATACTAATAAATTGCACATTATGATAGCATAAGCAACTTCAGATAATAGTATAGCTTATATTCGGAATTAAAATGAGAAGGAAAAAGAGATATATTTTAATCATGCTTGGATTAAAGTAGCTTGAATTGAATTTATATTACTCCTTGCTTCAAGTCTGCACATTGGCTCAGTTTTAATTTGTTGACTCCTCAATTCTCAGCTCTCCACTCTACTTTTTCTACTCTCCCTTGCTTCTAAAATGATAACTACAACTACCAAGCAATGCTTACTAAAACAACAGCCTTTCCTCACTCTCTTGACAATTTGAAATGTATAATTCCAAATGCTCTTGCTCTCAAAACTACTATCTCCTCACAACTCTCGAACACTCTATGCTCAGAAAATTAGAATGAATACAATAATGAATGCCCAAATGGTGAGAAACTTATCTCCTTTATACTGCAATTGGATAAAGATCAATTATTAAAAGAAAGCTAAAATTGATTCCACTTGTCTAATTTCCTACCAGTTGTGGGTGTTTCTATGCAAATTCAGTTGCAAATATGACTTTGGAACCAATTTTAATGCCTTCCCAAGATGACATGGCTTACTGGCATAACCATTCTCACTTTTTGGTACTTTATTGTTACAAAAAAGTATTTTTGGCATGTTAATAAGTCAATTCAAATGAAAACTCTCCCTCTTTCTATCACCCAAGTTGTGGGCTTCAAATATGCCTATTTACTCAGTCAAACAACGTATATATTGGCATGGTAGTTATAATATTTACTCAATGCATGATATGGAGCTTAACATTCACAGCTTGCAACAACTATCTAAAAACAATTATATATTGCCTTTGTGTGGCATGGTTGCCACTATGTCCACTTTCACATGGAATTATTGCCATGTGTTATGGCTACCACATGTATTTTAAAATCTTAATAACACTAATATATTTAATATATATGTATATAACAATCACTCAAATATACATATATTAATACATATATAACAATTCCTTAATTATTTATATAAATATATAGCAATTATTTAAATATAATAATATATATATCCATGTGAATGTTCACATATGTATTATATATCTATGTATGGGTATACATAGATATTACTATCTATGTATGCTCATACCTACATATGTACATATATATGTGTCACCATATATATACATATATATTCTATATATACGTATCCATATATATTTAAATACATAATATATAATATATGCTAATCACAAGAGTTTTAACATTTTAACTCAATTTGACTAATCAATCAAGGAGGATTCAAGACAACCAAACCTAACTTTCCTATCAACCAAAAAGCTATCTGTGTATGTGTGAAATGTGTAAAGTTAGTATCAACACAAACCTTAATGAAACAATTTATATTCAAAGATTCAAAGCAAACAAGTTATTCTAATTTGCAACAAACTAAATCTTTCAAGAATATCTCACTGTCCTCTATTTTTAATGATTATTTAAACCTTTTTGGCCCTCATATTTCTATGTGCACAAAGGTTATTAGAATGACACTTAAGAAACGAGATTAGTATTCAACATGCAAACAATGATGATGAATGCTATGAGGAAGGGGTGATGGTGATTATGATAAATAAACAAGTGGAGGTGGATGCTATGGTATTGAACTAGAATGATCTATGCATGATTCTACATATGCTCAAATGCAAACTTAAAATGAACTAATCTAAAATGAAACTATGATGCAAGGTTTAAAGCTAAGATGTAAATGCAAAGCAAAATATTATGTAAAGACTAGCTATAAGACTCCAAAATGCTCCAAGCTCTAATGATAAAACCTGCATGATAACTTTACTTCAAATGTGGATGCAAAATACAATGCCCAAGGGTTGTATTTATAGCCTTTTCCAAGCATATAGTAAGGTGGCAATGAGGTCCAGATTCAAATAAGAAGAATGGATGGTGAAGATGAAGAGAATCAAGATGTTGTCCCCTTGACCAAAGACAACATGCCATTTGGATGGGAGAATCTCTTGACCAATAGGCAACATGCCATTTGGATGGAAGATTCAAGTGTGAGAAGAGAAGACCATGTGATTTTTAAAATGAGTTAAAGATAATTCTAGTTAAAAATTAGAGTTATTTATTTTCATGTGACCTTGGTGAGGTGGCACAAAAAGTTGTAGAAATGTGCTCTAATTCCTAATTGGGCCTTTAGTGAAGATTAATTAAATAAATTTTTTTTAGGGAACCTTGTTTATTTAATTAATTTAGAAGAATATATTTTAGATTTGGAGAATTTAGAAAATGAACAATATAAATAAATTGAGAATTTATTTATACATAGTTGAAATATTAATCAAATAGCTAGTATTTAATTAATTAAAGGTGATGACCGATTCTAGGTGTATACATTTTTCCCCTCTTTGAAGTAATGTGTTTACACATTGATTCAAAGAAAAATTTGATACCGATGCTTAGAATTTTTTTTGATGCCCTAGACATTGATTTTCAGGTACTGATGGATATATGCCCCCTCGAGAGATAAATCGGTAAAATGTGGATTTTTGATGTTTTGTCGAGGATTCGATGATTCTGTGATGATGTTGTAGTGATGTGATGATTATCCAAAATTGAACCAATGATACTTTGATGTCAGACGTGATTTATCTCTCAAATTTTTATTCTACACTCACTCCTTCAACAGTTTTGATTAGTTAAATCCCATTTTTGATAATAAATCCCACCATAATTCCCTCCATTTCCCTTTAAAAAGGTAAAAAGTGGGAAAAGTAAATTTATTTGCGCATTGTGAGTTTGGAGAATTTGGAGAGTGGAGAGCTAGAGGAAGATGGAGATCCCTTATCGCAAGTATCGTTTCGAGCACCTTCACCGCCATGGTCACCCTGTTGCAGCTGGACCTATGATACACATTACGAGAAACCTCCTTTATTCATTTTCCTGCCTATTTATCAATGTTTTGAACTTGGTAGATAGGTTTTGTAGGCCATTTAAATTCATTTTTGCACTTTTGGGGGGCATTTTTGTTGTTTTCAAGTCATTTTTGGGATTTTCTAGGAGTTTTGGTACCTCTTGGCTTTGTTTTGGCGCCTTTTGCTTGTGTTTTGGTGCCTTTTGCTTGTTTTGTGGCACCTTTTGCTTCTATGTTGGTGCCTTTGGGGTCCCAAATGGTGCCTTTTTTAAGCTTGACTTCATGTTTTGACCCTTTTCCCCTTGAAATGGCACCTTTTGCTGGTTTTGTGGCACCTTCTGCTCATTTTGTGGTGCCTTTGGGGTCCCAAATGGCACTTTTTGTTGTTTTGGGGGTTTTTCCCTTAAATGATTCCTGATGATTTTCCTTTTTATTTTTCCTATCTGACAATGTTTTATTGATTGAATTCCTCCTAGTTATGTCAAATGTTGCATTCTTGATGTTCGTTGAGGCTTGTATAATGTTCATGAATCATGTTATTCATTTCATTGTTTTGTTTAGTGATGCATTTGATTGATCTTAGTTTGATTGTGTGATGTTCATTGCTTGTTTGATGTTTGATAAGATAGTTGATGATTTGATCTCATGATAGGTGAGAGTCAAATGATAGGATAACTTGATGATGTTTTGACCTCATGATAGGTGAGGATTGATAATAGGAATGATGATGCATCGACCTCATGATAGGTGAGGATTGATGGTAGGATTCACTGATGTATCGACCTCATGATAGGTGAGGATCAATGATAGGATTGATGATGTTTCAACCTCATGATAAGTGAGAGTCAAATGATAGGATAACTTGATGTTTCGACCTCATGATAGGTGAGGAATGATAATAGGACTGATGATGCATCGACCTCATTATAGGAGAGGATCGATGGTAGGATTCACTGATGTATCGACCTCATGATAGGTGAGGATCGATGATAGGGTTGATGATGTTTTGACCTCCTAATAGGTGAGGATCAATGGTAGGATTGATGATGTATTGACCTCATGATAGGTGAGGATTGATGGTAGGATTGATGATGTATCAAACTCATGATAAGTGAGGATAGATGGTAGGACTGATGCTTGATCGACCTCATGATAGGCAAGGATCGATGATAGGAATGATGCTTGATTGACCTCATGATAGGTGAGGATCGATGATAGGATTGATGATGTATCAACCTCATGATAGGTGAGGATCGATGATAATATTGATGATGTATCGACCTCATGATAGGTGAGGATCGATGATAGGATTGCTGATGTATCGACCTCATGATAGGTGAGGATCAATGATAGGATTTTGTGATGTATCGACCTCATGATAAGTGAGGATCGATGGTAGATGCACTGATAATTGTCTTGATTGATCTTGATTTGATTGATTGATGATCTTGATTGAACATAATTTTTGTGACTGATGATCTTGATTGAATATGATTTGATTGACTAATGATCTTGATTGAACATGATTTGATTGACTGATGATCTTGATTGAACATTGTGTTAGGGATAAATTTGATAGATTGATTGATGTGATGTTGATTTGTTTTCCATAATATGATTAGGACTTTGATGTGCTCCAGTCTAGGGAGTGTTTCCAGAAGATGTGGGAGATGGTTTGTTAATTGACTCAGGTAGATTTAGATATTAGCACACATTGTGGGTTGAAATCCTTGTTAGATATACCCCAATATAGGATTAATAGGGGTTTGCATACTACTCTTGTGGAGAGGTGGCATAGTGACCACAATACCTTTCATCTGGCTACTGGGGAGATGACAGCTAATCCAGAGGATGTTTATCATATCCTTTGGATTCTAGTGCTGGGTGAGATAATTGTGTATGATAGAGTAGAGTAGGGTGGGACCGATGCCTTGCGTAGGATTTGTCGAGATGATCATGTTTCAGGCCATTGGGTCCCTTGGCAGGAGATGGTCAGGAAATATGATCCTCTATTGTGTGTTCTTTTTGGGTTTTTTGGTGGATTCCTTTGTCCTGACGTAGGCCAAAGATATTTTCAGTGGGTTGGGGCCGAGTATTAGAGCATATGACATTGCAAGGGACTAGATATGCATGGGGTTCATGTATGTTATCCCATTTGTATCATGATTTGCACCAAGTTGTGTATTGTGGGGCGACGAGTCTCTCTTCCAGAATTACACTATTGCAGACATGGGTATGGGAGCATATAGCGATCACTCAACCATTGGGAGATAGACAATAGCCAGTAGGTAGACCCTATGTGTTTAGCTACAATGGTCTGTGTGTTCAACATAAGCTGGGAAAATTAGCTTATTGGAGACATTTCTTAGATGATCTAGAAACTGTGAGATGGCGTCTATACTTGGATTACGAGATGTGGCCAGATGATTAGGTGGAGATGCCATACATGTTGTTATCATGATATTTGATTGGATGGACACGTTTTGTGCTTAAGAGCTATTTGTATCTGTTGGTTTGTTGTCAGTTTGGACGAGTTCAGGTGATGCCCAAGGGGGTTACCCATTATGCATGGCAATGACAAGATGCGATAGAATGGGGCCCTTGCTTATCTTATGATGCTACTTGTACCGAGTATTATACATTGGCACCATGTGTGTGGGATTATTTTCCACAGGTGACATATGCAGGGATGACAAAGGATTATTCTGAGTATTCTACACACATCCTTTTCCAAGGTTACCTAGTCCTGATGAGCTAGTTTTTCTAGTTGATAATGATGACAGGGCACTGAGACAGAGGGAGGATGGAGAGGAGGAGGAGAGTGATATTGGGGATGGAGGGGATGATGAGGGTGTTGAGGGTGGTGGTGGGGGTGGTGATGATGATGATGGTGGTGGTGGGCCATCGGGTGTAGTTGGTAGTCCCTTTCTAGATTTTGCAATTCCTTGACGCAAGAGGAGTATTACCGTACCTTAGTTGGTGATTCCTAGGATTCAGATTGGAGTCCCTTCTCATCAGCAACAGGCACAGATAGAGGCATTACAGGCATAGATTTAGACCTTTCAGGGTGAGTTAGTGCAGGCTCAGGCACAGTTTGAGATACTGAAAATTGAGAGAGATGTAGATAGGTAGCAAGTACAATAGGTACATGCATAGGTTCAAACTCTTTAGGGTCAGTTAGTGCAAGCTCAAGCACAGGTTCAGACACTGATGGCTGAGAGAGATGCAGATAGTCAGCAAGTATAGCAGGTATATGCATAGGTCTTCATACTTACTATAGAGAGGGATGTTGTGAGACATTGGGTAGAGTAGGTCGAGGCCATTACCAAGAGATTATAGCAGGTTGCAGCGGCCATGAGTATAGTGGAGTTCCTTAGAGAGATTCAACACACTGCTCATGAGTTGCATTTTTACAGGGGTAAATATCATGAGTTGGTTCCTTCCAAGTGGCGAGAGAGCTTTGTACCATCTCGATTTGGAAAATCCTAGTCTCGGACTGTTAGCATGCATTTTACTCAGCCATTGCCTAGAGATAGGAGAGATCTTGGTGCAGGTCCATTAGGTAGAGGAGGTATTGGCTCTATGATGCCAACACCATCTGGGGGGAGCTCGGAGCTCGACATAGTATCTTTTATGATGTATACACTATTTTGACATTGATGATGTACTTCTTGTGTTCAGACTTTACGATACAGTGCCATTTTTGATATTGATGTATCTCGTCATACTTTTTGATATCCTCATGCACTTTGACATTATGATTTTTTGAAGTTATATGATATGCAGCAATGATTATGATCTTTGTGTTGATATGATGATAGATGTCTATGATGCATTTAATTTCTATGTTATGATGATGATTTTGATGTTATGATATGCTATGGATGCAAATGATGATGCAACTGATGTGTTATGATTCTAGGATGTTTTTATGAATGATACGTATATGATGTATGTGATGGATTTTATTATGCCAATGATATGTGATGCATTTTATGTTTTTGTTCTTTTCTAATGCAAATAAATGTTGTAATGGATGAATGAATATGTATATAAAATGATCACATGATGCATATTTTTGTTGATGTTTATTTATGCAATGATGATTTGATATTCTTTATGGATGATGGATTTGATTATGCAAATGATGTAAGATGTTCCAGGTGATGATTATGTTGAATATGTATGGATGCGATGAAAATGATGGGTGATGTTTTGTAAGGATGAATGATGGTTATGTGATGCAAATGATTATGCAGATGATTTTGTTCTAGGGTCTTAAGCTTAAATGAGTGAGTCTATCCACCTTCCAAGAGTTGTGGTAAGGTTGTCGTCATTTGATTCTTTGTTTCATTAAGCTTCACAAAACCTGAAATATTTCCCAATTCTTTTGTAAATCTGAAGAGACTCGCTCATTTAAGCTTAGTGAACCACTTCCCTAATGCCAGTGAATGAAATTATTTTGATTATGTAAATTAGATGCAATGGATGTTGTTTTGTGTTTTCTGATGCAAATATTATGATGTGATGCATGAATGGATGAATGATGTTGTAATGTTTTCCAATGCAAGTAATATGCAACTAAATGGGAATGTTTTCTAATTATATGAAAATGATGTGTTGGAAATATCAAGTGTACTCAATCCCTTAATGCAAGAGATAACATCATTGTTGCAGCTTTGGAAATGCCATAAATACAGATGCAAACTGACATGGATGCAATCTACTCTAAACATGTAGATCTCATATGAAAAAGTTTTCATTCCTAACAATTGATTTGTCGTGCTTTTTATCATCATTGGGCCTTTAAAATGTTGAAAGTGAGTACAAGAATCAATGGTATATTTAGACCATGATGACCTAAGTACTACTTCCATGATGTTTGATAGTGCAAGTTAACACAAGCATCTAAGTATAATTAAACCGAGATGGCCTGAGTATTGATTGTGTAAATAGACAAGAGTTAACCATTTTCCTATGCAAATTCAGAATGTCATTAGTGATACATTGTAGAGCACGTCTCGTGACAATTTGCACTATAATAATGATCAACCCACAGACCGCAGACAAAGAAAAATCATACTCCTTCTTGGCTCCTCTAGTTTGATACATCATTGAGGGGATCTAGAGATATGATAACAAAAATCAAAGTACAACAATTGGAAATTTGTGTTTTACGTGATAAACCCACGATTCAAAAGAGCATCATCCTTTTGATTTAATTTTATGTCTGATTTTCTGATGTTTTTTGGATTTTTCAATTTTCTAATTTTTAGGTGTTTTATGATATTTTGACCAAGAACCTAACCTAAAGACCTATCCTAGGGGTCTCGAGGACTAATCAAATATTATCCTTGCCTATGTTTTACACACAGAGACCACATAGTTCGACAAGATGACTGTTTTTGACTTTTGACTTGTTTTTCGATTTTGATATGATATGGATGTTTGATGCATTTACGATGGTCATTGATGTTCAATGTTGGGTTGCATTTTAATCATTTTTTTTGTTGTGTTTTTCTTACTATTTTTTTCTGTTATTTTAAGCACAAATTTTATTTTCCCCCCAATGAGTTCAAGATTTTTCCCCCAGTCCAGGGTGAGACACGACCCGATGCCAAGAAATGTACATGGAGCTTTCAAAGGATAGGCAGATGGATGGCAAAAGTGAATGGAAAAAGTGAATGGTTGGCATGCTCATCTAGATGGAAAAGTTGACCTATCATAAAATAGTGCCTATTGCCAGGTTTTCACTACTTTTTTTATTGCACTTTTTCAGATTTTATGATTTTTTTTATCTTTTTTATTTCTTTTTATTTTTTTGTACTTTTCTCTTTTTCTGATTTTTTTGTTGTTACCAAGATGCCTGTTTACGAATTTTTCATCAAGTCAACCATTTTTTTCTAGACATTTTCTGATGTTTTTGGTATTTTTCAGGACCCTTTTCCCAATGCACTTGGATGATTCAAGTGTAGAACTTCTTGAGATGCAGGTTGTTGAGGGGTTCATCAAAAAAATCCCCTTCTAGTGTGGACAACTGATATGCTCCTAATCCAAAGGCTAACACAATGACAAAGGGACCTAGCCAATTTGGTTCAAATTTCCCCTTCTTTCTCAATCTTGTTGACTGTGGGGGTTCTCTTTCAAGACTAAATCGCCAACCTGAAATGTTCTAGGCTTGACTTTGTGTTTGTAGCTTTTGGATATCCTTTGTTGATATGCCTTTAGGTGATCCATTGTATGTTGATGATGCTCATCCAAGAGTTCCAATTCTTGTAACTTAGATACTTTGTGATCCTCATTTGAAATGAACCCTTTTAGTGATACATGGAGTGATGGCAATTCAACCTTAATAGGTAGAATGGATTTTGAGCCATAGACTACAGCATAAGGTGTAGCTCCCATTGGGGTATGGATACTGGTTCTGTAAGCCCATAGAGCAGGGTTCAATTGCACATGCTAGTCACGTCCAACATCATTGACGATTTTCTTTAATATTTTTAGGATAGTCTTGTTTGAGGCCTCTACTTGGCCATTTCCTTGAGGATAATAGGGTGTACAAAACCAATGATGGATATGAAATTTCTCACAAAGTTCTTCAAGTCTTGATTTTTGAAAGGTCGCCCATTGTCAGTGATGATGGACTAAGGGATGCCATATCTATAGATGATGTAGTTCAGGATGAAGGATGAGATTTGTTTTCATGTGATAGTAGTTAGAGGGACAACTTCCATCCATTTCATGAAATACTTAGTAGCTGTAATAATGAACTTGTGTCCATTAGACAAAGAGGGATGAATCTTTCCTATGAGGTCCAATCCCCACTGAAAAAAGGGCCATGTTGATGCAAAAGGGTGAAGTTCTTGTGTTGGTGCATGGATGAGATTGCCATGAATCTGGCACTTTTGGAATTTCTTGAAAATTTGAAAAGAATCCTTCTCCATAGTCGGCTAGTAATATCCCAGATGAAGGATTTTCTTAGCTAGGATTAAACCACTTGAATGAGTGCCACAAACACCTCCATGTACTTCTCGTAAAGTTGTTTTAGAATCATCACGTCCCAAACATTGGAGGAGAGTTTCATCAAGACCTCATCGATAAAGGACATCCGCGATAAGGGTGTGTCAGGTGGTTTGGCGAATGAAGTTTCTTTTTTGATTATGAGATAGGTCAAGAGGGAGGGTGCTATCGTTTAGGTACACATAGATTTTCCCATAAAGGGAAGTGTCAGCCTCAGCTAGATGGTAGATAACTCAAGACTTAGGGTTTTCATAAGATGGGTTGAACAATTGTTCCACCATGAACTCATAACAGTCTTGTTTCTCTAGAATATGTAAGAGAGAAGCAATGGTTTCCATGGCATCAGTGGCTTTGTTGTCACTTCGAGGAATTTGTTCAAATCTTATTTCCACAAAGTAATTTTTGAAGTCATCAACCATTCTTTTGTAGGGAATCATCTTGTCATCCTTTGTTTGATAGTCATCATTTACTTGGTTAATGACTAGCTGTGAATCCCCATAAACATGTAACTTTTTGATCTTCCACTCAACTGCTACTTTGATTCCAATGATCAAGGCTTCATATTTGGCTGTGTTGTTAGTGAAAGGGAATATTAGTCTGTAGGAATTAGGAATGGTGTGTCCTTGTGGAGAGATAAACAGGATTCCAGCTCCTAATCCATGTGTATAAGAACCATCAAAGTACAAGACCCATTGTTGTGTGGATATTGTTAGGACATCAACATCTGGAAACTCAATGTTCATGGGATGATTGCATTGTAATGATGCTTCAGCTAACTGATCTTCAATTGCTTGTCCTTTGATTTCCTTCCTATCAATGTATTGGATGCCAAATTCACTCAACATCATGACCCACTTGGCTAGTCTTCCAGTTAGATTAGCTTTTCTTAGAAGGTATTTCAGTGGATCTATCTTGGCTATTAATTTGATGGTATGGGTGAGCATATAATTTTGCAATTGTTGGGTAGCAAACACTACTGCCAGACAAGCCTTTTCAATGAAGGTATAACTGATCTCATAGCCATTTAAGGTTTTTCTGATAAAATAGATTGCCCTTTCTTTCCTTGTTGAATCCTCTTGCGCTAACAAGGCTCCCAATGATATTTTAGTTGTTTCTATGTACAACACAAGTGGCTTTCCTTCTGCTAGTGGTATTAAGATAGGTGAAATCATTAGATATTGTTTCAATTGATTGAAGGCTCCTTTTCATTTTTCATCCCATCAGAAAGATATATTATTGTGAAGCATGTGGTTGAAGGGGTGAGTTTTGTCAGCCAGTTGTGCGATAAACCTCCTAATGGATTGGAATCTTCCTTGTAAAGATCTTAGCTGGCTGATTTTTTTAGGAGGCATCTCCATGATAGCTTTTACCTTTGCAAGGTCCACCTGAATGCCTTTAGCTAACACAATGTACCCCAAAATTTTAGTTGATGTTACACCAAATACAAATTTCTTGGGGTTTAGTCTCACATTGAACTTGTACAGTTTGGTGAAGATTCTATCTAAGATCTCCAAGTGTCCTTCTCTAGTGTAAGATTTTTCCAACAGATCATCTACATAGTCTTCCATAAAATTGTGCATCATGTCATGAAATATGGTGGTCATTACTCTTTGATATGTGGCTCTAGCATTTTTCAACCCGAATGGCATGACATTCCAGCATAAAATACCCCAAGGACATGTGAAGGCAGTTTTATCTTGATCTTCAGGAGGAATTTTGATTTGATTATACCTTGAAAATCCATCCATGAGCGAGAACATTTCATGGCCAGTAGTCAAGTCCACAATGATGTCAATATTAGGTAGGGGAAAGTCATCTTTTGGGCAAGATTTATTGAGATCTCTAAAATTTGTGCAGATTTTGATGCTTTTGTCTGGCTTGGAAATAGGTACAATGTTAGAGATCCATTCTACATAGTTGATAGGTCTAATAAATCCCACATCCAATAACTTATTCAATTTTTCTTTTACCAAGAGTGCAACATGTGGATGCATTTTCCTTAAATTTTGCTTGACTGGTTTTATTCCTACTGGTAGCGACAAGTGGTGCATGATGAGTTATGGATAAATCCCTGGCATGTTGGCATAAGACCAAGCAAATTTGATTTTCCATTCTGTGAAGAATTTGATGAAGTTTAGTTTTTCTTGATTTGTCAAGGATTTTTCTAGATGGGCAATCTTCATTGTTTCTTCATTGCCAATATTGATAGACTGTGTGGGTTCAACCAATACTTTAGAGCATTCTTGAAAGTGTTTGGGGAGTGTGTCAAATCTTCCATCCTTTAGGGCCTCAGAGAGGTTTTCACTATTGGATACGCTCTTTGTTTTTACTTTTTCTAGATTTAATACTGCCATTGAGTGGTTTTCACCATCAGATCTATTCCCTATATTATTCATTTTGCAGCTAGAAAATTTGACACTCTCCTAGTTGGAAGCTTTGTTATGATGTTCAATGGTGGAATCTATTTTAGGATTCGCAGAATAGAGGAAGTTGACAATGGCTTTGTCGTTTGAAAAGAGGGGGATATTAGATGGCTCAGTTTGATCTCAATCTATCAATTCAAGATGTATCAGAGGTAAGGAGTCATTGGATTGGCTAAAGTCAGATGCAATAAGAGTCCTGATGGTAAATTTTTTAGATTGTACAATAGCAAAATTGATGTCTATAAGGTAACTCTCCTCTGAATTATTTGTTTCACTCTGAGTCTAATCATCTTCACTGGAATCATCAATGTGTAGTGATCCTATTTCAAGTGGTCTATGACCTAAACTTTGACCCTCCTCACATATGGGTGTATACTTTTAGACTACATCAATTTCCTTATCATGACAAGACTCTTTAGATAATGAATCCCACTCATACTCATTTGAATTAATTTCATGAGCGTCACTAGCTTGTAGTTGTAGGATTCTTTCAACAACTTATTGTTTGGTTTCTTCTTTGGATTCTTCTCTATACCCTAGTCTTGTTTTATCTTTGGCTTGCATGGTGACAAGTTGTATTGGTTCTATGATGCCTTCTTTTCTTTTATCAATAGGACCTTTTCCCCCATATCCCATCTTTTCCATGATTGCCTTTCTTTTTCCATACTACTCTGTCTGTACACTTGAAGTGGATGCTTGTGATGATTCTTCATCTTTGTACAACCTATTTAAAACATCCTTATCATATGACTCATCCACTAATGTGCCTACTCTTACAAAAGTTCCATCAAACAGTGTGGTGGGTTGTGATGATTGGTGTCTTGATGTCGATGGTTGTCCATATGACTTTGGAGAAGATGAAATTTGCGACAAGCATAAGGATTGCTGAAATGAGTATTCCCCCATGCCCTTGTCTTTCAATTGGATCTTGGAAACTTTTTTTGATAAGGATTCAAGTTTACTTTCCTAATTTTGTGGAGGAAGATTTGATGTACTTTCTTTACTTGAGGGATTGGCATCATTGATATCCTTATCCTTTGATTGGTCCTTTTTCTCAACCCACTTTGACAAGGCATTTAATTTTTTCCCATCATTTGGTAAACCCTAAGTTGGGGCTTCCCTGTTGTGTGATAAAAAAGTATCTTGGGTAGTCTTGAGGGTGTTACAATATTGGGGGTTATTTGAGCTAGCTGCAATAGTGATTTCCTACCCATTGAACGGGAACTTCAAACATTGGTGATATGTGGATGGTACTGCTTGCATGTCATGAATCAAAGGTCTTCCCAAGAGTATTTTGTAGGTTAACTCTTTGTATAACACCTGACATACTATATCTCTAACAATTGGTCCCACTTGAATAGGTAGCACTATCAATCCTTGTGAAGATATCTCCTCATCATCATATGCTTTTATTGTGATTTTCCTCCTAGGATCAATAGAATTTTCTAAATAGCCTAGTGCACGAACAAGTTTCAAAATACAGATATTCAAGCCAGCTCCTCCATCTATTAGGACACGTTTAACATGGTGCTTGTGGATTAGGCCCTCAATGTGTAGAGCAGTGTTGTGGGGATGATTGATAGATACATCATGTTCAAAAAAGGATAAGCAATGTGGTGCAGTCAAATGTCCCACCATAGTCTGGAATTGGAAAACCTTTAGATTGTTGGGTACTGTGGTGGAAACTAGAGCTTGTTCTAGGATTTCCTTGTGAGCAGGAGAAATCTTGAGGAGTTCTATTATGGATATTTGTGTGGGTATCTTTTGCAACTAATCCACTATGTTATATTGGGTTGCAAGGATAGCAATTGATTTGCACATGGAAGGGGTAGCGCCTTTCAATGTTACCTTGGCTTGTCCTTGTGTGATTGCATTGATAGTTGTGTTGTCTTTTTGTTCCCTAATTTTGATAACATTGATTTGATGTGAGGTAGTGTCAACATTATGGTGATGATTTTCAATTGCAATGATGTCTTGTTCACGTTCAATGGTGTTATCATTGGTTGAGTTATCATTTGCAATAATATTTGATGTGTCATGAGTTACATCATCAATCACCTCAATATGCAGAATGGTGGTGTCATAGACATAGTTTATGTTCTTACCCTTGTTGTTTGATGATGAAGAATCTCCTTTCTCATAGTTTGGTAGAGGGTTCTTGAATGCCCCATGGTCATTGTTTGTCTAGAGTTCATCTAAAAATATCATCTTGTTGTTAATTAGATCTTGTATCAAGTGTTTCAACTACATGTAGTTGTTGGTTTTATGTCCCTTGTTGCGGTGAAACTCATAGAAATGGGCCTTGTTCCACCATGGGGGTTTAACTTGTGGTTCCCAATTTCTTTCTTTTGGTAGAGTTATGGCCTTAGCTTCAAGAATTTCTTTTAATGTTGATTTTGGTGATTCCCAAAAGGTGTGAACCTCCTTTGATTTGAGGATGCTCGATACGATGGTGTCCTAGATCTAGTATTACTTTGATTGTTGATTTGGTTATTGCCTTGGTTTTTTCCTTGTTTGTTGCTTTGATTGTTAGGGAGATTGTTATTTTGAATATTTTTGGTGGCGGCTACAATTAGGTTGAATACAAGTTTTACATTTTGACCTTCGACTGTACCATCGTTGGTTCCAATGTTCTTGTTTCATTGCCAAAACTTGGGTTTTTTGCCACTATTGTAATTGTTGGAGGAGTTTGATGAGTTGTTTTCATTGTATATCTTGATGACTCCTCTCTTGACTAAGGAATCCTTGATTTTGATCCCATTCTCAATAAATTTTTGAAGGTTGGGGGACATTGTAATTCCAATCTATAACTCATCTCGTCATTAAGGTTGTCAATAAAGATTGCTATCTTTTCATTTTTTGGTATAGGACGAGAGTATCATGCAAATAACCTTCTCCATTTTTGCAAGAATACAAGAAAAGATTCACTCTTCTTTTGTTTCAAGTTACAAATATATTTCATAGTAATGTCATGTTGGATGTTGTAAGAATATTGGGTTATGAACTTGTTGACTAATTCCTCAAAGTTGTTAATTGGTGGGGTGAGTTTGGAGAACCATTCAAGACAATGCCCACCTAAGCTTCTTGGGAATAATCTCATCAAATATGTTTTCTCATATGCAAATTCAAGACTCATGGTCCTAAATTCTCTCACATGGTCTATTGGATTGGTTTTTCCATTGCATTTGCCATACTTTGGGAACTCGCAATGTTTGAGAAAGGGTATCATGTGAATAATTTGATCAAATGGATAAGGAAAAATGTCTTGGATCAAGTATCATTTGAAGTCCCTCTTTGCATATCAATGATTTGTTGTTGATGGTTCTTCATCTTGTGAGTTAAAGCAACTACTTGTTCAGGATCATTTTTGGGCTTTTTGGGAGGTGATTTCAATTGATTCACATCAAAGTCTTCTGGTAATTTGGCACCTTGTTTGGCTATCATAAGGAGGTATTTTTCCCCATTTCTTTAAAAAATATTTTCTAAACACTTGTGGAAATTTGGGTCTTGTTCAACACGTTGGATATCTTCTTCGGTTATTTCTTACCCGTCAATGTTGTTGAGTCCATGAAAAGGATTCTCTTCAGCCTCCGCCATGGTGTTTTGTGTTTCACTATTTTGAGTTTTGATGTTTGGAGTCTCATTGATCAGAGTTTCAATGGTTGGAATTTCAATGTTCAGAGTTTCAATGGTTGGAGTTTCAATGTTTGGCTCTTCAATGTTTTGATTTTCAAGTCCTTTTTCCTTGAGATTTTGTTTTTGTAACCTTGTTTGAATGGGCATACAAGTTTTATAGTTTTGACTAAACTTTAAACTAGGTTTTGGAAAAGTGCCAAGGATTACAACTAAGTCCAATAGAATGACAAATTCTAATGAGACTAAGTTTGATTTGACTATGTAGCTTCATTTTGTGATGAGAGGATGATAAATACTGATGATGAAACTAGGCCTAATAATCAAAGGTGTGATGAATTTGATGATGTTGGTACTTTGTGATGTTAGATCTTGGTTTAGGTTGGAAAATTCCACTTGTAGAGGTACATTTTAACAAGTTTAGATTCTAAGGTATCTAAGGAATGATCTTGGACTTGATAAAATTTTGAAATTTTAGTTCAAATAGTGAAACCAATGGTAAATGTTCTTCCTAAACGAGGTACTCAAATCTTTGGAAAATTCTTGAATTTTGACAATAGTAAAAGATGTATAATTTGGGATTGTTCTTGCAAGTTCTTTTGTAGAAATTGAAGGTCAACCTCTCTATAAATTTGTAATGTGTTGATAGAGATTTTTGGTGTTCTTTTGGACTAAGAGGTTTGGACTTTGGTTTTTTTAATTTTAATCTTTCATGAAATCATTTGGTAACACACATGTTTAGGCTTTGTTTTATCTAAGGATTGGTTGAACACTGTTGAGGATTCCCAAGATGATACTGACTATCAAGCAAGAAATGAACCTAGGTCATTGTTTTGTGTTACACAAAAGGCACCAAAATAGAGACAAAAGGCACCATAGAATGTGCAAAAGGCACCACAGAATGAGAAAAAGGTGCCAAAATAGAGACAAAGGGTGCTAGAACAGGTTCAAACTTGATTTTTTGAAAGTTTCTTGAAAATTTGCTTAGTTTTTCTAATTTTCCAATGGGAGACTTGGTTGTTTCACTAAATGTAATTCTGAATCAAGGTTTTCACTTTCAATATGTGATGTTTTGTTTGTTTTGAAAACACTTTGATAAAGACACATCAAGAAATGTACACTCCTAAGGTTGCGAAAGACTGTAGTCTTTTGGATTCCACACAGGTTTTATCCCAACTGCACTTATTCTTATCGGATGACTAGATACTTGACCCCACTGGCTCCCCTCCATGGCACTCACTTCTTAGGGCAACCAAGCATAAATACCCATGAATCTCCCATGGCATATTTTTCATCTCTACTAAAAATTGTGAGAATGTGGATGCCTTCACAACGATCGTTGTTGCACCAAAGAATAGATAAAGGTTTTGGCCAAACTACAACAAGGGTTTTAGTAAGGACTTTCCATTCATGGGGGTTGATCCATGCAATGAGAGACCATTTCTTCCCTTCTCATTGGAACCAACCTCGTGATACTGGCCTTTGTTGCAATATCCACACTTATATACTGGCTGGAAATGCGCTTGGCTTTAGTGTGTTACCGGTTGGTTCATTCCCTTGGGTGATTACTTTTTCCCACAAGGTAGGCCCTCTAAGATAAAAAAAAAAGTAAGTAATTATACCCATAGTTTGATCAATCTTTATTCCACATGAATAAAGAGAGAACAAATGTGATATACTCAAATCACACTCACACATGAAAAGTGAATGGGTCTAGTTTTTTGGTCACCCAGTTAAGGGGAGAGCATATGCCTACCATCCATCAAGCACAAAATACATGGTGTTCATTAACCCTTTAATTAAGCTATGTTCATAACTTAACCAAAAGGAAATGTGGTGTTCATTAACCTTTTAATTAAGCTATGTTCCTATCTTAACCAAAAGGAAACAAGTAAATCACTTCCAACCCTTGCAATATGTCAGTAGTTTGATAAGAATGTCTTTGACAAGTGTTTTTTGGAAACCACAAAACAACAACACAAATTATTAGCCTTGGGAAACTACAAAAGGAACCAAAACTTAGAGAAAAGGCACCAAAATAGAGATAGAGCATCTCAGAATTGTGCAAAAGGAACCACAGAATGAGCAAAAGGTGCCAAAACAGAGACCAAAGGTGCCAAAACAAAGACAAAAGGTGCCAAAATAGAGAAAGAGCAACCCAGAATGTGTAAAAGGGGCCATAGAATGGGAAAAAGGCACTAAAATAGAGACCAAAGGCGCTACAAAATGTGCAAAAGGTGCCAAAACAAGTGCAAGAGGCTCCAAAAGGCTCACATTAGAACCTGTGAACATAAATTTGCAAGCACATTAGTAATAAATGGGGCAAGGCCCCATGGTGGGCGCCATTTTGTGTGTGTGTGAAATGTGTAAAGTTAGTATCAACACAAACCTTAATGAAATGGTTTATATTCAAAGATTCAAAGCAAACAAGTTATTCTAATTTGTAACAAACTAAATCTTTCAAGAACGTCTCATTGTCCTCTATTCTTAATGATTCTTTTAACCTTTTTGGCCCCTAGATTTCTATGTGCACAAATGTTATTAGAATGACACTTAAGAAATGAGATTAGTATTCAACATGCAAGCCAACTATATGCCTACATGAAACTATATGCAAACAATGATGAAGAATGCTATGAGGAAGGGGTGATGGTGATTATGATAAATAAACAAATGGAGGTGGATGGTATGGTATTGAACTATAATGATCTATGCATGATTCTACATATGCTCAAATGTAAACTTAAAATGAACTAATCTAAAATGCAACTATGATGCAAGATTTAAAGCTAAGATGTAAATGCAAAGAAAAACATTATGTAAAGACTAGCTATAAGACTCCAAAATGATCCAATATCCAATTATAAAACTTGCATGATAACTTTAATTCAAATGTGGATGCAAAATACAAAGCCCAAGGGTTGTATTTATATCCTTTTCCAAGCATATAGTGAGGTGGCAATAATCAACGGTCCAGATTCAAATAAGAAGAATGGATGGTGAAGATGAAGAGAATCAAGATGTTGTCCCCTTGACCAAATACAACATGCTATTTGGATGGGAGAATCTCTTGGCCAATGGGCAACATGCCATTTGGATGGAAGATTCAAGTGTTAGAAGAGAAGACCATGTGCTTTTTAAAATGAGTTGAAGATAATTCTAATTAAAAATTAGAGTTATTTATTTTCATGTGACCTTGGTGAGGTGGCACAAAAAGTTGTAGAAATGTGCTCTAATTCCTAATTGGACCTTTAGTGAAGATTAATTAAATAAAAAAAGTTTAGGGAACCTTGTTTATTTAATTAATTTAGAAGAATATGTTTTAGATTTGGAGAAATTAGAAAATGAACAATATAAATAAATTGAGAATTTATTTATACATAGTTGAAATATTAATCAAATAGCTAGTATTTAATTAATTAAAGGTGATGATCGATTTTAGGTGTATACACTATCAACTTGGGTTTAACACTTATTGACACAAAACTCAGACTAACTCGATGAGGTTCATCTAACCTATGCAAGTGAGTGTGTACGTCTACTCAGATAGATATACCAATGGTTCTCATACCAACCTCCTCTCTTGGGTGATACTCTCCCTCTCCACTGGAGGGTTCAAACCTTTCCTACATCCAAATTAGAGTAGCATGTTCATAGTTACTTGATAACATATAAATCACCTTCATAATATAACATAAACATCATTAAAGCATTTAAAAAGTAATTTCATCATAATGCATATTCATACATTCCATTTATTCATTAAGCATCATCAAGGCATAATCATGCATTAAAATCATATTTACTCATAAAGGTAAAAGTAATCTGGTAGGTTAGCATTAGGGTGTAACAAATGATAGAATGTATAGGGAGTGGATGGCAGAGAATGTGTTATATCTAGTTTTTGTGTTAGTTAGAATCATATTGCATCAAAACTATTGTTCATAATGAAATAGAGGTAGATATTGTGACGTGTTTAATTTTTTTGTGATATGTTTGTACTAATATGGTTTCTAGCTTTGAGTGACTTCAATGTGTGTTAATATCTTTGAATTGAGGGAAGTGTATTCAAATCTTTGTATGAGAGTGTTTATGAAATTATATGATCTTGGAGTGAGTTTAAATGTGTTGATAGTTATGTTTGCATAGTTTGAATCTATTTTCTATTAGATGGTTGGGTGTGATTTAGTCCACCAACTATGTGTACTCTTTCTTATCTTGGAATTAGTTGAGTGTTTGTTGAGGTATATTGGGCACCTAAATCCATGTTAGTTGATAGCATGAAGATGCACAACGTATTATTTGGGATGCAATTTCTATAGCTACACATATGTTTGACATCGTGTAGGATATGAAGGTTCGTTAGTAAGTGCTTTGACACATATTATTGTGTTGATTTATTATATTATATATTTATACCCTTTTTAAGTTTCCAATTGAGGTGTTCCTAGTGTTTTTTAGGAGTTTATCCTTGGTTTTTAGTGGTGTTCCTAGCTTAAGAAAGAAGATGCAATTTCGGTTTCAGGAAATTGTTATCTTGTGTATTCTCTTGGAGAGTGGTTAGTGTTTGAACCCTATAATTGATTCTTGGTTATCCTTTTTTATCATGATTTCATAATCTTGTTGAGTTGTTTAACCCTTAGGAGGGTCACAATGAGCATCATGATAGTGAAGATTTGAGTTTTTCTCCTATGATTTGTGTTCAATTGCTCTAATTGCAAAGCCTTTTGTTGGAGGGCTTATGTCTTTCAAAGGTAGTTTCCTAGATTCTTTCCTCTATGAAACCTTTTGTTGTTCCTAGTTTTTCCTTAAGGAGCTAGTGTGGTTAGAAAATCCTTTCTTTTTCTAAATGGTACCAAATAAGACCCTTATGAGTGTGTCATAGTTGGAAGAGAGAAATTATCTTGTCGAGTATTGAGGTGCGGTAGTGTTTCCTCTAGTCTTTTGTCAAGGAAGGGTTGGCAGTCTTGTGTGCCTTGTCCTTGGTTGTGTTAGTAGCTAGATGGAGTTCCCAACTATTGTGGCAATCCTTTAGTAGGACCTCGTTGGCTTGTATTTTGTCAAACCCGCTAGTTGGTTCATACCATCAGTTGCAAGGGTAGTTGGTGAAGGTAGTATGGTGATCTTTGAGGTGGTTGCGCCCTAGTGGCAGGTGGTTTGAGTTTTATGTTTGGTGCCTAGACTGGTGAGAGTCTAGAGTATTGATCAATGAGTATAACGTGGTTGAAGGACCGTGTACTACATGTGCCTATCCTTGCTTGTACAAAATCCAAGGGTGGTGTTGGTGGAGCCCACTCAAATTATTTATAGACACAATGCTAAGTTGTGTAAAATATATTTAGTGCAATATAAGGTCCAATGGAACCAATTTTCTATGAAAAGTACCTGCATGGGAGAATGTAGAGGATATAGACCATTCTTTTCCTCTTTTGAGTGCTTAATTATGAGATATTTCTTTTTTCTTTGTTGCATCAATGTGATACTCTTATTTGTTTAGTGTGTGTCTAATAAGACATCAGGACGATGTCTCTTCCTAGTGGGGAAGGATTTTGCATCTCATTTTTCTTGCATAAACTTAATTAATAAATAAACAGAACTAGCTAAGAATATATTATGATTGTTTGATTATGGATAAATATGTTTTTAAATTAGATATTATTTTTAAAATGATTGAAATTGAAATGGAAATGGAGATTCATTGTTATGTGCTTCAACTATAGTTTTTATGGACTAATCTATTGACATAAATTTGAGTGTGAATGAGTGCAGGAATGTGTCAAAGGCGAGAACATGGCTGAGGTGGAAGTATCCTAGTCGCTTGGTAAATAATTAACATGATGGAAACCCGATGTATGCACACACGCACGTAGTTACATTCATATTTACATTGTGTATGATATGATTTCAATGTGTTATCTTGGTTACATTATTGCTTGTGTGTTATGATTTAAATAAGTAAATTAAATAAGTTTTAAATAAAAATAATTGCATATTACATCATGCAATAAGTCAATCACTAATTCTAAAAATTGGAAACTGGAGTATTTGGATCACATTAAGGAAATAAAAAAATAATATAAACAAAGGAAATCAGAAAGGAAAGGAAACAAACAATTTGGGGAATAATTTAGCAGTGACCAAGGAGACTAATAACATTGATGTGGCTAAAGGAAGCAATTTTGAAGGCAGGGAGTTTGATATAGAGGAAAGACCTGTATTTTATTTTATTTTATTAGAGGACACTAGGCATGTAAAGTGACATATCTTTCATTGATATAGATAAATAAGTATGGTAAAACAAAATGGATTCCAGTTAAATTCTTGCACCTGTTTTGTGCTCTCTATATTTTCATGCTTATATGTTAGATATGTTATGGGATCTTCCATTTTGAGTATTGTAGCTGGGCATCTCTACCATTAAAAATTACTTACTTTCTTCTTTTTTTACTGCACCATGGTCGGTGATCAATAGCGTTAAAATTTGAGACTTGTATCACCGGTTGTGATATGAATACATTTGTATAACAAATCAATTCTGATATATTTTAAATAAAGATATATATAGTTTTACATATGTATAGTATGAAGATATATACATGTATGTATATGTATATATATGTAAATGTATATAACATGAATATTATGCCCAAACTAGTATTTGAACATGGCTTTAACCTTACTCAATTTCTTGTTGTTGTAGTAAAACACTGTGTTATTCCTTAATTCTTCCTATTGGTTTAGTAGTAAATTGTAAAACATTTTAAATCTGTTGTAAAGATTGTTTTTCAGTAAAGTGTAAAAATCAAAATTTATTTATGTATGAATCTGCCATTTTAAGTGCAATAAAATCTGATAATATATCAACATTAGCATGTGATCATAGAATCTAAACAGTAAAGTTCTGATAAGACATTTCAAGTCAGTTGTGATGACCCCACAACAACATAGTTGAAACTATATTTCAATGGATTTGAATCATGTATTTCAAACCTACATATCAAAAGACGATCAATAGTTATATATATGTACATATATATACATACCCATATGTATATGTATATGTATATGTATGTATATATGTATGTATGTATGTATGTATGTATGTATGTATGTATATGTATATACATATAACTATATATATAATAGTACAAGTTTGCACCTCATATTACAAACTAACTTCTTATGGTTAAACCTGCAAAACATTAGATTTAGTCATTATTGCATGAAATGAAAATGGTTTTCAACTTACATTAAAATTTTCATGGAAATGATAATGATGATGCATGTACATTAATAATTGCATGAAGTAGAGAGACGTCAGTGAAAGACTAATTACATGTACAAAGAAAAATGAATGATATGCATGTCAATGATATATATTTTACCGTTATTATGCATGTAAAGTTTGAATAATGAAAGATGTACATATAATCGTTGCATGAAAGAAAATAGTATTTATTTATTTTATGATCATTATGCATGTTATTATATTTTATATGTGAATTGGGTTTACCTTCTAGGATAGGGTGTCAAATATGGACCAATAGAGAAGTTTGATCCTCTTTTTGGGATCTACCGATTATTTCTAGTGCTTTGGCTATAGCCATGTATTCATTAAAATAGATGAGTGTTGCCTAGAAAATTTATTTATATGTTTCTTTGCCATATCTTGATAGTAGGAAATTGCATGTTCATGATAGAAATGCATGTAGATATCAGGTTCCATCGATATTCCCTCCTGTTGTTTATTTCCAAGTTTCTAGGATTTGCCAGATCACCCTTATTTTCTATTGTTGGGATAAGCACATCAAAGGGATGTAGAGGAACTAAGGGGTGGATGGATGGCAATATAACGGGTGTGTGGAAACAATGGAAAAGAAGGGCATCATCGTATTAGAGTTTAGTTGTCCCTTCTCTAGTTGTCCTATCTAGTCTTTATCTGTCTTGTATCCCAAAGTAGGAGTTTTCCCCTCCCACCCTACCACTTCCATCCTCCCACCGGCCAAATATAATTGGGCATGTTACATATAGAATTTGGGCCAGGCAACTATGCCCCCCATAATAACCCCATAGAATAGTAGGGACCTCCCACCTAGGAATGACAGGGCTTATAGAATTTGTTCTGTAAGCTATCTATAGTTGGAAATGGGGTCGTAATGGGTGTAGTTATAATGGATTCCTATCTAGGTGTAATTGATCTAGGACCAAAAAATTGGGTTGAACCAATCCCACCAGGAATTGCAGAGATGAGGGAAGCAGGTCTGATAAGAGTTTAACCACCATTAATGCCATATCCAAATCCATTTGAAGCATCCGTCATAGACCCGGTTGTCTTACCAAGACCCCACCACCCTATTTGACTTGGGTAGGAGGATATTAGTTATAGGAGAGGTAGCATCTTGGCCAACATCCTTACTTTCTCGAGAGTAACTATAGTTGGAGCTCAATCAAATCTCGTGGACTAACTATAGTTGACTAAGTAATTGAAGTTCCTATTTCACTTCATTCGGATCCAAATGCCAACTAATCTCCTTGGGCCACCCAAGGAAAATAGGGTGGTGGGGTCTATTAAACAGGTGTAGGACAACTGAGAAGGGGGGTGAATCAGTTGTCACAAAATTCAAACTTAAAAACTTCAACACTTATCAATTCCACAACCACACTATTTTGTTATTAAGTATGAGCATGAAACACAGATAACAGAAAGTAAATCAACACAATGAACGCCAATTTTTTACGTGGAAAACCCAATGAGGGAAAAACCACGGTGAGGGTTAACTCATAATATAAAGAGATTATAAAACCAAATACAAAGGCTCACTGCTCAGAAGAGGACTCATTATTTGAATACAATGGCTCATTGCCTACAGAAAGGACTCATTGTCCAATAGGGAGGCTCACTGCCTACAGATACAAAGGAGAACAAAAGATCCACCACAAAAATTAACACACATCTGCAGCCTTGAATAAATGATTGCAAAAACCTTTAGCTCATTGCCTTCAAGAATCCAACACAATGAAGAACTGTTGCCTCAACACACTTTCACACACTTCTACTCTTATGATTTATGGCTTCCTTCATCGATTTGCATCACACTATCATACAACTCTTCATAATTCAACTTGCATTTATACCATCTTCAACCTTAGAACCTTTCTCCAAGGTTAGCCACAAAAGATCATTTCATAAATTCAAATTAGGTCAAAAACTCAACATTACCACGATGGAAAGGAATGAGTGGGCCAATAAAACATTTAACCAAGACCAAAAATAATTTTTTTTGGATCAACCACATGCTTCCTTAATTATATTTTATTCTTTGAATGAAGTGTAAACACTAGGTTGGCCAAACCTAATGAAAACACAAATGAACATTGATGTACATGCTTCCCAACAAGAAGATGACATACAGACACCTCAACATGCTTCATTATGCGCGAGAATATATCTCAGATTCTTCCAAATACATCTGCAGCAAGTGCAACAAGCTTCAAACACTGAACACCTTCCACCAGTTCATTTAGACTGTGCAAACACACACAACAACACTGAAACATAACTTCCAGACCACCAAACCTCAAAATTATTTTCCATAACCCAAAGAACACCTTCACAAGACATCCCAGATCTACAAGATCTAAAACAAAACAACGAAGGACTGCAGAGCAAAAACATTTATCCTAGTCCATAGAAGACTAATTATGTCATAGCAGTTCACATACCAGTGAACATAACTTTCACATACCATCACACCGGAAGCTAAAACTCAAGAGATATCACCACTAGACCATCATTATCAAACCTTCAAATCTGCACAAGCATAGGATCAACATAGGAGAAACATGAAGCACATATAAGAGCACATTCTGAACACATTCATCACACTGACTTCTCTTCTTTATTAATTTTCTCAAAAGCACTTGGAAACACACCAATTCACCACATCTACAATGTCATAAAGATAGCTCCATGTACTCACATCTTAGTAGCATCTCAACTATACATGTACAATCTGCAATATATTGAACTGTGTTGACATCAATGACAACATTAATGATAACACCACCAGAACAACTCATACTTGCAAAAATCTCCCCCTTTGTCATTGATGGCAACACATGATGTGAAAAACCATCAAAGACAACATCCTTCACAATATCTTAGGAGAACACCTTCTCTTATTCTACAACTTTTTTTCACATGACTTTCTCTCCTCCTTTGATATCAATGGCATAAAACAAAAACTCTAATCACTCCCCTTTAGGAGTGCACTCATACAACAACAATGAAAACCTTTTCTACTCCCTCTGTGAAGTAGACCCGTTTATCATTCCAGATGAATGAAGAATCTGTGAATCCACTGGATTGATGCACCTTCATGTGCACCTATTTTGGAGGGCCAATGGCCCCCAACCTCTCCCTAAGATGCTCAAAAGTATCCTTCAGAAGAGCCTTAGTAAATATATATGCAATTTGTTCCTTTGTTGTCACATACTCTAGTCTAACTTCATTTTCCAACACTTTTTCTCTCAAGAAATGATATTTGATAGATATTTGTTTTGTTCTTGAATGCATAATTGGGTTCTTTGAAATATTTATAACACTCATGTTGTCGCAGAAAATAGGTATAGGCTCATCACATATTACTCCAATGCCTTTCAGAGTTTGCTTCATCCACAACACCTGTGTGCAGTAGGATGTTGCACCAATATATTTTTCCTCTACATTGGATAAAGAAACTGAGTCTTTCATCTTACTCAACCAAGAAACCAATCTTCCACCAAGGAAGAAAGCACCTTCACTAGTACTCTTCTAGTTTTCCACACAACCAACCCAATCTACATTGGTATAAGCACTCAAGTTAAAATCAACACCCTTAGGATACCATAATTCATAATCCAGTGTACCCTTAAGATATCTAAATATCCTCTTTACAGCTGTAACATGTTGCTTTTTAGGATCAGCTTGAAATCTAGCAACTAGACATACTGCATGCATAATATTCGGTATGGTAGCAGTAAGATACAACAGTCCACCAATCATAGATCTATATTCACTCTGATCAGTTTTAGCAAATTCATCATCTTTGCTTAGTTTACATCTGGTTACCATAGGAGTACTAACCGGTTTGGAATCATCCATCCCAAACTTCTTCAACAACTCTTTTACAAACTTAGATTGTGAAATGAATATCCCTTTATCAGTTTGATTCACTTAAAGACCAAGAAATAAATTCAATTCACCAATCATAGACATCTCAAATTCTTTTTGCATCTCTTTAGCAAACCTTTTACACATGCCTTCATTTCCACCAAAAATGATATCATCAACATATACAACTACTATCAACATTTTTTTACCTTGCACTTTAAAGTAGAGATTACTATCAGTAGAACCTTTGTTGAATCCTTGCTTTGTCAGGTATCTGTCCAATCTTGCATATCAAGCTCTAGGAGCTTTCTTTAGTCCATACAATGCCTTCTTCAACTTACAAACTATGTCTGGTTTTTCAAATAACTGAAACCCTTCAAGTTGTTCCATGTACACTTCTTCCTCCAATTCACAATTCAGAAATGTTGACTTAACATCCATCTGATACACTTTGAAATCTGTATAGGCAAAAAATGCCAAAAATATCCTAATAGCTTTCATTCTAGCCACAAGGGAAAAAATTTCTTCAAAGTATATGCCTTCAACTTGTGAATATCCCTTGCATACAAGTCTTTCCTTATTCCTTACAACTTCTCCACTTTCATTCAACTTATTCTGGAACACCCATTTTGAACCAACTACATTCTTATTCGCAAGCCTAGGGACTAGTTCCCATGTCTAATTCTTTTCTATCTGCTACAACTCTTCTTTCATATCTTTCATCCAACTCTCATCTTCACATGCTTCACTTAAAAACTTAGGTTTAATTTTAGAAAGTAGACACAGATTTACCTCAGCTGCTACTTTACTTCTTGTCTTCACACCTTCACTCTTATCTCCAATTATTTTTTCCTCTAGATGATTCTTTTGTACATACTTAGTAGTCTTAATAGCAGCTTATGGCTCATTCTCTTCTTCTTCCTTTTCCTTATTCTCCTCAGGTACATGTCAACAAATAGGATCATCAGGTTCAACTTCACTTATCTCAATAGGTCTACGTATGTCTTCAACCTGTCTTGCATGAAAAGCGGTAACCAAAGTACCTTCCATCCTATTCCTCTTATTCTCTGGAGCCTTATTGCTTGCACATTTTCTAGGGTTAGCAAATACAAATTTACTTTCCAAAGCTAATAATAAGCATTCACTATCATCAACCTCATTTTCAAATTCATCATTAGAGATTCTAGTTTCTTCTTTAACATAGTACAACTTCTTGTATTTCTTATCCTTCCTATCCTTATCTTTATAATCCTTGTTCTTCTTATGTACAACTCCATTCGGACATCTTGATGCATAATGACCAATATTACCACAACTGAAACATTTAAAGGGAAACATAACTTTATACTTTCTGGTACCTTTCTTCAACTTCCTGGTGAAGTTTGCTTCCAACTCATCTGAACCATCACTCTCTGGATCATCTTCAATCTTCATTTCCTTAAATTTTGTCTCTGTCTTTTATTCTTTCCTATCTTCTTTCTTGAACTTTTTCATCTAAAATGCTTGCAAGGTGTTGAACAACTATTCTTTAGTATACTTCATATGATCATACATCTCTTCAATAATTGAGATCTTATCACTGTAGCGATTTGGTAGGGTGATCAGGATCTTCTCAATAATATCTTCACCGGTCAGCTTTCCCCCTTGATTCTTAACTTCATTTGTTGCCATCTCAACCCTCTAGAAATAACTTGTAAACTCTTCACCTTCTTCCATTTTAAAATTTTCAAATTTTTGCTTTTCCGCCAACTTCTTTATCAATTTTACTCTTTCATTTCCTTCATACAGTTCTTCCAACTTCTTCTAGACATCATAAGTAGTATTTAAATAAAGAAACTTAGTTCACTCAATCTTAGATAAAGCACTGTAAAAATCATACCTCGCTTTCTCATTCTCCTCATAAGCAAAAACCTCATCTGTAGAAGTAGGACCATTCATCAGAGGAGTATACTTCATCTCAATAGCCTTCCAAGTCTTGTAACCAAGAGAAACATATATCCTCTCATTTGCACTTTCCAATCACTGTAATCACATCCATCGAACATAGGGATCACCAACTTGTGTGCCATCGGATCTTTCTTAAGCGGTTAAGCTCTGCACCAAGGAACCAAAGCTCTAATACCAAATGTTAAATAGGAGCAAGACAATTGAGAGGAGGGGTGAATCAGTTGTCACAAAATTCAAATTTAAAAACTTCAACACTTATCAATTCCACAACCACACTATTTTGTTATTAAGTATGAGCATGAAACACAAATAAAAAAAAGTAAATCAACATAATGAACACTAGATTTTTATGTGGAAAAGCCAATGAGGAAAAAACCACAGTGAGGGTTAACTCACAATATAAAGAGATTATAAAACTGAATACAAAGGCTCACTACCTAGAAGAGGACTCATTGTCTGAATACAAAGGCTCACTACCTACAGAAAGGACTTACTATCCAATATGGAGGCTCATTGCCTACAGATATAAAGAAGAATGAAAGATCCACCACAATAATTAACACACATCCATAGCCTTAAATAAATGATTGCAAAAACCTTTAGCTCACTTCCTTTAGGAATCCAACACAATGAAGAACTGCTACCTCAACACACTTTCTCACACTTCTGCTCTTATGATTTGTGGCTTCCTTCATTGCTTTACATCACATTGTCATACAACTCTTCACAATTTGATTTTCATTTATACCATCTTCAACCTTATAACCTTTCTCCAAGGTCAACCACAAAAGCTCATTTCATAAATTCAAATTAGGTCGAAAACTTAGCATTCCCGCAGTGGAAAGGAATGAGAGTGGACCAATAAAAAATTTAACCAAGACCAAAAATAACAGTTTGGGATCAACCACATGCTTCCTTAATTATATTTTATTCTTCAAATGAAGTGTAAACACCAGATCGGCCAAACCTAATGAAAAAACAAATGAACATTGATGTACACACTTCCCAACAAGAAGATGACACACAGACACCTCAACACACTTCATTATGCACGAGAATACATCTCATATTCTTCCAGATACATCTACAACAAGCTTCAAACACTAAACACCTTCCACCAGTCCATCTAAACTATGCAAACACACACAACACTGAAACATAACTTCCAAACTGCCAAACCTCAAACTTCTTTGCCATAACCTAGAAAACACCTTCACAAGACATATCCTAGATATGCAAGATCTGAAATAAAATAGCGGAGGATTGCGGAGCAGAAACATTTCTCCCAATCCATAGAAGACCAATTTTTCTAGAATAGTTCACATACCGATGAATGTAACTTTAACATACCATCATACCACAAGCTAAAACTTAGGATATATCACCACTAGACCATCATTATCAAACCTTTAGATCCACACAAGCATAGGATCAACATAGGAGAAATGTAGAGTACATACCAGAGAAAATTTTGAACACATTCATCACTCTGAATTCTCTTCTTTATTAATTTTCTCAAAAGCACTTGGAAACACACCAATTCAACACATCTACAATGTCATAAGATAGCTCCATGTACTCACAACATCTCAGCAGCATCTCAACTATACATGTACAATCTACAACATACTGAACTATGTTGACATCAATGACAACACCACCAAAATAGCTCATACTTGCAACAGGGTCTTAGATCCAATTTCACCTTTTGATTTAGTTTTTCTTTCCAAACCCAAAATTATGAAGGTAACAATAATAAATGAGAATAATAACTAGGAAATATGCATTAATCAATAACCTTTAAATGAGAGTACAATGGTTATAATAGAACTTACCATTCTTCCATTATCATTATAACTAAAAGGTTACAAATATAAGCTAATAAATGCTAAATTTCCTTCACTATGTCATTAAGATATTTCCCATTTATTATTGCATCAATAGAAGTAATGAGGTAACAACAATTATAATTGAGTAACTATTTCTATGATTGATCCATACTCAAAGCATTGATTCAATTCAAAACATGATTCACATTATACCCACATAGATCACACAACAAACATCACATATAACACTTTATGCAATTCACATCACAAGATTTTTTTCAAGATATGATTATGTATCTAATTAGTTTGGTTAGGCTAACCAACAATAACAAAAACAAACCAAGGATATGATAGTAAAAGTTTCCCATAAGGTTGTGTCTTACAATTGTATATAAGAAATAAATGACAACATTTATAATCATAATTGATCATTATATACATAATATCATGGCAATTCTATATAGTTTATACATTATGTCATGAATACAATGAAGGTATAAGAAAATCCATATACGTATATAATGTTATACATCGGTAAAATAAATATGTATGTACAATAAATCCATATAGGCATACAATGTTATATATTGGTTAAAAAATATATGTACAAAAAAGTCATATAGAGACACAACAAAACATCATAATATATCCAATCCTATGGATTGTGATGGAAGCGTCAATGAATCTTTATCTATATAAAAGATGGAGAGGTCATCAATGGCTACTGATTTCAAATCTATTGACTAAAACTCCTCTAATATTTTTTTTGGATGTCCACCTATTAATAAAATAAAAATATATACAAATTAATATAGAAAAAAGGATATACAATGACATATGTCACACCCAATTTTTAAATACTTTAAAATGACATGGACTTTTTGGTATTTATTTTGATGTCTAGGTAATATAGATTCAAAATGTGAATATTTATAGTTCAATTACATTGACCATTCTAGTGTATATTTATGACTCGTTGTAGGATTAGTTATAGATGTTAGTGTGATAACATAAGAATTAGGATTGATTTTGTTTGATCATTAATGTGATTTTTGATTATTAATCATATTATGATGTGATTACCATTTACGGACTAACTACTTTGTGATTTGATGAGGTGAATTCAATGAATTATTTTACCCCTCCTAGAAAAAAATAGAGGGCATAATTAGAGAGAGATATGTAGATTAAGATAAATTGAGTAACCATACCATGCCATTGATAATTATTTATTCACATACACACATGTAAGATGTCATTATTAAAAGTATCAGTTCTATGCAGTGTTTTGTCTTTGTCGGTTCTATGTAACTAGCTTAACGAGTACTTGAGGTTAAATGTCAAGTTTTGTTGCATCTCGATTACAAAATTCAATGGGTGATTATGCCATTTCATGTTTATCCTATTTTATTTGTCAGTTTAGTAGGTGAAAGGCTAGGAATGAGAGTTTCTTATTTTGTCTAGGATATTTATTTTAAAATGAAAAGAATTAATTTTGATTAAGATGGAATATTATAAAAATAATATAAATAATATATTTAAATTTAAAAACACATGCATAAAACATTAAATTCAAATAATAAATTATCCCATCTAAAAATTTATTGCAACACCTTTTTTGATCTACCATCACTCCATCTCAATGCCTAGAAAGGAGGTAGAAGCAACTAAAATTTGAGTGGAATCATAACTACACTAAAGTGGAGTATGAGAAGGTAGTAATGGCATGTGCCATTTTGGCATAAAATAAGGAAGAGAAAAAAAAATGAATGTAGATGTTGTTAAAAAAGTTTTAGGGAAAAACCAAAGGGAAAGGAAAAAAGAGGGGAGTGATTGCAATTCTAGGGAAGAAAACAAAGTGTATAAAGAGAAGAGAAGTTGTGAAAGGTGACTAATTCACAAGTTGGAGGTGCGGAATTTATTCATTTAAATATCTTTCATGCATAGTTTTGTCTTTATTCCCAACCAACATTATAATATGCTAATTTTTTATGCCAATCGACCCATCCAATAAATCTTACCTTGATGTTCAAAATTAATTTATTTAGTCACTATGGTGAGGTATATATGTATTGATTTAATATAGTATAGATAATTCTAGCATGATAAATTAAAAAATAAAAATGCTACTCTTTCTTGGTCTAGGCATCATAAGGTGAAGAAGTGAATATCTTTAACTATTATAATACTTTAGAGTAAAACCCATTGTTAATTTTTTTTGTATATTGGAACTATAGTGCAGAAGAGAGCCTATACTATGTCATACATGTTTTATATTAGCACTCTATGTTATAATGAGCCTAGGTACATAAAATTTATCATACATATTTCATATTAAGTACCCCTTTGTTGCAGTGCAACTGAGTAATCATACTATTTCATATCTATTTTAAATTGCCATTGCTTTATTGTAAAGTTGGTAAATATTCATGTGCTATGTTTTATTGTTCCTATAATATGGTTTATATTAGTAAATGAGATTACTACAATATGGAATAATTGGCCTAAGTGCATATAAGACATTGACTACCCTTGAATAAATTTAGCATGAATTATGTGAGAATGTGTAGGTGTATATGTATATACCTACATTTATACACATAGACATGCTTACATGACATGTAACAGAAGTTATAAACCTTGATTTTACATACAATAAAAGGAATATTGGGTTGTCCAACTAAACAATTTTAAGACTATAGGAAACTAATTGGAAAAGTAAAAAGTGAACATAAGAAAATTGTAAGATATTTATAGAAAGATTTTAGTTTATTATACTTTAATATTAATACGTTATTGAAGTTGTATTAGTAAAGGTATATCCCATGTTTTAAGGTTGGAATGGTCAAAAATATTTTTGGTAAAGGGGTTAAAACATGCATTTGTGTAAAAGTGTATAATAGTAGATACATAGGTATTTATATAGTCTTATACGAAGGAAACAATGTTCTATATTATCAATGCTCACTAACTATAATTGAACAAATTCATGTTATCTAGGAAGATACATGGGAATGTACCTATCTCAGTATATGGAAATTTTTTTAGAGTAATCTAGTAATTATTCTTACTTAGTGTATAGGAGCGAATTTGCACCCCTTACGCAAATTCCCCTTTTACAAAACCTCACCTTAGAAAATCAAATTTGAAGGCAAAATTGCACATCACCCAACTATCTTGTTTCCATTTGGAATTTGTCTATTGTGTTGGTGAGAGAATATTTGTTAGGGACATGCACGTAGTACGCTACTATCCCTGACAGATTCCCACATCTGAAGTTGGTAGAGGCATTACACTTTCGATTGGGGTCGATTTATAACATCCCTCTTTGACCAACTGACCCTAAAAATGGCAGATTCTTCCCTTTTCTCCTTCAAATTCATCCATCTTCATCTCATTTCATTCTCTAAGAAACATATTGGCATTCTCTTAGCATTTTCCAGCATTCTCTTCACTCTCAAGCAACACTTCAACACTCCATTGCAGCAACAACACTCCATCAACTCCACATAGCAAGTGTGAAGAAATCCATAGCAGTGTAGGTTTGTGAGACCTCCTTTCATCACATTTGAGGTTGTGGTGACCTTTCCAAGTCTGCATTCTCCTCCATTGGCTAGTGATCTTTTGGGTGGACGTGGTAAAATTTCTCTCCTCTCATTTATGATTTGGTTGAGTACAATTTTACTATTTTTTAGTGTTTATTGCAATCTCTACTTTCTTTACTTCTATATCACATATTTCTATCTCGTTGCTATCTAGCTGTCCATGGAGGTGGAAAAACCAAAATGGGGGTCTGACTGAGGCAAACCTCTATATAGCCCTAACAATTTTCCCCTTCTTTCTTGTGTGTAGGCGAAAGTATGTGTGGAGCTAGATGGTGAATTGGTGCCTTGGTGAGATCATCTTCGTCACTCTTGCTTTTATCTATCTACTCTATCATCTTCGTTTGTACTTTTCATACTCTATTGTTCTATTTTGTTCATTTAAAAATAACTAGCTAGGTCATTAGTTTGTTTTTTGGTTGTTTATATTGTACTTTTTTTCCTCTAGTTATACGGACGCTAGACCACCTGAGAGACGCTAGCATGTCGTGTTGTCATCCTAGAACTGCATTGCCATCCTTAGATAGAGAGTTATCTAAGGTACAATATTGACTCTAAAAACCAAATCGCCTAGCCTAAACTTGGATTTCAAGTCAACAGGGTGATAGAAGTACATTATAGTGCTCATCATTCTTGATCCTTATCCCAAGGCATCTTTTAGAGTGAGGTAAGTTAGGGTAGCCCTATGCTCTTGGCTCTCTGTGACCTTAAGCCTTGACGTGGTTGGTCCCCATCTCTTACATTTTTGGTGAACTTGACATGAACCAATGTCTGCCTATTTGTTGGTGTTGATACTTTTCCCTTGTACCTTGTAATAATTGTAAGCCTGAATGTTGTGAAGGTTTATGAGCATCACAACCTAGTCAACGAATTCTAGGTATGTTGTTAGGAGAAGTGTGAGACACCTTCTGATGGAGAAGATGAAGGTCACTTCTGCTTTCTCTACAGGCCTTTTTTCTGGATATGTCGTTGGTCTTGCTACCTAGGAGCAATTGTCTAGGGGTGATGTAGGGTTCTCTGATGAGATCAACCACATCCCCACTCCTCCTGCATTTCCTACACCATCATCGGTAGATGAGCATGAGGTTGTTCACATTCCTTCAAAATATATCTCTACCCTTAGAAAAGGGTTGGGTGACTTGGAGAATTACCTAGAAAAGGACACAAAGATGGCTAGAGCCACTCAGGTTATTAGAAAAATAAAGTATATGGTAGGAAAAGACCAAAAATGCATAGAACTCCTAGCTAGTCTCTCTAGTCTGACTAAAATGTGTGCCCCTCTAAACAACGCTAACATTGTACAAGGGGCCACTCTCGAAGAACATGAGAGACAGTTAGGAATTTTGATGCCTCCCATTTCTATGTACATGGATGACATAGTCCCATTGATCAACATCCCATCTACCTCTGATAAATCTGAAACTATCAAAGTGAATAGAATACCCTTATATTTTAGTTTCACCCCTCCTGTCACCTCTAGCGATGGAGGTTTTGGCGGGTTGAGTGGTGGGGGATTTGGTAGTGGTGGTGGATTTGGCAGTGAGGATGGAACTAGTGGAGGTGGTTCTAGTGGAGGCCATGGTGGTGGCTTCAGAAGCAAAGGTGGCTTTGGTGGACGCCCTTTTGGTGGCAGTGGCTCTGATAGTGGTTTCGGCAGTGGCCCTATTGGTGGTTTTGGAGGTGGCTCCAGTGGTGGTTCTGGAGGAGGTCCCACAGGACCTTTGTCATCCCAAAACCCTATTATGAATACTCTTCTTTAGAATATGGGTAAGATGCAAAGCCAGCTGGCGAGCCTCTCCCAGGCCTCTACCCAACCCATCTTTCAACCTTTCTTCCAACATAGCCCATTGTCAGTAGCAATTCTAAACACTCCCTTCCCACAAGGAATGGAGATTCCAAAATTCAAAAAATATGATGAAAAAGGGGACCTGCAAACACATGTTTCCACCTTTAATTCCCTATTTATAGATTTCTTCCATCACAATGTGTTGATGGAAAAAATTTTCCCCCAATCCCTTAAGGATACAACACTCGAATGGTACTTTTCCTTACTCGACAACTCTATTTTCTCATTTGATCAACTTGTAAACCAGTTTCTCCAATAGTTCTAAGCCAACATCGAATTGAAGATGACCTTTAAGGATCTCGTCTGATGCAAAAGAGAGGATAATGAGAATATTATTGATTTCATAGTGCGGTACCAAGCATTTTTCTCATAAATCTCATACCTGCCACCCAATTCTAATGTGTTGAAGGTATTCATAGGGAGCTTGTAGAGACCATGGCAGGAGAATTTTTCCCTTATGAAGTACCCTTCTTTCATGCATCTGTGTGCCAAATTATGAAAATATCAACAAATAGTAGTTCAATTCGGGGGATCCTCCTCATGCTCCCATTTAGAAGGAAATTCCATTGTATCGATCTCTAGAAAAGGTAAGGCTTTTGCGAATGTAGTAGCTACTATGAATGATAACATCCTCAAACATAGCAGAAAGTTCACAAAGTTGGCAGAATCTTATTCTTCCATCTTGAAAAAGTTGTTAAAGGATAAGATCATAACTTTGGAGAACCCTAAACCTCTCAAGGAACCTTACCCTAGTTGGTACGATGTGAATACCTTATGTCATTACCATCAAGTTAACGGACGTGATACCAAATGTTGTATGCACTTATGTCACAAGATATAGGATTGCATCGAGGATAATACTATCCATATCGATGAAAGTAAATAAAATGAAAACAAATTAGTGGTGAAATTGAATAGTGAGTTGCAGATATACACGAACCCATTTTTGTTGCACTATGCCAACATGATTATCGATCCATCTGATTCTACCACTCGGCTAGAGGCGTATGTTAACATGGTCATGGTTACTCCTACCACGCAACCTATGATTGGCTCATTAGACATGACATTCACATCATAGGATTTTCCCTTGAACAACAAGCCCTCTCCCCTTTACATTCTTGTTCACTCAATGGCAACATTGTGATGGAGGTCTTAGTCGACCCTGCAAGTCTAGTGAATGTCATTACAGAAGAGGCATTGTGGCTTAATTCATTGTATAGAAAGGAGTACGAAGAAACAAAATCTACCATCCGCACACATGATGTTCTCTCAAGCCATATGGCTTGATAACTCTATTTTTCCTAGTTGGACCTAGGGTTGTAGACATAGTTTTTGATGTTATTCCAGAGTCAAACTTATTCAAGATGAAGTTAGGCATACCTTGGCTAGCTTCCATGAATGGAATTTCCTTCGTCATTCATAAGTGTTTGAAGTTCTCCCGTGAGGGTGTTGTGCACATAGTGCATGACACTGGATACTAGCCATTGGTGTCCCATGAGGACTACTCATTGGATCATTTTTGGCCCACCCCAGTTGGTCCACTCCCCTCAAGAATGGACCTACTTTACAAGAACTATGTATAGTATAAGACTGGGGGAAAGGGACAGCTAAATTTGACCCTTCTAGTAGTGCAATAGCCAGTTGCCTCCTCTTCTCAAAAGGGAAAAGAGAAGGTCCCTTTTCCTTAGGATGGTTCTCCCACTCCTCTTTCTAGAGAAGAGTTTTGGATGAATATTCCTAGCTTCTACCCACTGAGTCTGATGATACCTGCTTGGCGTAAACCTAAGATCAAGATATCGAACCTCCCTAATAAACCACCTAGACCTTGGTAGTACTTGTATGGAAAGGGGAAGGGTCCTCATGGGGAATCCTCTATGTCTCATCTTCCATGGCCTCACATTGCTTCTACTCCCAAATCAGTAAATGGGAAGAGGCTTGTTGCCGAGACACTGGAGTCAATTCCCCTCGTTGCTTCTCAACCTGCTCCTGCTCCCGTTCAGGAGTCTATCCCTTCGCTAGAAATGACTATAGTGGGCACTCCTATGGTTGATTAGGAGTCTCCTATCCCTTCCAAGATCCCATCCTCTAGCTCAAAGAGTCACAAAAACCACCTTGTGTGTGAGCGCAAGCACTGATGAAAGGCTCTCGTAGCTAAGCAGGTCGCTTTGCAGAAGAAGGAAGAGGAGACGACTGCCCCTATATCAAGGCATCCTATTGTGTCCTCCTCTCTCCTTCCCCCTACTTCCATTCAATCTAATTCAGTCTCACTTCTAGCTCCCACTGTGAGTAAAAGTGTGACTGACCCTAAAATGGTGCAGGTGTTCATTGCTCCTTTGGTTGAGCCACCCTTGTTGATGTCCCCTCGAGACATCCTTCCTTTCCCAAAACCTATGGACATGCCAAATACTTTGATGGTATCTGTCACAATTTTCTCCTCCTCCTCCTCCTCCATGCCCCTTGCCTCATCTGTGGGGAGTTCACATCCCCCAATGAAGCAAAAGTTAGAGGATGGCCTTTCCAGCAATGGAGGGCATAAGAGAAGCCCACCTCCTTTGAAGGGTGGTCCCGCGATGGCTTGTTTTGTCTTAGTGATGGAACTAGTCTCAACTTCCCCTAAGTTTATCACCACTCTCGAGTCACTTATTGAGCTAAGCGATGAATCTCGGGCACAGTCCTCTCCGTCCGTTGAGGTATGACATGGCATTTCAGTAAAGTTCATGTTTAACTCTTTGGATGAAGTTCTAGCCTTGTTAGCGATCTTCATGAAATTGTTGACCATAGCTCCACAAGATCCTAGCATAGAAAACCTTGTGGGGTCTTCTTCCTTAGCCCTTGTTGCGGGAGGGTCAGAAGCTCCTCCCCTTAATATTCCACCATTGCAGGCTCGTCCTCCTTCCCCTTATGATGATCTAGAGTGGGAAGCGGATGACCTCTTGGTCGATGAGTGTTAGAGGGAGGCCTCTTCTTTATCTTTAGATTAGAGGTGTGTGTGTGTTATGATGTGTTCCCCTGTACTTGTGCTATGTGTTCTTGGATGACCTTTGTCACCCTTGTTGGTGCTTGGATACAAGAGTTATTTTGTGTCATGAACCTTCTTTTATCTGTATCATCATTCTTCCATGTTTGTGTTTGATTTTTGACAAATTGGGGATGATACAAAGTGTTGGGGACATTTAGGCTCCCCTTCCATGTTGACCCAATTTTTTATTTTTACTTTTTCTTCTCATGCATTCTTCACATGGTCTGATATAGTAGGGGGTTGATGACAGTTCATTTATATACTATTATTATACTTATATATATTCATGAATAGTTCTTACCTCAAAATATCAGATCACCCCTGTGCTCTCTGTTTATGTTTATTTATTTTTCTCTCTTTTCCTTTCTTTTTCTCTTCTTTGCTTGAGTTTTCCCTCTCATGTGCGATGACACCATTTCTATAACACTTTGATTTTCAAAAAACATATTCGTTGCCATGAATCTTTTCTCGAGAATCTTTGCAAACTTTTTCAAGAATCACAATTTTGATTTGGACCTAATGAAACATGTTTCCTTCATCATGGGTTTGCAAAGAAAGAACTTGGGAATTTTCCTTCGATGTGGGAGAATCCTTTGCCTTCCCCTTGCAAGGGGGATTTTTCTTCCTTTTGAATTCCTTGATGAAGTGACATCTTTCAAAAGTATTCCTTGATGATGAATTGATTTGAGAAAAAACATCTTTGTTACACTTTCAAACAGCACATCCCTTGAGTGGACCCCCTCTTCACGCCAAGTTCCCGAGGGACCTTTTTGAAAGATTTCCAACCTTTCAACGATCTACGTGACTGTCTGCTTATTTTCCTGCATGGCCGCTTTGTTTTTTTACATGATTTATCTATGGGTAAACATGTCGCTTTGTAGGTGCACCCGTAAAGCCGCTTTCCAACTCTATAGAGTCTCCTCTGGGTTTCCTCCATGTGAGATATCTTGGAGGATGCCTCCTTGCAGGTTTGCCAGCTTGTAAGGTGATTTCACCTCTGAGCTTCCCCCATGTGAGAGATCTTAGGGGTCGCTCCCTTGCAGGTTTGTGGGCCTGTAAGGCACTTTTTCTAGGTTTCCTTCATGTGAGAGATCTTGGGGGATACCTTCCTTGCAGGTCTGTGGGCCTGTAAGGTGCTTGCTTCTTAGGGATTCCTTCATGTGAGATATCTTGGGGGTCACCTCCTTGTAGGTCTAGAGGTCTGTAAGACACTTTCATCCTTTGGTATTTTTCCATCATTGGTCCAAGGGCCTTCGGTGTACTTTGTGCAACTTCAAAGTTCTATGAGACTATGGAGTCTTTTGTTTGAAGATCCTCAAGGAGAGTACCTATGGAGTCCTTTTCCTACCTTGCACTTTCAAGCTCACCAGATTGTGGTATGCTTCCTTGGCAATTCAGGTATAAATTTCTAACCCTATTAACTCTTCGATCTACTTTACTGAAGCACTCATTAGTATTCGTGCTCACTAAAGTGGGGGTAAAATGTATAGGAGTGAATTTGCACCCCTTACCCAAACTCCCATTTTACATAACCTCACCTTAGAAAATCAAATCCAAAGGAAAAATTCCACATCACCCAATTGCCTTCCTTCCATTTGGAATCTATCTATTGTGTCGGTGAGAGAATATTTGTCAAGGACGTGCATGCAATGTGCAGACGTCCGCACAGCGTGCCGTTGTCCCTAACAAATTTCCATGTCTAAAGATTGCAAAGGTGTTACACTTTTGACTGGGGTCGATTTGTAACATCCCTCTTCAACCAGCCGACCGCAAAAATGGAAAATTCTTCCCTCTTCTCCTTCAAATTCATCCATATTTATCTCATTTCATTCTCTAAGAAACAAATTAGTATTCTCTTAGCATTTTCTAACATTCTCTTCACTCCCAAGCAGCATTTCAACACTCCATTGCAGTAGCAACACTCCATCAACTCCACATAGCAAGTGTGAAACAAGCCATAGCAACGTGGGCTTGGAGTCTTGCGAGACCTCCTTTCATCATAGTTGAGGTTGCGGTGACCTTGCCAAGTCCAAATTCTTCTCCATTGGCTAGTGAGATTTTGGGTGGAGGTGGCAATTTTTCACTCCTTTCCTTTGTGATTTGGTTGAGTATAATTTTACTATTTTGTAGTGTTTATTGCAATCTCTACTTTCTTTACTTCTTTATCACATATTTCTATCTCATTGCTATCTGGTTGTCCATGGATGTGGAAACACCAAAACGGGGGTTTGACTAAGGTAGACCCCTATACAACCCCAACAATTTTCCCCTTCTTTCTTGTGTGTAGGTGAAATTACGTGTGGAGCTAGCTGGTGAATTGGCACCTTGGTGAGATCATCTTCGTCACTCTTTCTTTTATCTATCTACTCTATCATCTTCGTTTGTACTTTTTCATACTCTTGTTCTTTTTTGTTCGTTTAAGAATAACTAGCTAGGTCGTTAGTTTGTTTTTTGGCAGTTTATATTGTACTTTTTGTCCTCTAGTCGTACAGACTCCAGCACGCCTAAGTGACGCCAACGCGCCACGCTGTCATCCTAGAACTGCATTGTTGTCCTCAGACAGATAGTTGTTTGAGGTACAATATTGACTCTAAAAACCAACTCACCTAGCCTAAACTTGGATTTCGGGTCGGAAGGGTGATAGAAGTACATTATAGTGCTCATCATTCTTGATCATTATCCCAAGGAATCTTTTAGATTGAGGTAAGTTAGGTCACCCCTCCGCTCTTGGCTCTCCATGACTTGGAGCCTTGACGTGGTTGGTCCCCCTCTCTTACACTTAGGTCATGTGTTTTTTTGTGTCTCAATTCATCGGATGAGGACACATGTCATGATATCCTTTTATCCTCACCTAAGGTTTCTTTTTTTCTTTTTCTTTTTTCCTTTTATAAGGATTCTTATTGTATTATTCATTGACATATTGTGAGGTTTACACATTCAATACAATTCATTTCTTTTTTGGATCAATCAATTCTTGACCTCCATAACTTCTATTTTCTCTCTTTTTGTGATAGGTGTCTGATTGTAGGTGATCTATAGGAGCTGTAGGGTTAAGGGATCAAATCTAACATGGTATCAAAGCTCCAAATCTATAATTTTCTATTTATTTTTTGAGAGATATAGGCTTGGGAAAATGTTTGGTACATCTTGGACCCAAATGGACCTCACCATTACATCTAGAAGACCCAAAAATATTAAGAATGATTATCAATTTGTTAAAATCATAGCACAAATTTGTTTGAGGAGGCTTTTTACTAGGGAACAATTTTTGAGGATCCGAGTTTGATAGTCGTATAGATTCATACATTATGACATACAAATTTATGGAGGATAAATCTGCCCCCTACATCTATGATTTATTTTAGTGTTTGTGTTTCTTTTATGGGAATTTTTTTATGATGTTTACGATTTGTGAGAAGAATTTTTTTCTTTTCAGATGAAATCAATCTTTCATGGCATGTTTCAATTTGCAACAACATTCATTGTCGAGTTTTTAGCAATATCTATTTTTTGGGGAACCCCTTTTGAATCCACTATCATTGGAATTATTTTTGGTCGCAAATTAGGAATTTCCAAATGGTGCGATTTTTACAATGGATCCCACACCATTTCCTATTTTTATATGATTGGATTTTTTCTTTGGTAGAATTTTTAATTTATAGTGATAGGCTCATTTTTTTGGTGTTTTTCTTCTCGTTGGCAGATTTCCCACTTGTGTTCAATGATTTTTGCAACCCCTATTTTTTATAGTCAAATTTCCTATCAAAGGTCACATTAATCCCTTTGGCCACCACTAATTTCCTTGCCAACAACAATGGCCCTACCTCTCACTTGATCCCCAGTGCTCAACGCTCTTTAATTTCTATGATTGGATCTTTTTGGGTGGTGACCTTTGAAATTTGTAGTTGTAACTATGTTTTAAAGTAATTCCACTTTCCACATATTAGTGTACTTTTATTTTCTCAACGATGGTGGTTTAATCCCCAATAGTTTTCTCACCATCACCAATTCATGCACTTTTTAGCATTTGTTGACCTTTCCTCCTGTCACCGAGCTCTCTTTCTAGTCAACACAACATCCTTTTTTTATTCCACCATAATTATTCCTTCCCAACACCTTCCCAAGGATTTTGGAATATTCCATGGTTGTAGGAATTTTTGGTTACATTTTTCGATACTCGTCTTTTTCTAGCAATCACATTTTTTTGATAATTTTTTGAGGAAATATGGTGGAATATTCCATCCTCACGAGTTAATTTTTATTTATTTATTTTTCTAAAATCATCATAATGTCATCAACTTATGAACAACCCCACCCCTACCCCTAATCCTATTTTTTCCCTAAGGGAGATGTTTTTTTGCATAAATTGGACATATAGTATCAAAATTTGGTGAATGAGATATCATTGCAAAGATGGTTTTGAGAAATTTCTAGTGGTATAGGTATTTTTCTCAAAAAAAATCTAGTACATTTGATTTCCTGTCAAAGTTAGATGTTTATTTTGGCTCTTGATCTCATAAATTTTGGCTAGTTCCTTTGTTTTTCATGATTTCTACAATATTGGAAAGGTCTTTCATATATATTCACAATTATCCATGCACTTATTCCATATTTTTCTCCATGTAAATTTTATTTCTTTTTTGTGTTTTCACATTTTAGTTGATTACTTGAATGTTTTGGCACTTGGAAACATTATATTTTCATGGGATGAGTTCTTTTGAGTTGTTCTTTATGTATTTCTAACATGTTATCCTTTTTGTGCATTGTACGCATCTTTTGAATGTGCTTTCTCATATATGGATTCATTGAGATAAAGTTCCACCCTTGTGTATGTTTTTTAGGGATTTTGTACATCATGTTGTGTCATATTTTGTACTCACAATGCAATATAAAGTTTCATGAGGGTTTGTTGTGTGCACCTTCTTATTTGCAATCACAACCTTTTCTACCTTCATGTGTGTGCCTTGGTCTACACACCAATTTTTAGTTGTAAGTACTTTCTTGTACAAATTTAGATGATCTATTTTCTCCTTCATGCACTACATAGTTTCAGTGGACCTGTCACCTCTTCCTTGTCAACAGTATGGGACAATTTTATACTATTGGTGCTAATGCTTCCTTAGTTTAACTTTGGATTGATCTATGTATCTAGTATTTGTTCATATGCACTAGGCAGATGCAACGACTAGTTACCCATGCATTTTGGTGAGATGGAACACATGCCATATAGGAACTCTTAAATTCATGTTTTATGGAGGAAACCTTCTATACTCATTTTATTAGTTTATTTAGACCATTTGAACCTATATTTTTGACTTTTAGTTTCCTTGCATTTGTTGAGTAGTGTCGTTGGGCTCACTCGTGCAAATTCATGTGTCATATGTATCTTTAACTATCATATTTTGTCTTTGTTTTACATATGATCATTGCTTGAGTAGTTTCATTGAGGGAACTCATGTAGATATTTTTCTTCTTGGTCTTAATCGACATCTTGATTTTAGAGGAGGTTCTTCATCTATAACACTATATCAGTCATCATTCAATAATTGTTTGTAACTTATTTGTGCTTTAGTGACATTCTTCATGTTCCTCTTTTTGAGACATTATTTTGGAGGCTTCTTATTCCTTCATTTGTCTTTCTCTCTTTTGGAGTGGATTTTTTTCCATGATTTTTTCTCCTTTTTTTCTAATTATGAGAGATCTTTTTATTTGTACATGGATTCCTCATCAGGTCTCAGTTATTGGGACCCATCCTTTACATTTTGGGTTTGTGCAGGATCATCATGGAAAAAATAGGCCCTTAAGTGGCAAAAAATTCAGAAAAATCAGAGTTAGGCAACTTGACGTAAAAATTTGAATAAGTTATCTATATTATTTCAAAAATATGTAAGAATAGAATCTGTAGCAAATTGAATGTAGTTTCTAAACTACTAGGTTTGTTTAAAAAATAAAAATCTATTTGTTGAAAATTTGAAATTTCAATGTGAGTACTTAAATTTCGGGAAAAATAAGTAGGTGTCTGCTTGACCACCCTAACCACAATAAAATGATAATATTTTTTATAATATTTTAGATATAAGTAGAGGACTCATGTCCTGATGTGATGCATATTTTTTGTAATTTTTTCCAAGTAAATAATTAATTATGAATTTTTATTACAACTTTTAAAAATATAAAAACTCGTATGTCTAACCACCTTAACTTGTTCAAATTCATGAAATTCAATTTTTATTTTTAATCCTATAGTATACAAGCATAGAATGTAACACATGTTTTGGATTCAAAAAATGTGATACCATTTGAAAGCTATAGATGTTTTTCAATCAGCCTATCAATCAGGACTTTAGTCGTAATTTGAATAGAAAATGAATAATAATTACTTATTAAATTCAAAGTAAAGCATAATTTATATTGGTGGAAAGCTGAGAAACTCCTTTAAAAACCCTTTTTGTTTCATCAATTTTGGGTAAAAAAAAAGTCATCAGCCACATACCCATCATATTGCCACTTTTTGGCCCATCATGATCCTGCACATACCCTTTTATACATTCACATTTAGAAGTTTTAGCTACTCCCTAAGTTGCACTTAAGGGGGTTGTTAGAATAATCTAGTAATTAAGCTTACTTGGTTGTTTTTTTTGTCTTAAGTCTTAAGATGAGGACGCATGTCATGATCTCCTTGTATCCTCACCTAGGGTTACTTTTTTTAATTTTTTCTCTTTCCTTTTATAACGATTCTCATTGTATTGTTCATTTATTGTGAAGTTTGTACATTCAATACGGTTCATAGTTTTTGGATCAATCAACTCTTGCCCTTCATAGCTTTTTATTCTCCCTTTTTGTGACAAGTGTTTAAATACAGGTGATCCTTGGGAGCTATAGGGTTGAGGGATCAACTACAACAAAATTTACAATTCATTTTTTAATATTTCCTAGTATAGTGGAATTATTTTCTTGTCTATCATAATTATCTATTGTAATTACATGCTCATGTGAAAATATTGGGGTCTTCTGATGAAAAGTTTGAGAAAGAGGTGTGTGAACAATGACACACATATTTGTATAAAAAAATAATTTTTATATTCAAAACTTTGGAAAAAGTAATCAAATTTTGCTTCCATTGTCAATTCACTATGTTTGATAGGTTACATTTAGTTAGAGTTGTCATACTTAACAAGAGGGTATCTAGGGTTGTATGGTAGATTGTATGTGACATAGAGTACACTATACTAATTCTCAGATGACATGATATGGTTACATACTCCTTTATATACTACCCTTGTGAAGGGTAGGATCACTTCTAGTGAGAAGATGTACGTGATGTAAGGAAAGCTTAGGTGCAAAACAAACTCTCCTAACGTCAAAACCTCAGGGAAGAATGCGAAGGTGACTTTCAATTTTACAATTACAGTTCAATTAAGATACTCATGAAAGAAATAACAGAAATAGAGAAATTAACATACACAGATGAACACCAGATTTACGTGGGAAAACCCTTACGGGAGAAAAACCCACCACACCAAAAAAACCCCTTTGTATTATAGTAAACAAATTACATACAGAGTACAGGCTTCACTCTCTAATGTCAAATTATAGCAGCATAATTTCCTGATCAATCTTGTACAGAACATCCTAGTTACAATGCTCTCTTAATTGAATTCATACACACTGATCACACATCGAATTATTCATTGAACCAATCATCATCTTTGATTACTGAGTATATCCATGTCATTAATGGTCTATTGATCTTCCTCACAGGAATGGCCACAACAGTCCAACTGCTAGCAGTTCACATTTCATTTCTTTGATTGGTCGAAAACAAACTGTAAGGAAAGCTAAGGTGAGGAACTAACTCTCCTAACGTCAAAAACTCAGGGAAGAATGCAGAGGTGACTTTGAATTTTCAATTACAGTCCAATTAAGATACACTTGAAAGAAATAGCAGAAACAGAGAAATGAACATACACAAATGAACACCAGATTTATGTGGGAAAAACCTTATGGGAGAAAAACCCACCACACCAAGGAAAGCCCCTTTGTATTACAGTAATGAAATTACATACAGAGATTAGACTTATCTTTCTGATGTCAAATTTACAAAATCATAAATCCTTGATCAACCTTGTACAGAACATTCAAGTTACAATGCTCTCAGAATTGAATTCTCACTAATCACTCATCAAACTATTCATCCAACCATTTGTCCAATTGTTCATCGAACCGAACATCATCTGCAATTGTAGAGTATATCCATGTCATCCTTGGTCTATTGAACTTCCTCATAGAACGGCCACAATAGACTAAATTCCAATGGTTCCCATTCGGCTTCACTGATTGGTCAAAGACACACCACATAGGATAATCTTCCAATCGGTCAACAACGTTCAACTTGTGTTCGCATGTCAGTGAGACACTAACCATGTCTCCCCGATGCCACAAGACCTGATTGTAGTTATTGCCAAGAGCTCTTACCGAGTGTTCAAGTCTCTCCCCGATGACTCCGAGTGTAACACTATTGGTGATACATCTCACATCGCTAAGACTTCATACCGAAAGCAAACCTTTCGGCAAAGAGTCTCCCTGATGACATCAGTCGCCATGAGTCTCCTCGACATCCGCTAGGAATCAAACTGTCATCCAAACCAACCCACTTGGTAGAGGGTTACACCAAACACCACAAGTCACAGCGATAGCTTCAGTTGGCATGACAGTAACAAGGTCTCAATGGCCTGAACATTCCACAAGGTTACACAACTACTAGTCGGCCAGACAATAAGGGTGTCACACCGACTTGGCTCTTTAAGAGGTTTCAGCCTGTGAGATTGAGGCACACTATTCCAAAAATATCCCACTTGAGGAATATCACATAGGCACCTCCAAAGCATGACAAAACTACTAAAATTCATGGGCACTGAAGCCCATCGAATTTGCACACCACCCGAACTTGTCTGTGCTCACTAGCTTCGTCAATGCATTTGCAACATTCTCTAGAGTATCCACTTTTTCTAAAGAGACCTTTCCATCCTCCACCATATCCCGTACAAAATGATACTGTACATCTATATGTTTCATCCTAGCATGGAAAGTAGGATTATTTTCCAAACAAATAGCACTTTGACTATCACAGTAAATTATTATTTTCCCTGCATCAAAACCAATGTTAGAACACAAACGTTTTAACTAGATTTCTTCTTTACAGGCATGTGTTGCTGCCATGTATTCTGCCTCTGTAGTGGACAAAGCGACTACAGCCTGCCGCTTACTCATCCAACTCACTGCACCACCATTCAACATGAAAATATATCCACTGGTGGATCTTATGTTGTCAATGTCCCCTGCCCAATCAGAATCCATATAGCCTCGAATGTTGAGAGTCCTCTATGATTCAACCAAGTTACCATGGTAACACAAAGCATATTTTGAAGTTCCCTTAGGATATCACGAGATACTCTTTTCCGCAGAATCCCAATGTGTTCTTCGAGGATTAGCCATAAAGCGACTAAGTACTCCCACTACTTGGGAAATGTGCGGCCTTGTATAGACCACAGCATAGATAAGACTTCCAACTGCACTAGCATAAGGTACACTGGTCATGTCCTCCATCTCAGTAGGAGATTTTGGACAGTCTTCAACAGATAGCTTCGTTCCTGCAATACTAGAAAAACTAGTTGCTTACAATCATTCATGCAAAATCTCTCTAGAGCAGGTCTTGATATAACATACGGTAGCCAAAGTTTTCTACTATTCCTATCCACTGGTGATTTCCATTCGAATATACCTTATTGCACCAAGATCTTTCATTTCAAACTTTTGGAGACAGAGACTTAAGATCAAAATCATTAACTTACTATTGCCTATGAACAACATATCATCAACATAGAGAGCAATAATAAGGAACTCAATCACTTTCGACTTTGTAATACACACAATGATCAGATTTTGATCTTACAAATCCCAATGACAAAAAATGTGTCAAATTTCTGGTACCACATTCTAGAGACTGCTTTAATCCGATTTTTTCAACTTGCAAACTAGTTTTTCTTTACCTTTCTCCACAAAGTGCTCAGGAAAGGACATATAAATTTCTTCTTCAAGATCACCATGAAGAAATGTTGTCTTCACATCCATCTGTTCAATCTCTAAGTCATCGCTCTGCAAGTGACAAAAGAAATCTAATGGACGTCAGCTTAGCTACAGGAGAAAAAATTTCTTCATAATCAATTCCCTCTACCTAGGAATAACCCTTCGCAACCAACCTCGCCTTATATTTTTCCACACTGCCATCTAGACCTATTTTCTTTTTAAATACCCATTTGCAGCCCATAGCTTTTCTACCTTCAGGAAAGGGCACTAAACTCTAAGTATCATTCTTTTCTAATGATGTCATTTCTTCATTCATGGCTTCCAACCAAGAGTTTGAAGACATTCTAAATGCCTCTTTCACAGTCCTAGGCTCATCAGTGCTAGAAATTAAAGCATAGGCACAAGTAGAATCTATCAAAGAGAACCCATACCTATCAGGTTGCTTTCTTTCACGAGTTGACCTCCTCACTTGCTGAGGTTGAGGTTGTTCTTCTTCATCAAAACTCTCAGAACTACTTGAGCTCTCCTCAGTTTTAGGTATATTTTTAATTTTCAATTCCTCTTTATTTGGTGTCAGAGGAATTTAAACTAAATCCTTTTTGTTTTCTGATTTTTTCTCTGACTGTAGATCCAAGGTAGAAGGCTTTAGCTCATGAAAGATAACACTTTTGTTGTACAAAACCTTCTCCATATCAGGATTCCAAAGCTTGTGTCATTTTATGCTAGCACTATAGCCAATAAAAATACATTTGACAGTCTTGTTCTCCAATTTAGATATTTTCTCATTAGACGCATATGCATATGCCTCACAGCCAAAAACATGAATGTGTCTCAAAGAGGGCTTCTTACCAGACCATTCTTCCAAAGGCATTTTCTCAACAAGATCAGAATTAGGAGAACGATTTATCAAGTAACATGTACCAACTGCCTCAGCCCAGAACATCTCCTCCAAGCCAGCACTGCTTAGCATACTTCGTGCTCTTTCCATCATGGTCTTGTTGAACCTTTCTGCAACTCCATTTTGTTGCAGAGTGTAAGGTGTAGTCTTATGTATTTTAATTCCATGATCTTTACAGTACCTTTCGAATTCATTAGAACAAAATTCACCGACATTATCAGTCCTTAAACATTTTATTTTTCTTCCAGTCTAATTTTCTACAAGGTTCTTAAATTCCTTAAACTGACTGAACACTTCTGATTTACTTTTCAAAAAATAAACAAATGCTCTTCTCGAATAATCATCAATAAACAATACATAGTACCTTGACTTAGACAAATAAGGAACATTCACTGGACCAAAAACATCGGAATGAATGTAATCAAGAAAACCAGAAGATTTGTGAGGACTGAAATAAAATGAAACATGGTACTATTTACCATATATACAATGTTCACAAAATTCGAATTCAAGGTTATAGTCATCAAGCCCCTCAACCAGGTTTTTATTCTTCAAGGTTTTTAAACCTTTCTCACAATATGGCCTAGCCTATGATGCCAGAGCATAGTCTTTTTTGCTGGAAGTTTAACTTCCATAGAGTTTACACTATCAGGAACTTTTTCCTCTTTTCCTCCATGAGTAGCTTTCTGTGACTTTACAGAGACAATATTGCATTGAACAACATGTGCATCCAGCTTATACAAGGTACCAATACGAGCACCCCTAGCTAGCACCATTGAGCCTCTAGTCATCTTGCATCCTTTTCTAGAGAACGTGACTTGCACTCCAATATCATTCAGCTTACTAACAGAAAGTAAATTTCGAGCCAGACCTAGTATATGCATTACATCATTGATTCCCTTCACTCTTCCATTAGGGAATTGAATTATGACTCTTCCACGACCAACTATTTCCAAAGATGAATCACTTGCTAAATACACCTTTCCACCATTGTATTTTTCATACTTCGTGAACCAGTCTCTATGATATGTCATGTGGAAAGATGCTCCAGAATCAATCAGCTAGACATCATCTGATGCTTGTGTAGCCAAGGCTGCAATGAAGGCGTCTGCATCACTCTGAGAAGAATCATTGTCGAAAGAATTCTTCTTCTTCTTCTTTTTCTCCTCTTTGCAATCCTTTCGGACATGACCAGGTTGCCCACAATTCTAGCACTTCACCTTGGACTTCTTGCCAGGAGACTTTGATCTCCCTTCTGATTTGGATTTGGACTTCTTGTCCTTCTTCTTGTCTTTTTCTTTTGATCTGCCTCTAACAGCAAGAGCCTCCTTCACCATCTCAGAAGATTTTCTTCTCATCTCTTCTGATAACAAAGAAGCAACAACATCTTCCATCTTAAAAGTGGATGTCGTACTCCCAATAGCCATCACCAGGTGATCCCAAGAATATGGCAAAGAACATAATAACAGCATAGAGCAATCTTCTTCATCAATCTTCACACCCATAGATGTTAATTGAGCAATCAACATGTTGAAAGCATTCAAATGATCAGCAATAGACCCTCCTTCCTGCATTCTCAAAGAGTACAGCTTCTTCCTCAAGAACAATTTATTCACCGGGGACTTGCCCTGATAAATAGTTGCCAGTCTTTTCCACAAGGAAGATGCAATCTTTTCTTCATGAACATTTAGAAGAACAGAGTCTAATAAACAAAGCCTTATTAGCCCCTTTGATTTTTTATCTGCAAGGTCCCAATCCTCTTGCTTCATGCCTATAGGCTTCATTCTAGACACAACAATCCAAAGATCACAATCAACCAACAGATCTTCCATTTTAAGTTTCCACAACTCAAAATTGCTGCCATTAAATTTCTCAATTTCAATCTTTCTTGACGTGCTTTCCATCTTTCAATCTTGCCATCTTATCAGCCCCTTTGATTTTCTATCTGCAAGGTCCCAATCCTCTTGCTTCATGCCTGTAGGCTTCATTCTAGACACAGCAATCCAAAGATCATGATCAACCAACAGATCTTCCATTTTAAGTTTCCACAACTCAAAATTGTTGCCATTGAATTTCTCAATTTCAATATTTCCTGACATGCTCGCCATCTTAACCTATAATTCGAATTACCAAAACTTCTACAAGACTCCCACTGAACAGAAATTGACACAAAAATCCCAACGTACCCACAAGGATAACACAACTAGCCATGCTCTAATACCACTTGTAAGGAAAGCTAAGCTGAGGAACCAACTCTCCTAACGTCAAAAACTCAAGGAAGAATGCAGAGGTGACTTTGAATTTTTAATTATAGTCCAATTAAGATACACTTGAAAGAAATAGCAGAAACAAAGAAATGAACATACAAAGATGAACACCAGATTTACGTGGGAAAACCCTTATGGGAGAAAAACCCACCACACCAAGAAAAGCCCCTTTGTATTACAGTAATGAAATTACATACAGAGATCAGACTTATCTTTCTAATGTCAAATTTTCAACAACATAAATCCTTGATCAACCTTGTATAGAACATTCAAGTTACAATGCTCTTAGAATTGAATTCTCACTGATCACTCATTGAACTGTTCATCCAACCATTCGTCCAACTATTCATCGAATCGAACATCATCTGCAATTACAGAGTATATCCATGTCATCCCTGGTCTGTTGAACTTCCTCACAGAATGGCCACAATAGACTAACTTCCAACGGTTCCCATTCAGCTTCACTAATTGGTCGAAGACACACCGCACAGGATAGTCTTCCAATCGGTCAACAACGTTCAACCTGTCTTCGCATGTCGGTGAGACACTAACCATGTCTCCCTGATGCCACAAGACCCGATTGTAGTTATCGCCAAGAGCTCTTACCGAGAGTTCAAGTCTCTCCCCGATGACTCTGAGTGTAACACTGTTGGCGAGACATCTCACATTGCTAAGACTTCATACTGAAAGCAAACCTGTCGGCAAAGAGTCTCCCCGATAACATCAATCACCATGAGTCTCCCCAACATCCACTAGGAATCAAATCATCGGCCAGACCAACCCACTTGGTAGAGGGTTAGACCGAACACCACAAGTCACAGCGATAGCTTCAGTCGGCATGACAGTAACAAGGTCTTGGCGACCTAAAAATTCTACAAGGTTGCACAACTACTAGTCGGCCAGACAATAAGGGTGTCACACCTACTTGGCTCTTTCAAAGGTTTCATCCTATGAGATATAGGCACACTATTCCAACACAAACCATGTAGGATAGTCATTCGGTCAAGGCATTCCAACTGTGTCACATGTCGGTGAGACACTAGGTCGTGTCTCCCCAATGCCACAACACTTGACTGTCATTATCGCTTAGAGTCACCACCATCGCTAAGACATCATATTGATATCCACTGCAGAAGCATTGGCTAGACCATCACTATCGGCGAGAGATCATACCGAACAAAAATTCATCATGTGTAGATCTATCGACAAGAGTTCCACTGTCGCCAAGAGTCTCATAGAACTTTATGTCATATTGATGTTCATCGTGCAAGGTTGTCGGTGAGACAAAAAATATCGCTAAGAGGTCACACCGACGTTTAACTCATGTAGCTCTATTGGCAAGACCATCGCTATCGACGAGAGGTCATACCGATGTTCATACCCATCGGCGAGAGGAATGCTATCACTAAGAGGTCATAATGAAAACACCAGCATGTTGATGAAACCACATCCATCGGCAAGAGTTCTTACCGAATGCAAATCTGCCAGCCAAGATTCTCCCTGAAGACATCCTTGTGAATAACCGTTGGTGAGACATACACTGTTGGGATGAGCTATTCTAAATATTTATGTCTCTCCCCGATGACTTCTATTGCCATGAGTCTCCCTGATAACCATTAGACACCAACCTGTCGACAATAGATCTCCCTAGGAAGAAAGAGTTAGGAATCTTCATAGCGATCAACATGTCTTGTTGATGACTTTCGTTGGAAAGACAGAAACAATGTCTCGGCGACCTGAGCATTTCAAATGATTAGAATACAACTACTAGTCGGTAAGACTTCCAAAGGGTCTCACCGACTTTTCTCTTTCAAGAGTTTCATGCCAGTAAGATTGAGGCACATTTTCCAACAATCTCCCACTTGACGAAGATCTTACTAACACCTCTAGAGCACAAAAAAAGTACTGAAATTCATGGGCACTCAAAGTATCCACTTTTTCTAAAGAGACCTTTCCATCATCCACCATATCTTGTACAAAATGATACTGTACATCAATATGTTTCTTCCTGGCATCGAAAGTAGGATTTTTTGCCAAATAAATAGCACTCTGACTGTCGCAGTAAATTGTAATTACCTCTGCATCAAACCCAATGTTAGAACAAAAATATTTTAATTAGATTGTTTTTTTACATGCATGTGTTGCTTCCATGTATTCTGCCTTTGTAGTGGACAAAGCGACTACAACCTACCCCTTACTCATCCAACTAACTGCACCACCATTCATCATGAAAATATATCCACTGGTGGATTTTCTGCTGTCAACGTCCCATGCCCAATCAGAATCCACATAGCCTTGAATATTGAGAGTCCTCTGTGATTCAACCAAATTTCCATGATAACACAAAGTATATTCTGAAGCGCCCTTCAGATATCTAAACACCCTTATCACAACATCCTAATGTGTCGTTCCAGGATTTACCATAAAGTGACTAAGAACTCCCATTGCTTGGGAAATGTCTGGCCTTGTACAGACCATTGCATACATTAAATTTCCAACTGCACTAACATAAGGCACTTTGGTCATGTCCTCTATCTCAGTAGGAGATTTTAGACAGTCTTCAACAGATAGCTTTGTTCCCTACAAAACTGGAACAACTAGCTACTTGTAGTCATTCATACAAAATCTCTCCAGAACAGTATTAATATACTTACTCTGACTGAGCCAAATTTTTCTACTCTTCTAGTCCCTGGTTATTTCCATTCCCAAAATATACCTGGCTATACCAAGATCTTTCATTTCGAACTTTGTATACAATTGAGATTTTAGATCAGAAATCATTAACTTACTATTTCCTATGAACAACATATCATCAACATGGAGAGCAATAATAAGAATACGATCTCTTTCAGCTTTATAGTACACACAATGATCATATTTTGACCTTACAAATCCCAATGACAAAACAAAAGTGTCAAATTTTTGGTACCACATCCTAGGAGACTGTTTTAATCCATACCGAGATTTTTTTCACTTGTAAACCAGTTTCTCTTTACCTTTTTCCACAAAGTGCTCAAGCTGGGACATATAAATCTCTTCTTCAAGATCGCCATGAAGAAATGTTGTCTTCACATCCATTTTATCAACCTCTAAGTCATACACTGCTGCAAGTGACAAAAGAAATCTAATGGACGTCAGCTTAGCTACAGGAGAAAAAATTTATCCATAATCTATTCCCTCTACCTGGGAATAACCCTTTGCAACCAACCTCACCTTATACTTTTCCACACTGCCATCCAGACCTATTTTCTTTTTTAATACACATTTGCATCCAACAGCTTTTTTGCCTTTAGGCAAGGGCACCAAACTCCAAGTATCATTCTTTTCTAATGATGTCATTTCTTCATCCATGGCTTCCAACCAAGAGTCTGAGTCAGACATTCTAAATACCTCTTTCATAGTCCTGGGCTCATCAGTGCTAGAAATTAAAGCATAGGCACAAGTAGAATCTAACATAGAAAACCATACCTATCAGGTTACTTTCTTTCACGTGTTGACCTCCTCACTTGCTGAGGCTAAGGTTGTTCTTCTTCTTCAGAACTTTCAAAACTACTTGAGCTCTCATTAGTTTCAAGTACATTTTGAATTTTCAATTCCTCTTTATCTGGTGTCGGAGGAATTTCAACTACATCCTTTTTGTTTTCTGATTTTGTCTCTAACTGCAGATCCAAAGTAGAAGGTTTCAACTCATGAAAAATAACACTTATGTTGTATAGAACCTTCTCTGTATCAGGATTCCAAAGCTTGTGTCCTTTTATGCCAGCACTATATCCAATAAAAATACATTTGATAGCCTTGTTTTCCAATTTAGATCTTTTCTCATTCGGCACATATGCATATGCCTCACAGCCAAAGACATGAATATGTCTAAGAGAGGGTTTCTTCCCAGACCATGCTTCCAAAGGTGTTTTCTCAACAAGAGCGAAATTAGGAGAACGGTTTATCAAGTAACATGTTGTTGCAACTGTCTCAGCCCAGAACTTCTCCTCCAAGCCAGCACTACTTAGCATACTTCGTGCCCTTTCCATCATGGTCCTGTTGAACCTTTTTGCAACTTCATTTTGCTGCAGAGTGTAGGGTGTAGTTTTATGTCTTTTAATCCCATGATCTTTACAATACCTCTTGAACTCGTCAGAACAAAACTCATTTCCATTGTTAGTCCTTAAACATTTTATTTTTCTTCCAGTATGATTTTCCACAAGGTTTTTAAATTCCTTAAAATGACTGAACACTTTTGATTTACTTAATAAGAAATAAACAAATGCCCTTCTTGAATAATCATCAATAAATGATACATAAAATTTTGATTTAGATAAAGAAGAACATTTACTGGACCAAAAACATCAGAATGTATGTAATCAAGTAAATCTGAAGATTTGTGAGGATTGGAGTAAAATGAAACATGGTGTTGTTTAGCATTTATACAATGTTCACAAAATTCAAATTCAAGGTTACAATCATCAAGCCCTTCAACCAGGTTTTTAAACCTTTTTCACCAATGTGGCCAAGCCTATGATGCTAGAGCATAGTATTTTCTGCTGGAATTTTAACTTCCATAGATTTTGCACTATCAGGAAATTTTTCCTCTTTTCCTCCATGAGTAGCTTTATGTGACTTTACAGAGACACTATTGCATTGCACAGCACGTGCATCCAACTTATACAAGGTACCAATATGAGCACCCTTAGCTAGCACCATTGAGCCTCTAGTCATCTTGCAACCATTTCCATAGAATGTGACTTGCACTCCAATATCATTCAGCTTCCTAACAGAAAGTAAATTTTGAGCCAACCTAGTATATGCATCACATCATTGATTCCCTTCACTCTTCCATCAGGGAATTGAATTTTGACTCTTCCACGGCCAACTATCTCCAAAAATGAATCACTTGCCAAATACACGCTTCTACCATCATATTGTTCATACTTAGTGAACCAGTCTCTATGAGATGTCATGTGGAAAGATGCTCAAGAATCAATCAGCCAGACATCATCTGATGCCTATGTAGCCAAGGCCGCAATGAAAGCATTTGCATCACTCTGAGAAGAATCATTGTCAGAAGAATACTTCTTCTTATTTTTCTCCTCTTTACAATCCTTTCGAAAATGACCAGGTTGCCCACAATTCTATCACTTCACCTTGAACTTCTTGCCAAGAGACTTTGATCTCCCTTCTAATTTTGATTTGGACTTTTTGTCCTTCTTCTTGCCTTTTTCTTTTGATCTGCCTCTAACAGCGAGAGCCTCCTTCACCATCTCAGAAGATTTCCTTCTCATCTCTTCTGATAACAAAGAAGCAACAACATCTTCCATCTTAAAATTGGATGTTGTACTCCCAATAGCCATCACCAAGTGATCCCAAGAATCTGGCAAAGAACATAATAACAGCATATAGTGATCTTCTTCATCAATCTTCACACCCACAGATGCTAACTGAGCAATCAACATGTTGAAAGCATTCAAGTGATCAAAAAAATACGCTCCTTCCTTCATTTTCAAAGAGTATAGCTTCTTCCTTAAGAACAACTTATTTACCAAGGACTTGCCCTAATAAATAGCTCCCAGTCTTTTCCATAAAGAAGATGCAGTCTTTTCTTCATGAACATTCAGAAGAACAGATTCTGCTAAACATAGCCTTATTAGCCCCCTTAATTTTTGATCTGCAAGGTCCCAATCCTCTTGCTTCATGCCTGTAGGCTTCGTTCCAGACACAGAAAGCCAAATATCACGATCAACCAACAAATCTTCCATTTTAAGTTTCCACAACTCAAAATTGCTGCCATTGAATTTCTCAATTTTAATCTTTCCTAACGTGCTTGCCATCTTAATCTGTAATTCAAATTACCAAACTTCTACAAGACTCCCATTGAACAGAATTGACACAAAAAACCCAATGTACCCATAAGGATAACACAACTGGCTAGGCTTTGATACCACTTGTAAGGAAAGCTTAGGTGCGGAAAAAACTCTCCTAACGTCAAAACCTCAGGGGAGAATGCAGAGGTGACTTTCAATTTTACAATTACAATTCAATTAAGATACTCATAAAGAAATAACAAAAATAGAGAAATTAACATACACAGATGAACACTAGATTTATGTGGGAAAACCCTTATGAGAGAAAAACCCACCACACCAAAAAAAACCCCTTTGTATTATAATAAACAAATTACATACAGAGTACAGGCTTCACTCTCTGATGTCAAATTACAGTAGTATAATTTCCTGATCAATCTTGTATAGAACATCCCAGTTACAATGCTCTCTGAATTGAATTCATACACACTGATCACACATCGAATTATTCATTTAACCGATCATCATCTTTTATTACTGAGTATATCCATGTCGTTCATGGTCTGTTGATATTCCTCATAGGAACGGCCACAACAGTCCAACTGCTAGTGGTTCACAATCTGCTTCTCTGATTGGTCAAAAATAAACCACGTAGGATAGTCATTCGGTCAAGGCGTTCCAACTATGTTGCATGTCGGTGAGACACTAGGCCATGTGACCTCCCTGATGCCACAACACCCGATTGTCGTTATCGCTTAGAGTCGCCACCATTGCTAAGAAATCATATCGATATCCACTATAGAAGCATCAGCCAGACCATCGCTATCAGCGAGAGATCATACCGAACACAAATTCATCCTATGTAGATCTATCGGCAAGAGTTCCTCTATCACCAAGAGTCTCATAGAACTTTATGTCATACTGATGTTCATCGTGCAAGGTTGTCGGTGAGACAAACAATATCGCTAAGAGGTCACACCGACATTTAACTCATGTAGCTCTATTGGCAAGACCATCGCTATCGGTGAGAGGTCATACCGATGTTCATACCCATCGGCAAGAGGAACGCTATCACCAAGAAGTCATAATGAAAACACCATCTTTTCGGTGAAACGACATCCATCACCAAGAGTTCTTACCGAATGCAAATCCGCCAGCCAAGAGTCTCCCCGAAGACATCCTTGTGAATAACCGTTGGCGAGACATACACTATCTGAATGAGTTATTCTGAATGTTCATGTCTCTCCCCGATGACTTATGTCACCATGAGTCTCCCCGATAACCATTAGACACCAACCTATCAGCAAGAGATCTCCCTAGGCGGAAAGAGTTAGGAATATTCATAGCAATCAACATGTCTTGCCGATGACTTCCGTCAACATGATAGAAACAATGTCTCGGTGACCTGAGCATTTCAAATGATTAGAATACAACTACTAGTCGGTAAGACTTCCAGAGAGTCTCACCAACTTTTCTCTTTCAGGAGTTTCATGCCAGTAAGATTGAGGCACATTTTCCAACATGTGAAACCACAACTGATATGTGGTTAGAGGTAAAGCACTCTAATGATGCTCTCCCTCCTACAAATAAGGATTGTCGAAGACTTTCTCATGAAGGAAAACTCTTTGTATTCATATGTATACTGAAAATAATGTAAACTCTTTGTGATTTAAAGGTGTATGATTTATTGATAGATAAATTCATGTACATGCCAATAAATTATACTTGAATTCAAATATGAAATGAGTTTTTTTTTTATTGAGTGTGATTATGTGTATTTAGTTATTTGATTGAATAGAAATTTATTATTAATTAAATAAAAGGGTTTGATAATTTAATATTTTGTATTTTATGTTAATGAATGGTAGTTCATTACAACATAAGTGAATAGTCATTTACTGCAAGCAAATAATCTACCTCAATCATTCTCTACTTCTCTTCATTTATTTAAGGAGACAATGTACAAATTGAAGTTGTGACCACTTGTGACGAACATGAATAAATAAATTAGACTAAAGATAAATATCATATACATTTACACTAAATGATGTGGGATAAAATAATAAATAAAAATTAAATCTACATTACTAGTGTGTACTCTATCAAAGGAATTGAAGATAAAACTATTGCAACAATTCCCACCTTCATCATGCTATGAATATTAGGATGGTTTTGAAATTATGTCATCAAGTAAAAATAGAACAACATCATTTGACCAAAATCCACCTAACATTTTTTACAAACATAATAATTGTAAATTGTAAATCTTACCTCAATGAAAGTTGATATACGACCACTACCATCAATGAATAGGTCCAACATCCATTTGTTCATCATCAAATATCAATTTTAAGATTATAATTGATATATGAAAAATAATTATATGTATATTGTATTTAAATTTTTTTTTACAAATTGCATACATATGGACTCAACATCGCTACATAATCAAGAGCTAATAGGTTGATAAATATAGAATGATTACTCAAACACTGATCATTAGATATAATTATTTACATTATTTTTCATTTATAATAGATTAATATAGTTTATCTTATATTTCAAAAGAAAATGTAATCAATTACAAAATCTTATTGGAAATTGTGTTGTTTAATTTCAAAGATTCTATCGAACAACTCATCTATCAACATGATATTATCTAGTACATATGTACCCTCCTCGAGGCCTTGTCTTCCATAATTCTGAAATATTGGAGCATCCTTGAACCCATGATCATAAATAAATTCACAACCATGGAAAAGGTGAGTTAAATGTTGATGCTTAGAAGTCTCAGCCTCAACACCCTATTAAAATGGCCTACTATATTGTATTAAGGTTTGTGTGAGGGAACTAGTTGATTGTAAAGTCTTCACCTCAACAATCTCATTTACAACAAAAGGACCGTCACATGTTGAAATTTTGGCCTACCTAGGGGTCTTTATATGTGGTCCTAGGCACAACATGCCCCCCTCCTTGTCATGTACAAATCATTTTCCTCTACCCTAGACATATTGCATGTCAAAATAATTTAGAATATCATTGAGGACAAACTCATGAAATACTTTCTTCAAGAAATATTGTGGGACCCCGTTATTGTTGCATGGGGGATGGTCAAAAACCATCCACCACCTATTCCAAAAAAAATTCTTATTCTCTGGTGTTGGCACCAATGAAACTAGTTGTAGTAGAATTTTTCAATCTATCAAATCATTGATGGAGTTCATTTTTTAATTTCAGTTTCAATTTGACCTAATAAATTTTATTGTGTCACGAGGAGGTCTAGTAGTAGACGAAGGAGTTTCAAGAGGGTTAGGTTTTGCTTTCTCTTCAATAAGAATTCCCTCCACATGGTTTGGTGAATTAGTGTTTGGGTGTGTTGAATGATTCTCAATTCCTAATTTTTAAAAAAATAAATGGAAAAATATATTTTTATTTAAACTACTAAAAACCTTATCTCCTTGAGATCAAACACATTGTATTATTTTGTTGGCTTGAGTCCACTCAAATAATTTTTAAATGTGCTTGCACCTTTCCTTGCTTGTGTTAGGGTGTTGGGAGAAATGGGGTTAGGCTCAAATAAGCTCAACCTCCATTTTTTATTTTAAACACAACAAAAATATAAGCGCATTTTGGCTCAATAGTAATTGGTCTATACTAGATCACTACCAAGCCATAATCGGAGTCCATTATAATGCAAGTGTGTTTTCCCTTTGATGGACCAAAAAATGGTTGTGGCCACTTTTTGATCCTCCATCTTTGTGTGCAAGCCCACATCAACATAAAATATTGACAATGAAAGAAAAATATGGATTCTACAATCATCCTTCTAAATATAAATTAATTTATAGCATTTTTCTTGTTTTAATATTAAAAATGTATAAAAATATATGCATTCAATTCAATTAATTACTTAATGCAAACATGGAGCAGCAACAAACAATGTCATTACCATAGATGATTCAAATAGCTACAAACAAGGATAGGTATTTAGATGAGATGTTCTTGTCACATATGTAACAATTGACAAGAACCGAAATACAAATATAATATGTATAGACTTAACTGATATGAAAGGTGAATTAAATATTACATTAAACATTTCTAACAAGTTTCTATTAAAATATCAACATAAAGTGCAAGTAGGGAAGGGTGTCAAAATAAATAAATAAAAATAAAATAGATAACAAGAAAACATACGATTAAGGAGAATGCAAGTGTAACATTGTTTTCACTATCAAAATCTCCATAGAGAACATTCCACAAATCTCTAAGGAATACAAGTTGATTCTTGATACAACTAATGTAAAACTTACAAGTACTAGTATGTATCTAATTGTAATTGTAATTGTTGATACAATTGCTACAAGAAGGAAAATCTTGGGAACACAACAAACACTTCATCTAAAATATGACAACTCATATATGGATAAAACAATTATAAGATGCAATACATTGATTACACTTAAATTTAAAAATTAAATTTCTTAAAATAGTTTTCCAAATTTTACTAACAAAAAAAATCTTCTAAATGATAGCTCCATCTACATCAATCTTTTCAATCCCTATGCCAATCTATTGAACAAATACTAATAAAGCAATGTCAAGTTATGTTATTCAAAAACATTATTCTAGTACATAAAGGTGATACCTACATATTTTGCACCTAGCTCAATCAACATTCATCACCAAACTAACAACAAAAATACCACTAGAATAATTAAGCACATTACTCGCCACATGAAACGAGGTGATCAACCATATACTAATATTTTATACATAGCTAAAAACTAATAGAGCCCTAACATATACATTCTACTACTTTCAATAGGTTGAGGGGTATCCTAATAGTTGCAAATAAGTACTCACACCCATTTGAGCCCATAAATAACAAATATAGCCTTGTAATTTTATGCTTTGGTACATTGTAATCAAATACAATTCATTACAATCAATGCAAGCAAATTTGGATAGTCACTTACACCATCTAAATTGCATGTTAAAAACTTCCACCAACAAATTTTTAACCTTCTTTGTAAAAAAAAATACCACACAATATCTTCCCTATGTACTTACATAAATACAGTATGAAGAATACATCAAAGACAAGTCCATAATCATATACATCTTGAGGTACTTCCAAATAAAATGAATTTTCACAATAGACAAGGACAATCTAATCCAAGAAGTTGATGCTCCAAACACCACCTCCACAAAAAAGTACAAACTAAAAAGTAAAATACTTTTTCACCCCATAAATTTTTTTACTTAAAACTAAAAAAAAATTCAACTAATACTACTTATCAATTTCTTTTCATTTCATTTCAAAATTATTTACTTTCAAAATAACTATTATTATACTAGAATCGAAATAAATTTCTAGGTACCCAAATGAAAAACAACAAAATGTTCATAAAAAAATCTAAGCATCTACAGTTATTTTATTTTACTCTTATATAATGTTTGAGTATGAATCCTTGAACCAAAGTGAAAATTGTTATGCATATCAACTTCATACAATTCTTATACTATACTCTTGTTAAATTATACAATTCATATTGTTGTTTTTCTAGATCCAAAGATTATTTTCAACTATTTTATTTAGTAGAATAATATGCCACTAACACATAAATTATTTGATATAGGTACTTGGAATCAATAGACTATGGCTAGATCAAGAAACCATAAGGAAATATTTTTTATATTACATTCTTAAAAGATATCTCTCACATTTGTATTTAGTTTCATTCCAGAATTTCCATCATGATAATATTATGCAGTCTTAAAACTCTTGGATTGTTGCTTCCCAATATTGTATACATGAATGATCAAGAATGTCTACAAGAATGCTATATTTTCTTCTACAAACAATAAACATGTCATTAAATGTTCAACTTCAAGCATATTCTACTTTCATAATTTCCAAATATTAAAATGTAATTCCTCTTATAATCTACTTAGCATATTTCATATTCATGGCTAATAAAATTGTAATTGAATGTTTCATGATTCAAATTGATGACATTTAACTACAATTTATAGGCTCTACATATAGAATAAATATTACAATATCGTAAAATAACATCTTATCTAAAGAATGTCTTAATTTAAAACACAAGGTAGGTTCTTGCCACTACATGGCACTTATTGTATTTGAATTCTATATTTACAAATTAATAAAATTGTTAACTCTCTTCTACTATTGAATATTGAATTTTCTTCTGAAAGAGTTTCTCAAGTTAAAGCCTTGTGTCTCATTTAAATGTAGATTATGTATGATCACATGTTCTTTTATAATATTTTGGTAATTGAATTGTAATAACATAACTACAATTTGAATCCCTTAGTCTTAAAGTTTCAAGTGATCAAATATCCATTGTATCAAATTAAATTCTCAACATCAAGTGGTGATGAAAGCTTAAAAGAAGTTTCCTCCCAAGTCTCATTTATCCTATTTTAACTTTCACCCACTTTTCATTGTTGTCCTCATACTACACATTCACACATCCAAATCACACCATGCATTGTCAAGTGGCTTTTTTGGCATAAGCTTTGTACCTTTCCTTCTTCACTTTGCACTTTTGCTCTTTCATATTTTCTCTCTTTTTGTTATCCTTCATTTGAACTAATTAATTATTATTGTTAAAATAGTTTTTTAGTATCTTATTAGTACCTACCTTATCAAAATTATTTAACTAGTTATCAGTAATTGTACTTATTAACTAATAATATGTTATAATTTATATTTACTCATATTTTATTTTATTTTTAAAATAAATATACAACCTTTATAATTATAAATATTTAAAAATGATCTATTGAAAATCTTACACTAGTACAAAAACATGAATATATGACTGAAAAAACTACTAAAAACTAATAAATGACTGAACATGGTCGTGTGACCAATAGTAGTTAATTGCCAGTCATTTATAACCTGACCGAATTGATGACTAAACCATTTTAGTCATTTGATTGATCGATTTGGTCATTAATTTAGTCGTTTGATTAATTGATTTGGTAATTAATTTAGTCGTTTGATTGATCAATTTGGTCGTTACTTTAGTCATTTGATTGATCCAGTTGGTCGTTAATTTGATGGATTTGGTAGTGTGTTTAGTCATTAATTTAGTCATTGATTGTTTTAAACTGATCACTTATTTAGTCATTTTTTATTCACTAATATATTTAGTTGTTAATTTAGTCATTGATTGTTGTTAATTGGTCACTTATTAGTCATTTTTATTCATTGATTTCTGTCCATTGGTAGTGCATTTAGTCATTATTTTTAATCATCATTTTGATCAATTTGGTAGTTTATTTAATTTTTTTTGTTCACTAATTTTTGTCAATTGGTAGGCATATTGATACATTGTTTATTAATTGCATAATCATTATATTTAGTCATATATTTAGTCATATTTATTCACTAATTTTTTTCAGTTGGTAGTATATTTAGTCAATTGGTAGTTTATTTAATTATTTTTGTTCACTAATTTTTGTCAACTAGTAGGCATATTGATACATTGTTTATTAATTGCATAATCATTATATTTAGTCATATATTTAGTCATATTTATTCACTATTTTTTTTCAGTTGGTAGTATATTTAGTCAATTGGTAGTTTATTTAATTGTTTTTGTTCATTTATTTCTGCCTATAAGTGTTGGAAATGAGACAATGCTTTAATTGAGGTTTAAACATATAAAAACACAGGAAAACATAATCATTCATTCATTTGCACATAATGAAACGACTATTAAGAAGGAAAAATACTAAAATTTTATTAAGAAAACGTGTTATTACAATAGATACAAGACAAAAATGTGTCTTTACTTTGAAAAATGTACTATTACAAAGTGTGTTTATCAGTGTTGTGACTAAGAAAACTGAGTTACAATGCCTTTTTTTAGCTTATGCAAGATATTACAATTTTGATGACAATTCTATGTTGCAACTTATTTGCAACTGCACATACATGTATGTTGCACTCTTTGCAACTTTTCCTCTTCTCTGCACCTCTTTATTTGCTCTATATTTACTTCTTTTTCTACACCCTTGTTCTTTGCGTCTACTGCTTACACAACAACATATCCCCTCTTCTACAATGCACCAGTTTGAATGAGAGGAACCCAAACAAAAAGAGAAAAACATAATCAAGGGGTTTTAGATTACAAGTGTAGTAAGATAGAACATTCTCTATTCTACTCATAGAATGTACACCCAAATCAGATTCTCTAGTTTTTTTTTGGGTTCAACTTATTCAGGCTCAGTACATTCTTTTTCTGCAACTTCACTCTCCACACTGTGCTACTACTAACCCTTCTTTTTCTCTTCTACACTTATGACTTGACAAAAAAATAAGATCCCTAAACAAAATATTCAAACTATTGCATAGAGCAATGGACTAAGTTGTCTAGCAGCTAGTACTACAAGATCATAAACATCAACTATGTCATTTTTTTCAAATATTTTAGTGGCCACCATATGAAGGTCCCTTCTTTCTCTTTCAGACAGATAACTCCATCTATTGTGCCTGGATAAGCAAGGGGTATGTTACTTGCGACCTTTGAAATACTTACATTTGCATCTCTTGTTCCTTTCAAATTGACTCCATGTACAATAGATAGTGAGTGTATCTGCCCAATGCTTGCAGCAGCAGCATCAAATGGATCCAACACCTCAACTTTATCCCCTTCTTGGAGTTTATCAAAAAAAAATTGCAAAAACAAAAAAAATACACATCAACTTCTATCAAATAGGTAATGATTACCCTTATTTACATAATAAAACAACCATTACTTACTTGAATAGTACTTACTTGCATGTGGTTTCATAGCACTCACCTTGACTTCAACACGACTACCACTATGAATATCATGTGCATGCTCGTTGAGTTCATCATCATGATAATCACTATCAACGTCATTGCAAACATGAAGTTGTACAGCTTTGCAGAAAGTTCTATTGACAGGGCCTTTTTGTTTTCGTTTTGCTTTCATATAATTACTCAACATCATGTGGTTTAATCATTATGCAAAAATTAATGTAAGTCAAGTAAAGAATGCAAAAGCTATAATTGTTTGTCCAAAAGAACATTTTAAGCATGAAGAATGACAAAAAATTGGGATAGATAACTGACAACTATTATATTAATTACCTCAACTTCAGGACAACTAAGATGAATGTGTTGCACATTCTTGTCCACGTCATCACTATTAATATCAGCAACTCTATTAACATCATGAATGCATTTTTTTTCCTATTTCTTTGATAAAATTTCTCTACATGTGATTTAACCATCGTGCAAAAAAATATACAAAGCATTCAATAGTCAAGTAAAGAATGAAAGCTATAAATTTTTCCAAAAGAACATTTTTTGGATCACTCCAACAATAAAGAAACTAGGTTGGATTCTCCTATGCTCAGATTTCAATAATCTAAATATTAAGAGTCATTTGTATATAGAATTTCCAAACAAGAAGAAATGAGATCAATAGATCCTTTTACCTCATATGAATCCATGGATATATGCTCATTCCATGCATAAACTATAGGGTTAACGGAGGAAACCAACTCCAAAACTTGCTAAGTGAGACTGAATATGCAACTCATTACCTTTTGGTACTCTAGTTCATTTGAGTTGACATGATCTACAGAGGATCCTATTGGGCATTGAATAGATAGTTGTGAAATCTTTGTTGGTGAACTCAATTTCCACTTCATCCTACTCTTAGATTTACTAGGATCTAGTGTTGTCATATAATTGACAATATCTTCTACACTTGCTTCTCTATTACTATTTTACACCAAAAATATAATGTAAATTTCAACATATAGTTAGTTCAATAAAAAATTGAAATAAATAACACAATGTAAATTGAACCAAAAATCCATACACTTACTGCAAATTTGTCCATTTTGGCATGCAACCCACCTCGGCCAAATGTATATCCAACCCTCACATTACCTCTTACTCTCTTTCCTCTTTTACTCTTTGCCAAGTATTCTTTGGAATGCATAATTTCTCTCAATGCCTCCCACTCTTTGGGAGATAGATTGGAGTCTAAATTCTCTTTTCCCTCCATGATTTCTTTTTTGCAATTGTATCTATAATTGTTTATCAAAATTCTCATCTTTTGCTTGTAATATTTTCTAGAGATTTGTCCACCAATAGTCTCAAAAGAATTTTCCATTTTTTGTATAACATTTTTCATAGCTCGTGGATCTTGCTTTGCAAATATCCAAATGGGCCCTACATCTTACACCCAACTTGGTGGCACACTTTGCAGCATTTGGCCCAATGGGATCACCATCTCTTGATACCTCAAGAAAGAATGGCTTCTTACCTTCTAATTTTCTTTCTCTTGCATTCATCTCTATAGATTTGTAAAAATCTTGACTCAATCTTTGTATTTTGACCAAAGCATTCACATCTTCTATTAAATTACCACTACCAGTATTTCTTGCTAATCCACTAGTTGCATTGAAAGTTTTAGATGCAACAGGTGCACTTTGAGGCATAGCAGATGCAACTAGTGGTCTCTCTTCATGACTTTCATTAACCAAAACTTCATGCTCCTTGGTCGCATCAGTGTGGCATGAGTAGGTAGATCAGTATCGGTCTCCTTTTCTCTGATGTTGTTCAATAATATCTCTTAACCTTTGTGCTAAGAGATCATCACAACGTTGCACATCATCATGTGTTATATTAGGTTACACATCACCATGTGCTATATCAGGCTGCACATCACCATCTGCTATATCAGGTTGCATATCACCGTGTACTATACCAAGTTTCACATCATCACAACTATTGTTTTCAAATACTAAATTTGTTGAATCACAAAAGCATTGGATTCTATGAGATGGCGGCACTGTATCTTTTCTTTCCTTTTATTTTTTCTTTGCATTTTCTTTGCACTCTTTTTGTTGCCTATAAAACAAAAAAAAATCATATTATGTCTTATATACATAAAGCTTTCACCTATAAAATTTCATTAAACACTATTAAACAAATAATATACTACTTAGTGGATTTACAACTTGCTCACTTGTCAAACCAAGACCCAATAAACATTCATTATTCTTGGCCTTTTTTTCACTATGCACGCACTCATATTTTGTCACTGGAATTTCAGCATTATGATCACTATCATCTAATTTGTGCCTTACAGTCCTTCTCTTCATTTCCTAAAGTCCAAATAAACAATAATGTATAAATTGACAACTTGAATCAATAAAAAATTATTGAGTTCATAAGTTGATAACTGTTGACTTTCTAATCCACTGATAACTACAAATGAAAACTTAAAATAGAATTTAGTTTATAGATTAAAAATAATTTGCAGTCAAAAACCAAGAAGATTTTTACAATTACAGGTATCAAATAAATTTTCCTTAGGGATATATTCACAAGAAGAGAACTCATAAAAACATAACACAAGCAGGATGAAGAAAAAACATAGTCTAATTCATCACAAGGTGTGCTAGAAGCTTAAAATTTTGTGTAGCTCCATCATCACAATTAACCTTGAGCTCCATGACCTGAGCCTTGACCCTTATATTCGTTTTTATTTTTTACTAAGCCTCCCCATTGTAAACAAACATATAAAATTTTTAGGTCTGACTGGCACTAAAAGACCTATACAAAGCCAAAAATTCATCATATATACTTAACCAAAAACATGTCTAGTTGAAAACATTCCAAATCCCTTAAGAGTCCCTTACCGCTATCCCTCAGCGGTAATTTGAACCCTTGGTAGGCTGGTGGTGTGTAACATACAACATGAAGATATTTACCACCCTACCACGAAAGTATTATGATGAGGACGTGGTTAGGTGATATGAGAGAATTTAAATACATCATAAACCGCCATACAGTGAGAAGGAAAAATTAAGGGTGTGGTATAGCAGGGAATAACCCGCCATCCCACGAGGAAGATCATAAAGGCATGTGGTAGGGCAATATGAACCGCTATATCACAGAAGGATGTGACGAAGAATGTGGTATGGCGGTAAGCCATATGTGACCGTTAATGTAAACCACAGTACTGTGGGTCAAACAAGTCAAGCTTATGGTATAGAGGTAAGGATCCCACTACCCGACGGTGAAATGTAAAGAAGCATGCAATATAGTGGTGTATACCCCTCTATCTCGAGGCAGTTATAGAAAGTGGTAGCGATTTAGCGGTATTAAATGCACAAATCACATCAACCCTTTGATCTTGTAAAATCAATGGTTCATTTTCAAACTTGAACTACGAGAAAAATATTTGGCGTAAGGTTGATATTAATGTTGACATGACTGACCTCGGAAGCCATTAAACCAAGAATTTGACATTCTCTTTACACTCATTTGCAAAAATTGTCGTGCGAGGAGCTAGGAGTTTGAGGAGGTTAAGCTTTGCAACCATCGTAACCCGAGTAAGTGCACAAAACTCGTGAAATAAGTTTTACAAGTACAAGATAGTTTGGAATTCTGCATTTCAAAAGTATAGAAGTAAGATAGTTAAACATCATGCCACCCAAGAAGAAAGAACCTAAAACTAAAAAGGAAGAATCTAAGGTTAAAAAGAGGTCCTTACAAAAGTCTATCCTAGATATACTCCTTGAATCAAATGATAGAGTATTTAAGAAATTTTTTTAAAGATGTGGCTCATGGTTGTAGAGATTCCCTTATCCCTATCTCGAGGTGGGAACTATTCTGGTACTTTTATGACAAAAGGGAGGACAAGATTCCAGTGTCAAATCCATGGCATTAGATTTGACCAAGTTAATTGTCCCAAATTTTTTTGTAGATGTAGAGTTCATCAAAGTATTGGCTCGGAGTTATCATCCTGCTACTAGGTATGTGAGATTGCCAGATGGTTCACCATTAGTTGTGTTGACTAAAGTAGCCATCATTGAATGTTTTCACCTAAACAAACAAGCCCTTACTAAAATTTATTTGCAAAGAAGTGAAGAAGAATATACTAGATTGAGGAGAACCTATAGAAGTGATGAACTCCCCATTTACATGAAAAGGGGTGTGAACAATAGGGTGATTCCTATATTCCCTTTTGCTACTAAACCATTTGTTGTCACAAATTTCCAATTCTATTTCAAGAAAATCTACTTTTCTCTTTGTCAAGTACTTAGGATAGATGCACAAGAGTGAATGCCAGTTAGTTTAATGATGATGGCTATGAGGATCCAAAAGGCTTGTGACAAACATTGAATATGATTTTGCCTCATATCTTGAGAAAGCATTGCATAAAGTATTTCTACAAGTCAGCAAAAATAGAACCCCCATAACATTTAGGAAATATTTTTTGTTGTGCCACCTGATATTATACGAGAATAAAGATAGATGGACCAAAAGGATGTGTTTGGGTAAGATTGACTAGCAGGGAAATTTGCTGCTAGTACAACGATGGTGTTATATATGGGACAACATATGTAAGAATTCAAATTATGTGATATTCCATGATGAATTTTTGTACAGAATTATGAGAGTTCTTGGGCACCCACCACCAAGAATACACACACTTGTGCTACAACTGTTAAGACCTTTGTCTTTGAAACCTAAGCAAGGCCATACTCATAAGTTCGATGATTTTTTTTCTACCAGATATCACAATAATTAGGATTTATGGATGCCCACAGGCCCCATATATACTGCCAAAGTTTTTCCCCCTTCGATTATCCTTTTTAGAGTTCATGTGGTAGATTATATGGATGGAAAAGGATGTCATGCATAAACAAAGGAAGGGCACATTTCTACCCAATTTTTCAACATGACACGGCGAACTATCAATGGGATTTGATACACTTGTAGAGTTGCAAATTTATCTAAAAAAAAGGTACTCTTTAGAGTTTGGAAAGGAAAGAGTTTTTGACCCTGAGGGTCACATGAATTTTATAAGACACACCATCCTTACCAAGGCTATGGTTACTCACTAGATTGATTATGAAGATGTAATTAAAAATTGTTTCTCCTTAAGAGGTATATGAGAGGAGGAGAAAATGGGAAATTATGAAAAGGCTTGAGGAAGAAAGAAAGATGAAGCACAGTGATTTCTTGGGGTATTTCATAGAGGAATCAGATCCTTTCAAAAGGATTGATATGATGATTGATAAGTTTCATGAATTATATAAGTTTGTAGTAGAGATGGGGAGACCTGCCAAATTGTCTCCCAAAAGGCCGAGTGGTATTATAATTACAGAACCAACTTCGGATACTATTTCAGTATGTCATGCTTCTTTAGGATTACCTCTTGAACAACCACCTTCTAAAAAATAGAAGACACAAGAGACAGACCCACTTGTTTCTTATGAAATAAGTGAGGAGGTTGGAGATATAGAAGAAGTAGTTAATGTGTTAAGAAATTTGAAGGATGATGTTGAAGTGGACCAACCTATACATGAAACTGAAGACCACAGGCCTGAAGCTAGAGTTGATATTTAGGTACAAGGAGAAAGAGAAATGCAATAGGATGAGAGGGTAATTGCAACTCTCAGGTTCTTGGAAGATGATGAATTTATCAAAACCCCTGAATTTAAAGACTTTTGGATTAAGATGAAAATGAGAGAGTTTGAAGTGAGGGTTGAAATAAATAATATGGGAGCTAAGGAATCCTAGCATGACCAGATAGCAGCCCAAAATTTCAATGAATTAAGGATTGATAATATTGATTTCAGCCCAAAAGAGGCTAAAGAGATGATTTTGAAAAGTAATATACTTATTGTCCTTGGTATGGAATTAAAAAAAATGTTTTTACTTGATCAAGTGAGAACACAGGAAGACCCAATGTTGATTGTTGAGTTTGACTTAGATGAAGGGGTGAGTGGCATAGGGTATAACCCTAAGATTGAAACCTTGGCATTCTAGGCCAAACAAAAGAGTACACAAAAAACAAGGTTACTAGATGTAGTGTAGGAAATGAAAGGGACAACTATGGTGAAAACATTAAAGGATACATCTCCTCTAGAAGTTGCAACCATGAAAATGCATTTAGCTATGTTCACCTAAGTTGTAGTTAATGAGATGGAAGCTAGATTGGGAGAGTACAAAAAGGAACAAAAGTTTTTAAATGATGAATTCAATAAATTGTTCATGGAAAATGTGAAGTTGAAGGAACAATTGAAAGGAGCAGGCCCCTCACAGAATAAGGAAATAATGTTATACTAGCCTCCTCCTGCTCCATCAGTTGATATAGAAAGTGCTTCTACTGAACAAGTGAGAATTCTTAGACAAGAGATTGAAGAGTTAAATAAATCCAATAATGAGGGTAAGGAAGGAGTGAAAGAGAAAATTTGCAATGTTTTAGAGAAGTTCCTCAAGCATAGGACAAAGCTAATTGTGGATAAGTTGGAAAGTGTGTATGATTGCTACAACTCAATGACACAGGAAATTGATCAGATAAAAACACATACACCCATATCGGATCCCCTTTTTAAGAATTGGTAGCCCATACACCACACATTGGTAACCTTGTGCAGAATCTTATAGAGGAGTACTGAGGTTCTTGCAACATTAAAACCTACAGAGCAGATGGACAAATAGTTATAGATGAATTCCAATATATACAAGGAGATGACCAAAAGATCAGAACAAGAATAGATTCATTTCATACTCTAAAGCAGTAGTTTGTGCCAAAAATATTGAAATATGATGACCAATTGAAGGACCTCAATGAATGGAAGAGTGAATTTGGCCAGATTGTTCTGCACTGCATCACTCATATACAAAAGGATAGTGAGTTGAGCCTTGATAGGTTCAACTTAATCATGGATGGAGTAATAGCCTTAGATGTTGGATATTATAAGTTTATCGTGGATGGCAGGGTGTTACTAGACAGTCGATGGAAGATTCACCTTACAAATATATTGAAAATTCAAGAATACAAATGGCCACATGATTATACAGTGTACGAGTGGGAGCAGAAGTATTTGGGTCCTCCTAAATAGTAGGCCTTGGGGCTATCACAGTGAAAGAACCAAACATTTAGATACACTAATATGGAGAAAGGACCTTGAATAGATCTTCAATGATCATGGGTGCTTCACAAAGATTAACAGACTATGGTGGCATGAGTGATGTGGACTTCATTAGTTATCTACTTTCTTTGTTTTATGTTTTAAGCAAAACTAATGTTTAGTTTATATGAAGAGGCATGAATTTTGAAAATATGTCATATTTTATAACAGTCTGAAGCTTGTTGCTTCTCTTATAAAAGAGAAACCAAGAACAAATTTTGATATCATCATCATAGGCATTTATAGAAACATATATGATGAGACTTCTATTATATTGTAATATCTATTTAAAGCAATCAATGGAGAAGAAGATTTAATCTAGTGCTTGAAATTTGGTCTCAATTATTTGTTGATAATACTGTGTATGATTGGATTTTTTATGTATTTTAGGTGGGAATATAGGGGTATATTATGAATATAGTATTTTAGATATCATTTTATTGAAAATAAATTTTCTAATTTGGCAGTCTCTTAGTTTTAGTTTTTAGTGTCAGTCAGACCTAAGAGATCATTTCTCTGTTTGTAATGAGGAGGCTTAGTTCACCTAATGTTAAGATATCTATATGTATTATTAAATCACAGATGTTCATTATTGTTTTCTTCACACAAGAATATTCAATGCATGCGGAGGCTAGAAGTTGTATTACAAACTAAAGCTATCATCTAGGACATACAAGAAAATTCTAGCATCTAGAAAACATAGAGGACATACAAGAAATTATATTCTAACTAAACAAAATTAATTTCGACCAAAGTAAGAAAACTAAGAATGAATTACATTCAATAATAAATTACACCATACATATAACCAAAGTTTAGGGGACAAGATAACATCTTAAGGTGATAGGTTAGTTAAGGTGACAAAACATCATCATAATCATTTGCATTGTTGATTACATTGCATTGCACATCTTTCAAACTCAAAGCATTACTTCATATTGCATAACTAATAACTAGATATTGATAGATGAAAAAATTTCAAGTACAATGTAGTTTTTACAAATTCAACCTAAGCATTTATGCAATTACTTCACATTGCATAACTAATAACTAGGAGCGGTTGCCAATTGCATTTTCTTGTCATGGTCTTCCATGAGACCACATTTCTTTGAGGCATTTTTTCAAACAATTCATTGCCTTGTCTATGCTACCACATTTTTCATATATATTGTCTACCAAAGCATTTTATCAAACAGTTCACTACCTTGTTGCTATGCCTGAAATCCTAAAACAAGTGCTTTCGAACAAGCTATGGATGCTTGGAAAATATCTATCAAAGCATAATAGTAAGCAATAGCATAGACAAGGTAGTGAACTGGTTGAAAAAATTCCTCAAAGAAATTTGGTCTCATGATGATGGAATGCCATGACAATCCATAACAATTCGCTTTTCATGGCATTCCATCACCATGAGACCACATTTCTTTGAGGCATTTTTTCCAAAGTTCATTGCCTTGTCTATGCTACCACATTTTTCATACATGTCTACCAAAGCATTTTATCAAACAATTCATTGCCTTGCTGCTATGGCTAAAAGCCTAAAAAAGGTAATTTCAAACAAGCTATGGATGCTTTAATAGTAAGCAACAAGCTATGGTCTCATGGTTTTTATGGTGCAAAAATCAACGTGATTTTATTTGCATTTTTTTGTAGGTTTTAAATGCATTTTTTTGGCAATTTTGTTGTTTGAAATGGGAAAAAAATCTTATGGTCAGTTTTGTGCATTTTTTAATTGTAGGATTCTTAGTTAGTGAAAAAGGTAGTGTTCATGAAGGAATGGAAAAGATGTGTAGAGCCTTTGAATTATACCCACACAGTGCAATGGAATTGAATCAGTTAACAAACCATTTTTTCTTCACAATGCAGCATTTTCTTGTGGAATAGTTGACTAAAATAGCTCTTGTTTCAACTGACCACCCTCTCATGAAATATCATTCATATTATAATCTTGCACGATCTTATCATAGTAAAGGTGATTATGACACCACTATTCGTTACTACATGGAATTAGTCAAGGAAATCCAGAGGCCATAAGATTTTGTGGATAGGTTCAATTGAAGCTGGGAGATCTTAAGAGTTCTCTATCAAATTTTGAAAAGGTTCTGGAAGTCCACCCTGAGAACTGTGAGAGCTTAAAATTTGTAGGCCATATATATGCTCAACAAGGGCAAGCAAAGAAGGCTTTGGAAATTTTAAGAAAGGAAACTCGCATAGATCCATATGATTCCCATGCATTTATCAAGATGGGTGAGTTATTAATATCGACAGACCCTAGTGTAGCCTTAGATTCTCTTAAGACAACAAAGTCTCTTTTGAAGTAGAGCAGAGAAGAAGTACCCATTGAATTGTTGAAAAACATTGGAGTTCTTCATATTGAGCATGATGAACTAGAGTTGGCTCAACAAAAATTTATGGAGGCACTAGGAAGTGGCATTTGGGTTGTATTCATAAATAAAATCCCCAGTGTCAATTCTGTAGTTTTTTCCGTGCACTTTAAGGATATGGAATTCTCCCATCGACTAGAAGAAGGTGGTGTTTCACTTGACTTACCATGGGATTGTTGGATATTGTTGATATGTGGTTTTCATTGATGTCAACACTATTTCCATTAATGTCTTTAAGGTTGTATATGTCGAGGATATTGAGAAAATTGTAATAAAATAAATTGCAAGTTGTCAGTGATGCAATGAAGTTCAATATGGTGGCTAGCTCAATATATTGATGATAAGAGGTTGTGGATTAAAGGGTTTGTTGACAGGTATATTTAGTTTATCCACATGAAGTTTTAGAGGTTCGCATGAAGATTTGATTAAGTTATGAGTATTTGTGTTCTGACAGTTGTTTTGTTGCTTTAGTTGGTATTCTTCAAAGAAGATGATGTGATTCTAGTAATTTGAGTTGTTGTAGATGCTTATGTGGTGATTCATGATGCTTGTGGATGTTTCTAGATCATGCTCTATATGTGTTGTTGGTCTGCATTGATAGTTGTGCTCAGGATTGGTGATTTTCTTCTACGAGTTCATGTTTTTCATGATCATGGCCGACAAGGTGATTGTAGCATGTTGTCGATCTTTGAGGCATAATTTTTGAAGGTGTTTCATATTTGAGCATTTTTTTTGGGTCCTTACTATGTTTTGTTCGACATTGTTTGGTCCGCATTGATAAATTGTTTATTGATTTGGGCCAACAGTTTGTACACATTTCATATTTTGTCGGGCCAACATGTAGTTGATGTTATTCCTAGTTGCGGATATATATGATCGATTGTTTATACCATTTGGGGGTATGGTGTGTGATGTGTTTTGTGTGAATAATGCTCTAATATTTTGAAGGCAGAAGCAAAGTGTGAAGAAGAGTGAGCAGATGAAAGTGTTTATGTGCTTAACCGGAATTGTAATAAGGCATTAGAAGATGTTATTTTCTCAATTCAAAATCTTTTGGATGTAATCCGAATGTTAATGTAAGACGGTGAGTCTTCTTTTGGGAAGTAATCCTTTTGTATTTGAGTAGTGAGATCTAGGCAGTGTGCCTAAATGCATGTGCATTCCCAATTTATAATACTTTTATACTTTTAATAGGGTATAATCTTGTGGACTAACCTCCACCGTGGTTTTTTCCTTAACAGGGTTTCCATGTAAAAAATCTTGGTGTTATGTGTGTTTTGATGTGGTGATGGTTTATGCTTTCATCTTTATTTATCATATCTGAGAATAAGCTTAAATTGTATAATTATTATGACAATTGATTCACCCCCCCTCTCAGTTGTTTTCCCTTGTGTTTCCAACAATTGGTATCAGAGCAAGTTCCTTGGAAGAAGTTTAATAGCTTGAGGTGATCCAGGATGGCAATATATAAGAAGGATAGTCTGAGATTTGATGGAACTAATTATTCTTTGTGGAAGACTCGAATGGATTGTCATCTAAGATGCATTGGTGAACCTTACTAGACGATTGCAAATAATATGTATATCATCCCACAGAATGGTCCTTCTACTATAGGTGAGATTAAGGAAGTTGAATCCAATATCAGGGCTAAGGAAGCATTGTTGAGTGCTCTGAATGATTCCAAGATGACAAATGTAGTGGAGTTGAAGACTGCTTATGAAATCTGGAAAAAGTTGAAAACTTTGTATGAAGGTGATACGCATGTGAAGATTGCTAAGCTGCAAAGCCTGAAAGGGAAATATGAAACGTTGAGAATGGGTGAAGATGAGAACATCACTTCATTTATGCAGAGAGTGAATGAACTTGTGTGTAGTATTAGTTGTGTTGGTGGAACATTAGAAGAATCAGATATTGTTTCTAAAGTGCTCAGATCCTTGCATGTTGCATACAAACACAAAGTTGATGTTATTGAGGAGGTCTGGACTATGACAAATGTAACCAGAGACATGTTGATTGGTAAGCTTGCTTCTTTTGAGTTAAGTGAGTTTGGTGAATCTCTTCCTAAGACAAAATTTTCATTCAAAGCTACTATCTCCGAAAAAGATAAGCAAAGATATGATCCGAGAGAAAGTTCTTCTAGAAAAATGTCCAAGTATAAGTAGGAAATGAGAGAGATTGAAGAAGAAGAGAGAAAACTAGATGAACTTGAAGCACTTATTGTCAAGAGGGTAGCCAGAGGAGAAGGTAAGTATAAAGGGAAATTTCCTCTTAAATGTTTTTCTTGCAATAAGATAGGTCATTTTGCCTCAAGGTGTCTGGAAAGAGTTCTTAAGCCAAGACCTAACAAGCCTAAATTCCAAAGAAAGTGTTATTATGTTGTTGATGAAGGTGTGACAGATGATGAATTCGATAAAGGGAATTTAAGTGAGGATGAATGGGTATTTATTGCTATCAAGGAAAATGATCCAATACCTACTGAATCTGCTAGTTGCATAAATGTGGAGAAAGCTCTAGCTGTTAAAGTTGAAGAAAAAGATGAATGGGTGATTGACAGTGGATGCTCTCATCACATGGCAGGTGATAAAAGTAAATTTGTGAGCTTTGAAAAGTATGATGATGGTGTTGTAAGATTTGGTGATGACAAAGCTAGTGTAATCTGTGGCAGAGGATCCATTTCTCTTTATGGTAAGCATAATACTGATGATGTTCTATATGTGGAAGGTTGGAAGCATAATCTCTTAAGTGTTGGACAGATGGTTGACAAGGGATACAATCTTCAATTCAAGAATGGAAAGTGTAGAATATTGGGGAGTTCCGGAAATGTGATTGCATCTGGTACAAAAACAAAAGGTAATATCTTTCACTTTAAGTACTACTAGTAAAAGTTGTCTGATTACTCAAGTTGATGAAAGTTGGTTGTGGCATAGGAGATTGTGTCATGTAAACTTTGACAATATTATCAAGATAAGTTCTACTCAAGGAGTGAGAGATCTTCCTAAGTTGATAAAACCTACTAATGCTATATGCAAGGAATGTCAGTTAGGGAAGCAAACTAGAGTTTCATTCTGGAGCAAACAACACTATTCAAATGAAGTGTTGGAGCTTGTGCATACTAACTTGTGTGGTCCATATTCAAAAGTTTACAAGGAGACAGTTATTTCATGTTACTTATTGATGATTATTCTAGATTGATGTGGGTTACTTTCTTAAAGGAAAAATCTAAAGCTCTAGAGAAATTCAAGATTTTTAAGGCTATGGTTGAGATAGAGATAGGTTTGAAGATTAAATGTCTGAGATCAGATAGAGGTGGTGAATTCACTTCCGGTTAGTTTAATTATTTTTGTGAAGAGCATGGGATAAAGAGACAATTATCTGCCCCAGGACCCCTCAGTAAAATGGAGTTGTGGAAAGGAAGAACAAGACAATTCAAGAAGCAGCTAGGACCATGATGCTGGAAGGAAATATTTCGCGTATCGACTCGAGAAGTTGTGAGTATTGTCGTTTACACTCTCAACCGAGTACATGTCAAAGGTGATACCGGTAAGACTCCTTACAAGCTATGGTTTGGTCATAAGCCTACTGTTAGATAATTCAAAATATTTGGGAGTAAATGCTATATCAAAAAAGATGAAGATATAGGAAAATTTGATGTTAGAAGTGATGAAGGAATCTTTCTTGGTTATTCTACTAAAAGAAAAGCCTACCGATGCTACAATAGGAGATTGAGGAAAGTAATTGAAAGTGATAATGTCAAGGTTGATGAAGACACAGTTAGACCATCTAGACTCTATGGATATGATTGAAAATCAGAATGACAATTCATATAAAGGAAAGAAAGTTCAGACTATAAATCAAGTTTAGATCATTCCAGTGAATATGGAAAATCAAGAGGAAGGAACTAGTTAAAGTGCAGAAGTGAGATCACAAGAGCCTGAAGTTCAAGAATACCCTAAGACTCCAAGGTATGTAAGACTAAATCATTCAAAAGATCAGATTATAGGTGATAAAAGAAAATGTGTTCAAACTAGGAGAAGAATTGTAGAAGAATATTGTTTGATCTCAAAGACTGGGCCTAATAGTGTCAATGAAGCATGCAAAGATGAACATTGGGTGGAAGCAATGAAAGAAGAACTACTGCAAATTGAGAAGAATGATACATGGATTCTTGTTCCTAGACCTAAGGACAAAAATGTAATTGGAACTAAATGGGTATTTTGGAACAAACTGAATGAGCAAGGTGAAGTTGTTAGAAACAAAGCAAGACTGGTATGTAAAGGATATTCTCAGATGGAAGGAATTGACTTTGAAGAAACTTTTTCTCCTGTTGTTAGAATTGAAGCTGTGAGACTATTTCTTGCTTATGTTGCTTACAAAAACTTCAAGGTTTATCAGATTGATGTCAAGTCAGCATTTCTAAATGGTGAACTGGAAGAAGAAGTGTATGTTGAGCAACCTGATGGATTTCAATTGACTAATCAAGGAGATATGGTTTTCTGGTTGAAGAAAGCATTGTATGAACTTAAGCAAGCCCCACGAGCATGGTATGCCAGATTGGACAAGTATTTGTTGAAGCTTGGATTTAAGGATACTTTTGAGTATCTCAGAGGGAAGCTATGGGTGATTACCCCTCATAATCAAAATTAAGATGTATTGAGTTGCATCAGTCTGTGCATTTCATAGTCATCTTGTGATCTGGATTGATGTTGTGGCGGTTGCTACTCAAGGGGAGTAGTCCGATGTTCAGAAATGTGGTTCAGAGCTTGTGTGGAGAAAGATAATGTGTATCTTTTTCATTAATTTCAAAGGGGGAGAAGAGTCATGTGAAAAACTGTTAAAGAGTTAAGGAGAAAAGAGTCAAAATCTAAGGGGGAGAAAGTGCTAAGAGAAAGTGTCATCGATGGTGTTTTTCACATCATGTGTTGCCATCAATACCAAAGGGGGAGATTGTTGGATATTGTTGATATGTGGTTGTCATTGATGTCAACACTATTGGCATTAATGTCTTTAAGGTTGTATATGCCGAGGATATTGAGAAAATTGTAATAAAATAAGTTGCAGGTTGTCAGTGATGCAGTGAAGTTCAGTATGGTGGCTAGCTCAGTATATTGATGATAAGAGGTTGTGGATTAAAGGGTTTGTTGACAAGTATATCTAGTTTATCCACATGAATTTTTAGAGGTTCACATGAAGATTTGATTGATTTATGAGTATTTGTGTTCTGATAGTTGTTATGTTGCTTTAACTTTGGTATTCCTGAAAGAAGATAATGTGATTCTAGTAATTTGAGTTGTTGTGGATGCTTATGTGGTGATTCATGATGCTTGTGGATGTTTCTAGATTGTTCTTTATCTATGTTGTTGGTCTGCATTGATCGTTGTGCTCGCGATTGGTGATTTTCTTCTGTGAGTTCATGTTTTTCATGATCATGGCTGATAGGGTGATTGTAGCATGTTGTGGATCTTCAAGGCATAATTTTTGAAAGTGTTTCATATTCGAGCATGTTGTTTTGGGTCCTTACTATGTTTTGGCTGACATTGTTTGGTTCACATTGATAAATTGTTTATTGATTTGGGCCGACAGTTTATACACATTTCATATTTTGTTGGGCCGACATGTAGTTGATGTTATTCCTAATTGTGGATATATATGATTGATTGTTTATACCATTTGGGGGTATGGTGTGTGATTTTTGGTGTGTGAATAATGTTCTAATCTTTCGAAGGCAGAAGCAAAGTGTGCAGAAAAATGAGCAGACGAAAGTGTTTATGTGCTTAACCAAAACTATAATCAGGCATTAGAAGATGTTATTTTCTCATTTCAAAATCTTCCGGATGTAATCCAAATGTTACTATAAGACAGTGAGTCTTCTTTTGGGCAATAAGTCTTTTGTATTTGAGCAGTGAGCTCTAGGTAGTGTGCCTAAATGCATGTGCATTCCCCATTTATAATACTTCTATACTTTTAACAGGGTATAATCTTGTAGATTAACCTCCACCATGGTTTTTCCCCTAACAAGGTTTCCACATAACAAATCTTGGTGTTATGTGTGTTTTGATGTGGTGATGGTTTATGCTTTCATGTTTATTTATCAAATCTAAGAATAAGTTTAATTTGTATAATTTTTGTGACAACTAATTCACCCCCCCTCTCAGTTGTCTACCCTTGTGTTGCCAATAGGGATAAATTCACAACACTATTTAATCTTGCTAGGTTGTTTGAATAGCTACATGATATTGAAAAAATAAATCTTTTATACAAACTAATATTTCAAGTTTTTTGATTATGTGGATGCATATCTACGTCTTGCAACCATGGCTCAGGCTCAGAATGAGATCCAACTAAGCCTATAATTGATTGGGGATGCACTTAAGGTGGATAAAAACTCATCAAATGCTTTATGTATGCTTGGAAAAATGGAACTGAAAATAGATGGCTGACTTAAAACAAAAGAAACAATTAAAGTAGCATGCCAACTTGTCTTGGTTGATGAAGCAAAACAAAAAGTTGATGAAGAATAAAGGATTCAGATGGAATGGAGAAAGCAAGAGGAAGAACTTCGGTGGGTGATGCAACAAGAGGAGCAATTTGAACGTGTGAAGGAATCATGTAATAGTAAGCATAAGGACAAGGATGATGACAATGATTAGGCTAGTCAGTCTGAGAAGAAACAAAAGAAGTAATTTAAGAAGAAAAAGAAGGATAAGGACCACAAGGCTTATGATTCTTATATGGGGGAACTTGATGTTGCCATGGAAGATGAGACAAATTATATGATTGATAAGGCACAAGATGATGCAAAAAATTCCCAAGATCTTCTTGCAGCTACAGGTCTAGAAGACTATGATGATGTCAAGACAAATTCTCCAACTTCAACAAAATCACAAAGGAGACATGCATACTTTGATTCTAAAGATGATGAACCATTGCAGAGACAAAGTCCGAGAGAAGATGATCCATGTGATGATATTGTGTAAGCTTCCTGAATTTTAACCAAACCTAACCATTGTAGAAACAGATTCCAAGAGAAGATGATGCATACAATGACGATGGATAAGCTACCTCAAAATTTTAGTAAATCAAATATGCTCTGTCCCTTCCAAATCCATTTGACATAGTTAAATGAAATCTTATCAAAAACCTCAAATGAATCATCTATATGTTATCTTTTCATTTTTCCGCTTTCTTATTTTTTATGGGCAACCTATTTTAGTCTTTATTATAGAACATTTTATGTCCCTTCAATGTATTATGCTTTATCTTTTCTATCAAATTCTAGATTAAAAGAACCTATAATTGAAAATAGATTATTCATATATTTTTATTTTACAGTCCCAAATAGGTTAATTAAATTATTTTGTTGTTCAAGTTTCCTGATTATGTGGATGCATATCTACATCTTGCAGCCATGGCTCAGGCTCGGAATGAGATCCAACTAAGCCTAGAATTGATTGGGGATGCACTTAAGGTGGAAAAAAACTCATCAAATTCTTTATCTAGGCTTGGAAAAATGGAATTGAAAACAGATGACTAGCTTAAAGCAAAAGAAACAATTAAAGCTGCACAAAGTGAATCAGATGCAAAGAATTCTTATGTTGACATTTCACTTGGAAATTGGAATTATTTTGCAACTTTTCACAATGAGAGGAGGGATCCAAAGGCAGAGGCACAACATCTTGAGAACGCTAGAGAACTGTATTGTAAAGTGTTGGCATAGAGACTAGGAAATGTTTATGTTGCAAATGGGGTAGCCATTGTGCTAGTTGAAAGGGGTCAATTTGATATTGCAAAGGAAATTTTTAAACAGGTATAAGAAGCTACAACAGGAAACATCTTTGTTCAAATGCCTGATGTGTGGGTAAATCTAGCACATGTTTACTTTGCACAAGGATAGTTTGCGCTTGCAGTGAAAATGTATCAAAATTGTTTGAGGAAATTCTATTTTGGCACTCACACCCAAATTTTATTATATTTAGCTCGAACACATTATGAAGCAGAACAGTGGCAAGATTGTAAAAGAACATTATTAAGAGTAGTAGATTGTAACTACTATAAGTTGCCAATCAAAAAGCTATAGATTTTATTTTTAATTAATAACGATTTCGAATTACCTCTGAATTCGCTACAGAGGGCATCCCCAAATTCGACTTCGTTGCAGACTTCAAATACTTTGTAGCAAACACTGAAGTCCTTGCCTGTCTTTTCAAAATTCTCCAAGTCCTCTCCAAACAATCTTTATCGCCCATGCAAGTGATGTAACTCAAAACGCCTCAATGTAGTTCGTGTGCCCAACTATTGTAACTCAAAACAAGGCGCCTCAATGTAGCTCGCACGCCTACCAATGTAGTTGTCTAAATGACCGGAATAATACATAATCGCACGCAATACATGATTCCCGCCAAACATTTCCCCAAATAATTTTTAAAAATTGTCTAATTTGTATTCACGTGACTAATTGTTTAGTCATTTTTATTTGTGTGACTAAATAATTTTTTACCCAACAACCAAATTAGTCATTTATTTACTCATTTATAACTGTGTTGTAAAAAATTAGTAGAATTTAGTCATTTTTAATTGTTGTGACTAAAAGTTTTAGTCACGGAATCATTTATTTGCCAACTTCTACTAATATTATAGATCAAAGAATTTCACCACTTATTACAATTTTAATCTATTAATATAAATTTTAAAATAATAAATGACAAAACAATCATAAATAAATATTATTACTTTAATTATTTTAATGAAAGAGAGCTACTGGTTACTAATCTAAAAATAAATAAAAATAAGCCCGAACGGGTAGTAGAGTTGGTTTGGCAGTGGGTTTGCTGCCCATTGGTCTTGGGTTTGACTCCACTCTCGGGTTTAAGAGGTGGTACTTCTTGCGGGTGGGGGATCTCACCTGTAAGGGACTAGTCTAGCCCTAACTCACCTGACAAGGACACCCTGCAATATCAAAAATAAAAAATTATAACCACATTCATTACTCTGTAGAAAATAGTCATTTTTCCTTTAATTTTAAAGGTGAGTATTCAGGCTAGCCTTTAGATCCATGTAATAAATTCTGCAAATTATCCGAGTGGAGCGATTCCTCAAGCTCTTGTAAATCTCAAGCATTTCACAGCTTTGGACTTGCCTAATAATAATCTTTCCGGTTCTGTACCTTAGGGTAGGGTTTCGAAGACTACATTCTGCCTGTTATTTGCGCTGTATATTTTAAAAACTACATATTATCGACTTTAGGGCGAGGTTCTAGCATTTTTTTTGACAGTGTGTCAATTTTTTGAACTTTTCTTTCCCTTCTTTCACGGTAAATTGCTGCAAGCTTGTAGTCTTGAACAACATTAGGTTTCATTTGTGTTTAAGATTTTTCTTTATTCAGACACTTGGGAAGTTTATGCTTCTGTAGAATTCATCGCACTTTTCTAGTTTATAGCTAGATTGAAGGATGTTCTGCATTTTTTTTTGTTTAAAAGAGTGGAAAAGCAGGGCATTACTAGATGTTTTGCTACATATCTTAAATTTAAGGAAAACAGTTTTGTATTTACTCTTTTTGGTGGGTTTTATTAGGGTTTAGATTGTGTTTGATATAATATGAACAAAAATGTTATAAGGCTTCAGATTCTGCTACCTATTACAGGGTTTTTTCTGAAACTGTATGATACTTTTCTTATGGTTCAAAAATAAATTATTTGAATAGTTTGAAACTTACAAATTTCAATTATTATTTTTATTTTTTTTGGCAGAACTGAAGGATCTGCAAGGATTCTGATATGACAACAGCTTTAGCTTTGTGGATACAATTTATTGTTTTCTGTAATGTAACGAATTGTTGGAATATACGTACCAACATAAATAGGTGTATAGTGACGATTAGTTAGTGTAGAATGAATTGTTCAGTTGGTGTCATCAGTTCAGTTTGTTATCAAACAATTCTAGTTAGCAGTCAATAAAATTAGTATAAATTTAGGTTGCTGTGGAAGTCTTTTGTAATTATAAATATGTAATATGTTTATGAATAAATTATCAATCAGAAATTACTTTTGTATGTTGTTACATTTTTCTATTTTAATATCAAAGTCATTATGTGCTCCTACCCTTCCAATTGTCAAATGTTTTAAAGTCTGCATGACAATTTGAATGTTGAGAAGTAGCTGAAACATGTTGTTGATTGTGTTTTGTGCTATTTGGTAAAGAAGATTGGAATAAGGATTTCTTTAAGTAGTGGATTGTGTGTTTGAGGAGATCCTCTATACTGTAGAAATAAGCAGAGAAGAAGTTTTCAAGAAGAGATCACAGCTTACAAAGTGATGAGGTCTGCAGAAGAGCCAGCAGATGTTGATAGTGATGATGACTTCATTGAAGATGAAGCATTTGTCTTATTTTGAAGAGGCCGTCACTTTGAAGACAGAGGGATGCAGTAGAAATTAGATAGATGCTTAATAGTCTGAGGTGCTAATGAATCAGAGAAACTATACCTCCTCATTGGGGTTATGAAACATACATGTGAAGATCGGGGTCCAATAGTTCAAGGAGATCCGAAATCTGAAAGTTCAATATCGGACATCAGATCTGATGAGTGTGACGAGACATTTCATATGCAAATGGTATCCAATGATGTTGGGGAACTTGGATGATAGCTAGATGACCATACCTGCAATTAGGGAGCAGCTTGAAGAATTTTTGCTGTCCGCTAACTATTTTTCAAAGTATAACTTTTTGCAGAATGTATTTTTTATTGTTTTGTTTAGTGTTGTAGTGATAAGAGTGGGTGTTGGAATATATGCTCCAACATAAACAGGTGTAATAGTGAACTGTTTGTTAGTGTAGAATGAGGTGTCCAATTGGTTGTCATCAGTTTAGTTTGTTGTCAAACAGCTGTAATTAACTGTCAATAAAATTTGTATAATTATAAGTTGTTGAAAACTTTATTTAACTATAAATATATAATATTTATAATCTGTTTATGAATAAATTATCAATCAAAAATTGTTTTTGTATGTTATTACATTTTTCTATTTAATTCCGTCAGAAACTGCAAAGCCCATGGGTACAGAGACAGTGAACGTTACTTTAGATCCAGTTGCTGTACCTAAAATACCAGTCTCCAAACCTGCCCTCAAGCTATCAAAATTGCTCATCATCTTCTTCATTGGGGTCCAAAATAGGCATAATCTCAGCAATCCGAGCAGTAGTTTTCATGCCAATGGCTGTTGTTTCTCTAGTTTTTAGATTGTATAGAAGGCGAAACAGAAAAGATCAGCACTGCATTTGAGAATTCTCGCAGAAGGCTTAGCACTGACTTGTTTTATCATTACAAGGATAAAATTAGCAGAAAATGCTCTTCTCCACCGGTTCTCCCAGAGTATTCCAGTTACTGGGACCCGTTGGGGGATGGAGCAACAGGAATAGGATGTACCAGATTCAACCTTGATGAATTTGAAAAGGCAACAAAGTATTGCTTAGATAAAAATCTCCTGGTAAAGAATGGGTTTTCAAGGGAGTTTTGATAGACGGAAGTGCAGTTGTCGTAAAATGTATCAGCAGGGACAGCTGCAAAACTCACATTGGATTCCATGAAGGTCTGAAGACTTTTATGCAGATTCGACATGAAAAAGTGGCAAGATTACGGGGATTTTGCTATCCCAAGGCAAAAGCAAAGTTGTTCCTTGGTCTATGAGTATTTCAATAACGATGTGATCTTATTGAGGGGGACTCAAAAATATCTCAGAAAGGGGTGGTTTTTATAAGAAGGTGGTCTCATTGATTTTGATTTTGTAACAACGAGTAAGTTTAAAATTTAAGTTTCAAGATTCGAAGAAATTGGTGGTCTCACAAATATTCTTTAGTAAGAAAGAATGTTAAAGTTTTAATTAAATTTAAGTTAATTTAGTTAAATCTAAAAAATTATTGATAGGAATTTAAAAATTATTTATGAATAAAAGTTCGCAGCAAAATATTAGGAAGCGAAAATTTGCTTTAAAATCTAAAATTAAGGGTTCTTATTTTCTTGTACGAGTATCTTGTAGTATAATTTTAATTTTCTCATGAGACACCTATTCCACAAACCTCTACCACATTGTCCAATAGCCCTACATTGCAAGATCCTAGTCATCATATTAAGATATGTTTTATTTTGTAGATTATTTGATTTTCGTTCTATGTTAAGGAGGTGTTGAAAGTGCATTTTATGGTGTTTGCTCTAAGTTTTATAGGCCTTCACTCTACACAACAACCCAAACCAATAAAATACTTGTCTATGTTATGTTTTATTCGTTGTTTGTTATTTAATTTTGGCTCTACATTAAAGGGGTGTTAAAAAATGCATTTTCTACTGTTTATGTTTTTTGTGCTAAATTTTGTGGAGGATAAAGCCTCCACTCAGCAAATGAATAGCTAATAAAATTTCTTTACATGCACAACCTTTTATAATAAGCTTATTTACATGTATATCAAATATAGAAGTTTAGTGGATGCAAACCTTAAACCTAAAAAATTCACATTTACCACCACTTCAAGCCTATGCTAAATAGAAGATTTGGAACATCATAGCATTGTGTTGGGTGTAGACCTTGCTCTATTGATCTTTCTAAAACATTTATGATTTTTCAATTTAAATATTTAAATAAATAAATAAATATTCTATTTATAAAAATCATTCTTTTATTTTATTTATTTTAAATGTGTTCAAAATCTTTCAAAATATATATATATATATATATATATATATATATATATATATATATATATATATATATATATATATAATTATAACTTAATTATGTGAAGAAGCATTTTATAGTGGCATTATGAAGAAAACTAAATATAAACTAACCTATATTTTATTTAAAAACTAAAAGCATTTGTCATCAAAAATAAAATAAAATATATATATTATTTAAATAGATGTAATTAAAATATTTACACTAATTTTATTATAAATTTATAGTGTAATTATTTTTAACTATATTTTACATATTATTTATATTCTTTTATATAATATTTTCTTTAATTTTATGAATTAATTTTGATCTTTTATTTACATTAAACTACAAAAATGGAGAAGGAATCGAATTTAAGGAGATGGCGTTTCGGTCTGCAACTGCAAGGAGCCGAGCTAGGGCATCCGAGCCCTAGCTCGTGTTTGCTTTCTCTGTTTGTGCGAAGATAGGGGTGGGCGTCTGCTTCGTTCTGTGGGGGGGTTAATCTTTTTGCTACGGCTTTTCTTTGAAGCTCTGGTCTGGTTGTGTTTGGCCACTTTTCCTACGCGGGAAGGTTTCCTCTAATCTGCTGTGTCTGGGGCCGGATCTTTCCTGTGCATGTCTGTCCCAGGCCATTTGGCAGCTATGTCTCAAGGTGAGCCATCTAGGGTTGTGCCCGACATGGATTTTCGTGCTGTAGTGGGCTTGAAATCGCCAAGACAAGGAGCGAGGGTTTTTGAAAACACCCTCTTCTCTCCGAATTCAGGGTCTATGGAATCGAATTCATCTGGTGGATCTCGGATCTCGAAGATTAACGGTTGCCTTGAGCATTGCAAAGAGAGACCTAAATTGGTGATTCCGATTGAAATGATTGCTGAGGATATTGAATATTATTCAAAGCATTCTCTGTACTGCAAATTTTTGGGAATGAGAATGTCTCTACAATTTTTGGAAACTTGGGCTCGGAGGACTTGGGAGCCAGAGGGTGAAATGGAGGTCACGCTGCTTGTAAATAATTTTTTCATGGTCACATTTATCTGCTTGGCTGATCACAATAGGGTTTTTGAGGGGGGGCCCTATTTTCATAACCAAGTTGGGTTGTTCGTCAAGCCATGGCATGCAGGCTTTAATCCCTCAGAGGAGCTTCTGAATCATGTTCCGGTGTGGGTTCGGTTGCCTAGATTTCCAATTGAATGTTGTCGTGAGGATGTTCTGCACATGCTTGCTTCAATGCTTGGGAAGCCAGTGGGGTCTTTGACACAAACCCTAGGTAAGAAAGTAATGAATTTTGCTCGAATTTGTGTGGAAATTGATTTGAGTAGGCCTTTGCCAGATGCTTTTGATATGTGTGTGGGTCCCCATTCTTGGGTACAACAATTGGATTATGAAACCCTTCCTTTCCGATGTCGCCTCTGTCATGAATATGGTCACTTGTTGCGTAGATGCCCGAAGGCTAAGCCTGTGGTGCCTCAGCCTCCACCTCCTCCTCGTAACAATCCTGGTGTTGATAAGGGGAAGAATCCTATTTCTGTTGAAGGTGTTGATGCTGAGGGTTGTGTTCCTGTTAAGGCTCGTAACCGGAATAGAGGACAAAAGAGGACTTTGATGGAGAGACAAGATGAGGATACTTTTAACAGGTTTGAGGCCCTGGATGATTTGGGTCAGCAAGAAGTTAATCCAGGGTTAATAAGTGTGGATCCGGGTGTGGTTGGTTCTGGCCTGGAGGATCACACTTCCATTACTCCTCCTGCACCACAGGAGGAGTCTGCCATACCTATGGTCACTGATGTGCAAGTTGGGGCTCAGGTGCTGTCGGGTCCAAATGTTGAGTTGGGGCAGAGGGATGGAAGCACATCTATTCCTGCACAGATTGTTGGATCGGATGTGGCTAAGAGTAGCAAGCCTTCTCCTCATCTGGGCATTTTGCAAAAGGATGGCAAGAAGGGGGGGTCGGAGAAAAGTGTTAAACTTGGCAGGAAGAAAGATTTGGAAAAGATTAAGATGATGGGGGAGACTTTGGTGGAGTCAGGGTCTGTTAAGACCCTAGATTCTCATTTTTCGACTCCTTTGAAATGATCATTATTTCATGGAATGTAAGGGGCTTAAACAGTGGCCCTAGACAAAAAGTTGTTCGTGAGTTGGTAAGAAGTCATTCTCCTGATGTTCTTTTTCTTTAGGAGACCAAGTTATCTGTTGAGTGCATGATGGGTTTAGTGCCTAAGTTGTGGAAGAATGGTCAATGCCAGTGTATTGGAGCTCAGGGACTCTCGGGGGGTGTGGCTTGTTTCTGGAACCCTCGGAAGATTCAACCTTTGTGGTGGTTATCCTTCAAGTCCTCTTTATCCATGGTTGCCTTGTGTCCTGAGTCGGGAGAGTTTGTTCTTTTCTCCAATGTTTATGCACCTATTGAGTTCCAGGGTAAACTTCTTTTATGGACACATATTCGTTTTGTTCGTAGCCTATTTCCCTATCATCCTTGGATCATTGCAGGGGAATTTAATGCTATTATTGAATTAGCTGAGAAACGGGGTGGTATTACAAGACTAGAGCCTTCTGCATTGTTGTTTCAAGACAATATATCTGCTTTCAATCTTGTTGATATCAAACCTAGCAATGGTCAATTTACTTGGAACAACAGAAGGATTGGTGATAGTTGCATTGCTGAACGACTGGATCGTTTCATGGTCTCCTGCTTTTGGGTTGGGGGAATGTGGTCTTCTAGTTCTGAGATATTAGACTGGAGAGGTTTGGATCACTGGCCTATAAAGCTAGTTATCTCTTCTGCTCGGATGCCTCGAACGCCAACCTTCAAATTCCAGCTAATGTGGTTGCGGGACCCTGACCTTTATGGATGTGTTGCTGAATGGTGGAGGTATGGTAGACCTGCTTATGGTACTGCAATGTATAATTTTGCTAAGCTCCTTCAATATGTTAAGTATTAGCTTAAACGATGGAACCGACATTGTTTTTTTTGGAAACATTTACCATGCAAAGCTTGCTACACAAGCTGAGCTAAATGGTATTACTAGGTTGATTAGGGAGGACGGGGTGTCTGAGGATTTGTTGCGGGATGAGGTTAGGGCATTGAAAGCCCTAGAGAAGTGGGAGCTGAGGGAGGAAATATAGTGGAAACAAAAAGCTCGGATTGAGTGACTTCAGGAGGGAGATAAGAATACTGCCTTCTTCAATTCGGTGAAGGCCAAACGTCATGGTAATTCTATCTCGGCTTTGGTGACTGACAGGGGAGAGGTTCTTTCCTCTACTCAGGATATCTCAAATGAAGTTGTGCAGTATTTTGCTTCTTTATTCAGGGAGGACTCGCAGGGGGACTCTATTGAAGAGGCTCAGGTCCTCTCTTGTATTCCTTCTTTGGTCTCTTGGGAGATGAAGGAGCATCTTATGAGCGATATTTCGCTGGAGGAGCTGGAGAAGACTATTTTCCAGATGAAGAAGGGTAAAGCTCCTGGTCCGGATGGCTTCCCGATTGAGTTCTTCCAGGAATTTTGGGAGATTATCAAGCTGGATTTATTGGCAGTTGTTCAAGAGTCTCAAAAGAATAAGCAAATGCTTCGGGCCCTAAATTCTACCTTCCTTGCTCTAATCCCCAAGGGTGATGGGGCTGATCGGTTAAGTCAATTTCGCCCCATTTCTCTTTGCAATGTTATTTATAAAATTATCTCTAAGTTGATTGCTGATAGGTTATAAAAGTGGCTTTCCCTGCTGATTTCTGAGGAACATAGTGGTTTTGTGGTGGGCCGCCAGATTTTGGATGGGGTGGTTATTGCTATAGAGACTATTCATTCTATGGCCAACTCTAAAGATAAGGCTATGTTCATCAAGCTTGACATGGCTAAGGCTTATGACAAAGTTCGATGGTCCTTCCTCCAAAAAGTTTTGGGGGCCTTTGGTTTTGGGGAGGAGTGGATTCACTGGGTAATGAGTTGTGTGAATTCAGTCTCTTTCTCTGTTTTGATTAATGGGGAGCACTCTGAACTCTTTGGTGCTTCTCGGGGTTTACGTCAAGGCAACCCTCTCTCTCCTTACTTATTTCTTCTTTTGGTGGAAGGTTTGGGACGGTTGATAAAAAGGAATGTGGAGGGGGGTTTCATTCAAGGATGGCAATGGGGTGGTGGCTTACCAGTGCAATCTCACTTACAGTTTGTGGATGACACTACTTTGATGGGTATGGCTACTATTAGGGAGGCTTCAAACATGCGCAAGGTGTTGGATCTTTATCTTGTTGCATCGGGCCAGTCAATTAATGAGGGCAAGTCTTCCATTTTTTTCTTCAATACTCCGAACTCCATTCAGAGGAAAATTGCTCATATTCTCAGATTTCAGATTGGGGATCTCCCGCTAACCTACCTCGGGATTCCTATTTCTGTTGGTAGGCAGTCTAGGGATTCTTGGCAGGCTATTCTAGAAAAATTGTGTCAAAGTCACTCATTGGACCCTTCGCTGGCTGTCTTTTGCGGGTCGGGTTCAGTTGCTCAAATATGTGGTTCAGGCTCTCCCTCTTTATAGGTGTATGATTCAGGTGGCGCCAATGGGCTTTGTTAGGGATCTTGATTCCTTAGCAAGACAATTTTTATGGGCTGGTAGTTTATTATCTTCCAAGTGGAGCCTTGTTAGATGGGATGTTGTTTGTAGCCCTAAACAGTTTGGTGGTCTTGGGTTAATTAAGGCAGTCATTGTTGTCTGGTACGGATCTGGCTGCTAAATTGTATTGGTGTTGGTGTGTGGAACAGGACCGGGTGTGGGCCAGAATTTTGACTCAGAAGTATTTTCCAGGGATTCCTCAAAGTGATATCCCTCGTTATAGCTTGACAGGGAAGGGATCTGTGATTTGGAATACTCTCAAGAAAGGGGTTGTGCTCATTAAGGGTGGCTTAATTTGGATTTGCAAGAGTGGGTCAGAGGCACATTTTTGGCATGACGCTTGGGATGGTCACCCTCCCATTGTTTCTCAGTATCCTCATTTGCTTACATTGTGCCAGAGGTTCTGTGAAGCAGGTTGGTCGAGGGTGTGCGACTTTAAGTCTCTTTCCTTTCAGGGGCAGTTGGTGGAGGCAAGATGGAAGAATCTAGAGGAATGCCCTGTTGTTGGTATGGAGGAGGAATGCGCTGAGCTTCATTACATTCTTTCTTGTCGAAGTTGTAGCTCCCTCATGGATCAGGATGTGTTGGCTTGGTCTCCTAACCCCAAGGGTGCTTACACTATTTCTTCTGGGTATCAGGAGTTGCTTTCCCAACAGATTGAGGGGGTGGAGGTTCATTGGTGGAAGAAAGTTTGGAATAAGTTTTCTTGGCCAAAGTGTAATTGCTTTATTTGGACTTTGGCTTGGAATAGGTGTTTGACTTGGGATAATATCCGAAAGAGAGGTTTTTCAGGCCCATCTAGTTGTGTTCTCTGCGGGTGTGGGGAGGAGGACTCTCCTCACTTGTTCTTTCGTTGTTCCTTCACCTTACAGCTCTGGCATTTCTGGTGGGGTGTTTGGAAAAGCCCATGCATTCATGCCTCCTCCTTGGTTGAGTTTTGGATTAGTCTGGGGAGGCCCCCCTCCTCTGCCTCTTTCTTGCAAGATGTTTGGTATGTTGGTCCCATCTTTCTACTTTGGCAAGTTTGGTTGGAAAGGAATCGAAGAATCTTTCGAGGTGAAAATTTGGGGATTCAACAAGTTTGGTTTAGAATTGTGGGAATGATCCAGGAGACAGTCGAAGCTAAAGGTGAGATTATGTTGCCGTTAGAGAAAGGAGATGCTGAGATGGTTGATCGGCTAGGTATTCAGGGGTTATCTTCAGCTTCTGCTTGCGTCAGGAGAGGTAGGCGTGTGAAGCAAAAAGTTCAAAGGGTGGGGAGTTGGTTGCCCCCTCCTTCTGGCTTTTTGAAAACTAATACGGATGGCTCATCTAGGGGAAATCTTGGACCTGCCGGGATTGGCGGGGTTGGTAGGGATTCTTCTGGATCAGTGGTTTTTATTTTTTCTGTTAATGAAGGGATACAAACTATCAATAGGATGGAAGGCTTGGCTATTCTCTATGCCTTGAAACGGGCATATGCTTTAGGGTGGCGTAAGGTTATTTGTGAGTCAGATTCTCAGGTCTTGGTCAATTTACTTCATGGAAAGAAGATTTCTGATATTAGCTGGCAGTTGGCTATGTTGGTGCAGCAGATATTGCAAGTTAGCTCTTTGATGGATTCGGTATCTTATGTCCATATTCCAAGGGAATGGAATAGGGCAGCTGATTGTCTAGCCAGATGGGCGTCGGAGAATATAGATGATGGGAAGATTGATGGGTGGGAGCAGATTTCCCGTGAGTTATGTCAGGATTTGGAGAAGATTCTTGCAGAGGATGGGAGTGCTATTGAGGAAGAGTGATTTTGTTCCTGGCTTTTCTTGTGGTTTATGTTGGTACCTGGGGCTTTGGCCCTTTGCTCTTATGTAATGCTTTGCTCTAATTTTCAATAAAGTTTTTACCCTTTTTTATAAAAAAAAACTACAGAAATTAATATTATATTATTTTCACATACATTTCCATTAATCTTTTCCATTACAAAACAATACTATCAGTATAATATTCAAGGTAATCACCGCTTCGTAGCACTTCTTATAATTTCCTTCCAAATCTATTCAGAAAATTCGTTATAAGCATTTTCATTCGAGAAATGCGTTTAGCTTTAGGCATATTTGGAAGTTTGTAGACTTAATATCCAATGACAACAGTCGTTCTCAATTTATGAAGTTTTTCGCATCACTAGTTGTGGATTTATATTGAGTATGTTCTTATTGTTAAATTATTATGCAAATAGTATTGGCAAATATGAGTTGTAAGACTTAGACCTCAGTCTTATTTCATTTTTTTATTTTACTCTTCTTTTGTTGCAACATCTTTAGTTACATAAAACACTACATTCTTCCATTGAGAATTACGCATCACTCAAAAGACGATCAGTTTTCCTTTGCTATACCAAAACAGTAGGCACCGGTGGTCTTGATCGTGATAACTTAAGACTGTAGGAGAGGCCTTGGTTTGAATTTGTAAGGCGGAGTGCATGTAGAAAGTCAAACTGCACATTCCGGCTTCCCTTAATATAGTAAAATCTGTGCATCAAAGTAGTCGAGAATTGAAATGACGTAGAAATTTATGAAATATATAACCATCGTAGAATTATTACAGTACCAAGCAGGATTACTTATTCCTTTATCTTATTTCATTTATTGATTTGATCCATAGTATTGAGACTTGGCGAGTACTCAGAAATGTATGTCCGAGACAGCCTTGGTATTGACTCACAAATGTAAGTCCGAGTCAGCCTTGTAAGGACTCACAAATCTGAGTCAGAGTCGGGCTCAACGAGTCTGCAGCCTTTACTCAAACTCACCTGAGCATGTTAAAAAAATCTGAAAATCGACTTAAAACATTTTTATTTAAAAAAACCATTTTTTGTACATTATATATATTTTTTAATTGCTGAGTTTTGCCAAGTCTGCGCTATGTTTTGGCACTGAATCTAGGTCCAAGGTAAAAGTTGGCTTGCCGAGTCTGAGCCCAATCCCTTTTATTTTGTTGCAGCATCATTACTTACATAAGACACTTAAAAATACCCAAAAGAAAATTAGCTTCCCAAATAAGACATCACCCAAAAGAAGATTAGCTTCCCTTTACCTCAACAAAAGGCATTGGTCCTGCATAACTTGAGTCCCTTGATTGTGACAGCTCGGGTGGTCCAAAAGGAGGTCTAAGCTTGCATGGATAAAGTTAAAAAAACATTTGATTTCTCTAAATAAAATATAATCTATGCATCGAAGTGGGAAAGCCTTGGAATGATGTGAAAATTTGAAGAAATATATAACCACCCTGATCCTAGGCTGTAAACCCATTGCTATCAAAGTAGGTGAGGCTCCCACTTCTAAAATTCAATGCAAATCAAAGTGACTAACAACTCAGCCCACTTAAAATCCATTGCAATCAAAGTGAGCGATTAATCACACAATCAATCACTTACTCAAGGGTTCGAAATCACTAGCCCTAGGCTCTATATCCATAAGACAATCAAAAAATTATATTCCTTGAATTCAAGGTTATTATAATGTAATAACATTCAATTTCCAATTCAGACGACCCCTTGATTTGCCCTACTGACAAGTTTGGAGTAGCCTTGAATATTTTGTCCAATTCTTTAGTCTCAACCTAGCTCACCTCAGGTACCCAAGGTAAGGGCTGCTGGGCTGCTGGGCTGGGTCGCGGGGGCACCCCTGTAGTATCAAAAAAAAGTTTGTCCAATTCTAAAATTTTAATGTCTTACAACCTTGCTATATAATTTTAGCTTTTTCTAAATCATTAAATGGTTTTCAACGTATGTCAACCAAAACTCTACTTCCGTCAATCAGATCCAAGTTACTTATACCAACCCATCTTGATTAAAGTCAGAGAAATCCCAAGTAAATCTTAGACCTTCAAATCCTCTATTCTCACTTCACTAGATGGGTTGGTTCCTAAATTGTAAGGCTGTCTTATTAAACTCAAAAAAATTGCAGGGCGTTTATTTGAACTTGAATAAAATTTCACCCTCACAAAGCCACAAATCTCTAGGGTGATGGAAATGGGCAAGGTAATAGCAATTCATCCTCACAAAGCCTCAAAGCTGTGGGTTGATGGAAATGGTCAAGGTAATAGCAATTTCATATCTTCAAAGCCATAAAACTTTTGGGTGATGGAAAAGGTCAAGGTAATAGCAATTTCATCCTCAGAAAGCTACAAAATTCTGATCTATAGCTTTTAGACCACCTCCTTGTCGATACTTCCTACACTTACCAGTTAACAAAATGACATGGCCCTTTTGCAAGCCAGTTATATGCGAAATCTATTGCAATCAAGAGTCAAGCAGAAAAACCATGACCAGCTTACCCAGTCAAATGGTAAAAGTAAACAATAAATATGTAAAATTTTCACTACAGATTACAAGTTCCTATATCTAGTAGTCTCCAAAGCAAATGTCTTTATCAAATGAATAAAAAGAAAACCAAAAACCTTTATAATAGGGATTTACATACAAGTACTGAACTTGTCATCACACAGTACCAAATAATGCTCAATCTAGCGTCCATATCTTATTATTCATGTTTAACCAATCAATATAAACATTAGCAACAGTAAGCTCCTTGATTGCCTTGCAAACTAGCCTCATGATTATTAACTACTAGCATCGGGGTTATTAATTCATAACAGACAATTGAGCATATAATACACTAAAAATATTTTTTTATCTAGTTTGGAATATAAACACCAACATTCCTATCCGTATTCATGAAGCTAGTTCCGTGTCTCAACATCAGATGGCAGTTTAGGAACATTGATCAAAACCACAAACCATAAAAAGTGCAGGTAGACCACACAGCCACCTTTCAGATTCAATGCTGATGTTTTGCTTCACTATTGAAAGTGAACCTGACGATCATATCTGACATCTGGCGGATTCAGCAAAATAGTAACAATAAAATACTATGGACAACATTAATCAAACTAAATCTGAAACATTATATCAGCCAAAATAATTTCAACACTTACAAATAATCCATCAAGTTTTTCATCCTTTATCTTCACAAAACACCTATCCGAAATCTAGACAGATTAATATTTGCACTGTAAATAACTGAGTGAGTTTTCTCTCCTTGGCATCTAGCATTCCACTGCCAATTTCACAAAAAGAGATGGGCAACCTCCAGAAATCATTTCTATTAAAACAAGTCAGCAAATGTTGTACAAGGAAATCAATGACACATGAAACTCAGGTCTAAGTTAGAACAAGAAGCTTTAAACCATGAATTACCAGCATTACCAATTAGAATAAATGCTAGGCTACACATCATACAAGACTTGCACGGATGTGCAAAGCTTGACAGATGACAATGCAACTCTTGAAGAGCATTAATTAACAATTCTTGAAGAATCGGGCAATAGCATGAAAGTAGAATCAAGTCATATAGCTTGCATCAAAACAGTGGAGACAGCACTCAGCAGTCTTGCATCTGTTCTGAGAGGCTACTTAGTTGTATTGGTCAGTTTGAAACTTTTAGTCTGGACAGGTTGATGAACTCTATAGCAGCAATCAGAATGAACCGTTAATCTTATCCCATCCAAATTTTACACTCCTCCTTAGTCAGTTCAATAATCTTATGAAACGGAACAAAATCTTGCTGTAGGAAAATAGTTCTTCATTCAATTACCCTCCAGGCAAAGATATGTTGATATCAGTGTTATGCTTTGCCTCTCCTGTTGAATGTGAACCTGTCCAAGGCATTGATTGAAAAGAGGTCATGTTGTGAGTTGCTTGTTGAGAAGTATTATTTGCTGCTGTACCGCCGATCTTTTGATTAAATGGAGGACTACCAGGAGCTCCATAGTTCTCATTCATAGGTGCCCGAGAAATTGGTATAGCAACTGTAGGTACTCCAGAAGCAGCTGTGTGTGCCAGGCCTATGGATGTCTCAGGATTAGCTGGCTTAGCATGATCCTTTTGACCATTTGAAATGAAGCTGCCTACAACCACCTGCATACCATGCAATCTGAATGAATTGAAACTATATTCAATTACAAATTGAAAATTACTCTATAATATAATTCAAAATAGTACCTGCACCGGACTTGCTGCCATTAGCATTCCAGCAACTCCTCCTCCAATAACGCGACCATCAGGGCTTGCCAAAGAAACACTCAGACCACCAGTTCTACTGCGTGCACCACCATTTTCTGTGAGCAAAAATGAGCCTGATAACGAGAGTATTTCAAACCGACCCTGCAACAACAAAGAATGAAATAGTATAACTGAAATTAGTGACTAATATCACAATTTAGAGCATTTAGGTTGAACTAAAACATCTCTGGTTTCTGTGTATATAATGTACACTATGGTGCATGAGACATGACAGATTCAAAATAAACATTAACACAAACCAAACTGAAGAAAGAAGGAAAACCGGAAGGCAAAAATTATATCAGTTATAGAAAGAATGCCTTCTGGAGTCACTCTGACCTGCATCACTAAAAATGAATGCTCAAAACACTTTTGAATGATACAAAAGATTCCAAAAATAAGAAACTACTCAATTATAAAAAATGTATTTTTTAACTTCATCGCTGGAATATCCTTTATACAAGCATTAGCAAGAATTTGCACAAGTTTTTCTTGCTAGAGTTGCATAATATACAAGTTCATACTTCATTAGTGTATGATTAAGTAAAACTCAATTATCAATTTATCAGCTTCCACAAGTAAGCCAACACGTTATTTTCTATTCCACAAAACAATAGCATGAAGAGGAAGAAGATTATACATAAAAAAAAAATTATAATGATCATTCATATCAAACTTATCTGCACATTTTCTTGTGACTGACAAGTTCCTATGACAAGATCGTGTCACACATTAATAATATTGCATGGCTTCCATGTACCATTGGAATTGGCTCTATCGAACATAAAATATAGACAACCAAATTGAAAAAAGCATGGAGGTAGCAGGAGGAGCAGGTGCATGAGTGAATAGAGTCTGAATATATCAGGGACCCTCGGTCACACAGTGAGCTGATTTAATCTATTCTGCTTAATATAGTTGCAAATGTAATGCTTCTTATTATGGAAGAAAGCAAGGTAACATATAGGCATCTCAATTTCATTCTTAGGCGAATTCTTGTTTGTTTTTTCCATAAGTTGTTTTGGAGAAGGTTTCTGAGATAATTTTTATTCTGTAAAATCTGGAACATTTAACAGCTCAATAAAATATGTACATTCCTGTAAAAGTATACACAGTATTCTATTTCTTAGAACACCTTTTGGTGGTCAACATAGACCATGTATATAATCTGTCTAGTAAACTTGTGCATGATTTGTATCCCAAGGGTTAGCAAGATGTCATTTCTTAATCTATACTATATAACTTTCCCTAGGACATCCCTCTTTTAACTTTGTAGGGGATCTCTTGGGGACATACCCCTCCCCCCTTCCCTACTGCCTCCCCTCCAAACAAGGGATGTGAGAGGGACATTCCCTCCAAAGTCCACAAGTCCCTAGGTGTTGCTCGGACATAGGCGACACATCTCCTTGCAACACTGAATTATATGTATCCAGTTTCTATAAATGCACGCATGTTTGAAAATATGGCATGGAAATTCTCAATCTTGGGTAAACAAGAAAAGAAGTTGTAGAACTTCTAAATTAGCGTTAAAATATTTATTATCTAATAATGGACAATTCATTAGTAGTTGTAAGCTTTAATAAAGTCATTCCAACTTTAAGATATACATTATTTTTATTTCCTTTCCTTTTAGAATGTTCTTTTACTTATCTCACACTGATAATGTGATTTGTCGTACTTCATTGTAATCCTATATAAGAAAGCTTTTGCTTTTTATTTAATTAATGAATCTTGGTAATCTTTATGTGTTCGAATACTATAATTTTGGATCAAAGCTCAGGTAGAGCCACAAAATTTGTAAGAGCGTGAAGACCTAGGGACTGCTACTGGCAAAGACAAATCGAGGAATCACTCACATAGCACAATAAAGAGCCAAAAGGATTTGTAGGTCAGGCATGTACAGAATCGTGTCATTTATTGGGGATTCACAAGCTGAAATTCATTGAAACGTGGATTTTTTCCAAGAGGAATCACATGACATATTTTAATAAAATTGTGGATTTGTTCCAACAGGAATCATGCAGCATATTTTTTAAAATCACAGAATCTTTCTTCTAGAAAATTCGTTGGTATTTTAGCTGCAAATCATGCCAATTAACTAGGAATCATGTAGGGTATTTTTCTGAGGAAATTCGCACCTCCCAAGGTGGAAATTAGGTCCAGCAAAACAAAACAAAAACATCAGGTTATTTTGAAAAGCACATATTTTCTTCTTAATCATCGTGCCCTCTTTTTCTGCATGAAAATCTAAAAATTTTGTTGTGGATTTTTTGGGCGACTACAGCTAGGGCACAAAAAATCATGTCATTTTTTTGCAGCTGCAACAAGAGTTTCTGCTGCAGCTAGGGTTTCAGAAGGGTTTTCTGCTTCAGCCAAATTTTTTTGTAAATTATTTGAAGGTCATTTTGTTTCCTTCTAGGGCATATTTGGGTATAATTTTTGCTGCTAGGGCACAGGTTTTTGTGCCAGATTTGCTGGTTACAATCAAAGGGCTTTGCTGAGATTTCAATGTCAACAATGAGGCATTTATTTATATGATTGTTTTGTCGCAGTCAAATTTACAAGGAGGAATTTTTGTCTTAACTCCGAAACTGCAGGTTATGGAGGGAAGAACAGTATAAATGACCTCTTTACCTAATATCATGTTGGAAGGTAGCTAAAAATTCTCTATTAAAAATTATAATATGTGGAAGCAACATATGTTAACTATTTTTAGGCACAGATGCCTCGAAAATATTGTCCTTGGTAAAAATTGTTTGTCCGGCCACTGCAAGACTATGATAAATTTTAAATAAAGAAGCAATCATGTTAATCAAGTTATTTGTGACGGATGAAATACTTCCTAAAAGTCTAAGTTACTAGGTCCTTCATATTTGACCCAGGTATGCATGTGGGTACAGTTCGGGTACGGGTTCAGTTCGGGTTCGTCCTTGGGTACAGCCTGGGCACCTGGGTTCTCTATGGTTTCTTCTGTGAAGGACCCACAAAGAACCCAGGCACCCAGGCAGTACCTTGGGCATACCCAACAGGTGCCCCACATTCTGGGTACAGGAGAATCAATTACTATACTTGTGAAGTGGTCATGAATTGAACTGTTATAAGTTATATGTCAAAATTGTGCTGTATTCTATTTATTGGCAATTATCAGCATCATTGTTATTATAATTTATAATTTTGCACACACACACATATATATATTCTTGTACCCATACCCAAGGAAAAAAAATTGTCATACCATCATACCTATACCCGTATCTAAACCCGTACCCAAATCGGCAACTTAGCTAAAAGTCTAGACAAGGACAACTTTAACTGAAATTTGAAAGCATTTGTGAGATCTATATGAGACTTTAAACAAGGGCAAAGCCTTCTTCATAAAGAATATGTTATTTTCAAAATCACAATGGATGAAAAAGCTTCATCACAAAAGCATTTATTCAAAATCAAGGACATCAAAGTCCAATTGTCAACCATTAGCCGTATAATGGAGGAAGAGAACATGGTTGTAATCACACTGAAAAGCTTACCACATGATTACAAACACTTTATTGAGATCCTTAAAATCAACTCTATAAATGTTGACCTTAGATCCTTAAGTTTGAAGAGTTGTGCAATATGCTCTTATAGTGGGACAAATGGAAAAAATAGTTTGCTAGTAGCAATGAGACGAAGGATGTAGAACAAACATATGCAGCCAAAGACAAGGGCAAAGGCAAATGGTCACAAGAGAAAGGATAAGGTAGCAATGAGGATGCAACAAAGAATCTAAAAAACACCAAATGCCATTATCATGGAAAGATGGGTCATATGATGATGCATTGCAGATGGCTCATATCGTAGAGCATTCAAAGGAGTCAACATTCTATGCTTTCATGGCCAAAAGACCAACTAATTAGTCCTAGTGATTTGCTCGATACATATATTCAAGAGCAACACGTTATTTCACCGGCAAGCAAGACCAGTTCATGCAATACACTGTTTGCAATGATTAAGTATCTTCAGTGGTAAGGAGTACACAATGGTCAACAAAGGAAATGTGCAAATATCCTCTATAGGGGAAATGTTAATTTTACTCAATGAGTACTACATATTGGGAATGAAGCTTAATCTACTCGTAATGAGTCAAATTATGAGACATTGTTCCCATCTAGATGTCATCTTTAGCAACCACAAATGCTACATAGTCGGCAAAGAGACCAAAAGACTATTGCTATTGGTGTAGAAGATCATGGACTATAAAGGCTAGTTGACACTAGACAAGTCAAGGAGAATGTATTGGCAACCAAGAGTGCATTAGACATCAATCCACTTTGGCATTAGTGGTATGGCACCTTAATTTATCCTACCTCTCTTAGTTGGCTTAAGAGAACTTGTTAGATGGACTTCCTGACATTCAGCAACAAAAACAAGGTGTTTGTGGAGCTTGCTAGTCAAGGAAGCAACACAAAGCTCCATTTGATGACAGACAAGCTTGGAGAACCAAGAGAGCCTTGTAATTGGTTCATGCAAATGTTTGTGGACCTATGAACATGGCATTTGTCACTAGTGCCAGGTATTTTTTTCTATGTGTTGATGATTTTAATGGGAAAAAGAGAGTGTATTTTCTGAAACAAAAACCAGATGTGTTTATAATGAATTTCAAAAGTTAAAAGCATTAGTAGAAAAGGAGTCGGATTGTTACATAACCACTCTTAGATCTAATAATGGACGAGAATTTTGTTCAAAAGAATTCAACAACTTTTGTACTAAACACAATATCAAAAAACAATTCACTACACCCTACACCCCATAACAAAATGTAGTGGTGAAGAGGCAAAACTACACTATCACAAAGATGGCCCCATGCATGATGGAGAACAAGGGTATTCCCAAGAGGTTCGAGGCTGAGGCAATATTTACAACAATATATTTCCTAAATAGATCTCCAACATAGGTGGTGAAATAGAAAACCCTAGAGGAAGCTTGGTCTGAGAGGAAGCCCAAAGTATGTCATCTTAAGGTCTTTGGTTCCATTGCTTGTGCTTGAATTCTAAATGAAAAGAGAACCAAGTTAAATCCCAAAAGTAAGAAATTGATGATTACTAGGTACAACAACACTCATAAGGCTTATAGGTTGGTTGACGTTGACAATAATCGGTTGACCTTCAATCAAGATGTAATGGTTGATCAAGAAATTGGACCTTTACAAATACTCCAAAGTTCAAAATTACTAAAGAACAATGTATTATGGCAAAGGATTCAAGTGTTCAACTTCAAGTAGCTCCACCTAAAGATCGGGGAGGATTTTGGGCATGAGGAATCTACAAGCAAGTAATAGTCCCAAAATCTATTGATGACAACCTGAACCGGAATTCAGATGACACAAATATAGGTGGCCCAAGTCATGGTGACAAATAATTTGGATGAAGAGGATCCTACGAAGGAACCAAAGTGGTGGAAAAACACCATTGGAGATGTTTAAATTTGTGAAATGATCAGGTGATGATCATCAAGAGACAGGAACAAGAGAAACACGGTCAACTTTGCTCTTATGGCCAATATTCAAGGAGTTTATGAGCCACAAGTGTTTGAGGAGGCAAAAGGAAAACCTAAATGGGGAAAGGCCATGGTAACCAAACATGCAAATCTTATGAAAAATAAGACTTGGTATCTTAAAAATCTAAAACCCATTGGCTGCAAACCAATGTAAAAGGTGAAGTTCAAGGCAAATGGTACACCAAACAAATACAAAGCTTAGTTGGTTGCAAAAGGGTTCTCATAGAAATAGGTCATTGACTATGAAGAGACTTTTGCTCCTACAACAAAGTTGAGCATTAACCAATTAGTCCTAGCCATAGCAGCTCAATTTAGCTAGGCAATCCATCAAATGGATGTAGAGAGTGCCTTCCTCAAAGAGGAAATGTGCACATATAAAACACAAGGTTTTCAAGTTACAAGGAATGAGCATCTTCTATGTCAACTAAAGAAAGCTCTATATGGCCTAAGGCAAACACCCAAGACACAATACATCAAAATTGACAAGTATTTGGTTGAACAAAGATTTTTGTGGAGTTCTTTGGATTATGATCTATACATCAAAAGCATTGTTAATTATCTCATTCTATTGGTCATGTATGTAGATGACATCACTATTACAAGTAGTGAGGCACGTGTTATTGAACAGATGAAATCTAATATGAGTAAAATTCTTGACATGACTGATCTAGGCCTCTTTCATGAATGCCTAGGTTCAAATGTTTGGCAAAAAGTGGTATCATATTTGTCTCATAATCCAAACATGTGAGAGTTTGCTCAACAAATTCAGAATGACAAATTGCAAAATCTCATCTACACCTATGGAGAAATGGCTGAAGATTTCAACCAAAACTAACTCTAAGACAATTAATGAGACAACCTACAAGCAACTAGTGGGGAGCCTAATATATCTTACAATCACAAGACTCGATTTGAGCTATGTTGTTTCATTTATAGATTCATGATAGCACCAAAGATAGAACATTGGACTGCAACGAAAAGGATGTTGAGATATGGGAAAGGAACACTTGACTTTGGGATTCTACACAATAGAAGCAAAGATCCTAGGCTATGTGGATTTACAAATTTAGATTGGTCAAGTTTTGTAGATGACAAAAGATCCACTTTTAGATATGTTTTTAGCCTTCGAATGGGTGCACCGTGCAATCACACAAACCAGCAAGAAGCGGCAAAACAATAGCTCTTTCCTTGACTGAAGCAGAATATCAAGGGGCAGTAAAAGTAACAAGTGAAGCAATTTGTCTTAGAAGGATGTTTTTAGACATAAAGATGCTAAAAAAATTAATCTGCGTCTCTATTCTATGACAATCAAGGAGTGCACAAACTTGCCAAGAATCCAGTCTTCCATAAGCATACCAGACATGTGGAAATATATTGTCACTTCATCAAACAATTTCTACAAGATGGATCTATTATGTTGCAATATTGTCTAGCATATGATCAAACTATAAACATTTTTATCAAATCTTTGGTCTTGACAAATTTGTAAAATTTTGCAATAAGCTTGGTGTAGTTAGTAGATTGGCTATCAAGGGAGGGTGTTAGAATGATTATTATCTAGTAATAGTCAATTAGTTATTAGTCGTAGGCTTTAATAAAGTCATTCCGAATTTAGGATAAACTTTATGTTTTATTTCCTTCTAGCATATTTATTATTGTTTTATTTATCCCTCATTGGTAATGTGGTTTGTCGTCCTTCCTTGTAATCCTATATAAGAAAGAATTTGCTTCTTACTTAATTAATGAATATCTTGGTAATCTTTATGTGCTCGATTTTCATAATAATTAGTGATACTATAATGTAGAATGTGCAAATGCTTTTGTGAATGAATAATTACCACTTACAAAGAGTCTGTTAGGAAAACAGCAATGCCACAATGAGGAAATATTGATCTTAACAAAGACTACTGTAACAAAAATTAGAAAAAGAGCCTACAAAAATAAAAAGAACTGGCTGATATTTTCGTCTTGATTATCATGAATGGAAAGAATAAATAAGTAAAGAACAATAGCAGAATACCAAACCTCGTATGTCAAAGTGCCACCAGAAGTTGCAGGTTGACGAAGCGTCACATTAGAAATGGCACCATTTGCTGAAAGGATGCATACTGCACGAGGTCCTTGTTGTGAAAATGACATTATCTTTGATGCAACATCCTGCAAGGAAACACTGTACTTCAGTTGCTTGGGTAACACTAGATTAATATTTCATTAATAAATCCTAGATGCTTGCTTCAACAAGGATCTCATGCACCATTCATTTATTCATTAATGTAAACTAAGTGAAGATGAATGTAGTTTATTTGTTGCGAACCTTACCTCCACAAGCATGCAAAGCATTACAGAATAAAATATAATAATCTCATTATTTGAATTATGAGATCACATCTGACATGTTTTAGGATAACATTGTCATAATTGACATATAAATCCTATAGTATTTGGAACGTAATTAATTTATTATCATTTTGTATGATGTGTTGACCAGTTTAATAATTGACATAAATCCCATCATAGTTGGAGCCTCATTAGTAATTAATTTATTGTTATTTACATGACCTTTTGCTGTCAGCCAGCCAACAAGAAAAAAATTAATAATAATATAGCAATGTTAATTTTCTTTTCATAATCTATGGTATGGTTTACTCCAGTACATGTCTATAGTAGGTTATTGTTGTCATAATCGATTACAAAAATCCTCTCATATTTGGAACCTAGAGAATTTGTTGCTATTTTGAATTTGCTATAACCTGTTGCCCAACCTGCTATCTTTAACCAACCAATCAGACAAAAAATTAAAATGATTGATAAATATATTTATAGTATTATTTATTTACTTTTTCATAATCCAGGGTCTCATTTGCCTAGTGTTTGTCTATGTAATTGAATGTACCCTTTTAGTCCCACTGATCTATTTCTCATCAGTGGACACCAATATAATTTATTTCATCTTTTCACTTTCTTGACTGCACAGATATGGCCAGTGAGGAAGAAGAAACTTTTGCATAATTATGACAGCAAACTATTGCTTATAAGTTATAAACTATGTTACCAGATCAGCCAGATCCAGTCTGGTTCAAATCAAATTTGAGATCTGGTTCAATGCAGTATGGAGCCGCAAATATTTATATCTTATAATTATATTTATATTATTATATTTAATAATATAATATTATAGTTGTTCATGCCATAGTGTGATGGTTAAATCATGGCATTGTAGTTGCAGCCACCAAGGTTCAAAATGTAATGACTGCCCCTTTTCTTTTCTTTTTTTGTTTAGCAGAGTGTAATGTGAAGTGCGGGTTTGTTTTGCATTCAAGTGTTTGCAATATAACATGACATTCTTTCATAACATAGCAATGAAGAAAATCAACCATGAAAATGCATTACCTTCATATTGCATCATTACAACATATATTGATGATAACATCCAATAAAATCAGACTTATTAAAATAATTTGCAGACCTGATAACAGTCCCAAATGAAGCTCTTAAAGACATAAAATGAGCAGCAATACATTCAAATGATACACCCAAACCAAGCTACGATGTAGGCCAACCAACCAAAGCTCTTATTCTTCAATGGACAGCTGCACAAACACTGTAGAAGGCAGATTGCAGGTCTATACAACAGCAGACCTGATTATGCACAACTCCCAAAGTGGCACGACTCCCTAGGAGGGGCAATTTGCTCCCTAAAATCAGAACTCCACCAAAACTTGCAAATGAATACTTCAAAAGTGGCGCCCAGCTGTGAGGATTCCTTTGCAACAATACCCAAAACAAGTCCTCAATCACCCATAGCGCGATCAACAATTTTGCACTTCCAGCCACTAAAAAATGTGAGTTTCTAGAATTCTGGGAATGTATATTAGACCTCCATTAAAGTGTAACATTTCTAATCATCACCCAAATGAAGCAAATCACTAAGTTGCCAAATTGGGTACAGGTACGATACGCCAGTACGACTTTTTTTGGGGGGGTGGGTACGTTTGGGTATGTCCATACATAAAACATATAAAAATCATATATATAGACATATCTACAGCCTAAAAAGTAAAAACAAGAATTAAATTTAGAATACCACATATCATGCATATGCTAAACAAAACTTAGAACTACCATAAATATAACAAATCTGAAATACAATTATACTAAATTAATTTGATATCAATTTTTCAAAACTTGAATGTTACGATAGGTATATAATTATATTGAATTCATTGTTCATTGGTTCAACATTTAAAACAAAATAATACAATTAACAGTAGGCATTATATGGGTCATCAAGAAGATTAAAATCAACATCATCATTGGCATTAGATGATGTAGGTAAATTAGTAGAACCACATGCAGCCCCACTAGCACTTGCACTAGAAGCACGCTGGGTATCCGACTCCACAGAAAGTAAAGAAATGATAGATGTAAACTTCGAAATCTGCGTTGAGACTTTCGGAATCAGTCAAACACGCCACGTCGACCGAAAAAATGTCGGAAAAATGTTGGGATTCATCTATTTTTTAAAATACGTTTCAAGATTAAAAAATGCAATACCTTGGTCGATTCCACGGGGCTTTTACACGCATCCGATTCGAATACGTACCAGTGCCCGGAATCGGCAAGGCATATGAGCGATTCTGGTAACTTAGGCAAATCAACAAGCACATCAAAACACTAAGAAAACCTTCATACTAGAAACCCTAGAACGATCAATCTTCTGAAAACAATGGTGATTCCTAAGGTAGAATCACTCCAACCAGCTAGGGTGGTCTTTCACCATCAAAACCAGCAACTGAAGGAGAGGGTTTTCATCCTCAACCAGCAATGTGTAATTTCTGGAAACAATCCAACAAAGTCTCCTCAAGTAGTCAAATCCTCCATATGCAAATGAGCTCAAACTCATATTTATAAAGCGAGGGAAGAATTAGGGCAACTTGCATTTGAATTTGAATATATTTTCCCTCTCATTTCACTTTATGAAATGACACGAAATTACCCCAAGAGGGGCGTCCAACTTTTTGCCTCCAAAATTCCGCTTTTGATTTTTTATTTAAAATTGACATTAAGCCCAAACTAGGCATCCCACCTTATGAGGCATAACATTAGCCTTAAAAAACAATAAATAAACCTCTTTTCTAGGCATCCACTTGAAATACATTGTCCCCTTTTTAAAAACAACATTGCTCAACTAGGCCAAGGGGGTTCTTTTATAACGTTATAACATAAGTCATAAAATCACCTTTTGAAGACTTTAATGAATAATATGCCAAAACATTAGAACTCGCCAAACAACTGCCAAGCATTGCCCAAACTGGAAACCCTGCATGTCACTGCTGCCAAGACCAATTACTAGATATAACACTTACTAAAAATAGTGAGTCAAATCACCGAATTGGCCCAAATAAGGAACACCGAAAAAGGGGACATTACACAAAACCCCACTGGGCCATTGTGATCATGGGCATTGTGCCCTGATTGATTCATTGTGCTCGAAATTTTGAACCTTTGCATTGAAATTGTTGGCATTCATGTTGGTTAATTTGTGTTCCAAACCCTCACTAGGCCAGTGTGCTTGCAAGCTTTGCACTTCTACTTGGCTACTAAGTTCATAGGTTTGGCCTATTTGTATTGCTGCAATGTGTACATGTTGAGAATGAGGTCCCCATTTTGTGGCCTCACCCGGCTCAAGCCAAGCTATAATATAATATTTATATATTTATATTATTAATAGTTAACATTTATTAAATTAACTTTATTATTTTATTATATATTAATTTTATTAATAAAAAGTACTAAGAAATACGCATATTGTTTCTAATATTCCTTCTTTAGGCTGCAAATATATGTATCTATGAGTTTTACATGTTTTTAATATAGACAAACTTAAAACAAACCCAACCCCCAAAATCTTTTTGCTGGATCTATGAACCAAATCCACAAACCCAAACCAAGATCCGAACCAGAAACTGCAACATAGCTTATAAACAATGAGTAATATAAGCATTGCATTGGTACCCAAAAGAGTGATTTTTTTGCTCATTTGATGCTGTGACTTCATAAGTAATGCTTATGTCAGGGAATAATTTTTAACATAGAGCACAGGTACTTTGATTTCTATTTCACTGCTTTAATGCTTCTAATTTAGTGAAATCCATCCTTATCCCTGTAGCAAATGTTTTGATTTCTAGCTATAACTATAATTAGAGTCTACAGCATCTTTCTCTCTGTGTCTATGGCCTTCAGGTCAGTTCTTTGGGTCAGCCTATGTGCATTTATTGATATGCTTTTGTGTAATGCCTTTGGATCACCCTGCTGGCACTTCATACACAATAATCTGACCTTCAAGCTAGTTATTACTCACCAATGTGAGCGGCAACCCAGTTAAAACCTCAAATTAGTGTGCCATCATTTCCCAACATCAAAGGTTACATACATGTTTTTGCTGTCTTATTTCTTTTGTGATGAGCCCAATACATTTCACTAGGAGAACTCTCAACATTCTCCAGAACTCTCAACGTGGGAGAATGTTAGAGTGTTAACAAAGAAATAAACTTATTTTAGGAGGATATAATAAGAATAAGCAAAACCTTTCTTATACAAATTATGTGACCCAACTGAACAAGTATTTACTACACCAAAGATTATTTTTTCTTTAGAATTGGGAGGACATTGCTGTTGTTCTGTTTGATGATCACAGTAGAACAAATTTATACTGTTTTTTGTTTGTAAAAATTTGTTTATTTTTTATTTTCAATCATTCTCTGTTTACAGAAATTTCATATTTTGATTTGAAAATTTTCCAGATTCATGTTTTCACATTTCAGATTTCATTGGTTTAAGAAATTAAGAGCCACTTTCTTCAATTTGTGAGAAAATCCCTAGCAGCCATATTGTTTTCTGACGATTAGAGATTCTATTAGAGAGCATTGTTTTCAGAATGTATTGAGCTTTGTGTAGAAGATTGATGGACGTGGTTATAGGAACTTGATATTTTGTCGCAAAACCCATGAACTCAGACAACTAGAGATTCTATTAGAGAGCAGTGTTTTCAGAATGTATTGAGCTTTCTGTAGAAGGTTGAAGGAGGTGATTATAGGAACTTAGTATTTTGTTGTGAAATCCATTAGCTCAGACATCTAGAGATTCTGTTAAGGGCATTGTTTTTGGCATGTATTGAGCTTTATGTAGAAGATAAAAGGAGGTAGTTATTGGAAATTGAAATTTTGCCACAATATCAATGACCAAGGGTAAGTAGACCAATACATGAAATTGTTAACGAAGATCCAGACCTTAGTAATGGTCTGTACGAACATGAGATTCACAAAAAAATATTGTTGAAAGTTTAGAGAATTGTTGTTGGAGAAACCCTTAGGAATGGGGCACCACAAAGAAGGGCAAAAAGTACACAAGTCAACCTCCAAATAAATGCTACCTGTACCCCAATTCAAAGACCATATTTGCATGAAAAAAAGAAAGCATATGCAACTGCTTTATTGAGCTTGAAAATCATGGCTCCAATGTTAGTAACATTTAAATCGCCTTTGCAGCACTTTCAAGGGCTGAACCTACAAAGGTTTGCAAGAAAGCAGAATGGCCAGGTCTGGAGTGAACTACAAATTTATAATGAAAGACTCTCTGCAAATTACAAGAGAGGCTCTGGCCTTATTTGCTTAAATGGAACAAATTGGGAGCTCTGTACTTTCCTTTATGAATCAAAATTTCTGAAGCACTTCAAACTTTGAAGCTACTGGTTACAAGATTGACAGTTGGTCTTCAGCCAATTCAAGGAATAGTGCTCCAAATTCTTTCTAGACAGTTACAACTTCCACATGTACCTTTTCAGGCACAATTAAGGATTCAACAGATCGTAATCAAGCTTCCTACACCATGAAAGTTCAATAAATTATCTTTCTCAGCTATGCAAACTAGCTGGGCAAGTGATTAAAACACCAAAGATTGATTTGAATTGAGAATTGGGGTTGGCTTGCCTCAGAGCTTGGTTACTTTGTGTACCAGGTGTGTTAGTAAAGAATTTTATTGTTTTTGGTTTCCAGAAATTTGTTTTGCAGATTTTCAGACAATCTTCAATCCATATTTTCAGATTTTCTTTTGGAAATTTTAGAATTTGTTTCCAAATTTTGATTCATTTAATTTTTTGCATTGTGTAGATATCGAGAAGAAATCTATTAGTAATAGAATAGTATCAAAAATATGAAAAAATTCCCTCCCAACAACTGGATACAATTGCAAACAACTACAGAAAATCAAACTGAGAAGAAAATCTTCCACTAATGATGCAGACCATATAAAAGCCTCGTAAATGCACAACTTTTTGAAGCCACACAAAGCCAAATGAAACCATGCAAACCTAAATTCATAACCAGTCGAAGAGTATGGAGAAAGCTATGGAAGGCCAGATAAAAGAAATGAAACAATCTTTAAACAAAGAGGTTTATGAAGGCAGACCAACAAGAATTCAAACAGATTTTGATTACCTTATCAAGCATGGGTTAAATAAATCAATCTTTACTTTCAAAATTGTACAACTACTAAAATAGATAAAAGTTTTTTATCTTACACCTCCAAGGAGCAGCCAAGCAACAATAGAAGCTAATCCCCAAGATCCTATAAACAAGTGGAGAATGTTAAAGCCGCTATCAATAAAAGATCCAAACATCAAAATGACCTTATAGAAGCCTACACACAGTGCTTATCACTTGTGCAGAAAAGTAACATGAAGACTACTGAAACAACAAAATCCTTGTTTTCCGAACTACCAAACCTTCTGAAAATAGACAAACTCTCAGATCTGTATATGACTTTAAACCTTGTATCCAGCCAGCCACCATTCAGCCCTCAATTAAAAAAGAACCCAGCCACTAAAAGTCAAACTATCTTAAGAAGAATTTTTGTGAGCCCTACAAAAATATAAATTACCTAAAAAAAGGCAAGATGCTTTGAGGAAATTATGAAGAGAGAATGCAAATTAAAGGAGAAGGCTAGAAAACCAAACAGCACATCGAAACAAAACAACAGTGCCCAAACATGAATACCGAATCAGTCAACCTCAAAAGGTCACTAATAAACCTTTAAAGAAGTTCCATCTAACCAAACTCTTCATTACAAGATTGATCAACAGCGTAAAAGCTTAAGAGTTTGTAGACTTGAACTGTACCCCCAACTTTTAATATAATTTTTTTTCCACAAAAGCTAAATTACCACCACCTGAGGCACAATATATTTATGAAGCTCTACTAGAAGACAATTAAGAAGCTTATATTTGGAACACTTATCATCCAACAGCAAAAGAACACAAATCCAGCAATCTAGCCATCACCTGGATTTTAATGTGATGAGCATTGGTTTGTACAATGCAATCCCTACATATTAATACAAATATAAGAAAAATACTTTAATTCACCCTAGAGATTCTTTCCTTCAATACCTAAAATAGGAAAAGACAAATGTTTACCACAACAAGGATGACCACCTATACCCTTTATATCATACACTGAAGTCTATATCAAAGGATGACCACCTATATTGAAAGAACAGAACTGTACGTAGTCTATATCAAAAGAGTTTAGAAGAACCACCACAATCCCAAACATAAGAAAAACAGGAAAACTAGAACCCTGCTTTTCAATTCATAGGTATTTTCACCCGGACTACCAAATAGGCTAAAACCTCATTGAGATATTGATCATCAATAAAATTAGAAATAAATAGAAATGCAACATTTAAAACCCCCATATAGACTTAGTTATGCAAGTAAAAGCAAGGAGGCTACAACTACCTTCTATATCCCCTTCTGTTGCACAAATCATTTCTAGTAAACAAGGATGGTATAATGAGAACGTGTATAAAGTATAGATCTAAAAAACGAGTCCTTATATTAAACAAATACCCCTCACATGAATATGCTAACTCCTAAATGATTTAAGAGGAGACAAAATAATGTCTATAATAGACCTTAAATGCACATATCACATGTTAGAATTAGGGACACAAATATAGCTAAGACAACTTTCACTGCAATAAATCTACTGTATAAATTACTTGTATTACCCTTTGGACAGACTAACTTCCCAGCTTCCTTCAAGAGATGGAAGAACAACATAATTCGAGTCTCGACCTTATTTAGAAAAACTAATCAGTCCTAGACAATTTATTGATATTTAGCAAAAATAAAGACAAAGCACCATGAGACAGTACATATACTGGAGCAAATTTGTATGCAAACCATTGAAGTGTGAGCTATTTAAAAAGAATACAGAATAACTTTGGACATATAGTATATGACCAAAGTAATCCTTGAAAAATCGAAGTGATTTGAAATTGAACAATACAAATTAGAGAACAATAAAGTAGAAACTAAACACAATTTAGACCTGGCAAAACTTACAAAAAAACATGGTGACTCTAAGAGCTCAAACCTCACAAAAACTGCCCAAAGAAACCTAAATTTTCAATGGACCATGAAACATCAAAAATCCTTTGACATCTCAAACATAGAGCAAACAGAGGCCCCAATACTTTACTACAAAACCTTCTACTCTATACACGAATGCTCATATCATATGTATTGTGCTCTCCTAAGATGGAAAAGATGTGACCTCTGAAAGTAGAAAGTTAGATAATACACATTACCACCAACTAGAGAATGGAAAGGGAGCACAACACAAGGATAGATGTGCCAATGACCAGAAGATGTGATGGTACATTACTACATGAAACTAAGATGTCCTAGCCAACCCAATAATTCAAATTCACTACTCAGAAAGACATATAGATGAAGCTATACAAAGGAAAGAATTACACCATAAAGTAACCAAGAGAAAATAAATTGGAAAGTGAAATTGAAAAGTTGCCTTATTTTGGGCGGGGGCCCTAGCTCGGTTGGCTAAGTAATTCCGTTGCGGCTCTGCTGGTCACGAGTTCTAGTCTCCCCCGTCCCGTGGTACCGGAGGGCGTGTCGCGCCAGCGCCGCCGGTCACGTTAAAAAGTTTACCAGGCGCACTGCAGTTTATAGGGGGTCGTGCTACCCGATTCCTGCAGTCTACCAAAGATACCAAAAAAAAAAAAAAGTTGCCTTATTTTCCTAATTTTAAAGGTGGATTGCCTTCCACATGCTATATCTAAACAAGATCATGTTTACTGATCTTGTATACACAGATTTTCTGAAAGGGGCGGGATTCACCAATTGTAGAGGAAAAAACTCTATTGTTGGATTGTTAACCCAAGGGAATGACAGATTGAAGAAGAGTATCCGAATAAAAAGAAATAAGAAGACCAGCACAAACAAGAGTCATTGCATGAGGTTTATATAGTGATGTATAAATAGGGCAAAGATAAATGGCTGAGAAGACTATAAGTTGTCCTACAAAAGAACCGCTAAGAATCAATTTTCCCATAGGAATTATTTTACTATTACTGCCTATTATTTTGTCTTGTATTAATATGGACCTGACATAATACATCTGAGCTGGACCAATTGGCAATGTCGCTAAAAATCCATAACATAAAGTTTAAACCAAACAATAGTATTGGGATACATCTTTCTATCCAAGACAATACAAAAGTGGTGATCATATTAAAAACCGTAGCCTCCTTAATTGTTAATTGTTTATTAAATATATAATGTATATAGGCAATATCTTTTTTTGCTTTTCTTTATTTAGATAAAATATAGTAGAAGAATATTACTGAATAGATTTTTGATATTGCTACTTAGTATTCTTCCAAAAATATAAATAATACCTCTATCTAGTACCCCTAATATTTCCTAGTTTTATTGCTACTTAATATATATTCTTCTGAATATATCTCAATAATACCTCTATCTAATAATATTCCCAACATTCAAGATCGTTTCATTAAAAAAACAAAAGAAAAAGGGTTTAAATATTCAACTTAATTTTTCAAGTATTAAAATACTATATTCATCTAGGTTTTCTAGATTTGTCAACTTTTTTTTTTCAAGTATAAAAAATAATTTAAAATATTATATTAGCATCTAAGTGAAGAAGAATGCTCACCGGAAAACAAACTACTGCTTTGAAGTAATTAGCAAAAAACAGAAAAACTACAGATGACACCATAATAGACATCAAATTCAACCCATCAAACAAACACAAACATATCTTTCCAGATGACCCTCTCATTACTGCCACCACATAGAGAGGTCTATCAACAAATTAACTTGAAGCAAATGACCAATAATTATTAAGGGATCAAAAAGCTAAAGAGACTCAGTATTTTGGACCTATGTGGAGTAGAAAAACAAATCAAATAACTCCTTAGAAAGGGTTTTATCCAAGCTTCCAAACAACCTTTTAAGAACACCTATATTAATTACATCGACAGAAAGTGAGCCATCCCCCAGAACAAATGAAGTTTTGCCTGAACCTCTGAAAAGAGCAGCCGTCTTCTACAATATTAATCTCAAAAATGCAGAATACACACAAAACACATTTGACAGCCGACAAAAAAATGCTAACAGAAGCACCAATTGTAGGACTACTGAACCCAAGAAAACTATTTACAATGCATCCAGTCTTCATGTCAGCTTCTTATAGAAAGCAACATTCAGGTTTGACAACATTCCATAAAGTCAAAGACATGGAATAAGAAACATATGACCACTCTGAGACTACATGAAAAAGGGAGAAACATAAGAAACGAAGAAATAGAATAATATTTCATTGAAGGAATGCAAAATCTTGAAGAAGAAGCTAGTGAATCTCATTTAATAAAGTCGTAAACGAACAAACTTTTGGATAAAATTGTGTCTGTAGCTTTTTCTATAAAGTCCGCTGAGAATCAAACCAAATAGTTCGCATTTGACAGATAGATGCACAAAGCTCTCCGACATGTTAAAATGCAAACTACAGATCACTTGCAAGTTGCAAACTACAACTAAATTCACATGTTAAGAAACTTCATCTGAAGTCTCCCAATGTGTCTTTGAGACAGGTATGCATTTCCAATATGAGGGACAAGTACCAGGGGTCAAGATATGAATCTCCATGTAACCATGCAAAACAATAAACATAATCATTTTAAGGCTATGTATTCACTTATACTTAAGCATTTTTAGGTCACGCATTTCATAAAAAGGATAATTGTCATTTGTTTGAATATTCCCCCACCTACAATTAAAAGCAAGACAAACATATGTTTCCAGTGAACTGTAATCCAATTCTTGTAATTATACATTATATGATTATATAATGAAAAGAATGTTTCCTTAAAAAATTACAAGTCCTATAATTTATAAATATCCTGTTGATGAAGAACCGTCCACATTTCACATATTTGTCAATGAGCTAATGATGTAACCAAATGTCTACCACCATAGGTTTGTTTAAGACATGAAGCAATCTCAAGAATGTCACAAAGAACTTATTATGATTAGGTGCTTTTTCTTTATAGTGGAACATTTAAAATAATAGTTTTTAATTGGGCACAATGAAGCATCATTTATTCTTGTAGTAAACACTGAATGCATGCCACTTGATGGTTTTTATGGATTAAACTAGCACAAAGTGCAATTGGTGGATGTCTTTGCAATTGGTATTGTAAAATGAAACAATATTTCAATACTGATGAAAATATGCACAGCACAGATTAGAAGCATTTGCACATGCTTCAAGAGTTTGATACAGCCAAACAACCGCTCTTTAGGTTGTTATCGATTAAAATTAAACTCACTAGTATCAATATGAGATCAAGAAAGAACATTAACTTAATTTCAATAAATCAATTGTCACCTACCTCGCCTGCAGCAATGGTGATGACATGCGGAGTGAAACCGATACCTGCAGAACCTACCACCCATTCCCCTGATAAGCATACATTTTGAAAAAGAACATCAGTACATTAAAAAGGAAGGTAAATGAAATAGTGCCATAAAAATAAATTGACCAAAACCTCCATAACATGCCTCAAGATTGCCCTTATCATTAAGTTTAGAAAATGCCTTATCCAAAACATAAAAGTGGTGAAC
>VDFB02000008.1:375256051-375351418 GCA_007258455.2 Sequoia sempervirens | reverse complement strand
TTCTTTTGTTTTTGTTTTTCTACTTCTTGTTCTTGTTCTTTTTATTTCTCTTTTTCTTGTTCTACTTATTGCTCTTGTTCTTTTTCTTTTTCTTCTTTTCCTACTTGTTGTGAAAAGTTCTAGAAAAATAATTTTGCAATAAATCACACAAATGAAATCCAAATGATCTAAAAAATTTAATGTAACTTACCAAGGACTAGATCTCAATTTCCCAAAAAAACTTCAAGATATTATCTAATTTACAACCTTGAGAGAAAATTTGTTGGAAGCCCTAATTTCACAATAAATTATTTATTGATGCTCTAATTCCTTTGTTTTTTTTTTATAGGTAAGAGGTGAGTTTTATAAAGATGTTGGAATTTAGCCTGGCCAACACTAGTTGAGATCACAGAAGAGGGATCTCATCCCCATGAATTTAGAACTACAATTGATTTATTCAGCCATGGACATACAAATCTTTGCCAACTTGTTCACAATCAAAAGCTATTTCTACCTAGATTAAAAGACTCCTAAAGTACTACATCAACAACCCAACTACTCATGTACATAATTCATGTTTCAACATCCGACCATAGCAAACCAATTTGTGAGACAAAGACCTAACATCTATTGTCTATTGAGTGTTGACACCTGATTTAGCTTGCGAGCCCAACATATTTTTTATTTCTTTTATTTTGAGGATAACCTTTTCCTTATTCTGTGCACTGAGTCTTTCCAATTCCCCTTCATTCTGTTGCAGTAATTTATTGTTAGCATCCCCATTTTGACTGCTATTCCTTTTCTTTTTCTTTACTATTTGCCACTGATTTTCTACATCCCCAACAATTGAATCCTTTGAAGCATGTGATGGAGCCTAAGAGCAGTAGTGTTGAGCAGCTACAGTATGAGAACCCTCGCCCGCTATCGTAGAGCCTAAAGAGTTAGCGTCGTTGCCACTAGCACAAGGCAATTTTTGTGTTGATTCTGACATTTGAGGAGGCTTGGTAATCTTTCCCTCCATCTTGTTGCCGGTATCAATAATTTAAAGAATCATGATTTTTGGGTGAGTTGAAAACAGAGTAATGTTTTGGAGAAGCATCCTTCCACTAGGATGCCTCCCCATTTGCTTGGGTTTTTGCATATGAGCATTTTGCTGCAATATGTCCAATTTTGAAACATCTTCTACACTTGAATGTTAAACCTTCATAATCCAAAGGTTGCAGCCAGTTATTACCATTTCCATTCAAGATGATTTCTGCTGGAAGGGCTTTGGAGGTATCTAACTCAACCAAAATCCTGGCAAAGGTTGTATGGATGAAATTTCTTAAGTTTGCATCTATGTGAATGAAGTTACCAAAAGAGTTTTTGATGGCTACAAAACAAGATTCAAACCAATAGCGTAGGGGAAGATTTGGGAGGCAAACCCAAATAGGCATAATTGAGAAAGATTATGTGACCGGATCAAAATTTGAATGCCACAATTTTAAGAGCAGCATGCTCTCTCCCCACAGCCATGTGTGACTGAGAATGGCATTTTTGTCTTACTTGCTGTCAAAAGCCACTATAAAAAATCTTTTGCACAAGGATAGATCTCTAAGGATTTTTCCATTAGAGGAAGCCATAATTTTGAAATCCACTCATGGAGTGCAGGAAGACTAGGCCACAGATGACTAAACCTACCTATTAATCTGTTCTCAGAAAAAAAATTCTTCATTCTCCCTTAATTCCTTCAGTAAACTATCATCAAAGTCCAAATTTAGAGGTTTATTAGCGCTATGAATAGTTCACCTATTGTAATTACCTGAATGCATTGGTCTCAAAGACACTGCTAGAGAGCCAAACCCAAATCTGCAATTTGTCAATGGAATGTTAGTCTGAAAGGCATCCACAGACCGCAATTTGTTCCCCTCCACACATTTCACCACATCCAAAAAAGAAGGTTTTGTAGCAGGATCGGCCCCAAAAGGCATTTTTATGGAGGTTGTGGTGGATTGTGCAATTGCACCAACCGTACCTCCCCTGAACCTAGGCAGAGTGCTATTGCCTGAGGATTCTTTTGGGACGCCTTGGCGTTGAGGGCCCTATTCAGGGCATGGATTTTCTTCCTTGAAAAAAACATCCATTCTCGTTTGTAACCTTTCAAAGACTACAAAATCGTGAGCATCGCTACCATGTGATTCAACCACACCCTAGCAAAGCTTGGGCGCAGAAGAAAACAACAGTGCGGCAAGGCATCTTTCGACTGCAGGACTTGGCATTGCGTCAGTGAAAAAAATGCATAAGCTATTGATTACTAATTCCTTCGAAATTTTTATTATAGATGCTTCAATGTATTCTTGAAGATCCTTCAAAACTTAGAAAAATCTACCAAAATCAAAGATACACATCCCAAATAAATTTGTAGAAACCCTAATTGTATAATAAATCACTTAATTTGGCTCCAATTTCTTTGAAATATTTACTGTAGATGCTTTAAAGTATTATTTAAACACCCTGCAAAATTAGGGAATATTTCACCAGTATCTTCCTAACAAATTTGGAAAAAAACCCTAATTATGTAATAAATCACTTAATTTGACTTTAATATCTATGAATTTTTTACTGTAGACTATATTTTTGGAAAATTCTAAAAAAATCAATAAAAAGTCATCAAAACATGAGATATGCACTTCATAATATGACCTATAAAATTGAAAAAAATGACTCGCCGTCATGATACCAAGATCATGCTTTGATACCACTTGTAATGAAATAACATGCACAATAAATAATATAATAGTAAATGTGCTACAGATATTTGATAATAATAATGTCACTTTGAGGGGCAACCTCCTAATCCACTTCGAGGGGGTTACCTCCAATATTCTTCAATAAAAACACAATACTCAACATGATGATAATAACTAACCTATACCTCCTATATATACTAGACTTATGCCTTGGATACCACCTAAGCCAACATAGATAATTAGGTATAACTCTCAGGACAACCTGGATACATATATATGATTATAATAATGATTATGTAACTTCTTTAAGGGTTAAGGTTGTCACAAGCTGACTACTCATAACACAACATACACTATATGGTTAGGGGCATAAAAGTTGACCTCCAAATAGTCATTGAAAAAAAGGACAAGCCAACCTCTAAAGCCAGTAAAGAGGATGATTTAGAGGTGAGAACAAGGGAAATGATTCCCCCTAAGCGCAAAGGAGAAGAGTTGGGTTGTAGAGAAGAGGCAACAACCTTGTCCATACCCCACAACATTGTGTCCTTGGAGATTGCAGGGCTGACAAACAACCTCTTTACCACTTCTTGGCCACTAACATCCAACCCCCTCCATATCAATACCACACATAATGCCCACACCACCAAATTAATCCTTGTTAAAAAAATTGTGATATAAATAAAAAATTGTCCTTCAAATTAAAAAAAATGAATTAAATTGATTAATCAGATTTAAATTCCCAAAAAACCACCCCAAATTAATAAAATGACAATTTTAACTTGATACTTTTAAAATTTTGTTAATCCTTTTCCAAAAAAACCTTTTATCTTTTATTTTCCTATTATTTAAATTATATTAAATTAAAAATAATCGATAGTACTTATATAAGAAAACATTTAAACAATAGTTTGTGAACTTAAAGTGTAAAATGCATAATAAGTATTAGGCTCCAAAGTAGAGTAGGTTTATCTTATCAAGAGTAGTTAGTCTTCCGAAAAATTGTTAATAAACACATTTAATAGAAAAAATATTATTAAATCTTGATAAAATGCAAGGTCTAGTTATTAAAAAGAGCATTATTAAATCTTGAATGTTCAAATTTTATAGGTATTTTGATTATTTAAAGGTTACAATTCGTCAATACTTGGCAATTCAAGGTCTTTTATTTGGAGAACTAGTTTACCATATAAAAATAAATAAAAAATCTAGACTTTTATTTTATAATAAGGCTTTACTTTAGTCACTAGTATTTTGAATGTTTTATTTTTATTTAAGTTATTTTCAGATATATTAGTGGGTTTAATAGTGGTTCATTTTGTTTGATGGTTAAGTTTTTTAATATATATTAGTAGGTTGATTAATAGTTCTTTGAATATTTTATTTGTATTTATGTTTTTTTCATATATATTAGTGGGTTTAATAATGGTTCATTTTGTTTGGTAGTTAAGTTTTTTAATATGTAGTAGTAGGTTTATAAATGGTTTTGTTATTTACATCTTTTATCTATAATAAATAGAATTTGATCGAAAAGTTGTAATTTAATTGATTAGATATAATTAGTGAAAGTGATGGTAAATATATAATAAATTAGAGATGACGTCAAGATAATACCTCAAATAAATTTAATGGAATGAAAAATAAATTATTCATACAGCTTAAACTCATGCTCCCTATACCAATAAATTATTAAAAATCTAAAATATTATAAAACTTCTCAATAAAAAATATGTGTAATTCCTTGATGTTTTACTACATAATAGCCACTGGGCCTGAACCTATCTCAAAAGATTTAGTTATTCAACAATCTTATACCATACACAAACAATTGGACTATCAAGATCATAATATTTTATGAATTATTAATTTTTAATGTCTTTCTCAAACAATTGGACTATCAAGATCATAATATTTTATGAATTATTGATTTTTAAGGTCTTTTCCAATTTTAGTATCAGATAAGTGATAGAGTGAAACAAAAAATCAACAACTAAGTTCCATACATTCTTTATTATTTGATACTCGATAATTTTACATTGATTGCTAAGAATCATATAAAATACACAATGAATAATTGACACCAACATTATTTTACAGGGAGTCCTACCAACCTAACCTCTAGGGGATCATATTGTATCAGACAAGTATTTACCAGCAAAATAGAGTTAGGCTGCAAGCATGCACTGCGATTCATTCTTTTCATGCAATAAATTACATTATATTACATCACATAAAAAATATGGATCATTAAAAGATATTACAACTTTGTTGAATCCTAGAATGAGGGCCTTTGTTTCACACCAACTCCAATAGCTGTTAACCAAGAGTCAACCTGAAGCAGCATTATGATGGTATCAATTTCTACACGATTAACATATCTACAGTATGAAATACAAAAGACAATATGAACCCCAACAAGATATAAGTTAGTGGAAAAGGTCTTGTCTATTTCTATATTAATGTTAGCTAATAGTAATATATAAAGATTTCCCAATCGTATCGTAAGCAATATAACGAGAAAACCTTAATGATATTATCAAACCTTATGCATCTTAAGGATTCCAATTGATTGGAGCGACTAATGCTATTATTGAAAGTTCAATTATATTTTGCTTTTTTTATTAATCATTATCTCTAAATTTTACTTAGATAACAGAACTTTATGTTAGGACAAGAAATTGTTAGATTGCACTAGATTCTATACATCATACAATGGGTGTGTATAAACAAGTAGGACAAATTGCAATAAAAATAATAATGTAATCAAGTGGGTACCTGAAACAAGTTTTATTCCCCCAGAAAAAAAAGAATAATGTGAAAGTTAAACATTCTTTTGTTCTCTTGTACACAGAAGTTGGGATTGCAAGTATATTCTCGAATTCTGTCCCTTCATATGGTAAGTTATATCACTTTTTAACCTCAACCAAATCAACTATTACATTTTAACTTATTAATCATTTAAATGGTCTATCGATAGAAGTGATTCTTAGCTAGAAAACTAGTAGTTAAGAAAGGGCTATTTCAAATTGCTCCTTAAGATATTTCAAATTTGAAATTATCATCTCATACAAGATTCTCTTGTGATAAATCAATCCAGATCTGACTAGCATCTATGTTCCCCCAATAATGTATCCAACAATCAACTGCACAGGTGATCACTTAATTAAAATGTATCTGCAAATATATCGTGAAATTTACTTTTAGCCAGCCTGCATTTGACCGTAGATAAAATTGACTGAAAAACTTAAGTATAATAACTTCGGGAATTACATTCTGTTGCGGAGCTTGAATTGAGGGTTCGTATTTAAGTCCAATAACTTGGGGACATATCATAACAAGCTGTTTTGAAGTTTTAATTGAACCCAAGGCAAAACTCCTGTTAGTGAGTAGTCCAAAACAAATCTAAAGGACTTATGACTGCTGATTGAGTTGGACATCTTAAAGAAATGGCCGCACCAACCATTATACCTTTTTTTCATTTCTCTTAGTAAAACAAATTCTCTCCCAAGAAGCCTTCACGCTCTTTACCCCGAACTTTCCCATTGGATACTGGAAACAGGAATCCAGAATATTTATATGAATCCTAAAGCTGCAACTCTAACAAATAAAAATCTGATTGTTCACATGGTGTGCAGGCAAAAGCCGTGACATCCATAATGACATTAGCAATGATGTCAATAGACCAGACATCAGCTTGACAACTCTGATGCCAGACCACCCTCCAATGGCCTGCATGATAGGCTACCACTCTCAAACACCATACAAGACAACAGACCTCCCTTGGCCCAATCAACGGAAAACATCTTTCTAATATCACTAACGATGCTAGAACTCAAATCAAACAACTGGAATTTGATCAATAATTTCAGAGATGACTTGTAGAACAGTAAGGAAAACAAAAGTTTAGGAAAGGTGTGTTGTATAAAAAATAAAAAATAATAATGTTAATATTATAAAAACAAATATTTAATTGTCGCGTGTCTTAGAGATGTGGATATAACATGGGTTAGGCATTCCTGGGGTCACTTGTATGTTGTATTAGATATTAGAATAAATATTTCATGTGGGTGTCACATTGGGAAAATGTTTAAATACCTCATAATTTGCAAATATGAAAATACTCATAAATTCATAATTCAGTGATTTGTCAAATGTTAATACAAAATGAAAATTACAAACAATATTTAATAATCTTTATATTGCTCTTCATCAGAAGTATCAAAGTCAACATTTGGTTCAATTCACTTGAACTGCAATGAGTTACAATCCCACTAGCCATGTACTGTACTGCCTCATCTAAAGAGATTTCTAACAAGTTGTGTAACAATAACATCTAAGTCAACACTCAAGAGTTAGATCCCAATTCCTTGTCACCCCTTCATTGTAATCAAGTTTCTTACATGACAAGAGATCCAAATAACTAGGGGAGAGAGGCCTGTAGTTGTGCGGGGTCCAATAGTTGTTCACTCAATTGTAATTATTCAGATCAATACTAGAATAAATTTATATTGTATCTTGTATATATTCATTTCACATATTAATCAAAATAATACCAACTATGTGACATTATGGGACCAACAGTTGTTCAAGTAAAAAATAAATAAATACATTCATGAACAAGTGAAATAAATATTTTTTTGTCTAAAATAAAATATCTAAACTATCCACTATAAGTTTGTCATTTATAAAATTAAATGCTCATTTGATAAAATAAGACACTCATTTAAATAAGTATTGTTATCATAGTGAACAAATATTGTTCTTATGTGTACAACTATTGGGGAAGATGTACAAGCATTGGAGTATTTAATATTAATAGTTTGTCTTATCACAAATATAAAAGGTGAACACAATAAATACCATGTATTTTTTTAATAAATGTGAAAAAAATTCAAAAAGTTTTAGTGTTCAACTATTGGTCCATTTTTGTTTGATATAAGTTGTAATTTAAATAATTATGTGTTGTTTTTATAACAACAAATAGTTTTTATGTGTTCAACTACTGGTCCATTTGTGTTGAATATAAAAGCTAGAGATAACAAAGATTTATGGTTACCAATAGTTATTTGGTCCATTTAGGTTGCATATAAGTTTTATTTTAAATAAAAATATGATATTCTACAAGCAACAAATGATATTTTTTTGTTTGACTGCTAGGGGTACCATGATTAAGATTTGGTCGAATCTTTAAAAAGTCAAATTTTGGACACTTCTCAGTAGATGTGTTGATGTGGCAAATTGCATGATGAGTCACACCTCCAAACCTTAGTTATAGATAGATAAGAGGCTAGTTCACATTTTTAAAAAAAAAAACGAAGGTCCTACGATATTCCAGTCAATCGCTACATGCTGACAAAGTTAGCCTGCACGACTACTGGCCCCTCTCCCCTAGTGGAGGTCTGGGAGTGGAGACTTCAATGGGGTTGAGAGGCAGCACCCCTTGTTGGGGTCTAGGGACAACACCCCTCGTGGGCAATGCCCCCAACGCGTTCCTTGTCACAATATAACGCAGGGTTGAGAGGCAAAGCCCCCACCACCAAGCCCAGATTAAGGCCTTTGAAATCACACAAACCTTCACAATGCATGCCATTTTCACAATTTTATCACTTACGAGTGAAATTAAGTATGGAGACATTTTTTGTTTATAAAAATATTTTTTAAAAGTAACTTTTTTTAACTTGGTCTTTTTTGGGCAACCCTTGGGTCCCCCTGGGTTTGCTTGGGTTGGGCCCAAGTTTACCCAAGGCCCCTCCCGGGCACCCTGGGTTCCTTGTGGGTCCTTTTGTGAACCCATGGTGCCTGGGGGGACCTTGGGCGAATTAGAGGGAAACAGCCTGGGACCTGGACCTGGACCAAACCCATATGCGTACAGGGGGAGGGGGGCTGCGTTCCAGGGGTACCCAGTAACATAGAATATTGCTGATCTTATTTGACCAAGAGGAGAAAATAAAGTGGGAAAGAAAACAACTTTTCAAATTTGCTACAGATTTAGCCCCAGATATAAGATAGTGGACTTGTTTAGATTTCCATGACAAAACTTCGGCATACCATTAAAGTAAAAATTGCAAAAAGGATTACAGCACAGGCCGAGAAGATATTAAGCAAAGGACTCAGTGAGGTGCTTAAATAATTTCCCCACAGTCCTCACCAGCAATGCTTGAACCAGGTTTTTCCATGGAAATCCCAAGCACTTTTGCTACCAACATTTCCATTCTCTCGGTACAAATAAGTCAGGTTTTCTATTTTCTTGTAGGTTTTGTCTACAAGACTATTCAACTCATTCCGCAACTTGCTAAATTCCAACATGTAGGCATAAACGTTTGCTTCATCATACGCCAGAAACTCTAGCACAATGTTCTTAGCCAGCTGCTGCACTTAAAAACAAGCGTGCATGTTGCAAGTCAGGCAATGTGAAATCATTCAACAGCAAGGAATTGTTTTGCACTACCCTATTCTTATTTCTCTTCCATTTGAAACCATTTTCTAAAACCACTCTCAGCGTTGGGACAGGAATTCTAATATCAGACTGAAATGAAATTCATCCCCCATATGCTTAAGATCTCTTCATAACAGGACAGGGAAGAGAATTTTAGGGCAAATGACAATGCAGAAAAACCCCACAGACCTGAAATTTTGAATTTTTTTTGTTTTTTACCAGGAGCTGAAAGTGTCAACCTCTTCCTGCATCTTAGCATTGGAGCAACAGGGTTTAGCAGGACACTTGCGCTTTCTATCCATGATAAACGCTTTCTGCAGTAGATGCACTGAACAGTAGGACAAAAACTTGCAGAGAAAGTAGGCAAATTGGAACATATTTGAAATCTCTCTTTTTCCGGGGTGCTGAAAATGTCTACCTTTTCCTGCAGCTAAGCATTGCAATGATGGTTTAGCAGAAAACTTGCCCTTTCTGTCCATGGTAAATATCCTCTGAAGCGGGAGCACTGAATAATAAGGCAAACACTCGCAGAAAAAATAAGAAAATTGGAACTGAAATAAAACTACAATAAGGCCCATAACACCTTTGCTTCCACAGGTCAAATCCCAGAGAAGCCTCTTCAAGTCATGGCTGCAGACGTAATTCCCATCAACATTCCACTCACTTCCGAATAGGCATTAATAATTCAAAAAAGATGCATTTGACATTTTCTATAGATGCTACAAACCCATTGAAAATCCCATCAATTAAATGTATCTAATCACAATCAATCTGGGATAATGAAGTCCTCATGTATAATAGTGCTTAGGTCTGTGATTAACGACCAAGATGCTTAGTTACCCTCACATGCCCGTTTGATTAGTTGCCATCTCACCTGCTACTTGGGAAGCCAATTTATCTCCATACTTTGCTAGCAAATCTGTTGATTTCTCAGATAACAAGGGAGGAAGATTATGTTACAGATGTGGAATTGAGGTGAAAACTTCCTCTAAAATGCTCTTCAACCTTAAAAAATAATTATCAATTTGGATTGGAAGACTCATAATGAGTTGCAATTCCATTTTTACCTCAAAAACCTCAACGTTTTTTCTGGGTTTCAATCTGAATCTTAAGGTAAGTCTCCACCACTGCCTCATCGTTGGTTGGCTTAACAATGTCCTTATGTAAGCCAAAAGCAATTCCCTTCTGCCACTGCGCTGACCACTTTCAATCTCAGCCAGACTGTTTCCCTTATATAGCCCCTGTTAGAAGTTGAGCTTGACCATGCTATCACTAGGGTGGTTCAACTAACCTTCACTCTCTTTGACTGATTATCATTAACTCCATTATCAGGAATGATAAAGCAATATGCAGTATTTCAATAAAATATAATTGTTGTTTAATATGACACAGACCGCATTGTACCTAATTGATTATGAATCGCCAGCAGCAAATTCGAATCAAATAAGGCAACCTGGCAACTTAATAATAAATAGGAATACAAAACGCATCCAGAAAAAACTGTAGGTTATATGCAACTGGACGAACACTATTTCAATCAAATGGTAAAAGTATTCTCAACTCCTATTGTCTAACAATGCTACCTTTCCTTCTTAGTTCTAAATGCTCTCTCCAGTCTTAATATTTTTATTGATGCAACCATAGAAACAGAAATCGGAGAAAAATCGCGAGAACTCATGAATCGCCAGGAAAAAACCACAAGTTTCTTTAAGAAAATCGTCTGCAATGAATTTTTCAACTTTTTTTCCAAATAATCGTGAGAACCTCGCGATTCAGTTGCCCAAATCGCGCGTTTTAGACCCTTTGATGACAAGTTTGACTTCAGCAAGTGATTTTTCTGATTCTTTCGGTTAGTTACCAGGTTTGGCTTGACTCTTCATATGCATCGTCTGATCTTCCTTTACCGCTGCCTTTCTCGTCGGATCTGCCATTCCCATTACCAGAGGCTTGAAGCTGATGGACCAAATAATAGTTTCGTTCCCTCTAAATTTTATACAGCAGGAATAATATTTTTGTTCACTTCAAAATTTTATACATCCCGATTCCCTATAAACTGACTTGTGGTAAAGAGACTGGAATGTCAGAGTAAATTTGAAAGATCATAATTTGAGTTATAATTTAAAACAAATAATTTATATTGATTAAAAAAAAAACTAAATAAATAATTAAAATATATGCTTTTTTAATATATTCATTATATAATAATATAGAATAAGATTGATATTATTTATATACAGCCGTACTCAGTTGTGCTGAACCCGGGAAAAGAAATACTGTATTACGAACCCAAACTTTAAGTGTAACGCTAACGGACAACTTAGGGTTTTTTATTTGTTTGTTTGCATTTTTGGACATGTTTTATTTCTCAATTTTTGCATTTGTTTGGCTTTTGCAAAGTCAACAATTTCAGAGTCTCTTGCCCATGCATTCAGTGACTTCTCAGGGTCCTGCCCAACTTCAACGATTTCAGCTCCTCTGATTTCTGCTGGGGAGCAAATCACGGCACTACTTTCCTGGCCTTATTTTTTAGAAGTGTCTACTTCTCTTAAGGGTGGCTTTTGTTTCAGTATCTCAGCTGGTGGATCTGTAACACGGCAGAAACAGAATCCAGGGCTCTCATTTTACCTCTATAAAAGTAGTCAGACAAAAATCTATACTTTCAAATATGCAAGCTGTCATGTTTATGATCTCAATTTTAAAAGGTTATAATTCTTTACTTGCATACCAGAATTGAGTGGATTTATCCTGTCCGAAAGTAAAGACTGAGTGGGTGTTTTGAATGTTTACACATGCTTTCAAAAAAATTCAAGGTAGTATAAGTCATCCAATTCCATTATATACCAGGTTTTGTTAACTCTTGAGAGCTATAACAGCTGCATAACAGGTTCAAATTTGGAGAAATAGCAAACAATTAACCTTGAAGGATAATGAACATTAAGATTAGTTTTTTATTAGTTATTAGTATATTTACAACATTTATTCACAGAAATTAATGAAGAAGTTTTATGTCTTATATATCCTCCATTGTAAATTATGCAGATGATCTGTAAATTATCATTTTACTTTCATTATTATAATTTTATTCTATATTCCTTCAATTGGCATCAGAGCAGTAGGGAGGTCCTGTGAGTGCATCCAAAATCATTGCGCTTGTTTGTTGCTGTGTGTGGATGTGAAGGAGAGAGATATGGTGCTGAAGTAGAAGAGAAATGTATGCAAAGAAGAGTGGAGTGCCAGGTTAGAGGAGAAATGTGAGGGTTGAATCGCTCTTGTGAGGAGCCAATGAATATGTGTTTGTCGTTGATCTGCAGTTGCTGAGATTGGACGATGTGAGGAGAGGCTGCTGTGGTCGGCATTGTGCAGAGGAGTCTCTCAAGATATGATCAGAATCATTCATTGAAAGTAGACATTTTTGTTGGTCGGGTAAAAGAAGGCAAACAGTCAAAAAGAAGTAAAGATAAACCAGTCATCTGCTAACATTTTTTTTTGGCCATGGAGGCATAAGTCAGTCAGATAGAAAACATTTGTGAGGGTGCAGGAGGTGAGTTATTTTTTGGTACAAAGTTTGGTTTTGGTGGCAAGGCCAGAAACACATATATATACAGATTGCTTTTTTTCCAGAAGGATATATGTAAGGGAAAGTGTGTTGAGAAGAATTTTGCTAGGAGTTTGCCGGAACTTGTAAGAGGGGGAGTTTACTATTTGCTTGCAAAATTATTGTTTGGTAATTCTGGCATATGGAGGTTTTCTTTTATTTGAAAAAATAAAATCATATTATTAAAAAAAAAATGTGCTTAGTCTGATTGGTTGGTTGGTAATTGAAATTTGTATTTTAATGGACTTTGCAAGAGAAAATGTGGAAATTTGTAAGGGTTTGTAGGATGAGGGCTTTGATTTATAATTTGCTACAAATTATTTATATGTAGTTATAAGAAGATAAGAAAGGTTATTTCATAAAAGAGTATTTTTTGGAGTAATAAGATGTATTATATTGTTAAATAGAGTAGTAAGGTTTTGTATTTAAAAGGATAAGCATGCATTTTTTAAGAGAATTAAGGGTGTTTAGAAAGGGGGTAATTGTTGTTATAAGGTGTTTTTTTCTTGTGCATGATAAGAAAAAAAAGTGTTTTGTAAGATTTTTTTAGAAACATTGATTGTGTTTGCATCATGGGATCTACTTTGTTTGAAGATTGAATTTTATCTTTATGCATTAATATTGACAACTCAAATTTAAGTTAATCAAATAACAAAATGTTGGAGGTTATTTCAACCTACTTTATGCAATTTTGTGCTCAATATATTTTGCTACAATAGGAAATAGATAGGTTGCAAGATAGGACACCTGATGCCTTAACACAAAAGAAAGATGTTGAACAAGACGTTCCTTCTAGCATTTCCACACAGCAAGTGAAAAGCCTATTGTGTGAATTTTTGGAGTCTCAAAAAATAAACAAAAGAAAATGTAGTCTTTGTTATAAGGGTCTTGTTGGGTCTTCAAAGCATTTGAAACCCATCAAATTTGTATCTAGAGGTCTTATGAATGCATGTCAAGTTGAATCTTCCTTGACAAGTTAAATTGGTTCAACCAAAATTGTGTTCCTATTGTGGTCATCATGGCCATACATCAGTTTCTTGTTTTGATCTAAATCCATGTTCATGTGGTCAACATACTCATGATTATTTTAATTTTTCAAAGTAAAGTGCAAAAACCTATGTTATGTGTTGTTAATCCTTTGTTTGAATTGGTCCCAGGAGAGACATTAGATGGTTCTTTAGATGTTGAAGTTGTGACATCTTTAACAAAGATTGAGCCAAATGCCCCAAATAAGGATATGTTGAATGTTGTTGAAGCTACTATTGGAGATGACAATGATGTTGGTAATGTTGTTGATGATGACAATGTTATTGGTGATGATAAGAATGATTTTTCTCATCTTCAGAGTGTTATGGATTCTTTTTATGTTTGAGATGCCTTTGATTTGAATTTTTATGATTTATTCTAATGATGTTGATGTAGTTGTTGTTACAGTGTGCTTTCCTTGCAGAAGGGACATTTGTCAGTATGTGTTGACAAATTTGAGTGGAAACTTTTAGAGATGAGTGATGTATGCTTCACATGTTTTGTAGATTTCTTGATTTTATGGCATTGTTGCCTAAGTTGTTGTTTGTGATAATTTTGGACATTGTTCATTATGGGGGAGAATGAAGGATACTGAACATTAAGATTAGTTATTAGTTTCAGTAGTCGCAGAATTCAGTTTTCTATTCTGTTACATTTTCTAAGTCTGTATATGTACAACATTTATTCACAGAAATTAATGAAGTTCTATGTTTTATATATCCTCCATTGTAAATTATGCAGATGATTTGTAAATTTGCACATTATTCTATATCAAGGTTACCCCAAGTTTCCGGGACGGGGATGCAGGGGACAGCGGGACGAGTCCCCAAGTTTCCAACTTTTGAGGCCAAATTTAGGGAGGACAGGGGACGGCTATATAAAAATATAGGGAAAATTTAAAAAATATAGGGGAATTTTAAATATTCAATAGATAACATGGATAAGGCATGCATAATATATATTATAGAACATTGACATATAACATTTGTGTTCAAGTTGATATGGTTTATTGGGTATGCATTGATCTTAATGAATAAGTTAGAAGTTATTCAATGGAAAGCTTGATTTTGAACTAAGAAAACAGATACTCTGATGATAATTTTTTTGTTTATCGATAAATGGAACAAGGGAGTGCAGCCTTCTGAGAATGATAGTGAGTTGCATTAGGCAAATAATCTGCACTGTTATCATGTTATTGTTTTGCATGATCAGATGTCTGTAATGTTCCACCACTCTGCTATTTTGGTTTCAATGAAGTTTTGTGGGTCTGATTTTTTTGTTTCAATTTGTATTTTTTTTAATTTTTTTTTGTGTTTTGAGTTTGATGCCAATAATGCTAAAGATACTAACTAGCATATACGTACAATAGGAACTTTAAATAAACTAATCTACTGAGATAATTTGAGTAATGACTCAATTTAATTGCCAAAGATACTTTCTTCATTACATAATACTTTCTTCATTACATAATAGTTTGCATAAGGTAGATAACTTACATCAGATTCAAACAAGACACATTCTTTGCCATAGATTTTTACTTACTGCCATACATCACAGTGAATAGTGATTTGCTACAGTACCAAACCCCAATGAAGCGCACCCAACTCCTGAAAGATGAAGTTCTCCCACCAAAATCCAAATTGGAGAGCTCCCTAGGGCAAGGGTGCCCCTTTTAGAAGTGATTGCAGCCTCTCTAGAGAGGCGTTTCTTTTCCTTGTGCTGATTCAAACCCTCATGAAAAGGCGGCTGGCTGTAGCTTTCCAAAACAGCCCCAAAATTCATAAAAATGTAAGCAGCTCCTTTGTAGATATAGTGGAGTCTATGGCAGTCAATAAAACACTCAAAAGATGCTCAAAATAACCTTTAAACAGCAAACTATGACTCCAAATGAAGCATCCAAACTCTGACCAGCAACCTTAAGGTGGTATTTCACACCCTCAAGCAGCTCATAAACGAACAACAAGCCCCCTCGAGGCTCACCCACTGCAGAAATCAGGATAGTCTCCCTCTTCCTCAAACTCCAAACTCACAAGCCAAAGCAAGAAAATAACTCAAAGCATGAGAGGGTCGAACTTCTCCACTTGCCTTTTATAATTTTACATTGAAAAACACTATTCATAAAGTGAGCACTATTCACAAGTTATGAATTTTTCACTTTATGAATGAATAGTAATTGAAAAATATAAAGTGACCCCTTCATTTTAAAAACACATGGTCCCTAGGCCAAGGATGATGAAATAAAAGGTGAATATCATTAATTTAAGCCCAATTATCATGCCAAACGCAACAATTCACCCTGCCACCATACTCCGGAGATCAACACTACCATTTGACGACCAAGTGCCCGTCCAAGTGACCCTCTATCCAGGATCATTAGCCTACGAGGGTCGACATGATAGGCTAATCTACTGACGTACAGGTGTCTAATTAGAAGGGGACATCACAATGTCCTAGGGCCCGCTATGTATCATCTTCACAATAGAGTAAGACTTGTGAGACTTATTTATGAGGCACAGTAGCATTGAGAACAAGCACTGAGTGTTGGGTTATTCATTGGAATTCATCTAGGCACCTCAATACATAAACCAATATTGAATAATTGTATCAGTTACACTTATCCAAAGTTTCAAGACAACAAGCAATGGCACCAATTTATTTCATGGGTGGACATAATTAAGTTCACACTCCCTTGCTATGAAAATGTGTTTTTCTTTTTTGTTTTGACCATGCTTTGATGCAGGGGACGATTGACCATCCTAGGGATGGCCAGGGGACTTCTAGGATGGCTAACTGTCCTGAGGACGGCCAGGGGACTCCTAGAAGTCCCCTAACCGTCCCCAAGTCCCCTGGTCATCCTCGTTCCCCGTCCCTTGGCCGTCCCCAAGTTCCCTGGCCATCCCTAGGACTAGTCAGCTGTCCCCCATCCGGTCAACGACGTCCCCCCGTTTCAGGGACATTTCCTAAAAATTTTGCAAGAAAGGGTAAAGTCCCCTACCATCCCTCGGTACCGGGGACAAGGACGGGGCATTTTTTTGTTGGGGGGGGACGCATCCCCGGGTTTCCTTGATCTATATTATTCCTTCAAACCTTAATAATGTTGTATCACCCTTGATTATGTAACTAAAAGACTTGTAGGTCTTTCCATGTGACTTGCATATCTTAAAAACAAGTTATTGGTCCCTTACTTGGGTTGTTATAGAATCTAGATGCGTACCTACACCTATGTGTTATAAATATTTTTTCATTATTGTACATCTTTCATCAACTAGACTCACTAACTTGTCTATATTCTATAATTTATGGTTAAATTCTCATTTTTATTTACTTTCTATATCTCTATATTATTAAAATGCTTTTAAATCTTAAAAACCTGATTTAAATGCTTTCAAGTATTAAAAAACAAGAAGTTTTTCCCTTTTTTATAATTTTTTTACTACATTTTTTGAAAATTTCCAATTTTTTCACTGAGATTTTTGCTGCTATGACATGCAACTAGTTAATCTCTAGAAGGTTCAATCTTGAGGCACTTACTCTTGTAAATAAATACCTGAATTTGGTTATCCACTATGATGTGATTAGAGACTATGCTATTGTACAGCTCCATCTCAAATCTATGAGGCTTTATACTCAGATGCACTGCCTTTAAGACCACCATATGAGAAACTTATAAATTAAAATTCAAATCTGACGAAAGATGGGGCAACAACTTGTGGAAAAACATTGAGCTACTCCAATGAGTATTCACCATTCAATGTAGACCCAATGCCAACATGCAACATACAAGGAAAACCAGCTGCCTTCAACATGCTACTGTTTTTGAAGGCCTTTACTACCAAATCTGAAATAGCATATCAAGTTGGGGTCATGTCCACATTTTAAACCTTGGATCCTATGTTACCGGATTCGCTACTGAAGGCCCCGGGTTCGAGTTGGGTTCGAGTCGGGTCCGAAATTCGGGTCCGGTCCATGGAAATTCGCCCTGGGTTCGTATTTTGGACTGTGGGTTCAGCCAGGGTCCGGACCCATGACTGTGGGTCCATACAGGGTTCGAAAATTTCAAACCCGGTTCGAACTCGGGTTCTATTCCGCGCCCAGGCGCGTTTTTTCACATTTTTTTTCATTTTTTTAATACTTCTTTGACTCGTTTTTTACTTCTAATGACTTTTTTATTATTTCTAACACTAATACTTGCCTCAAAAACATGAAATAGGTAAAGTGAAACTCATTTACCAATTGAATGAGAAAAAAGGATTTTTTGCCTCCATTGTTGAACTTTCTCTTTTGCTTGCACAAGCTGGAATAGACTTGAAGGCTGATCGTAGATTGTTCAAAGTTGTTTGTTGTGCTATTCCTAAGCACTTGCAAGTGTCTATTCGTTGCTACGAAGATCGTAGAGCAAGATTTCTTCAAAAGAGGTAGGTTTTTTGAAGTTTTTTGATTATTTTTTTTACATTTTTTTTCACAGGTGAACTTCACCTCTTTTGTTTTGTTTTTTAGTTATTGTTTTGTTTTACTTTTCATTCCTCTAAATGTCTATAACACATGTTCAATTTTTTCATTTTTTTGAAATTAATTAAGTCTTTTAGTTTCAAATTCAATGAATCAATACCAAAATTTCAATATGTTGTGCCTTAGGTATTTACTATTCCGTATGACAATGGCAACCGGTACCTCCTCAGGCTCAATCCAATCTCGTTTCAAAATAAACCCAGCCTCTCCCCTTTGGAAATATGTAGAAATGGTTTAGCAACTTCCAGGTGGTGGAGGATATGTTTGGATTTGTAGTCATTGCAATGTTCAATATTCGAGCTCATACAGTCGAGTAAAAGGGCACTTGTGCGGGATCCCTGAAACTTGGAAAGAAAGCACTATCACTAACAATTACTAGTGTTGTGATAAGTATTACTTGCTAACAGTGAAGATCGTACACTGAATAATTTGTCATTTCTGAAATTGTACACTTAGCCTCTCCTTTTAATTTCTGTTGGAAATACATATTAATATCAATAAAAGTTAAAACAAGGTTCATTGAATATAATAGGAGATGCATAGTGCCTCATAAATTATAAACCTCAAATTGCCCTGTCTGAGGAGAAAGCAAATGCTGGCAACCTAACAGCTTTCTGATAAATATAAAGCATAAAAAATATCAATATCTAGCAAACTAGCAGGAAAACACATACAACTGTAGAAATGCCATTCCAAAAAGACTTCACATTTGTCCATCTTTCTTTAGTTTGTATACGTTCACTGATGCTACTAGTTTTTCTCCAAAAGGTTTCCGACTAAGGCATTCTTCTCATGAATAAATAACAGAACCTGGTTATCCTCTGCAACTATGATGTGTTCCCAGGCTATGTTCTTCAACAATTCCATCTCAAATCTATGAGGTTAGAATGCAATATACATTACCTTTCATTGGATTGGGAAGAAAAAAATTGAAATTATAAGTGAAGCCAGAACAAATGAAAGACGGAGCAAATATTCATGAATAAAACAAGTGTACAACACAAAATTCAAATATTCACCTGAAATTTATACTGAGTAGAACATTCAAAGCGCATTCCATGGCAAGATGTAATGTAAAAGGAAAACCAGCTTCCATCACCATCTCGCTCTTTATGACTTGGTACACGTCCAGCTTCAACAATTTCTTCCAAAAGAATTGAATCTTGTGGACTTATATCTGAAAGAAAAATTCTAGGTCAGGTAGATGGCTTTGATAACTTGGTATGGGAATCAAATCATAAATTTATACCGTGTTTTGTGTGTCTATTCTTTCCATAATCATGAGAGAAGAGTAATTTCGGAAGCTGTCTTAAACAAGAAGAATTTTGAAATCACAACTCCACTTGAAAAAAGGAAAAATGAAACAAATTGTATATGTCCACAAATGACCAAAGCTCAAAGATACAAGTTACGATATCTGATCAGGAATAAATAAAAAGTTCCAGTGACTAAAACATAAGTTCCTAGAACTAAATCAATGAAGCAAATGAATCAAAATAGTATGGGTAAACCCATAAAGGTTTAAGTAAGGTTAGCTAAAGTACACAGAAGCCATAAATCAGCCCCGTGAAAGGAAATCTCCTTGTCAAAAGAGTCAAAAGAAAGAATCTAGGAGAACATTTTGTACCAGTTGGATATCATTTAAGGTACCGTGCATTTTGCAGCATTGTGCAGAATATTAACATGAACCATCCCAAAAATCCCTATCAAGATTGTAGATTGCAAGGAAATATTGTCCAATTTTATGTTATTTTTATTTTACATGGAGCTTCACCTTCTAATTTGAAGAGTAGTTTTAAGGCACGTGTTTTGTTTTTTGTCGCACCAAAAGGTGTGGATTAAAATGCTGAGAAAACTAAGATACAAATCATATTTATGGGTGCACACCTCTATAAAGAGGATTTTCTTTCAAAATTTGAAACAGTTTTCATGTTGAGAAGTGTGCACCTCAATAAGGAAAATTTTGTTTCCAATTTAAAGTTAGACTTGAAAGCTAAAAAGGAGCAGTTGTACATGGCAAAGGTTGCTGCCTAACATGAGTGATGTTAGTGCATAAATGAGGTGTAATGGCTTTGTTTCACATCAGCAATCTGTCATCAGACTTCAACGACATCCTAATAACAGCAGATTCATCCTTTTTGCATTGGCAGTAGTCATCACAGCAGAACACAAAACAGCAGAGCAGGTTGCAGCAGAAATCAACACAGCAAAATGCCAAACTCACAATAAAATTTATCACCTACAGCAGAGTTATATCAGTGAGGCAGTGATCAATATTACCAGAGCCCAAGTACAGCAGTGTTTTTCATCAAAGGCAAAGTTTTTATCAAGTATCAGCAGATTTTTCAATCAATCCTTGACTGGTCAATCAGATTTCCAAGCAATTATCATCCTTTTGTCAGGACTTTATTTGGTTTTATTAAAAACTTGGAAAATCAGATGTGTCTAGGGTTTTGAGAAATAGTTTTCAGATCCAACTTCTTCAAAGTTCAAACACTTAGCTGTTATCCTTTCAATAGTTGCATAATGTTCAATTATTATTCCAGACAGGTTTGTGAGCATATATCAGTCCTTGAACAGCAAACAAATTCACTTTGAGATAGGTATTCCCTTGAGTTTTGTGATGGATTTTTCAGGGTACAAATCTGTTTATTGTCATATCATTCCTATGACAGCTTGTTATCAAATCCTAGGGGTACTTCCGAGCAGTATTTTGATCTAGGCTTTGGTGTGAAGATCAACAGAATGAAGGATTTTTCATATTTAAAACATCAGTTTATCAGATTTATAGAGTTTCGGAGGATCCACAATGATTAGAACAAAGGAAAAGTTTCATAAACGTCAGAGTTGTATCTAAAGCTGCTTGTCAAAAATCTATTTTTAACCTGTGCTAAAAGCCAATGCCATTTTTAGCTATCGTTATTTTCAAGGAGAAGAGTATATTCTAAAATGTCTATTTTTAGTCTGCACTATTTATAGCCCATGCTATTTAGTAGTCTATAATTTTAGCCATATGCGCTATTTTAAGATCATCCATTTTTAGGAGTTTATTTTCGGATCTCTTATCATGCAAGAGACATGAGTTCTAAGTGGTAGTTTGCAATAATTTCCATTGGTAGTTTAATTGGAGAATGCTAGAGTTCAATTTTAGAATTAGTGGATAGAATTTTGTAATAAAGCTTGCATTATGTGCAAGCAACCAGTTCCTAGTGTAGAAATGTAGTCAGTTTTAAAATTTATTTTCATGCAATGTCTTGTAAAAATTTATAACTAAGTATCATTTGAACTTAATTTTGATAGAATAATAATTTTCATGCCTACTTGTTGCTGAAATTGTTGTTGAAATAGTTTATGTTTTATCAGATTTTATGAGTCAAACATCATTCAATAATTATTAAGAGCTTTGTATCATAGTGATGATTAAGTTGGGATTTCAGGCTTTGTATTCAATTCCCATGTTAACTAGTAATGCCTTGTTCGTTTGTATGGATGAGTTAAATTGAATTGGTTTCCAAACATTTTAGGTTTGTATTGCAAACTTTAGAGAAATGTAATAATCGTAGCTTTGTACATTTTTTATTTTCCTTTCAATTTGCCAAGATTTTGTGTTGCGTAAATCTATTCAATCTGTGTGTACTTGCACTACTCAGTCCCTACTTTTAGCTGACAAGTGCAAGCGTGTACTAATCATAGAGTTTTCTTTCAATAATATCAGAATATAATAATGATGTAATAAAGTGTTTTCACACTTTAGTGTACTTGGGTAGTTAGGTAGGCCACAAGCTCTTAAAACACAGTTGTGTGTCCATGAGGATGCACAAAATTGTAGTAAAATCCTACTTACTTTTTGGACCAAGCATATCAGTAGCCAATTTGATTCACACAAACTTGTAGTTTGTCAAGATATAAAACAAAGTTCAGAACAGTGGACTTGATGAAGTTTTAGGAACAAGAGGCATTGGAGGTATTTTTTATAACATGATGTCAAAGTATATGCTTGAAATCATATTATCAAAAATCAGCAAGCAACACAAACCAGATGGGTCTAGCAATTTACTCGCCTGTAATTTTGCAGGCAAGTTTCAGGCAAGTGCTCACTAGCTCACTTGCCTAGAAATTGCTAAATACTCAGCAAGTCTAACCTAGAAACTTGTTGGGTAGCAAAAAAGTGCAGGCCGCAAGTAGATTTTTTTTAAGGTTGTGCCCTTTGACCCCACCCTATATAGCAACAAGAAACATGCCAAAGGTGCTTCCCCCAACTCCTGTGAGTGATGCTCCTTCTCAACATTGTTTGGGGTTGCTACCCTAGATCCCCACTACGGTTTCAAAAAAAATGACAAAAAAAATGTTCTGAACAGCATCAAATGGAAAAGCAGTATTTTTTTCCCTTAATTTCACTTGAACTTACAAAAACAGAATGCTTTTCCCTGTTTTTATGAATATTTCAGCTTTTTTATTTCCTAAATTTTCCTAATTAAATCCCAAGTCTTTTGGTTTGTCAAGTCAATCTTGATTCGAATAATGCTATTATGATCAAAATAGACTTAAGCGTTCTCTAAATTCATTATTTATGGCTTATGCCTCTCATGCATTATTTAAGTTTATTTTATAAATTAATATAAAAAAATTTTTTGCCAAGTTTTTGCTGAGTCCTCTGTCCAAGTCAAAATTTATTCTTCCCAAGTTGTTGTGGAGTCTGAGTTAATTTAACTCTGCTCAAAATCATTTGAGTGTAAACAATGACATTCAGTTAAAATAACACCATATCTATTAATCAGAAATTCCATGAGTAAGATAATGTGAAAGCTCTCAAACATGGAATGCTATAGAAACTTCTTACACATTAAGCACTAAAAACAAATGCCGCAGATAAAAGCATAGGCTTTATAAGTCATGCATAACCTGTTGAGCGAAGATAGAAGAAAATGCATGATCCTTGAAGAACCACAAATCTCTGTATCCAATCATCAACCTCTGTATCATCTATTGGAGGCTCTCCTGGCAGAGCCATCCATCTCTATAAAACAGATACAACACACCAAACAAAATAAGCATGATTCCTATTGATCATTTACTACATATAACAAGTTGCAGAACAAAACCTGGAAGGATGATTTGTGAAACAAAAAACATTAGAATTACTACAAAACAAAAGAAGATTAGAATTACCGTTCTAGTGTACAAGTAACCTGCAAGTTGAGCACATCTAAGTAGTTCATCCAGATGCTCCAACCTGAACTCGATGATATAATCTCATTTATTGTTAGATTTACTTTCTGCTTCAATCATTCTAAGATCATTTCCCTAGCAGTATATTTCCATGTACAAGTAAAAGACAACTACAATATTTTAATTTGGTAATGTTACCAAAAAAAATGTTTTTTTGAAAGCATTCCAATGGACGTTGTATAGCTCAAATCAAAATAAAATAAAATTGTTCTTCTACACTTGCAGCAATATGATGTTCACAAACATCTAGAATAATATCACCTTGAAAATGGAAATATACATGATTCGTAATAATGCACAAGAGGAAAATTGAAAATATCCAAGACATATATTTGGCATTTGCTATTGTTATCTAGAAACTTGATCCATGTTTGATGAGATAATAGTGAATAAATTCTCTTAGTTTGCATCAGCTCTGCACAACAGTAACTGCGCATCTACCAATTTTCAGTGCCTTGTTTTTTGCACTAGCTTACCAACCTACAACCTTCTAAATCAAAGCACTTTCATAGGGTTTGCATTAATTGAAACCTTGAGTGGAATGAAACTTCTACAATTGAATCAGTTGAGAATTATATCCAGTAATGAAACCAAGGAAATACTCTCACATCCAGACACAGCCTCTTCCCCAATCACCCAAAAAGTACTCAGGCATGGATTTCATTTTGCCCAGCTAAATCATATCTCAAAATAGTTTTTCACACAAATGAGATAAATTGTAATATAAAGAACTAACTATAAATTCATCTTACTGGGCATTGAGGTTTGTTTCTCGCTCATCAGCACTAGCAATCTCTCCTCGAAGAGATTCTACTTCTGTTGAAAGTAACTCAATCTGTGTATTAACCACAACATCCAAGTAAACAAAACAGTTTTTTCATATTCGTTCTCTAGATCCCAACATAACTAGGGTACTATCTAAGTCTTGTTAGAAAACCAAACAAGTAGTAATATGAGAAGCCAACCTGATCTTCTTTAGAAACATCAGATGCCCAAGAAAATTTTGGAATGTTCAGCAACTTCCAAAAGCTTCCTGTCCACAATGAACCAGTAGACCTGCACAAGGCAACTTGTTCAGAAACTAACAAGTTGTTTGTTGATTCAAGACAATATTTATTTGTTGATTCAAGAAACTAACCAAACTCTAATTTAATAGTTCTAAGAACAAACCTTGGTGAGTGTGACAACTTTGACGATGCAAATAAGAAATTTTCAATGTCAATAGCTGTAGGTGATGTTCCAGGGTGTTCTAAAATGCCCCCAGATTTTTCAGATCCATCCAATAACCTCTTCCTTGCCTCCTGTTACAACCTCAATATATTTGAAAGGAAATAAAGTTAAAACTATAATCAGTAAGTATAATACTAAATTAATCAAAGGAAACCAAATATATGAAAAGAATGGCCTTCTTGACAACAAGTTAAGCCCTAATGGAACATTGTCTATAAATCTAAATCCCACATTTGATAATAAGTGCCGACATAGGGCATATATGATAATGTATACCCATTTGAGGGTTAGTGATTGAGTAAGAGGTATAAATGATGGTACATTAATAAGGGGTATACAAATCTCCAAGAACTGCTTCACTTTACACAATATTCATTGTTTTCTCCTTATATTGTAACTCTACTTGTAAGCCTTGACGCAAGAATGTTGTTGCAAATTTTCTCTCCGAAATTCAATTAGAAGGAACAAAGAGCACTTGTTGACAATCTTTTTCCAAATAAGCACCTATTTTCCCTATCTAAAAAAAGTCCTTGGTATGCAGACATCATTAACTTCTTGTTGCAAGGAAACTTCCACAATGTTTCTCTCCACAAGAGAAGAAGAGATCGATTAAGCAAAGTAGCCCATTCTCTAAGATAGGGGATACCTCTTTACTAGTGGACCTGATAACGTAATGAGAAGGTGTGTTCAAGAGGATGGGATCTTTGATATCCTCTATGCATGCCATGATGAGCCATGTGAAGGTCATTTTGCAGCAAAGAGGACAGAAAACAAGGTGCCTTAAGCAGGATACTATTGATAAAGATCACATTGCCATGCCAAGGACTATGTTTGAAGATGTGAATGTTGTTAGCATATGGGATGATCCATGCATTCCAATGAGATGTCATTGCAATGATAGTCAGTCATGGAACCCTTTAAAAAATGGATGCTTGACTTTGTGGGATCAATGGATCCTCATAACAAGGAGCATATTCTCACCTACACTGACTAAGTCACAAAGTGGGTGGAAATAAAGACCATGAAACATGCACGGGATGAAAAGATTGTAGAGTACCTTTATGAATAATTTTTTACAAGGTTTGGGGTACCTAGAGAGATCATCACAAACCAAGGACCACAATTTATATCAGATCTCATTATATCCTTGATTCAACAATATGAGATCAGACACAAGAATTCTACAACATATCATCCACAATCGAATGAAAAAGTAGAGGTTACAAATTGCAAGCCATAGAACATACTCACCAAGACAATGGCATTACACTAGAAGAAATAGGCACCTCAACTACCTAAGGCAATGTGGGATATAGAACTTGGAAGACAATTACAACCTTTACACAATACAAACTTTTGTACGGTAAGAATGTGGTACTTCCTATTGTATTTGAAGTTAAAACACTATGAACATTAATGAAGCTTCGTATGGATTTGTCTAAGGCTCAAAAGAAATGCATTCAACAACTGAATTCTTTGGTCAAAAATTTGCCAACAAGCTCTCTTTCACAAGTAAGTCATTCAAAAACAAGGGGCAATTTTGTGTAACTTCTTAAAGGGTACACAATTCCAGCTAGGTGATTGGGCTATGTTATACAATTTACAGTACAAAGATTTCAAGGGTAAGCTCCAAGCCAGGAGACTAGGACCCTAAGAGATTGAAATTGTGTTTTTATGTGATCAGATTAAATACACAGAAAATAATTCAAAATCAGAGACAATAACACAGCAGTTACCCTGGGAAAACCCTCCTCTTGAGGGAGAAAAACCCAGCAACAAAGATGTCTCTTATATATATAAACAATGACAACAGATCACTTTACAATTAGGTCTAACTCAAGACCGATATTCAGCACAGAAGTTCGCATTAGCAAATATCAAACTTGGCACTTCAAATTCTGGCAGTATAAGAGTTCACAATCTGTCCTAAATCAATTCACAATCTGATATTGAGGTACTGAGAGGAACTCACACTTGACAGAACATATACCTACAGAAGTTCGCATCTGGCAGATACAGAATACAGATTCGCGCCTGTTGAACTTTACTCTGTGAGATGTTCGCTCTTTGATATGATCGCACTGCACTGTGTGATATATTCGCCCTTTAATCATCTGATCTGTTCGCACTTTATCATCTGATATATTCGCACTTTATGATACAAAACTGATGTGAATAATCGAACTCCACTAGATGATTACAATGGACAAAACAAGGTGTATATATACAAATGAATGGGAGAGACAATTCCTTCATGTCGGCCTCTTAAGAAATCGCTTATCTTCTTAATGAAAGTCGGCCTTGAAATATATTAAATGTCTTCTAATAAATGAATTCGAATCTTCTCATGTCGGCCATACTATATGAAGACAATACAAAACAATAAATATAAATTAAACAGCCAACGGCTATAATTTAATTTATGTTTCCACGAGAGAGCTGAGCTGGAAGGAACGACTGAAGCTGTTATAACATTAACAAAAATTGTGTTTGTCAAGTTGCGTATGTGGTTGATGATGCCAAATTCTCAATGATGGTAAATGGTCATCACCAGAAGCTATATCATAAGCCTTTGCAAGAGGAAGAGCATAACAAGTCATTATAATCCTAGGACATCAAGGCAATATAAGGTATCGTTTTACCTTTATCATATCCATAAATCTTGAGCATAGGTATGTTATTCAAAGATAATAATAATATTTAATAAAAATTAAAAATTGGTTTGAAAAACAATCCTTGGAAGTTGTTGTACCCCAAAATTAAAAATTTTGTTACACTTAGACATTTTGAAGAAATGAGTAAAAGTCTTGTTAAATCACAAAAGGTCAAAATTTGGGTGTGCATGTCTTGCATGAGGGGTTAAAGCGTAAAATTTTCAAAATCTAACGATTTGGGTTTGCTAAGAGCGACCTAATCTACAAAACCCAGATCTCAGTGTTTCATCCCCACTTTTTAGGAAAACTGCTATTTTTAGAAATTTCCTAAAAATAGTAACTTTTTATGGGTTTTCCTAGGTTTCTTTTGAAATGGATACTGGCAAAACTTTCTAAAAATAGAAAGTCGGTCCGATAGGGTTCAAACTGATTTTGATTGGCTCAAAATACTTCCATATCAAGCTGGTGTAGTCAGAATCTCAAAATAATCAGTTTTTCCCTAGTGGGTCTATTTTGTTTTTTTAGAAGCATATCAGGAGTTCCGAGGTCATCAATGGAGGTCAATTAGCTACCAGGCGTCAGGCATTCAACACTCAGGCATTCAATAGAAGGCGAGTTGGTGAGTAAGCACAAAGAGCAGAGAAGAAGGTGAAAATTGTGAAAATTTTCTAACACTGCCTGTCATGGGCGCCCCAAGAGAGAATAGGCGCCTATCTTTTTAGGGCATTAAAAGTTGAAATTAGGGTTTGAGCCTACAATCAAAGTTGCTCAGTTTTCTTCCAGCGCCGCAACGAATCCAATGGTGCAATCATCAGATCATCCAGTTGCCCGTAATTTAGAGCTGAACAGGGAAGATCCAAATAGAAGTCAGAATGAAAAAGAATGAAAATTATCAAAATTTGACAAGTCTGGGAACTTTGGGCGCCCCTGGTGAAGAAGGCCACCCAGCTTTTTGGAGCACCTAACTCAGCAATTAGGGTTTGTGAATATGCTCAATCTTTCCAGTATTCAGCCAGCTCCGCAATGCCTGTCTCCATCAGAGCATCCGACTGTCCAATCTCCAGCTGATTCAGATCAAAGTGGAACATACAGAATGGAGATTTGAACTTGAAGATGAAAATCAGATGAAAAATGGTTAAGTCTGGAGGGTTTGGGCGCCCCAGGAGAGAAGAGGCGCCCAAGTTTTCAAGGGCCTAAACAGATGAATTTGCAGATGTAGCTCTAACATGATTTCTTCATAGTTGATCTGGCTCTCCAACAAGATATTTAGCGCGTCAATTGGAGTTTGCAATCGCCAGATACGAGAGGCTGAACAGAGGGTTTGATAAGAGCTAAGAATTGAGATTCAAAAGCAAACATGAGAAAGTAGAAAATATTCTAACTCTGGTGAGTTTGGGTGCCCCACCTTGCCAGGGGCACCCAAGCTTTTGAAGGCCCAAATTCAACTGTTTGATGAAGTTTCTCCCAGGAGACCCCTCTTAATATCTCCTCAGCTTCGCAACGAGCATAACCATCAATCAATCCGATGCCTGGATCACGAGATTCGACAAGATCTATGGAAGAGGAGTTAATGAAGAATTTGAAAATCATAGAAAATGGCCAACTCTAGACAAAATGGGCGCCCCTGGAGGAAATAGGCTCCCGTGAATTCGAAGGTCGAAATGAAGTTTTTAGCCAGAGACGCCCCCAGAACAATCTTCTCAGAATGGGTCAGGCTCAGCGATGAATCATTCAGCTCGCTCATCAGATTAGTCTGCAAGCTGGAAATCGAGGTCAAAGTAGGGGGTTAAAGTTGTGAAAAGTTGAAAATATAAAAAAATGACTTAACACTGCTTGAAGTGGGTGCCCCTAGCCAAGAAGGGCGCCCAACTTCCCATGCCTTAGTAAAATTTGCAAGATTTTCAAAGTTTCCAAGTTTGTGAGATGAAAGATACGTCCTGGTTCAATGAACAAAGGTTTTTAGGGTTTTGAGGAAGAAAGCAAGCTTATTTCAAACCCTAAGTCTATTTAATACATCATTTCAATGCAAAATTTATCATTTTTGCAGGTGGCATCCCAAGGAGAAGGTTGGAGCAACAAGTTTGAAGAATTTTTCATGATTCAAAAACTCAAGTTTGCTGGTTATTCATCAAATTTTTCAGACCAGCAAGCATAAGGCCTTACTATTTCAAGCTTTTTCATCCAGAAGATCAAATTTTTCAAGAAGGCCAACATTTTCAAATTTTCAGCCATCTAGGTCTTATCATCTCATTCTTCTGAAGAAATTTTTAAGAACTTCATCAAGTTGCAGCAGTTTTTTTTTATTTGCATGTCAGTGAAATCCTCGATGCATTCAATTTTTAATCATCTAGGTCCTCTCAAATTAGTCTTCTGAAGAAAACCCATATCACAGTTTTTTTTCAAGCAAAATTCAAATTTTAGGGTTGGCTGTTTTTTCGATCAGCCATCAATGTTTTTTCAAATCTAATCAACTGGGTTCATTTCTAAGTGTATTCTGAACAAAACCCAGGTGCCAGCTTTTTTTTTCGTGAAAAATTGAAAAAATTAGGGTTTGCTACTTTTTCGGTCCTAAAATCCAAAATTTTCAAAAGCGGACGATCTGGTTGTCTTGCAATGAAATTCGAGCAAAACCCATATCTCAGAAAATTTCAAAAATTTGTCCATTAGGAGGAAGAAAAATCAGCATTCTAAAATAGTAAGTTGCTCAAAACTTGTGCGAACAGAAAGAGTTCTGATCATTCTTCAAGGTTTACGAAATGGAGTACACTCCCAATGTTTCAAGACTGAATCAAGCTCTCTATCATGATTACATCAAAACAGCTGAGACAGACTTACATCATATCAAGCCGGTGTTTGATCTACGCTTTAAGAGAACAGGCAACACTTCAATCAGAAACCTGGGACACTCTGGACTCCTCGCAGCATCTATTCCTATATGCTCAGTTCAGAGTCTCGAGTTCGTAATCGCTTGCATCAAGCATTACAACCCGGCTACAAGGGAGATTCAGTCAGTTGATGGCAGATTGATTTGCAGTTTGAAGCCTGATATGATCGAGAAGTGTTTTTCCATTCCCCATTGGCCTGAAAGTGTCACTATCTCAAAGGGTGAATGTGAGAGGATATAGAAATGCACAAAGACAAGTACTGAAGAAGATTGCACAAAGGTGGATGAAGGAGAAGCATAAGACTTGCCTAAGAGTCGGAGGAGAGTTCAAAGATGGGATTGCTATCATAATCACCTTGCTCACATGGTAACTGGATCGAGAAGATGCTACACCAAGTTTGCCTTGGATGTTTCGCCATACCCCACATCATGAAGAGTTCTATGACCCATTACCTTGATCGGTAACAACATACATGTTGGAATATGAGAATACTTCCGGTTTCATGAATTCCATATGGTTTCTTACGTAGTCTACCTAGTGGCCTATCAAGGTCAATTCAGAGGGTTGAACACCGAAGGATCATTGAGTGTGCAACATATCTACAACTATTACCCTCAATTAGAATTCACGAAGTCACTGCATCACTACAAGGGTGAGCGAGGCTTTTCGATGTACAGTCGGGGACACGGACAATGAATTGCCGCGTCCAGAGTATCTCTTGATTGCCCGGGGCAGCGATGGCCCGGAATGGGAAGATCCGGTTCATCACGATTTCCTACTTTCACCTATCTCGAGAGTCTATAGCTATTTAGGTGCAGCTCATGCTACCAAAGTACGTCCGGTGAGGAATTAGGTCTTCATTGTTAAGATTCTTAAAGCCGGGCCCGATGTCCACGCATTCTTGAGGAATAGAAAGAAACCCGCCCTCAATTTTCCATTGGGACTGGGAATCTATACATGCAAGACAGCAGCAGATGAGTTAGACAAACTCAGTCTCAAGTCTTACAACGAGAGACGATCATTTGATCCTCATGGTGTCTACGCCGGCCGACTTGAGAAAAACTATGCTCATATATCCGCCCTTGAAGATTTTTGGGCTAATTGTACAGATGAGTTTGAGGTGCGGAGGCGTAGTTACAGCAGGCTCACTCTTCACCAGATGAAAGACTGCTTATCAGAAGACATAGAAGGGTTATCAGATGATGATGAGGATGTGCTTCTCCCGATGTATGTTCAGAAGCGAATTGAAGATCAGCCCCTTCCTCAAGTTAATTGGGCTAATAAAGAGTCCCTCTCAGTTGAAGATAGGACAAGACAAGTCCTTGAACATAGCAAGGTTTTCCTAATCCTTAAGAGGAAAAACTCCATTCCAGTAGTAGAGCCGCCAAGGACACTTCCCTCTTCTTCCAGAGCACAGTCAAAAGGGAAGGGCATAAGTCAGTCTCAAGAAGGCGTCAAGGGTGGTAGATCAAATAAAAATGTAAGAAGAAGGTTAGACTTCTCAGGCATAGTCATACAGGAGCAACCTACAGTTGTAACAAAAGTTCCTCTTGACGAGCCTGTACCCCAGAGGAAACAAGTAAGGAGTTTCCCTTTAACATGTTTACGTACCTTTAGTAGAGCCTTCAGATTCACATCGACACGGATATTGAAGATGATGAAGAAAGTGCGTAAGGGCATAAGTCAGTCTCAAGAAGGCGTTAAAGGTAGTAGATCAAATAAAAATGTAAGAAGGTTAGACTTCTCAGGCATAGTCATACAGGAGCAACCTACAATTGTAACAAAAGCTCCTCCTGACGAGCCCATACCTCAGAAAGAAGTAGAGGACCCGCCTTTAACACATGTTTCTATACCTTTGACAGAGTATTCGCCGATTCACATCGACCTTGATATTGAAGATGATGAAGAAATTGCAATTGTACCTCCTAAGGAAGTTAGTAAAGATACTACCGTGTCTTGGCTTGAGAACTCCTTGGGAAGGGTGAGAAGAAGACCTTCATATCAGGTAAATTTTGATGATCTTGACAACATCTATCAAGAACCTCCTAAGAAGAAAGCAAAGGAGCAAGTTCACTTTGATAGGAATCCTAATAGCCCGAGATAGTCATGGAGGCTGCGTGCCCTAGAGGACAAAGCGGGGATGAGGTGAATATGGATGACTTAAGTAGTCAAGGCTAATCTTGGTAGAAATACGGACATGTGGATGTTAGTCTATTCAAGGTTGTGTCGAAGTCTTGAGGGAAAGAGAGTGCTCAAGGATGGAGAAGACAAGGCAGCCCTGAGGGCTGAAATACAGCCTTCGAGGGCTTTATATTTCTAACCTTGTCCATGGTTCTTCCGCAGGCGACTCAAGCTGCTGCCCGGGTTTTAGAGACACCAGCTAATCACCGTCAATTGAGACAGCTGGTCATTTTGTGGAAAAGAAACTCAAGAAGTGGATCGAGAGTTTCATTGTCTGAGGAAAGGAGATCTTGGCACGGATGTTTCAGTTGAGAGAAAACACTCATGAGCTACGTCAAGGTATCCAAGGGTTTGAACAATCAGTGGCTGAAGTAAAACCAAGGCATGAAATCATCATTGCTGATTTAGATACAGCCTATGGTTCAGCAGTTTCAAAAGAACACAAGAGGCAAATCCTTGCTTGGAGAGAGCGTCATGTCTTCAAAGTTAAAACCTATGAAAGGATATCCGAGGAGTTTATTGCCTACAGACAAAGGGTGATCGAAGCTCTTCTTTTCATTAATGAGTTTGTTATAGAGATTCCTTCTCGGTACAGTCTTGAAGATGGTTCCTACGTCGGGCTTGATGAAGTGCAAGCTCAATTTCAGAGTGTTGTTCGCAGCTGTGATAGCAGCAATCCAGTTGGCGGGAGAATGAGTCATATTTCGATGATGTCAGCAAAGTTTGAAAAGGCGGCCAATGAGGTCGAAGATTTCCTAAGATCAATTGCAGATGGAGAGGATATCTTGGAAAAACGCAATTTTGCTATTGATGGGATAGATGCACCGAACCGGGACACAGTTTCCTGCTTTTTAGCGGATGTCATAGAGATTTAAAGCAGCTTTCTTCTAGAAGCTTTCTTTCTATTCTTGGAGCAATTCTTATCCATTCTTTGAAGAAGAGAAAGAAGATAAATGTAATAGTTGGCGTTTCCCGCTTTTTCTGCTTTCTTAGGTGTTAGATGTTATCTTTTTCTAGATTTAGAAATAAAGCTTGCTTGCTGAGCAAGCCCTAGATTAATGAAAGCAAGGAGATTTTAGGGTTCCCTACTCCTCTGCTTGCCTATAAATAAGAGCCTTTGCTCATTAGTTTTTTTTAACCATGCTAGTGATAACAAAACGCTGAGCCTATTGTGCCTTCTATTTGTTATTCAAGTGTTGTTCAATTGTTTTATGATAGCAAATTGTTGAGTCTCTTTTAGCCAACAAGGAGTTATTGTAATTGTTGTTCCTATTGTGTAAGAACAAGATTGCAAGCCTCTTTAGCTGCAAGCTCTTGTTCCAGGCATGTTAGTAGTAGATTTTGTTCCAAAAGTTTGAGAAATAAAATCATGAGCCTCCTCTGCCTTGATATAACGTCTTAGATTTCCATCATTTGTGTTATGCTTTTATGATCTTAATTTCAGCTTACATTGAAGTGTGAAGAATGTTTGTTGGAAAAGAGTTTATTGAAGCACTTTGTCAAAGAATCAACCTTGTTCATTTCTAGTTTTTCTTGCTCTGCATATTACTTGAGAAGTTATAAACGTCTTTAGCTTAAGTTAGTCATAGTTGAAGTTCTTAAATCAGAAAATCTCACAGCTGCGGCGTTTGTGTTTAATAAACCTTGTGCTCTAGCTGATCAAAAAGATAGGCAACTTAGTTTTTAGTTTACTTTCTTTCAACACCATCAGCAAGAGGGAGCTTCCCCTCCTAATTTGAAGAGTAGTTTTACTGTGCATAGCTGTCAATTTCAAATACGCATTCCAGAGGTGTGAATTTAAACGCCAACAGAAGTCAATTATAAAAATCAAATCAAATAAACTATAGTAAAATGTTTTTAATCTCCACATAAAAGTCCACATCATAGTTATTGCACAAGCAGTGGTTATGCAAGCGATTGTTGCATAATTAGTTGTGCAAACATATCTTTGAACTATTTCGAACAGCATAGCCGATAAAGATTTTATATAAACTCAGATTGCTTGTGCCCTACACATTTTGAGGCAATTGTAACCCATTTTCCAAAGAAATTTTTAATGGTAAAACCAATTCAAGTATATTAGATAAAATAAAATTTCTCTTAAAATGTCATCAAATTTTTCTATGATATTTAATCTAGAGCTTTAACAATTTCATCCCCTTTCCACCCATGCATCCATCTTTTTTCCAATAAAAATGGGGGGCTGGTGATGTTTGAGGACGGCCATCAACTTTAAGTTGGGGAAGCAATTTTCATCTAAGTTCTATGAGGAGAAAATTGAAAAACAATTGTGGTACATATCAAGGTGGAAAAGAAAATCATGAAGGTGTATTCAAAATGATTAAGGTAAATATGACGAAAGTTTATTTGAAATGATGGCACAAAGTTCAATGTAAAAGGTATAATTAAGATATGTGCTACTTAGAAAGAAATCATAAGGCACCGCCATTATATGTCACCATCACACCTGCACACCTGGCAAATTTGTAAATCTATCTTTTGGAAAGAATTCTTTTCAAATAATTTCTCACACAAAATCCTTCAAATTTGCACACCTGTGAACCATGTATGAATTCGCCAAGGATTGGCCAGGTGGGTTTTCGTCCACAAAAACCAACAAAGAACCCAAAGGTTTTCAACCTAGGGTTTGTTGAATTAAAAGCAAAAGCTCTCAAAGCTCTCCAAGAAAATAACAAGTCAAGAATATGCAAATGATCTCTCAAATCTCCTTTTTAAACCCTCCTGAAACTTTTGGAAAACCAATTATAAAAACCGCCTATTAAATATTAATTTCTTTCTACTCATAAAGTGACTTTATAATATCTTATTTTATATTCCAGCTCATAAAGTGGCCCACTTAATAAATATTTCGTTGACATAAAATAAAGTCAATTTATTAAATTAACCAAGGTTCAACTTTTAATTAATTAAATATAAATAATCCCAAGAAGTTTAGGACCATTTAAAATTTAATTAATTAATTATTCCCTTAAAATACCCGACTTAGCCTACAAGAATAAAATAGGGTAACAGTCTCAGATAAATGATTCATTCGGAAAATGGGGACATTACATATAGTATGGGCTTGAGGTGCACTAGCTTTCCACTTTCATCTAAAAGGGCTTATGTGTTAGTTAAACAAGCATAGGAAGTATAAACATGCAATAGTGTATGTCTAATGGTTGGAATTGACAAACTAAGTCTATGCATCAGGTCTTGGCATCACAAATCTTTTTCCAACAAGTTTCATAGGTCCATCGGAGAGGTGGGTAGGTGATTGTACTCACATGGTTGGGATCATCTTGCACCTCTCCAATAGAAGCTGAAATTCCACTATTAGAGGCTGACAAGATCAAGATCAGCAATAGAACAAAGGAGGTTGTATCATTACTTAACCTTAGAGTACGTGTAATATATTTGTATATAAAGTTTTAGACATAGATGTTTTCATTGTAATATCATGACTTCTATAGTCAATTATTACTTGTACTCTAACTGTTAAAACATAAACTATGTTCCAAAAATGATCAAGCTTACAATATTCATGATTAAAAATAATTATTCCACTTGTTGAATTATGTAATTAATGGTTATAATTATGAATTTGGGTTATATAAGTGATGTATGTTGTAGCAAAAAAATTGCAATAACCAGTTGGGTTATTACAAACCTTTAAATACACATTACTATTCCCTATTCACTATTTGCAAATCCAACTTATGAAAATCCTTGACTTTATTTATTTCCAAGGATGCCACAAGTCAACAAATTACACCATAGAAAAGTGTGCTTTAAGATTTTGTTAAGATGTATTATATGCCTATATTTGATTGAAATATGTTCAAGTTAATGACCATATAAGATAGTCAAAAATTGTAATGTCCCCTTTTCAGGCCTAATTAGTTCGAAGACCATTAGCCAAGTGGTAAGGCAAGGGGACTCCAAAGATCTTGGAGGACACAATTTCAAAGTTACAAGGTTTCTTTTGTTGGCAATGAGTTCAATGGGCAATACTAGTTTGAATGACACTCTTTGTAGTGTTTCCAGACTTTTGGGGTGTTCTCCAAACTTTTTGGAGAGCATGTCTATTTATAGTAAGTCACCATATTGGCTTCTATTATTCACCTAATGCCTCAATATCATACTAGCGTGGTCAAAATTGGATTCAGATGCGTTTCGGGATTTTCTATAACTTGGGGTGAAATAATTAAATTATTAACTTAAGTTATAATGTTTTATCATTATTTTTCATAACTTAAGTTTAATATCTTTTTGGAAAGGTATTTTAAATTCCCAATTGAACGCCTAGAAGAAATAAGGGGGTCTTGCACATGAAAAAGGTTTTATTTTATTTTAAAAGGGAATTTGTTGGAAAAGGTGAATTATTTTAATTAGAGTTTTCCCTCTCAAAACTCTACAAAAGGAGGCATTGGGGCTCATTGTTGGATATGCTGAAGATTGATAATGTTATGCTACCAGAATGGCTTTGGTTCTCTTCAATCTTTGAGGATGAAATCCTTCAAAGGTTTCTAGTTCTGGAATTGCAAGATATTCCCTAGCTAGACTGTGGTGTGATTCTAGCCAAGAGTCACCATCGGAGCTGATTCGAAGTTTTGTAGTTGGTTTCTTTCAGTATGGATTATTTTGATGTGTTTTAGATTTGCAAGTGTTTTGGCGAGACTTTCTTACAGCTGCAGAGTGTTAGGTGTTGATTTTTTCTTGGAGTTTGCTTGCTGGTCGTACCTCTGCAAGTACAGGCCATACCATCTATTTGACTTGTGCTGATTGAAGTATTGAAGCTATGCTTTTGGGTTTTTTACCAATGTTCTTCCTATGCTAGGTGACCAGGTTGGTGGAGTTGCAAGGGATAAAATGAAGTTTCTATTTTTTTAGCATCAAGTCACCCCCAGGCAGGCTGTACCACTGTAGGAAGGGTTATGAGGGCTCATATCAGACTATTTTGGGCATGTTAATGACTGTTGATCACTCCCTAGGAGGCACCTAGGATGTATGAAGAGATTCTAGGTGATAGAAGGTGTTGGAGAGTATTCCGAAAATTATAAACAAATATTTTACTAGCCGCCCCTGTTCAGTCCAGCCTCTGTTTTTAGCAGCAGCAGGTTTGTAGCAACCTTTTTCAGTGAAGAAGAGTCCCTTTTCAGCATCCAACTTCAGTCCTTTATGAGGTAGTATGTTATTATTTCAAGTTGGGGGACTTGTTTCATCATTTAGCACCTTTGGGGGTGCTTCCAAACAATTTTATTTCATATTGTTAAATGTAACAGCAGTTGCATATTTTGGATTTGGAGATTGGAAAGAGCTAACATTGTAACACTTAGTGGTAGTACCACTAGTGACCTGCTCTTGTTAATTTCTTGTTACTCACCCCACTAAACAAGTGGCTCTTATCACTCACCCCACTGAATAAGTGGCTTTCTGGTACTCACTCACCACTGAAAAGTGGAAGAGTTGTTTATTGGTTGTACTCACTCACCACTAAGAAGTGGAAGAGCTTACTTTGCATTTCATTATTGTATATGCTTTCCCATGGCAAAGTGGAACTGCCCAGCTAACCCCATTGGATTCATGGATGTTATTTTCAGCTGCTCAATTCAAGTATAATTGTAATCCTGTACACCGTATGCTCTCACCTCACCCACATTGGGAACCTTGCTGATCAAAAAGTGGAAAGGAAACCTGTTTAGCATTTTTCATTCTGTTGAGCTAACAAGTTTTTCAAAAAAATTGTGGTTACTACAAAAACTGAAGTATCATAGTTGACTCCTATTAGCATATATTTGCACATGTAATCCCTCCTTGTCAAGTTCCTAGATCACTAGCGGAAAAAGAGGCTAGAGGATGAAAAGCCGAAAGCAACGGATTACATTATTGTTCCTCCCCTCTACTAACAAATACTTAAAGGTGCGTGTGTACTAAGTGGGTCCCCTTGCCTTGTAATTTACCGAGATACATGAGTAAAAATATCATTAAAGTAAATGACCGACCTTTTTGAGATAACTTTAAAATGCACACATGTCAAATCCCATGAAAATTAAAAGGTAAAGGACCTTTTTTCACAATTTAAAGTTTTCAAATTTATTTAAATTATAAATAATTTTATCAACACAAATTTTAGCTTGTTGAATGTTCTTGAAGTCAGATTTGTTTATGGTATTATATATCTAAACTCTAAACCCTAGTATAGTTTGGAGTTTGGACTCTAGGAGAATATACAAGTAATTCATAATAATGCCCTCTTTTGACTAAGATTATTAAAGTTACCCTTCTATCTTTCCAGAAATTAAAATAATCGCTGACCCAAGGAGACTTCAAAAGGTTCGTTGGAATTTACTAAGGGAAATATTAAATATAGTGATTCCATATTAATGACATAAGGTGGCACTAACATATGGGAAATTTCAATTAACCACTAAAGGCAGTGATCATTGCATTAATTAAGGAAGTCAAAACAAAAAGGCAACACTTGGATTTAAAAAGGGTGCAATATTACAAAGGTTGTGACTATTCACCCCACCATGTAGGATACAGTGTTCCATGGAAACACATTTCCCCCCCTTTTGGCCGTGTTTCGGACACTGGGACGTGGGCGCCACCCCTTCCCCCAAAACAACACAAAACCATCTAATTTGGTGATTTCAGTCACATTTTGAAAGACTGATTTTTTTTGCAGCAAGCTGAAGAGGAGGAAAAACTTGTAGAAGTTTGATTGAAGGAATGAAAAAAGTGATTGCAAGTGTGATAGGAATGAGAAGGAGCAAGAAGAAGAGGAGAAAGAGGATTCTATTGCATTTTGGAGAGATTTTTCAAGCACAAAGTAGGGTTTTTCAGATTTCTTGTTTTTTTTGTTTTATTTTCTGATTTTCATTTTTCAATTTTTTGTTTGTTTAACTTTAAAGTTTAAACTTGTTTTCTTTTCTTATTCATCTCAAAATCAGATTTGATATTGAATCTTGAGGGCAAAATGATGAAGATGAATGAATCATTCATCATTTTGCCCTCAAGATTCAACATCAAATTTTATTATTTAATATTTTTTAATTTTAATTTTTAATGGCAAAGTATAAATTGTAAATTTGTTTTCAAAATTAAAATTTCAAATTTGTATTTCAATTTGTAAAAACTAGGTGATTTTTATTTTATTTTTATTTTTGTGAAATCTGCGATTATCACTTTCACAATGAGCTCAGACATGAGTGGGGATGAGATGAAATCCATTCTCATAGTGAACATGATTCAAAATTTGAACTTGAGGATGAGGGGGGTGACCATGGGGCTTATCCTGGAGCCCAATCTAGTTCCATGGTGAGTGCACCAGCTAGTACAGGTAGCCCTTTAGAGTTGTTGGCAAAGTATGCTAGGGGTGTTTTTGATTCTAAGTCTCCTCTCAAACTATTTGCTTCAAGAATACAAGGCACAACACGTTCAGGTGGGGGAACAAGGAAGTGGAAGTGCAACATTTGTGAGACTGAATGGTTTGGTAGCACCACTAGAGTGAATGCACACTTTCTTTTTTGGACAGGAAAAGGTGTGGAGCATTGTAAGTATTTGAAGGATCCTAAAATTATACATTATAGAATTGGGTTTAACAAGCTTTGGGGCGTTCTAGATGACACAAATATTTCAGTCCCTACTACTTTGTCTGCTAGGGCAGCCCTTCAACACATCCATCATGCGCCACATACTTCTCCTCATGCTTCGCAGACGGGAGGAATGATGTTTGGATCTCCATCCACTTCCACTTCTAGTGCTGCTAGGGGGACAGGGAAATACAAGTTGCAGACATCGTAGAGTAACCCCATAGCTGATATGTTTAATGTGCAGCTGAGAGATGAGATAGATGAATCGATTGGCAAGTTCTTCTTTGCCAATGGCATTCCATTTCATGTTACACGGTCTCCTTATTATAGGGAGATGATGGCTATGGTGGCGAAGGGAGGAACATCATATGTGCCACCAGGTGAGACGTAAATGAGGACCTCAATCTTGGATAAGTGCTATTCCAAGATCAATATTTTGATGGAGAAGATGAAGGCATGTTGGGTGGCATCTGGGTGCAGCATAGTTATGGATGGGTGGATGGACATTAGCCACCGTCCACTCATCAACGTCATGGTCACATGTGCATAGGGCCCATACTTCCTTAGAGCAGTTGATTGTATAGGGCATTGCAAAGATGCTGATTTTCAATTTCAGGTCCAGAGGGAGGCTATTGAGGAGGTTGGGTCACAAAATGTGGTCCAAGTAGTCACATATGCAACCCATGTGTGTAGAGCAGCAGGGAGACTCATTGAGGCAGCCTATAGACATATTTGGTGGACCCCATGTTGTGTGCATGCCATGAACAATGCACTCAAGGACATGGGGAAGATTGATTGGATTAGAGGAGTGGTCACCGATGCGAAAGATGTGCAGATGTTTATCTGCAACCACCACACTTCACATGCACTCTTTAGGACCTTCGCGAAGGAGTTCTTGAAACTAGTTGAGACCAGATATGCATCCTATTTCATTCTCTTGGAGAGAATGATTGAGTTGCAAGAGGCATTGCAACTCATGGTTATGACTAATGAGTGGAATAGGTGGGCCGAGGCCAAGACAACGCAGGGGAGAAGTGTGAAGGAGATAGTGAAGAGTGATGTGTTTTGGACTGATGCGAAATACATTGTCTCCATCATTTCTCCAGTATTCCAGGTTATCAGATATGGGGATGGGGATGCAACTAACCTTGGAGAGGTGTATGAGTGCATCGACTCTATGCTTGACCAGATGAGGGCTGCTGTGCAAGAGAAGGATCCCTCTCTAGCATTCTACAATGAGTACATCCGGCCAATCATTCAGTGCAGATGGGACAAGTTGAACACTCCTTTGCATATGGCTGCCTTTGTCTTGAATCCTAAGTGGTACAAGGCTAGACCGGGTAGAGTGACACCGATTCAGGATGATGAGGTGAAGGCGGGTTTCTTTAGGTGCATAGAGAAGATGTATGATTCTAGAGATGCCGGCACAATTCGCACTGAGTGGACCAAATTTGCTACTCTTAGAGGCTATTCAGATGCAGCAAAGATGGATATAGAATCTATGGCACAGGAGGACCCACTTTTGTGGTGGAATTGTCATGGTCTGAAATCTTTGACCACCACTCTAGCTATCCGTCTGCTATCCCAGGTTTCCAGTTCTTTAGCTGCTGAGAGGAATTGGTCTACATATAGCTTCATCCACTCTCTTAAGAGGAACAAACTTACCTCTAAGAGAGCAGAGAAGCTTGTGGCTGTACACAGTGCTTTGCGTCTCATGGACCGCAAGACACTTGGGTACAAGGAGAGTCCAGCAGCACAATGGGATGTGGAGCCAGAGGAGCCTTCACAGATTGATGAGGATAATCCTACCACTTCAGATGCAGGGCTGGTTGGTTTGAGCTTGAGGGATCTTGACGTTGTGGAGTCCAACAGTTCCAGTGATGAGGAGTTTGCAGATGAGTAGAGGCCTCCCTTCACTACATTTTGAGTTTTGACATTTTGGCATTTTGTCTTTTGTAATGCTATTGCTATTAGTATCTATATTTACTATTTGGCATTTGCTACTCATTGTAATGATGAATCATGTAATCATCTTTATAGACTTTGTGATATCTCATATGACATCAGATATTCATATTTTCGATATAATAGAAATCTTCAATTTGACAATTTCATTTGTCAAATTTTATTTAGCAATTAGCATTCAAGAAATATTCGTATTTAGATTTAGTATTTCAAATTTTGCTATGTTATAATTTTACTAATTTCCTATAGTTTCATTTGAAATGTAATTCTTATACTGTTATATTGTTATACATCTTTTCAAAACTAGTTTTTCAAGTACTATAAGTATATGTATAACTATGTCAGCACCACCACCCCGCCACCCCCCTGCCGCTGTCCCCCCGCCGTCCCCAAACTTAGGCCCTTTGTTCCCCCGTCCCCGAAACCCGTTCCGCGTGTCCCCAATGCCCGTGGAAGACTGGTTATTTTTCAGATCAGGTCACTGGATATACCCTATAATTTGTAATTTCATCATCAGCAATAAATGCCATGTACTCATGATCAGTTCTAATTTACCGTTTAAACTCAGATTGTTATCTGTTTGATTATGTGCCAGTTGTGTGTGTGTGTGTGTCTGAGTTGTAATTTTCAAACTTTATTAAGCACGAAAGTGAAGTGAATAGACAGATTTGCTTTTATACCACTGTGAGTTGGAGTGTGCAGATCTGAATTTCTTGAAAACACCCTGTTGATATGGGTTAGAGCAGCAAGGAAAAACCATAGGGACATAACACAAACTCCAATGTCATAATAGATATTCATTGTTCAATATTAAAATAATACAATTAGTAATCAGCATTGTATGGGTCTTCATCAAGGCCAACATCATTATCATCGTCAACATTAAATGATATAGGTAGATTAGAAGAACCACATGCAGCCCCACCAATTGATATTTTTATAAAAATCCAGAAAAAATCGTCATCTTACCTATGTATGGCATAAAAATTATACTCACTCATCATAAGAATTTGTAACCTAAGTTAAGTTGGTTATCAGTAAATGGCATTAATTAATTAATTATTAGTGTGGAAGCAGCATGAATACCCCTGGTTTGAGCAGCAACGGTTCTGAATGTTTGCTAAGAGTGATGTACATAAAACATTCCAGATCTGAAGTTTGTATGTGGAAAATGTTCTGATAGAAATTAGGATCTTAGGATACTAATCATTATAAACAAAACATAAACTAAATAAAATGAGAACTATACAAGCATAAATTTTACACATTACACAAGATATACACGGGGAAAACCTTTTCAGGTAAAAAATCCCATAAAGCATCATTTTATTAAAACATTTACAAAATCGGTCTATTATAATATAGACCGAATCTAGGGACACTCACCTACATACTTCCACATGGCCAATAATACCTCATGTGCATAGTGATATAAATCACTATAAATCTCCAAATTTTTCCCCTTTCAAATGAGAGAGAATCTCCTTAAATATAGGAGAAAGGGTGCCATAATACCTGAAGGGGTTATTTGTCACTCCTATTCAACAGCCCCGATTCATAAATGATTAATATTCTAATAGCATTAGACTATAATTATTTTAAATGGGATATGACCCCTAATAACATTATGTTCTAACATGTTCCAGCTTGGCCGTGCTCCTAATAACATTATATTAGAACAATATATAAATGTTATAAGGGAATGACCCCTAATAGCATTATGTTCTAACATGTTCTAGCTTGGCGGTGACTCCTCTCGAAGAATGCTGTTTGCTGTTTCCTGACTCGCCAAACACAAAGCAAATGATAATGACCATTGTTTTGGATTTATAGTAGAGATTGTATTGAGCAGAATCATGCGGTGGGGTTATTTGATTGACAGATCAAGACATGCTAGGAAAGTCATGGAATGATGTGCACCTTCTTCAGATGAAGCCATGCATGCAGTCTGCTCTTTTTCATACAGTAAAACACTTTTCCAACAAGGATATTATGTATTTCAGAAGAGACCCACAAAATTAATAAACAACTTGTTACACCCTCAAGGTACACTTGGTTCTCAGCCAACGAGGCAGCAAGTTATTCTTGGTTCTTAGCCAATAGGGAAGACTGTGGTCATTTTTATATGGAGAAAAGTTATATTTATTAATAAGATAGTTTGAGAAACTGCATTATCTTTTTACAAACAAAAAGAAACTGAAAGATGATGGGAAGTCATAAAAAGTCCTTCCCACGGGGAAGAGAAAACTAGGAAAATATAATTAGGATCTCTTTAGATTAGAGACAGCCATTGAATATTCTATTTTGGTGCTCATTGTTACAAGAGCATATTAGAATATACAAAACAGCAGTTAAACATAGATTTTGAAAAGAGCAAAGATCTTGGAATTGCAAAGAAATTTTCAAAACCAGTACCCCCATATGTCCTCAATTTCCTTGGTTGTGTGGTGATGCTGGTTCCATTTTGTAGTGTAGTCATTGGAGATGCCATTGGGAATCCTTGTTGTACTCATGTGCATTTTGTTATCATAAGTTGGGTTTTGCTGCATAAGGTGTTGTCTCTTGGAGTTTTCTTGCTGGTTTTTCTATCAACTTAGAGTTGATATTTGTTTTGATGCTTAAACATGATTATCAACTTCATTTTGTTTTTTTTTTTAATATTTTGCAATTTTTGCATGTGACATCTCCTTCCCTAGATGGCCATCAAATTTTGGAGTGGGACATACAACACACCCTGCTGCCCTTGTTATGTGGAAAAAGTGCACAAAAACCTTGGTATAGCAACCTCTGTACTCTTTTAGACACTTATGACATGCCCATTTGTAACCTCCACCACCTTGAATTTTGTCAAGAATGGTGACATATTTTCATGATGGAGATTTAGGATCTGGTTGATCATTTTCTTATTGTTTTCTTGGACATCAGATGATGATGATGCCATGATTAATATTGTACATTAATTAAAATTTTAATAAAACATAAATAGTTATTAGCTGATTTAGCTAATCTAATTTTAATAATTTATAATATATATTTAATATTTATTAGTAGTTTCACAAAAAGAATGTTCAAACCAGGGACCTATAATTAAGTTAACAATAATGTCATTAAAATTATATTAAAATAAAATAAGTAAAATTTAAATATAAATTAAAAATATTTAAATATATTAAAAATAAAAATTTAAATATACTAAATTTAATAAAGAATAATAATTTCAACTTAAAAAATAAAAATTCACTTTCACATTTAATTTTTTCAATCTTAATTAAAAATTATAATAAAGTAAATATAAATTAAAATAATATTAAAATTTAAATATTAATAACTTAGTAAAGTATAAACAATTAACTATAAATGGATAAATTTGAGTTATATGTAAAGAATAATTTGTTTAAAATTTTTAAATCTCTAACGTTTAAACAACATAATATAAATATAAAATTATAAACAAATATTTTTTAAAAATTTGTAATAACTATAAAACAACATTGAACATAATATAATTAGAAATAATAAATATAAACAATTTAAATTTATGCATACCTCTAGATTGGTTGAGAACGAGAATAAATTAGAATGCGTAGAAGTAAAAAAATTGAACAGAATGGTTAGTGATTGCATGAGAATGAATCAGAACACCCTAAAAAATTAAACAATTTAGAAAAAATTAAAATGCATAGAAAAAAGTACGGTTGTGTTGGAACAACACCTAGAAAAAAAGGGTCACTGAAGTAGGGAAACTAAACATTTGTGTTTGTAATTCGCATGCAGGTTTATTTAAAGAAAAATAATCTTTTTTCTTGTTTTTAGGTTTTTTATTAATTGTACCAAGATTCATGTCAGATTTAAAAAAAATCCGAATTGTGCAGTATTTGGTGTGGCTGGAAAAAATCAAATTGTTGGCACGCGTGGGTTTGATATCCATCTCATATCTGCATTGTATCATACTTGTATTTGTACTGAGTATGGTAGTATGCACACTTGAGGAGGGGTTGGTGTATTCAGCAACATTGGTTTACTTCCTTTCAATTTATTGACTTTATTTTGATATCAAAACAAGTCCATGTCTTACCATATTTCATGGAGGAAGAGTATATTGTCACCTAGAGCTTGTAGATGCGAATGCAATTAATTTTTATGTGTGAAAGTGCCTTGGAGTTGTGTCTATTTTCCTACATGTATTATACATCAACAAAAATGATCTTGTGTGCTACAGAAGCTAAATGTGCCTACCCCACAAAAAAATTAACCATTAACACCTATTCTATCCTTAATCATACTTTGATTGTTGTTGCTTTTCAAGTGGTGTAACTTAGAATTTACTACGTGAAGAAGCTTTGGATGGTGTAGAAGGGTTCTAGAGAGCTCATCATAACATAGTAAACAAAAACTAGAGGTGGAGTACAATAACAATCACATAAGCAATTGTGCACAATAGATGTTAAATGCAGGATTATTTAATTTCCAAAGGGTTGAATATCAAGGGAGTTACTTATACACATTCTTTGAGTACATTTTTGTCATTTCTGTAGTCATTTATTAAATTATACTTAGTATGTTAATTTTTTAATATAATTTTATGCTTGTTTGCATAATGATTAAGACTTTAGTAAAAGCATTAGAAATTTATTATGAACTATGTGAAATAAGATGGACTTATTACTAGTACAGATTTTAAAAAACTAATTGAAGTAACTTAAAGCACAAATTATTCAAATTATCTAATTATTAATCCAAATTATTTGACATGTATGGACATTATTCATAGCCTAGATTATGGGGAACAAGTTTAAATTATTTAATATCTATGTACTCCTAGTCTAGTTTAGTTGGAAAAGAAATTCTCTCTAGTCCAGTTTTGAAATATCCCTGACTGATTTTTTTGTTTGTTTTTTTGGTATTTTTGACAAATATTTGACAAAATACCAATAAACAAAGATGCAAGGAACTGATTTTACTTCAATCAGAAAAACAAGAACATATAGTTGCTGTTTTTCAAGAAAGCATATAAACTGCATATAACCTTAAGAGAGTTGGTACAAAATTACTAATCCAGATTTACTGTACCAATCACATAGTAACTGGCAACATCATCAAATGGGCTCTATACACAGCTGTTACATATTTAGTGGTGTGATTTCCAGAATACTAAACTGAAACCACAAAAATATGGCTTGCGTAGCAATGTGACTCGGTTGAATTAAAAAATAACCTGAAATTTTTCCTTAGAATGACCTGTCAACAACTGCTACATCTTCTACAACTTCAATTACCCTCCTCTCACATGTGTACAATTTGTTAAGGTGATAGATGGCTGGTGTGCAGGTTTGCACAACTCAGAACAGGCCATAAACTAGTGCGGCCGGGTAGAAAGGTCATAGACCCTCAATAAATGAATCGCCTCCCTCAAATAAACTCATGCCCTTCTCCTATCTGTTGTGTGGCCAGCTACCAAATTGGTACAGCCATTTCTTGATAAAATACACCACAAAATGCTAGGTGCCAGGCAGATATGAGGCTTAAATGGTACAGCCAGGTCAGAAAACTTCAATAAATTGATTGATGTTTGTACAACAAATGATTTTGCATATAATCTCTAACTTCTCCCAAAATTGGAACTATATTCACAAATTTGGAAATGATTTATTAGCTATTCCACCTATTTACACACATACCTTCATAAATCCTCTATTTTTCCACTAGGTGAATTTTGGATGAATCCACTTAAGTGGCTAAGAGGGTTTCCATCCTCAAAACTGTTCTTTGCCAAAGGGTTTTCGTTCTAGGGCAAGATACATGAATAGTTGCTCACTCTCAAAGTTTGGACTTGAAAAATAAAATGCCAAGAATGAATTTCTCTTCTCAAACTCTCTTTTTTATACTACTTTTTATATAATTGAAATATTATATTCATTTTCTCCCTCAAAGTGATTTTTTTTAAAAAATTGACTCTACTTTTGGGCTCCAAATAAGTCACTTTTTAACAGTGTTCCACGGGGATGCATCCCCGCCCCTAACCTCTTTTCCCCGAAATGCTGACCCCCTATCCTCAAAGTATTTTTTGGTAAACTATTTTTTAAGTACTATATATATTTGTACCATCAGCCCCATGCTGTCCCCCTGCTATCCCCAAATCTAGGCCCTTGGTCCCCCTGTCCTTGAAACGTTGCTCCCCCACCCCCCGAGACCTTGTGGAACATTGTTTTTAATAAATTGCCCAACTTTAATAGAATTATTAATTAAATATAAGTGTCCATAAAATGAATGTCTTTAGACAACTTAATTTAATTAATTAATTATTCCCTTGACACATCCCTATTAGCGTACGAGAATTAAATAGGCTAAGGGTCTTTGCCGATTGTTCATGCTTGCAAAGGGGACAGTACAAGTTTGTGGCTATAAACCTTGATTATTTGAAATAGTTCATTATACCTTCAATTGAGAATTTTATTTTTTAGTATTTGTTCATGACAGTATTTCGGTATGGATTCCAAATTCATATTTGTGATTTTAGTCAATGTAGCCTCTGTAATTTCTCTCCAATATGGTTTTGAGTGCATTGAGAATAGGTAAATTGTATACATTTAAAGTATTTTAATCTATATTTCCTCTATATTTTTGTAACTTATATTTAACTGTGGTAATCTAAGTACAGGTTTGTGCTAAATGCTATAAAGGCAAAAGAATTCTATCGACGGGATGTGAACTACATAGTCAAAGATGGGCAAGTGCAAATTATAAACGAGGTGTGGTAACTAGATACTTATTTACTGAAGGATGTTTTTCAATTTGCAATATTTTTTTCATTTCCTATGTTTACACTTTTGGAAAAGCATCTATATGTGTTTGAAGCATCCGATCAATTATATAATCTAGTAAATGCATCCAAAATCAGTCAAACAGAAGGCAGTGATGTAATTGAGGCATAAGTTGGAAATTGATAGCCATCTGAGGTCTAGTATCTAGATGCAGGAAACTAGTGATCATGAAAAATACATTTATGCCTAGCTGTGAATGGAGACATCAATGAACACCTTAAATAATACACTTGGATTTGAGATACTCAATATGGAAATGAATTTGCATCATATCCACAATCTTTGGAATATCCATGCATGTGAGTCTGCTTGGTATTCATTCATTAGTGTTTGCTAGGCATGATGGCTATTGAGAAACAAGTATCCAATATTTATGCTAAAATTGGTATGTCAACATCAGCAAGTGGCTTTGTTGGACCTAGGTGGTGCTATGTGACTTTTTCCCCAAGAAAAGAAATAGTTATGAAATCCCTTTAGAATTAAAAGGGAGAAAAAAAAAGAAGTTACGATCCTTTGGTTAAAATAGAGATTAATACAAATATTTATATAAAACCTCCTTTTAAAGGGGAAGAATTTAAATAAATATTAAAAGGAAACTTTTGTGAAAGAGTGTGATGGTTTAGAAACCACCCTTGAAAAGGCTATATAAAGCATTCATGTGAGACTTGGAGAGGGAAGAAGAAGGTGGCTTGGTGAGCTATGTGTCCAACTTGGGGTACGGGCAACACTTGGGACTGTCTTGGCAAGGGCTGATGCTTGGGAAGCATGTGTATTGGTTCTGAATAAGAACTAGTTCCTCCTAGAGTATACCATAGTTATGAGGGACAAAACCATTGAAATATTTTTTGGGTGAGAAGGACCATTCCAAGTGCATTGTTTCAGATAAGTATTGGAAACCCTTGATGTTAAAAGATATTGAGAATATTATATATAAGAATTTGATGATAATATGATTAAATTATGTGGTTGTGTTATTGAACTTACTATGTTAATTATTTAATTTAGAATTCTTTCCAAATTATCACATGTATAGTTTACATTGGTTATTTTATATCAGTTTTTCACATCTATTTTAATAACATTACATCTTGTAAATTACATCAACTTTAATATTTAATCTATAAAATTCTCAACTAATACTTAAATAACTCTTAAGAGAAGAGTGGCATTACAGGTGGTAACACTAAATTTAGGTGCTCAACATTCCTCTCTAGTCTGAAGTCTAGTACCACGTCAATTACTGTTACTCACAGAGTAATGCATACACATGATACAATTGTTCACTTTGGAAAAACTGGGACTTCAAATCAAGAGTGGAGCAAAGATAATTGTTATTTCTTCCCTTCCACTACCATTGGTCATAGTTGTTAAAGGGCACTCTGTTGATTTTTGTAGACACGGTGATGGTACTTCTGTTGGTGTATGTGCTATTTCATGTGGTTCATACAATGAATTGTTATAGTACTTGGGGTGGGTGATGTAGTGTTTCGTTGCAAGATTAATGAATGCTATGGGGTGAAAAAGGCAAGATTAATCAATACATGTTTCACACATTCCACATTTATTCTCCTCTCGTACAACTCATTCAAGTCTATCAACCTCCGTTTCAGACTGTCTTGGTTTTCTAGTTTATTTTTCAACAGTAATCCTGATACTAAGTACCAAATTATCCATTTAGATGGTTGCCTTCTGACTCTACATGAGTTGGAAGAGGGTCTAATCATATGTCACATTATAAACCCTTTTATTGGCTTATAAGACAGATGGCAGTGTCTTCCCTTTTTTAATAGACATGGTAATGGCACTTCTGATAGTATATGCGCCAATCCATGTGGGCCACACAACAAATTCTTCTTTCATCCAGCTTGTTGGAAGTTCATCAAGATTTGCTTAAGAATTTTAAGGTATCCAAATTTATTTTATATTACTACTGAAAATACCCTACTACATTAGAAGCTAAAGTATGAGAGAAGAATAACAATTGATACCAAGAATGGTTGCACAAGTTTGTAACAATTGATCCTTTATTTCAGTATAGGAAGGACTTACCATACATCAGCACCCCTTTCTTGATTGGGGAAGTACTTTTTGAAGAACCAATAGTTGTTGGTTAAGACACAACTGTTGGGTCTAACTGTATAGAACCATTTGATAATTTACACTACCTTAACTGACAATTCTGATAACTTACTGATCCAAAATGGATTTGGAAAATTTATTGAGACACAGGAACAGTACAGAGAATTTGGATGCAAAAATAGGAATAAAACACGGAAACAGATACAGAATGCAGCAGGATGGGAAATCAATCATGGTGTTCTGGACGGGACCATGACCATGCTATCGCCCAACTTGATATTTGGAATGTGAACCATACAATTGCTATTTCAACTTCCTGTGCATGTGAGAATTCTTCTAGGACCCAGTAGAACCCTGCTGTTTGCAAAAATCTGTAAAGGATGTTGTAACTTGGTTCAAGATCATCTTTTAAGATTTGAGAGAATAGGAGAAATATTGTAGAGTTCAGTTGTTCATAGTAGAAAGGAGATAAACAGGAGTAGAGGGAAAAAAGAAGTCTCACATGTAATTATCTTCCCATGATAATAAAGGAAGGTAGCAAGGCCATTGCCACTTTCACAAAGTTGGTTTTTCCTCCACATTGGTGGTTTCCATGATAAAAAATGAGCTTTTGTGCAAGTTGTTGCAAGTTTAATTTCAGTTTTGATTACAAAATTATCTTTTCTTTAGTGAACTTCATTTGCATAAGTGGCAAGTAATTTGATTATTTTGTAATTCTTGAATTCTGAATTTTAATAGTTTATGGATAATTTTTGGTATTAGAGTGTTTTGGTTCTTGTGGGCTTGTGTAAGGTTTGTATGACAGTGACGACAAGAGCTCAAAAGGTAGCCATGAATGAGTTGAATGCAAGAGCATATGCATTTGAAGGCCACATGAAATACATCATGGAAAAACAACAATGGTTTAGGCAATAGTAATAGCATTTGGGTATGCAACATTATTAAAGTATTAATTATAATATTAATGGTCATCTTAGCTTTAGTTAGTCGTTAGTTTACTTTTAGTTAACTTAGTTAGCTTTTAGTAACTTCTGTTTATGCTTCAGTTTGTTTTAGCATCTTTTTGTTATTAGCTCTAGTTTGCTTTAGTTAACGATGGTTTCTTTTTAAAAACATCGTCTTGTAACTTTCTTTGTGAGTATTCCTCTCCTTTAGTATATATAGAATAGTGAATATTGAATATCAATTATCATTTCATGGTATCAGAGCTTAGGCTCAAACTTTTTTGGTGAATTTTTTAGTAATAAAAATTCGTTGTTTTCTAAGGATTTTTAAAAAATTTCTTAGATGTTTTTGCTCGGTTTTAAATTTTTTTTCAATTTTAATGGTTAACTCGGAAAATTGAAAAATTATTCCAGAAGGTTTTTGGCAGATTTTTTTATAAAATTTGTGAAGTTTTTTTTAGCCGTTCTATTTTTTTAAAGAATCGAAGTAATTTTTGAAGAAAATTTTTGAGAATCGATTTTTTGGAAATTGAAGGGTTTTTTCAAAGCCGATTTTTGAAGGGTTTCTGAAGCAGATTTCATGGAAGATTTGAAGGAAAATTTTCAAGGGTTTTCTAGTGAAAAATCGTGGCATCTTTTTTGAAGAATTTTTTGATGGTTTCTAAGGCGGATTTTTGAAGAAAATTGTGCCTCTTTTCTTCTGCAAATTGCGGGCTTCTATTGAAGATTCTTTTTGGGGGCGATTTATAGAATTGCGGGTTTTGCTATTGTGGGCGTAAAGGTTTTGAAATTGGATTTCCAAGTTCGTGCTGCCAATTCTGCAGAATTTGGGAAGGTTTTTTTGCATTGTGCGATTTGAGATTCTTCGAAGGAGAGATCGTGGGTTTATTTGGTGCCACTTTTTTTTTTTTTTTTCCTGTGCGTCGTGTTTCTGAGCTTTTTTGAAGCCGCACGTCCCTAGAAGGCATATATTTTCTGTTCGTGGCTGCAACTTGGGGATTTTTTGGCAATGTTTTTTTGCATTTTCTCACTGTCTGTGACTTCCACGATCTTCTGGATTTTCAACATTTTTTTGACGCGATTTTCTAGGTGTTTTCATCATTATTTCTGGGCAATTTTGTAAAAATCGTGTTCTTCACTGTTTGTGGGCTTTCACAGTTGTGTTCTCTTGGCTGTGCGACCACTTTTTTGTGGGTATTTTCATGGAGTTCGTGGGTTCCCTGCTTTCCTTGTGTCGGATTTTGCTTGTGCCTCCTGTTATGGAAGGAGTTTTCACAGTCGTTTTTTCCTTTTTCTAGAGCTGATTTTCTAAAGTTCGTAGGAAAATTTGAAGTTTTCATAGTTTTTTGACATGATCTTTTACTGATAAAAATCGTGGTTTCATGAAGGGTTAATTTTTGTGCCCGTGCCAGTTTTTTGACAGAATTTTTCTTGTTGAAAAATAAAAATTCTTGCAAAGAGTTTTTTGAATTTTTTCTAAAAATTTACAAGAAAAGTTTTTGAAAATTTTTCTATAAAAATTTTACTGATTTTCAAAAGTTTTTGATACTTTTTTAGAGTTTTTGAAGGTTTTTCTGAAAAATCTTACAATTTTTGACTCTTTTTTAGACGATTTTTGAAAGAAGTTGTAAGTTGTGCTAGCAGATTGTCCAAAGTTTGTGCCAGTTGAGAATTACCTCGTATTTTCGTGCTTTGGAAAATAGGAGGGATGACGTCTTTGCCCAATGTCATGTTAGAAAATACGCAGAGGTTCAATGGAAAGAATTACAACACATGGAAGCAGAGGATGCTTACCATATTTGAATACCGGTGTCTAGATGCGCTTGTTCTATGTCAAAAGTTCATCCCATGGATGTGGGGAAGGATCAGGATAAGTATGATGCAGAAAATAGGGAGGTAGTTATGCTTCTAAAATTATCTGTCACCGATGAGATGTTACCAAAAATACCATTTGGTAAATCTGTTGCAGAGATCTGGAAGCATTTGAAAGATCTCCATGAGACCTCTGACCAAGTTATGTTGTTTTCCGTTATGATGGATGACCAAGTGTCTTTGTAGGAGCACTTGATGAAAATTAAAGATATTCATGGTCAACTGAAGGCCATTGGTCGTATGATGGAAGAGGAGCATATGGTGGTGATCACTTTGAAAAGTTTGCCACGTTCCTACGAGCACTTCATCAAAACGCTCAACATTACATCCACCAATGTTGACTTGAAGTTTGATGAGCTGTGCAACAAACTTTTGCAGCAGGATAGGTGGAGGAAGCAATTTGGGAGTAGCAGTGAGTCTCCCAGTGTTGAACAAGCATTTACTGCCAAGGACATTGGCAAAGGCAAGTCCACTCAGCAGAAAGGACAAGGCAATTCGGAGGAGGGCTCCAAGAAGTCTATTACTTGCCATTACTGTGGGAAGATTGGTCTTTTACAGAAGTATTGCAGAAAGCGGTTGGTTGATGAGAAGTCCAACCAAGAAGAGTCTCAGCAAAGTACTCAAGTGGTGGAGTATACTAAACATAAGGAGTTTGCATATTATGCATTTTGATGATCAACACACCATCAAAGTATGGGTAGACTTAGTTTATGTTTGTAGGATGACCATTAAGGGAGGGTATTGAAGTATTAATTGTAATATTAATGGTCATCTTAGCTTTAGGTAGTCGTTAGTTTACTTTTAGTTAACTTAGTTAGCTTTTAGTAACTTCTGTTTATGCTTCAGTTTGTTTTAGCATCTTTCTGTTATTAGCTTTAGTTTGCTTTAGTTAACGATGGTTTCTTTTTAGAAACACCGTCTTGTAATTTTCTTCATAAGGAGTATTCCTCTCCTTTTGTATATACAAAATAACAAATATTGAATATCAATTATCATTTCAAACATGTGGGTCAAAAATAGTCTTCTGTAAGTAAAATTTAGTTAAAAGTACTTGCCAAGAGATTTGGAATAGTGGAAGTAGATGAAATCAAAGAAGATTTTTGAATGAAGCCAATGAAGAGAGAGGGGAAAAGAGTCCATTTAAAGTAGAAACAAAGGTAAAAATTAAATCTTTTGATAGAAAAATAAATGTGAATTTTTGGATATATGGATTAAACAACTTGGGAGCAAGTTTTATTTTGCATAGGATAATTGGCACAAACATTTAAATTTGGATGCCTTAAAATGGAGGGTCATGCTCTTGTATGGTGGGAAAACTATATTGCAAATTTTAAGAAAAGAAATGAGCCTGTTGTTAACAAATGGGAAGAATCCAAGGAATTAATCTATAGGAATATCTATCCCATAGTACATAAGGTGAGTAAAAAACTTAAATGGATGAACTACAAACAACGTAGCGGTCAAAGTGTGCAGAATTACATTGCAAAATTTTGTTGGCAAGCCATTCCATGGTGAATGGCATGGATCTAGGTGGGGAGGACATGATGACAAAGTATCTTAGTGGGCTTTATTCCCACACCCAAAGGAGAGTAGTTATTACTAATCCAAGGGACTTGGATGAAGCATGTGTTGAAGACTATTATGTGGAGGTGGAGAAGAGGTAGGAAGACAAGTCTTCAATATATAAAGATCAAAATAAGAGCAATTGACAAGCAAAGAAAGTGAACAATTGGTGTGCAAAAAGAGGATAAAAAAGACAGAATCATTGTAGTCATTATAAGATAGATGGAGATGTAATTTCAAAATTTTGGAAACTTCATCCAAAACTATATCCTAAGAATAAGAATAGGGGAAAAGAAAAGATGAAACAATGATATCTATGCTATCTATTGAAGATGATGTTATAGAAATTGGGGATAGGCTAGATATAGATGATAGGCTTGGATGTTATGGCTGGTAAGGAAAAAGATGAACTTGAAAAGATGGACAAACATTTTGTTTTGAAGTTACAAATTAAGAAGAATAGAGTAAATGCATTGGTAAATCTTGATTCACAATGTGATCTAATTTCAAAAATATGTTTAAGTTGCTTCGTCTGAAGACATAGGAACATTTGCATTCATACCCTTTGGGATGGGTGAAAAGGGATATAAAAATTTAACTAATAAAAAGGTGCAAATGTAAAATTTGCATAAATATGTAGTAGATAGATAAGGTTGAAGCATGAATATGTATTTCCCCTTGATGCTCTTGGTATTGTTCTTGGCAGTGCTCATCTTTTTGTTAAGGATGCTATTTGTGAGAGTTGAGAAGTACATATGGGTCAAGGATGGGATTAAATACATAAACAAAAGGCAACAAAGCAATACTAAGTAGCTATGGTAAGTGCTAATCAAGCCATTAAATTGATGTAAGAAACCAATCACTTTTGTTTACTTTTGTTGAAAGATAAGAATGGAGATGGATTAAAATTTCTACCATGACTAACTCTAAAATGAAATGCTTGGATGGAGTCTTGTCATCTTTTCAAGAATTGTTCACAAAGCCAAGGGGATTGATAATAAGAAGGGAGGTGGAGTATGAGATTCAATTCCTACCAGAATCTTTTCCACCTAACATTGGATTGTTTCAACAATCATTACTAGAGAGCAATGAGGTCAAGAGGGAACTTCAGGAGCTATTGGAGCAAGGGGTTATTCACCCTAGCACTTTGTGATGGTGCAAAAGAAAGACGCTTCTTGGAGAATTTGTATTGATTACAGGTTACTTTATAAAATCATTGCTAAGAATAGATATCCTCTTCTAAGGATAAATGATTTATTAGACCAAATTGAAACATTCTAAATATTTTACTAAGTTGAATCTTAAGTCTATTTATCATTATGTGTGAGTAAAAGAGGAAGATACTTGGAAGATTGCTTTCAGAACCATGGTTTAAAAACTAAGACTTGGCAATTACTCAACTGACCCAAAATGTTTAGAAACTAGGGACTTTGCAAAAACTCGGGGAAACTATGCTATAATGAGGCAAATTTAGTGAGCATTAAAAAATAGTAATAATAAATTTTTAAAAATATTCTTCCTAAACACGCATATACTAAATTTATGGAACATATTACTGATCTCTTTCATAATATCAGAAATAGATCAAAACTAGAGTTCTACTATACACTTCATAGACCAAAAACCAAGTGCAAATTTTCAATACATATGAACTTCAAGTTTTATCATCGATAAAAATTACAGACCATATATTTCTTTTAGGACTAAAGCTCAGAAAAGTCTTTTGCTGCTTTGTGGGTGTTGTGGAAGTGGATGGTATATTTGTAGTATTCTCAACAAGGGACTCAACAAGAGCCTTAGGCATGGGATCAAGTTGTGTATGTGGTGAACTTGATCCTAATGGTGTTACACCCTGATTTTGTTTTACCAGTTACTTTTAACTGTTTACGTTAAAATGCATTTTGATATTTGATGATGATTACATGTTATTTAACATTATGATGAGATTATATGCAATGCAATGTATTTTAATTTTGATGATTATTATTGTTATTGAATCAAGATTATGATGATGTTGTGATTAATAATGACTAACTATTTGATTTGGGTTCTAAGTGAAATGCAGCAGGACTATTTTCTTGCCCTCCCGAGAGAGGGAGAGTGCACCAGAGAGAGGAATATAGACTTCGGAACTAAATAGGTTTGCCAATTGAGTTTTTCGCACACTCACGTAGGTCTACCCTAATCCTATCGTTGAGTCAATTTGTGTATTTTGCTAAGTTGAGTCGAAAGGTTAGGTCTAATCTAGTTGAGTCTTGGCTTATTTTTTTCAATAAATCGTCGAATTTTGATGTTTATCGATTAGCTAATCTTGTATATAAAACAAGATAAATTGATTATTATAAAAATGTGTTAAATGGTATATAAATTGATTATTATGATAGCAACATGGCAATGTTCCTAGCGGAGCGGGAAGGAATGGAAGAAGAAGAGGATTGGGGCCCCTATCTACATATGTTGTTTAGTTCACCATTGCAGTTCTTGTGGACCAGAGGCCTCGGTTAGAAGTGGTTAATGGGGCTAGGGGCCTCGCCCATTAGATGGACGAAAGTGCCCTTCCTCCCTATCCCAAGGGTGGCATGTTTAGTGTCCCTTTGCAGCTTCGAATGGGTTCGCATCTCCATATTTGGGGCTTTGGCAGTAGGGCCTCTTGGATAGGTAGTTGGGGCTAACGCATCCCAATCATTGGCCCCAGCTTAGAACCTCTTAGTTTCAGTCTTAGCTGATTGGCCCAACAATTATGATTCCTACGACCTATGCAGCCTGGTGAGTGTTAGTGAGGTAATGGTCATTGGGATAGAATAGAGAAGGATCTGTCATGTGTATGATTGTAGTTCTCTAGTACCCCGATATCTATATATATAAGAATTAAAATATATATTTATGTATATAGGTATATATATATATACTCTGTTACTGGGTTCTTCTCTTTTGCCCCCGTACCCTTGTGGGTATGGTTTTGGCCGTGGTTCTTTGTTGGTTCTTCTTTGGGTTCTCCTAGGGTCCTTCTTGGGCACCCTGGGAAGGACCCTTGGTGAACTTGGGTTGAACCCAACTGAACCAAGGGGGACCCAAGGGTTCCCCCAAAGAAAAAAAAAAGAAGTAATTTTTTAAAACATTTTTTATGTAAGTTAACAAGAAACACGTAGGTAATTGGTGCAGTAACAGGAAATGCCAGCTTTTTGGAGACATTGGGTATGGTTTGCTGTTAAATGTATATGCATATGTATGTATTTATGGATGTATTTATAGTTTATGTATGTATTTATCATTTATGTATGTATGTGTATGTATCTACATGTATATATGTATATGCATGTATATATGAATGTATATATGTTATATGTGTATGTATATATACATACATGATACTTGCATACATAAATAGGTAGGTAATTGGTGCAGTAATAGGAAATGCCAACTTTTTGGAGACATTAGGTATGGTTTACTATTAAATCTATATGCATATGTATTTATATATATATTTATGTATGTATATGTGTGTATAAATGTATATGTATGTATATATGTTATATTTGTATGTATATATACATACATGATACATACATACATATATTCCCGTACTCTTACCCAAAAGAAAAAATTGCCATATTTGTACTTCTACTCGTATCTGTACCCGTACCCGAACCGGTAACTTAGTATATATTATTTATACGATATGGATTTAATATCAATTATACATATATACATACATATATAATATAATATAATATATCGATTATATAATATAATGATTATAAATAATATAATATAATGATTATATAAATATTATATAATATAATGATTATATAAATATTATATAATATATCGATTATATAATATAATGATTATAATTAATGGCATATTTGCCATGCTTATGAAAGTAAAGTAATAAGTAATTTAAATCTGTTTGTAATTGCACTTTGAAAAGTTGTATCTCAAAATTTCTTTTATACTTTCATTTTTGATCATGTGCATTAAATGTTGTATGAAAAAGATTTTTTTTTACATCCTTATTTTTAAGCTAATGCTTTTACTTCTATGGTAAAAACCAAAGTAATTCTTTTGTAGTATGAGTGAATTTGTTACATATGGTATCAGAGCCACCCAGTTTAACACATGGACCTATGAGCTGATTGTAAAAGTTTTCTCAAACATTAATAGTTGCTAATGTTTGAAATGTTCTGGTGCCAGAATGGTAAGAACAAGGAAAACTACTAGGAAGTCAGTACCCTTAAACTTGCCTAGTTTAGTGGCTAAGTAGACATCTCCAGAGGTCAAACTCCTAGAGGACGTCAACCACACGGGGGGTGCATGGTTTGTTGACTTCGAAACCCTAGCTAATGCACTCAAGCATATTAAGCTGGAGAAGAAACAACGGGATAAAGCAGCAATGAAGGCCATTGTACCCATCCCTATTGTCAAACTAGTCAAACTGTATGCTCATAGGGAAATGCCTTTTGGTTGTGGTCATAATGCACCTAAGATAAGTAAGAAGGTTATGGAGGAGTACCTGTGTGTACATCCTCCCTCCAAGTTTGTATTAGTTGACTTTGAGGGTGAGGAAGAACCCAAGGAGATATCTCTATCTGATAGCGACATGTAGTCGTGAATGCTCAAAAGTTTTTGTACTAAATAAGGATGTTATATAAATCCATTGAATACTAAAATAAAGTTTTGAAATTTTGCAAAAATCTCTCTATCGGATTAAGAAAAATGTATGAATATTGTTGATTTTGTGGGAGTAAATGATGACTCCCCAACACGCCCAGGAATAGTTGCTAGACGAAAAGAACTTCCACAAGAGAGAGAATGGCAAGAAAGCTTGCTTCAACAATGCAAGATTGAATAATGGTTGAATATGCTTCAATGCACTTGAATGCAAATGTATATGAGATACCTTGCTTATAAAGGCAAGGTTGAGAGATAGGATTAGACAAGATGATGACAAGTGTCTTAATCCTATTACATGAGACAACTAACAAACTAACTACCTCGGAATCAAGCAATACTAGCTAGATAAGATAAGTTCTAGAAAAGCCAACTAAGACTTCTAGAAAGAATCTTATATCCTAAGTAAACTTAACATGTGAATATGTCCCCTAATTACGTAGTGAATGAATTAGCTAGGTACAATACATTAATTCACACCAACACCCCCCCTTAAGTGCAACTTAGGGTGAAGATTATTATGCAAACTATGCAAAGATGAAGATGACTACGGGTCCTGGCTACTAAGCCATGTTAGGTACCCATTTACAAATGCAACTGAAAGTGCAATCAATCTCTCACAATCGGAGAAAAGGAGAAAACCCAGTGGGACAAAACTCCTCTCCAAAAGAGAGAAAACATAACAAAACAAACATGATGTATGGAGGACTCAATGGTACCCCCCAAGGACTACATCCCTCATGTATATACAATCAATGACCCCCCCATAAGAGGGAAATAGAGAGATAAGATATCCCCCCACACAATGAAGAAGCTCCAATGTCGATGAAGAATGCCGGAAAACAAAAGATGATCCAATGTCTGCAAGCAACACATCTCCTGTTAGGAAGAAACAAATCCATAAGTTGATGAAGAAGCCACTCCATGTCCAATTGAAAGGAGGAAGAATGAACGCTCAACATGAATTCCTTTGAAAACTGAGTAGGAATGTCCAAGCTTGAATAAGTCACAACATAATCATGGTCAATCTCAACCATGTCAAATCAAGTGAAGGAGGCGACTCATGAATGTCAATCTCCAAAGAAAAAGTAGATGGTAGAACAGTTGTGTTGAAACTGTCATCAAAGAGGAGAGAAACCCCCTCAAGTGTGTCCAAATCTGCAATATGAGACTTAACAAACAAGTTAGAGATACCTGTCAAATACTCATCCCACAAAGCAAGATCTGAAAAACTATGATCATCTTGTTGAATAGAAGCACTGATGTCTGAAGAAGCGGGAGGTGGAGGAGTAGGAAGCTCAGCATTGGTCTCTAGAATACCAAGGTGTAGATGACCAAACTTCTCCTCATGGTTCACACTCAATGGAGTGTGTGATGCAGTCAAAGGAACATTATCACCTTCTGAAGCAAAATGTGAAAAGGAATACACACGAGATGAATGATCAACCATCCCGATAGCAACAATATCCCTAGTCTCCAAGTCCCTTATGTACACCCTATCAGGAGTGAACTCAACTGTTTTACCTTGACCCCCATGAGTAATTTGATAAATAGAAAGGAGATTTGTGGACAAGGAAGGAACACAAAGTACATCATTGAAAGTCCCTTCTCCAATGTCAATAGAACCCTTCCCACTTACCTTCATATATGTATTGTTAGCCATCAATATATGAGGTGAATTACAAGTCTCAAAAGAAGAAAACATATCCATAGAAGATGCCATATGATGAGATGCCCCTGAGTCAAGAAGCCGTCTATTTGATTTAGGACTTGTAGAGGCCAAGAGTGCTTGTCCTTTCATTTTATGTAGCCCAGATGTAGATCCTGTGTTCTCTGACTGAGATGATGATAAGGGTGCTGCCGATTGAGATGCTGAAGAAGTAGAAGACATTGACGAGGGCAGTTGAATATTATTCTTTTGAAGGTGTGTGAGTTCATCAATCTTCTTATTGTAACATCTATGCTCATCATGTCTTAGCCTTTTACAATATGCACATTTGAACTTTCTTCTTTTTAGATGATTCCTCTTTTGAAGAGGGTGTAGACTTACGAGTTCTTTGTGAAGGTGAATCTTTACCTTGCTCATTAGACTTGGGTGCCTTATTCTGCTTGTTACCTTTGCCACTTGAAGCCTTTGTATCCTTTGCAAGAAGAGCATGAGATGAGGAAGACTTCAATGTGCCCATGTGTACCAACTTTGCTGTTCCTTTGTGAGTTGAGCTGCAAATTTATCAAGAGAAGGCATTTTGTATGCATTGCCAAGGGCATCCATTGTAGCATAGAATGCAAAAACAAACACTGAATAATCAGGACCAAGCTTAGCAAGAATAGAAAGTATCAACTGTTCATCCTCTTTAGTGACCCCACAATTAGATAACTGCAATCTTAGAGAATTGAGCTTAGAGAAGAAGTCTTGGATATTGTCAAAATCTGACGGATTAAGACTCATTAGTTCATTCTCCAACTTAAATTTCCTCATCTTATCTGGCTTACTAAAGAGACTTTCTAAAGTAGTCCAAACTTGATTAGGATGTGTGCAAGATGCAACATGCTATCTAAGATATGGAGAAATGGACAAAAGCAGAGTACCAAGAGCTTCATCTCTTTTATCAAGCCATTTCCTTGTTTCTGCAGCTCCATTGGGTTCTGGATCTTGGCTATATGTGATTCTTTGCAACTTCAATTTTAACAATAACATCCCCATTTGTGATTTCCACTCATGATAGTTATATGGGGTTAGAAGTACAACTTTTGGCAAATCCATGATACAATCAGATATTACAAGAGAGGAACAACAATTTTCCTTCACAATACAAGAAATCAACCCCTTTGTCCCAATCAAAGTTACACTTTTTTTGCAAATTTACAACAAAGTATCCCAAACTATCAAATCAGCTTCAAACTGAAATTATGAAAATTTGGAAACAAATCTGCAAAAAGTGCATGAATAGAATTGAAGTGCTCCTGAATACCTTCTTAATGTCGCAAATTTGGGGAAAAACGGAGTCTGGAGCAAAAAGTTATGAGCTTAGAGGCTGGAAAGCAATATTTGACTTCAACCTAGAAAAAGTGCCACAAAATTGCAAAATTTCTAGAAAAAAATGGCACCATTGCAAAATTGAGCTTGAGAGCTCTATGTCGATATTTCGTTTCAAAAAATTTGCCTCCGTATGCCAAAGCTATGAAAAAATGAAAAAAAAAGGCCTATAAAAAGGCACTTGGGGGCAAAACAGAACGCTAAATAGGCGCACAAATCGGGCTCCTAGGGGCTAATATACAGTCATCCATGTGACCTTAGCTGCATACAATGCAAAATTAAAAACCCATCAACCTTTTTGACTTTTAAAAACAAAATATATAAAAGCTTTGCTTAATATAAAATCTTGCTGTTCAAGACAGTCATACCGCCAATAGTAAATAAGCCAAAAATATTGTCAAATAAAATCTGCGAATCGTGAATAAAGGAACCTGGCGATTGAACCAGCGTTTAGGTCAATGATAGAGAATATAGTTGGTAGTAATTTAGTACAAAGGACAACGACCAATGTCGGAAATGACACGGACGTACCAGGCACTTGCAAAAGACCGCCGATCTGATAGGGTTGTGACGCCAAGGTGACCGACCGACGTAGACTAAGGACAACGATTTAATGCCTCTACTGTTCGATGGATATGTTGAGAAGATCCCCAATAAATTTGTCCAATGATGCCAGCCGATAGGTGCTTAAATGGCGGGCGATTTGGGGGTTTGACCGACGAATGAAAAGCTCCTTGACAAGACGGTAAACCCTTATTTGACCACGGCGGAGACTGGCTCATACCCTGTGATCTTTAAGAAGCCAGTCAAAGCATTAAAATCTGCGACTGGTGATTTGCAACTTGGGATGCCAATTCATTACCTTGGTGTGGAGCCGACCGAACATGTAATGAATACACCCTGACTTGACCGCCGATTGTCTGATCGGACAACAACGATCAAAATCTTACACAGGGGTATGATTGGATGACGCCAGATGAAGGTACAACGTTGTAGGCCGAGTACAATTCTGCAGATTGAATATACCGTTGATAGGGGATGGATGAGGCCGATACGACACATACGAGAATATCCCCATGTTTGATGCCAACCCTGAAAAATTGCCCCAAAAAATATGCCCGATACAAATACAAAATTTGCCCCAAATTTTAGAAAAACAAATCTGTAGAAAAATATTTTAAATTTTTTTTTTTTGCTAAAATAGAAAAAATGTACCGCCTGGGTGGGCCGTACGGCCTACTTGGGCAAATTTTTTTTGCCTCAAAAACAACTTTACCTAAAATGGACGAATTTATAGTCAAAATTCGTCTGCGCGACCACCTGATCTCAGCTGTGAGGTCCTTGAAACTCTAATCTGCACCCGGCAAAAAACTTCAAGCCAACATGAACCCCTCAAATCTGGGAAGAAATCTACAACACATGGAGAGCTTTGATACCATGTGGGAGTAAATGGTGACTCCCCTACACCCCTAGGAGTAGTTGCTAGACCAAAACAACTTCCACAATAGAGAATGGCAAGAAAGCTTGCTTCAACAATGCAAGATTGAATAATGGTTGAATATGCTTCAATGCACTTGAATGCAAATGTACATGAGATGCCTTGCTTATAAAGGCAAGGTTGAGAGATAGGATTAGACAAGATCATGACAAGTGTCTTAATCCTATTACATGAGACAACTAACAAACTAACTACCTAGGAATCAAACAATACTAGCTAGATAAGATAAGTTCTAGAAAAGCCAACTAAGACTTCTAGAAAGATTCTTATATCCTAAGTAAACTTAACATGTGAATATGTCCCCTAATCACCTAGTGAATGAATTAGCTAGGTACAAGACATTAATTCACACAAACAGATTGTCTATAGTGCAAATGCTAAACTAGAGGATCTAATTAAATGCATAAAATGAAACTTAAGGGGAAGTAGGAAAACAAAAATGGTGCGAACCAAACTAACCTTGGAGGAAGTCATGATATATCCCATCCTTCTGATAACCCTAATGCAAAATTGGACCAAATTTTAGCAATGTTAAACGAAACAAGGGATAGAATTGGCACCTTGGAGCAAGAGGTTATGGGCCAAAGTAGGGCTGAAAAGGAAGGCTATCATGAAGGAGAAGATGAGAACAGGCTTGCATGCACCACCTATAGTGGGCGTGGTGAAATCAACTCTGATTTGAGAGTTGATAATGAGAATAGAAATCAATTAACTCGAGTTATCTAGGAACATGAAAAAGGTAACCCCACCAAAGTTCGATGGAAGGGTGAGCGGTGATGCAGCAGAGGCCTGACTCACTAAAATGTAGAAGTGCTTTGAAATAAGGAATTCTTCCGAAGTTATTAAGGTAGTTTAGGAAGCCTACTGGTTGTTAGGAGAAGCATCTACTTGATGGATGAACAAGAATATGGAATTAGGGTTAAGTTCTTTGAGCTTAACGTGGGATTAATTCGTAATCATCTTTAGGAAAAGATGGTTACCACAGTCGTTTTCAACCAAAAGCTTACTGATTTCTAGAATCTATGACAAGGTGACTTGTCAGTAGTGGAGTACTAGGAAAGGTTTACACGTCTCTTGAAATATGTGCCTTGGTATCAAAAAGATGAAAGGTTGAGGATAAGGAAATTTATCATGGGGCTGAATGCCCAAATTGGAGGAGAAGTAGATGTCCATAGTCCTACAATAATGAACCAAGTGTTTGAGAAAGCAATAAAGTAAGGACAAAAGTTGAAATCTATATCTGCTTATCGCGAGAAGAACCGTAAAAAGTTCAATTGGTCGCAATCATCCCAGTCTTTCAAGAAGAGGAATGATAAGCACGAGTCTAAAAAGAAAAATGACAAGGGATTCTGTAATAATTAGAATGATTTCAAGAGCGAGAAGAAAAAGAACAATAACTCTAGGAAGAATGGAGACAATTCGGGGAAGCCTTTTGAAAGACGAGGATATATGGCAAAACCTTGGTCATTAGAGTATGCTAACTAGTCAAAATCTCAGGTAGAGCAATGCTTGTTTGAAGCCAAGGCTGATCTTCTGAGTTTTTCAACCAAAGTGAACTTGTCTGTAGCACCTTTAGGTTCCTACGATGTTGTCCTAGGAATAGACTGGTTGCAGAGGCATAGGGGAAAGGTAGATTGTTTTGCAAAAACAGTAGTGTCTGGATGACCTGGGGAGCAAAGTTTTCCTGCAACGAACTCCAAGAGAAGTTAAGGCAAATATCTGCTGTGCAACTAGTAAGGGCCAAGCAAAAAGGGTGTCAACTCTTCGCGATCAAAATGGAGAAGTTAGAAGATTTCAAGGAGTTTATCTTCCAAGATGACTTAATGTACTGTGAATCTCAAAAACTCCAAGGGATTGAAGATGGGGATCTTATGGATCAAGGAAAACCCGATATGGAGAATTACCCATTTCTTCGAGATTTTGAGGATGTGTTTCCAAATGAACTTCTTGGATTACCTCCTAAGAGGGCTTTTGATTTCTCCATAGATATAATTCTAGGTTAAAAACCAATCTCCAAAGCTCCATATCATATGACCACAATAGAGTTGATGAAATTGAAGGCTCAGTTGCAGGAACTGTTAACTAAAGGATTGATTAGACCCAGCATTTCACCCTAGGGAGCACCAATGGTCTTTGTTAAAAAGAAGGATGATGCCCTGCACATATGTATAGACTATCGTATGCTTAACAAAGCAACGATAAAGAAGAAATATGCTTAAGAAAGCAACGATGAAGAACAAATATCCTTTACCACATATTGATGATCTTTTCGATCAAATGCATGGGGCAGCAGTATTTTCAAAGATCGATCTACGCTCTGGATACCATCAATTAAGGCTCAAAGATGAAGATATTCACAAAACAACCCTCATAACAAGGTATGGGCACTACGAATTCACAATCTTACCTTTTGGTTTGACAAATGCCCCTGCAACATTCATGAATTTGATGAACAGTGTATTCAGAGATTGCTTGGATAAGTTTGTTCTAGTGTTTCTAAATGATATTCTTATATATTCGAAGAACGAAGAGGAACATTTTCAACATCTGCAGTTCGTTCTTCAATGTCTGAGAGAGCACAAGCTATATGGAAAGCTGCCAAAATGTACTTTCTTTCAAAAAGAAGTACAATATTTGGGTCATGTAATTTCAGTTGAGGGAATTGTAGTAGACCCAATGAAGATCAAAGCCATTTTGGAGTGGCGCTCTGCTCTTTTCTTTTCTGGCTTCCCAGAATTGCATAAAAAATAATCAAATGAAGTAAAATGCTTTTGACTACATCAAAACCCACGTCCTCTTTCCATTATTTTGTTGGCATTTAATTACTAACATAATTCTTAATCTTGGCACTACTTTTCTTATTAAGTGGCATGCTAAAAATAACATCCATCACCACTTATTGTGGCTTGAACATTGAAGGTTTAAAAGCAAACAAAAAATAGTTATAAACTCGCCATGCTACAATTTAAAATGGCTAATAAAAGTCATTCAAAAGATAGTTGCAACCGCCACTTAGTGGCTTCCAAAGTAGTTTAAAAAGATGCACCTCTTAATGGCCTTAACTATGGTGCCATCTATGGCTTAAATGCCATTCAAATTGCCGTCATTTAAGCCTTTATCCATGCCTTCGATGGAGGCTATTATGCCTCTCGAAGTGCAATTACAAATAGATTTAAATTACTTATTAATTTACTTTCATAAGCATGACAAATATGCCATTAATTATAATCATTATATTATATATAATATATTTATTAAATATATATTTTTTTACCAAATACTCTATATATATAATCGATATTAAATCCATATTGTATATATATGTGTGTGTGTGTGTGTGTGTGTGTGTGTGTGTGTGTGTGTGTGTATATTAAAAGATATATATGTATGTAAATAGGTATACTTATATATATATATATATACATACATATATATCTTTTAATATGTATATAGGTATACCTATATACATAACATACCTATATACATACATATATATATATATGTATGTATGTATATAGGTATACCTATATACATATTAAAAGATATATATGTATGTATATACGGTATACCTATATACATATATATATGTATGTATGTATGTATGTATATAGGTATACCTATATACATATTAAAAGATATATATATGTATATACGGTATACCTATGTACATACATATATATCTTTTAATATATGTATGTATGTATATAGGTATACCATATGTATATATATATATATAGTTATACCTATATATATATACCTATATACGGTATACCTATATACATACATATGTATCTTTTAATATATATATATATATAAACCATTTAACACATTTTTATAATAATTGACCTATCTTGTTTTATATACAAGATTAGTTAATCGACAAACATGAAAATTCATATCATAAATAACTATATTTGTAATGTTCCACCCCAATCTGCTGCTTTTTGCTTTGTTTTTCCTGTGTTACCTCTTTTTTGTTTTTTTGCTTGAAAGGAGATCTATACAAAGAAAATAATAAACTAACTTATTTATAAGAGAGATTTCATAAAGTAAGAACAACCCAGATCAATTTTTAGCATTTGAAACACAATGGAAGCATACCCATTTGCTGTTATGAAAGTTGCAGGTCTGATATTACCAAAAACAAGAAGCTAGAGCATACAAAACCACCCACAATTCACCAAACCCTAGCTTCTCCCTTGTAGAATTGATGTGCAACAATATCCGAACCCTAGTTGCCTCCAATGGTGGTGAGAGCAAGCCCAAACCCTAGGCATTTAGCCTAGGAAGTCTCACGCCCCCTTTTGTGAATGGTACAACCCTTTCTGGAATGGTACAACCAGCTTGGGGTCTCCAAAATGTCTTCTTCTTTCACAAATAACCTGCAATATTTCCTTTATCCCGCTGACTATCTTCTCCTCAAAAACCCTCAACAATTTACTCTTACAATGGCTGCAAATTGTCAAAATCAATTACCAACATAACCCCCTGAATGGAGTTATCAGTAGTCAACCTTGGGATGTCTTTCAATCCTGTAGTTAAAGATCCTCGTGAGGGATTTCATCCTTACAAAGCCAAGACCTCAATCCAACTAGAAAACTTGTGTATATTTTCTCAAGCATGAATACTAAATGACCTCACAAAAGTGCTTTTATACTCAATTTCCATGCCCAACTTCGCCTTTTACTTTATTTTATTTAATTTACTTTTATCCTCCTATGACTCCCTTAAGTTGGGCGACCAACTTTATGATACTAAAATGTCATTAAAAAACCCCTTATAACTCCTCAATCATAAAGTCACTTAAATAAAATAAATAATGCTAAAGTTAAATCTTTTAATTTAACTTTAATATTTAAGTTATTTAAACTTAAAGCTCTCGAGTGCGCTAATTGCTAAGATAAAACCAAGGTAAGTATTCACTAACATTCCCAACATAGAAAATGCTCCCAACTGACCAGGTCGGTGATCAACCTGTGACTTACTAAAAATAGTTTGGACAAAGTGTCCAAAGAATGCATTGGAAGGCATCATTGTGAAACTCTTGATATTCATTGAGTTGGGAAACACCAATAAAACACAAACGGCTGATTGACAAGCCACAAACTCCCTCAAAAGGGTCCCCTAACCACAGTGGTAGTCTATGGGGACCAAGGTGATAGACTAACCACAACTCCCACTGATTGCCTAGGAAGGGGACATTGCATTCCGCCCTTCCCCAAAATTGCTTGTTCTCAAGCAATTTCAACTTTGGATGCAACAATATCTGCTCACTTTCCCATTTGCATCCTCCACTGGAAAATCCTTCCACTTCACCAGATATTCCCTGATGACCCTGTTCCTCAATGTGCGTTCTTTGGAGTCAATAATGGCCTCAGAAATGAGAATCAACTTCCCCTCTTCATCAAGGGGTGGTAATGCAATAGAAGGAACTACATTATGTCCCAATGCCTTCTCAAGGCTAGACACATGGAACACATTATGCCCCCTGCTCTCTGTCGGTAGCTGTAACTCATAAGCCACCTCTCCAATCCTCTTGGAGATCCTGGAAGGTCCATAATACCGTGGCTTTAGTTTCTCTGCACCACTCTTCTTGAGAGTGGATTGTCTATAGTGCTGCAACATCAAATAAACCATGCCACGCACCTCAGAAGAACGCTCAATCCTGTGCTGATCTACATACTACTTATGCTGATTATGTGCCTTCTAAGTTTCTCCTTCAAAGACTTCATTACATCTTGACTCTCCTGTAGTAAATCTTTTTCCCTAGGAACTTTACTATCCCCAAATAACAAATCCAGGAAGTTATGAGCCTCATATCCATAAAGAGCCATAAACGATGACATCTGAATAGACATATGATAAGTAGTGTTGTAGCAATACTTGCTCAAGTGTAACCACTTAACCCATGCCTTCTACTGCCCTGCTATGTAATTCCTGAGGTATCCCTGCCCACTTGTTAACAATCTCTGTTTGCCTATCTGTTTGTGGATGGTAGCTAGTGCTTGGACTGAGTTCAGTCCCACTCAATCTAAACAATTCTTAACATTTTGTTTCCACAGTCCATGATCATTAGTAATCAAGATTTCTGGATAAAACTGTGTGCGATTTTTCTTCATCAATGTTTCGGATCATACTCCATGATCCATCATCAGGATGATTAGCAGATAGAGAGAGACATGAAGAATAGATAGCAGACTTGGATAGAAATAGGGGAGAGGGTGGTGAGGGAAGGTTATGAGGCACGTAAACCAAAAAGATGAGAAAGTCAAAGGGAGGAGAAAGATAATTGGAGAAAATTGCAAAGAAGAAAATTAATGAGAAAACCTAGAAGAACACATAACTAATTCAACAAAAGGACATAAGAACCCTTAAATTAAAGAAAAGATCACAGAACCAAATGAAGAAAATCACAAATGAGAGGGAAAAAAAGTCAAAAGAGAACACTAGGATAAAAATAGACATCAAAGTAAACAAATTATGTAGAATTATTTTATTTACTACATAATACAATATTTAAATTATATAATATTTGTAAATATTATATTTATATATTAAGTTTCTCTTAAATTTGTCTTTTTATGTTTTATTTTAAGATTTGAGATATTTTATTTTAGGTTAGAATTTTTTTTATTTACGTTAGATATTTAGGCTAAATATCTAACCTTGTTTGTTGATTAATATCTAGCCTTAAATTATATAATATTGGTAAATATTATATTTATATAATAAGTTTCTCTTAAATTTGTTTTTTTTTTATGTTTTATTTTAAGATTTGAGATATTTTATTTTAGGTTAGAATTTTATTTACGTTAGATATTTAGGCTAAATATCTAGCCTAAATATCAATTGATCAATTTCTTTTTATAATTTATGTCTCCTATTAAGTTTCTCTTAAATTTGTCCTTTTCACTTATTATGTTTAGAATTATCAAAACCTTATTATGTTTTCTCTTAAATTTGTCTTTTTCACTTATTTATGTATAATTATTTTATTTACTACATATTAAATTTATATACTATTTAAACATAATATTTTTCTTTGGATTTTAGGAACCCCATAGAATTATATAATATTTGTAAACATTATATTTATATATTAAGTTTCTCTTAAATTTGTCTTTTTTATGTTTTATTTTAAGATTTGAGATATTTTATTTTAGGTTAGAAAACGTCTCTTAAATTTGTCTTTTTCACTTATTAATTTTTTACTTTTGTGTCTCCTATTAATTTTCTCTTAATCTTGTGTCTTTCACTTATTGATTTTTATTTTTATGTTCTTTTTCTTAAGTTATATTTTTCTTTTGTCTCTTTCTTTCTCCTTTCAATTCTTTTGTTTACTTTGATGTCTATTTTTATCCTAGTGTTCTCTTTTGACTTTTTTTCCCTCTCATTTGTGATTTTCTTCGTTTGGTTCTGTGATCTTTTCTTTAATTTAAGGGTTCTTATGCCCTTTTGTTGAATTAGTTATGTGTTCTTCTAGGTTTTCTCATTAATTTTCTTCTTTGCAATTTTCTCCAATTATCTTTCTCCTCCCTTTGACTTTCTCATCTTTTTGGTTTACGTGCCTCACAACCTTCCCTCACCACCCTCTCCCCTATTTCTATCCAAGTCTGCTATCTATTCTTCATGTCTCTCTCTATCTGCTAATCATCCTGATGATGGATCATGGAGTATGATCCGAAACGTTGATGAAGAAAAATCGCACACAGTTTTATCCAGAAATCTTGATTACTAATAAACAATTCTTGCCAAAATGACTTAGGAACTTACTTTCTCTATCACTAACTATGCTCCTTGGCAACCCATGAAGCCTGAATACCTCCCTAAAGAACAAATCAACAATATGTGCTGCTGATTCCAAGATCCCAGATGAGCTTGTAGAATGCTCCACCATATGTTTTCTGCATCAATTGGATGCATTTGAGCTTAGCAACTCTGTCAATCGCTATCATAGTATGAAACAATTTACCCATTATATGAATTCCCAGATACCACAGCCAAATTGGAAGTCCACCATTCCCAATAGTTGTTGACTTCTGCTGTGCCACTTTGATATAAGTCATTGCCATGCCAAGATTTGTGAAGCAACTCATCGTGATCGTTGTGGAGTAGTGTACCCATTACACCAATCCTTAGATCCCAAATCATCAAACCATTACACCCACTGTAAATGAAGAGATAGATGTCTATGATACCAATTGAAATCCCAATGTGCCAAGACTCTGATTCCTGTTTTTGTATGCAACCTCTAGTTGGAAACAAAGTAAGAGACGGTTTGGATTCATCTTTTGAAGATGGAAGCACATCATACCAGAGTGATCTATGTAATCTTTTATCCAACCCACCTTTATGTGTCATCAAAAACATGGTCAAATCGTATGTATGTGGGTTGAAAGAAAATTGATGAGCATACCTCACCATGCAATCAAGGTGAAGTTCACTTGCTTGCGCCAATGGAATACCCAAATGGTCACTTGGATTCCATACTAACCTTAAAAGAATCCGCCTCCACATGACAAGACTTACCAATAACAATCTCTACATCACTAATATAGAGACTTGGCCCCTTTCACTTGTGGATGCATGCACTTCATTGTTGGCTGGTACACTAGGTTTATGCTCAACGAACTCATTCATAACTATGATTTGAGCCCTCAATTGGCTCTCCAACAGAGGTGACTCATGATCTCCATGATGCAAACTATGTGCATAATCAGAAATTCCTGAATCATACCCATGCAAATCTGAAAGCTCCTCAAAGTTTCAAACCCATGTAAATCTGAAAGCTCCTCATGCTTGACCATCATAAGAGGTTCTCCCCTCAAACCATGAGTACCACTATCATCCTTAGGTGTTATGGCTGCCATAGAAGACTGAGTTTCTATTGGGGATGATGAAGATTGAGCCAAGCTCAACTCCAAACAAAGCTCATCAACCTGAATCTTTGTTAATCTTAAGCTCATAGGTAAGCTTATCCACTTCCTCTTCTTTCCCTTTTAGCGCATCAAAATAGATCTCATCAAGCATGAGAAGATGATCCCTATTGGAAAGTAGGTGTAGGTAATTTGATTTCATTTCCAGCAATGCTTCTTAGAGTGCTTGAAAATCTGCAAGGGAAAGTTCTCCTTCAAAATTCTCTTGTGTCCTTGGAGCCCTCCAACAATAATTTTCCATCAACTTATGAGTATCATCAAAATGACTTATGGCTGCAACAATCATGTCTTCATTTCCCTTCAATTGTCCTGCCAAATGATGGGACCCCTGAGACCTATCATCTTCATACAAATTTTCTGATTTATAATCAGCACCATGCTTTCCAAAATCAGCTTCCCCTTTGCCTTCCATCATGCATAACTCTCGAGAAGTTAGATCAGCATCAAAAGGAAATTTATCCAACACCAAATCTCTATCCCGATTAGGTACTAACACCCAAATCATCATAAGCATCATCACTCAGATAAGATGTTGAATCATTATCATTAGCTGATTGGAGAATATCATAAATATGCTATCAATATTCCCATCATAATTACTAGTGTGATCAGCCTCATAGGATAACTCTAATTGTGTATTACGGGCTGCTGTTTTGTCTATCCCATTGCACCCAGTCTCATCATGAATAGATGCATTCACCTCCAAGGAGTCACCATAAGCATCACCCAAATCATCATAAGCATCATCACTCAGATAGGATGTTGAATCATTAGCATTAGCTGATTGGAGAACATCATCAAATATGCTATCAATATGCCCATCATAAGCACTAGTGTGATCAGCCTCATAGGATAACTCTAATTGTGTATTACGGGCTGCTGTTTTGTCCATCCCATTGCACACATTCTCATCATGAATAGATGCATTCACTTCCAAGAAGTCATCCTGGGGTTTTGTCAAACTTTTCTCATCATTAACCACTTCAGATTCGAACCCATCTTCTTTCATTTGCTCTTCATCAAACTAGTGTTTTCACATTGTTTGAAAACACTATGTACCAAGTTATAAGCTGCTGTGGAAGTAACCTAATTTTGTTTCAGAACAACCGATAACAAAGATACGATAGGTTGGAAAATAGCATCACTTTTGAAGCCATAATGATTCTCATGCAATCCTGAATAGATTTGTCATGATCCTCACTGATAGCAACTACAAAATGATGAAACATCTGTAGAATAAGATCATTACAATCATAATCTATCATGATAACACATGATCTCACCTTTGCCATTAATTCCAGAACCTTAACGCTCTTATCGAAAGAAGGACTTCTGATATCATCTAACCCATCAAAGCTTTCAATGGTCAATTGCAATATCACCTTCATTTTGTCTTCATTATAAGGAACTTCAGGGGTTGTAATCCTTATAATTTTACTAAGGCAATGAGTAACAACGAGTCTTACGTCCTTATCTTTGTGCCTCAGCAACTTGTGCTCACCCAATGAAGTCACTGCTGGAGTCATAGCTATTTGACTTAACTGGGAAGGTGACTGATCCACCATATGCAAACAATTCTCTACTTCCTCCAATGAGCTGAGGACATCTTTTGACGGAGACAAGTGATCAAGTTTATCTCCTGCAATTTTAAGTTTTTTTCCCAACTCTTTATCACTCACTGAAGCCATGATTTTCAACTAAAACTCAAAATTCTGAATTACCCAACAGGCTGGCAGGAATTTTACCTCTGATACCACTGTAATTTCCCACCCCAATCTGCTGTTTTTTACTTTGTTTCTTTCTGTGTTTGCTCTTTTTTGTTTTTTTGTTTGTTTGAAAGGAGATGCATAAAAAGCAAATAACTAAGCTAACTTATTTATAAGAGAGATTTTATAAACTAACAACAACGCAAATCAATATTCAGCATTTGAAACACATTGGAAGCATACCCATTTGCTGTTATGAAAGTTGCAGGTCTGATATTACAAAAAACAACAAGCTGGAGCATACAAAACCACCCACAATTCGCCAAACCCTTGCTTCTCCCTTGTAGAATTGATGTGTAGAAATATCCAAACCCTAGTCACCTCCAGTGGTGGTGAGAGCAAGCCCAAACCCTAGGCCTTCTTGACTGAAATAGGTTTCCATGTATGCTCTCCATGAGAGGTAGTTTATTTGATCCAATATATTTGTAGCAAAGGAATGTGCCATTTTATATGCAAATATCAATGTAAACTAAAAATAGTATCAAGAAATAATAAGATATCACCAAATAATTACAAAAGGGTTGGCTAGGTAGTATAAGGTACTTGGTGTCCTCAATGGAATGTTTAAGTCCGTAGTAAGTGAAAGGCAAGTGTGATCATAAACAATCCCATAGTTATGGAGCCACTTATTGTGCTTATTTGAACTGATTGGCTGTGGAATTTATGATAGGGATAGAGATCTTGACTGAAATAGGTCTCCATTTATGCTCTCCATGAAAGGTAGTTTGTTTGATCTAGTATAATTGTAGGAAAGGAATGTGCCATTTCATATGCAAATATCAATGCACACTAAAAGATAGTGACAAGGTCTGCCCAGTTTTACTCACACAAAAAGGAAGGCCCTTAGAAAGACCTTATAAAGATTTATCCTCCACGAAAGTTAACACTTTATAGATTAGTGTGATTACAACAGATTTTCCTTCCCCCCCATAATTGCTTATAATGATGAAGTATTACAACAGTTTTTGTCTTTTTGCAATATTTGGTGAAAAAAGGAAACATACAATTTTTTAACAATATAAAGCTGATTTGAGAACAAATCTTGAGTTTGGAGTTGCTGCACAGTACTTCGAAAAATTTCTTCTGTGGGGGCAGCCTCTTTTCACACCAGGTCCATACACTTGTTTAGAGCAAGTCTAAATGCAGTAATGTCTAATCGATGTCTTTAAGTTTTAGAATAACAGGCCCACATGACAAACATGGAAGGGGTCAAACAGCCTAGGAGGATGGTTAGGTTGGTGAGTTGGGATCTTTGAAAATTTAAGGTAGTGGGGACTAAATTTAAGGTTGGTGGCTGGTCTAGACTGAACATTTGGATCTCTTTTGGTCTCTTTAGCACTGTTAAAAGGGCCAGCAGACCCTAGAAGGAGTGGCCTATGCCCTAAATGGGGTCATCACCTTCTAACCAGGGGTGGTTGATACCTTAAAAAGGGTGGCTGATGCCCTAAAAGGGGCTGCTAAGGCAGTTGGGCTTGGTTTTTGGGGTTTGGCCGATCCTATTAAGATTTTGTCCAATTTTTTTTTTCTGTAACTGAACTAGTTGAATTAGAGAAAACCCTTAAATTGGAAATTTGCCCCTGTAGTTTCTAAAAGCAGCATTAAAGAGAAGGAAGGGAAAAAAGAACAAGCCCTGAACTGCAATTTTTTTCAAGAACTCTCAGATTTTGGATATTTTTCATAAATCGCAATTCAAAGAAGATGCCCCTAATTGTTCTTCAACATACCCAGAACCAAATTTTTGCTAATGAAAAGCAGTTTTAACAGAAATTGGAAAAAAAGAGAGGAGAGGAGGAAACCAAGGTTTTGTAGGAAAATCAGAAAGAGAGATGTAGAAATCAATAAGGTACCTAAGGTACCCAGAACTAAACGAATAATCATGGACTCTTGTGCCATGCTAGAAATACAGTAACTCAACCTACTTAGAAAAGGGCCTAGGATTATATCAATGCAAAAAGTCACTATTAACTCAAACCAAATGTTATAAAACTGTAGTCAAATAAACTTAAGGAAAGCAACATGATAACGTTACATCAGTAAGCTCCTTTCATAAGATCTTCTCATAGAGACAATTCGATAAAATGTTTCATGGATGTTGACTCTCATATTCTCATTCTCACCTTCTTATACTTCTGAATTCTAAAACGAAGAAGTTCTTATTTGTAGAAATCTAAAGTAACCCTCGAAATAATACTATACCATATTACATCACCCTATATTGTCATTGGCACTTGGCAGGATTAAAGGTTAACTTTGATTGGTTGGGTTGCATAGCAGCTTACTTTTTTTAATTTCCTAATTACTAAAAATAAAAAATAACTAATAGTACTAACTTAAGATAACCCAACTACCTAAGTAAGCTTAAGTGATATAGCGGGTAATGACTACACTGACATCCTAATCTGCTTGGTTTTGAAGTGAATGTGAACTAAAATTTGGGAGGCAACAACCATAAAAATGTAGTGTATTAAATCAATAAATAAAACCATCTTAGACAACAAGCAATATAAAATATGTATAGCACAATACTATAACATAGTTGAGATCAGCAAGAACATAATCATAAATATGACAAGATAACTTGAAATGGTGTTGTCATCATTATGAACATACTGTAATGTGCAGTGTTTTTAGATACCCGTTCAAAGAAAGACATGGAGAATGAGAGAAGGCTCTCTCAATATGTTGATTGGTGGAAACTGGAAAGGTGTGGTGATTTAGTGAGCCTTGACGAGTAATCATGAATCTAATTTGAGTCACTCTTGCTAAATCTGCAGCCTTGATTCACAGACTTGAATTCTTGATTTTTGGTTGTCAGACCCAAGCAAATCTGACAATCAAAACAGGGAAACAGTTTCATAAAAAAGCATTTAAACTTTTTTTGTTTTTTAGATTATAATTTTCCAAAAATTGCCAAGTTTTGGTCAAGATATTTAGATGAGTCTGAATCTGACCCTCAAGACTATTGCTAGACCCACTAACATGCAACATCTGATATCAACTCTAAATTAAATTAAGTCTACTTACAGCAATTAAATCACTAATCATACCTGCAAGACATAATTCCATAATATCCGATTTGCTTATTTATTTACAGTACCGTAAGAAAATGTCTGATATGTTACCTCTACAAATCATATTTAAGAGTGGAATAAAAAAGAAAACAGTCAGATGACAGTAAGCATAATTCAGTGTTGTGATTTCATAAACTTTCTAGTCCAATTGAATTCATTATGTAAAGAGAGAGTTTGAGCCTCATTATATTTGCTTAAATCAATGCCATGATATCTTTCAATGTTTATGTTTTGAATGGAGATTCTGGCTATGTTGTTTTTTTGATTACAGCTAACTGGAAGAGTTGAAGAGAGAAGGAGATGGTCAGATGGGATTCATCAGTCGGTAGAGGCTAAGGAAGGCGTGGACATACATGTATGTCTGGATGTGATTTGTTCTTGAATTTATTTCCTTTCTGCTCATTAGGAAGCAAAAATGAATTATGGTCAACATGCAACTCATTTTTCACTTTAAATTTGTCAGCCAGATACGTCGGTTGTTGCACAAATAACCTATCAATCATTGTTCAAGCTATATCCTAAGCTATCTGGCATGACTGGAACTGCTAAAACAGAAGTAGGCATTTGAACATGTCTCAAGATTCTAACAAATTCCTGTTAGCGCGTGTTTTCTTTTCTGATATTTGTTAAGACTTCCAATTTTCCTGTATTTGTTATTATTGATTAACCTTGGAGCCTGTCCTTCAGGAGAAGGAATTTTTAAAAATTTATCAGATGCCCGTTGTTGAAGTGCCCACAAACTTGGCTAATATTCGCAAGGATTTACCTCTTCAAGTTTTTGCTGTATGTATTTGGCAAAGTTTTTACTTTAAAGTAATTATATATGATTGCTGTGTTTAAAAGTCTTCATCCATTTTAACTGATATAGCTTGTATTCTATGGATTTTTCTCAGACTGCATGTGGCAAATGGGAGAAAGTGAGAGAAGAAGTAGAATTCATGTACAGGCTGGGTCGTCCTGTTTTGGTTGGTACAACTAGGTGAATCTTGTCTTTCAACAGTAACGGCTTCTTGAACAGTTAATACTAGTTCATGGGGAATAGTTTTTGATACAGATTCAAGTGTTAAGTAAAAGTGACCTGGTATTCAGTTCATAAATATTATCATTATGAAAAATGATTAGCAGATGCATTGACAACTTAGAAATTTGTGAAAATTTAATAATGGCTTTAGAGATGGGTTTCTGTATCATATTAAAATCTCATTGTATTTTGGGAGTTGAAGGATGGGACCTGCACCCATAACCTTGCAAAATATTATGTTCTAATTTTTTTTGGGATATAGTGACAATTTATTGAATTGCCTTTAAATACAGTATTCTTCTCGCATGTTTATCTTTTTATGGCAATCATCTAAAACTACATCACCTGTACAGATCCATGGCCTTTGACACCTAAGATTTTTTACTTTTTTTATTTAATTTTTTCCTTCAAATGGTCATTCATGTTGTACAGTATTCTAAGTGTTGCCTAAGAGTCTGTTCGGCACAATTTTGGGTTTGTTCCCATTAACTTCAAATGGAGTTAGATTGTCAACTTCAAATGAAGTCAGATAACCACCATCTTTAGGAAGAGCATACATGTAGAATTTGCCTCCTATAGCCATAGTTTGAAAGTAATTTCATATTGAGATGTCATATCCATCATGAGATTTGTGGTGAACGGGATCCTAAAGAAAATTCCTACCATTTGTTCCTTGATTTATTCTGGTATACCACTACATTTATATCAATCTCATAGCTGTTCCTTACAACCCTGCTTGTCCTTTCCTCAATGGATGTGCTTTCCTTGGCGTACCAATCAAGGGATCGAAGTGGCTGCGAGTCGATTTGGTCTCTGAAATATGTGGGAAGTATGACTTCCCCATTGTCATCTGATAAACCTTCCACATCCTCTGACAAGAAATCAACGATCTATGGAAGAGTGAATTTGTTGTAATTGTGCTTCCACACTTTGAACTCGTCTTCATAGCTAAACCAATAGTCCTCCATGGAAGGTTTATGTGAAGAATGGTGGCCAAGGTGAGCTGCCAAGTGACCCCAAGGATCATAGGAGCACCTTTCAATGAGAAACCTAAGATTAAGTTTCGTCATCTCATGGCTCATAGCCTTGACGTCAGCCGCTGATCTGCACCTATATATACCCATCTGAAAAGGGAAGTTGGCAGCTGTCTTGCGTTTATTGTGCAGAAAGGTGTGGACTTTGTGCAATTATCGTAGAAATTCCATGAATACCACCTTATTTGATGGATAACAGGGTAACATGGATGGATGACCTTAGTAACTATATACGCGAATGTAGGTAAACGTGGGGAATTGGATGAACCAATCGGCCCAATCTACCATTGCCAATTTGGCTTCTGGTGAAATGTGTACATGTAACTCGTGATCAAGGTCCCTCATTGTGTGCATCAGGAACTGGTCATTCACTCACTTGAAGTGTTGTTCTGACTGTGAAAATTCAGGTTGCGAGAAATGTTGATGAACCTTCTGCACACCCAGAGTTCCTACAGTATTCAACCGTCTAAACTGGCCTTGGAAGGCTATCAGATATTGTGATGTCCCCACTCTAGTCAGTTACCAGGTGCAGGGTGTTAGCCTATTTCTTGGACCCTTGTGGGCTAACTGGAATGGTTAGAGGGTCAGTGGTATTTTTTGGAGGGGTTGGTCGTTCTCATTTCCAGAGTTCAGGGATTGGCTCACTGTAGGCCTTGGCAGTTCAGGAGTTGACAGCTTCTGACGACACAAAATTATATGGAGTTTTGAGGAAGTTATGTTTATTTTAGTGATTTAAGTTATTAATTAACTTAATACCTTATTATAAAGTCAAAATTGACTTTATCACTTTATATCACTTAAATATTCATAAAAAGGGTGATTTTAAATTAAATCATTTATACATTAAGTGGGCGCCAAGTATTTAAGTCATAAACTATTGAAAATGGCTTAAATGTATTTTAAAATATTTAAAACTTGAAAAGGGCGTCACTTCTTGGAAATTCGTGCCTTTTTGCATATAAGGCATTTTGGCAATGAGAAATTCACTTCTTGAATATTTCGACTTTGCCTTTGAGGTTTTCTCCGTGCTTTCCTCTGTGATCAGGGTTTGTGCAATATTTCCATTGGAGAACGCAATCTCTTCGATGTTGAGCATTTTCGAGTCTGTGAGAGACCAGTCAAATTAGTGCAACTGTGAGGGCTTCATTCAGAGGTTCTACATGCTTCAAACAGAGTTTTATCATTGTTGTACTCAAAACCAAAATTTTTGCTTCACTAAGGCATTTTGCTTAATTGAGTCTCATCTTGTTAAAGTGTTGTCAAATGGTCGTTTTTGGGTTTTTCAAATATGGAGTTGGTGTCAGTGTCATGTCAGTCTGTCACTGAAAAGATTTAAGAAAAGTGAAAATCTGAACGAAAACATCAAAATTTTCTATTTCTGGAGAAGGGAGCACTTTCTCAAATGGGCGCCCTATCTTTTAGGGGCCCAGATCCTGTTTTTAGGGTTTGTCACCTCCAGCAGACTTCTGTTCGGCATCACGTTAGCTTCGCAGTGAGCTATCAAGCCTGTCAAACGGACCTGTTTCGAGCAAGTTGTGGTGAATACAGTGCAAAACGAGAGGAAAACGAGAATTGGCTAACACTGGTAAAAAGCGCAGCTTTTGGAAATGGCGCCCATCTTTTTGAGGTGCCAAATGAAGGTTTTTGGCTAAATGCCACCCAAGATGTTTGTCTCACTTTTGTTCGAGCTTCGCGACGCATCCGTCAGTGGGTGAATCTGAGTTGCTGAAGTGCCTGAACTTGAGGTCAAACGTAGGGTCAAATCTTAGTCAGAACGTCAGAAGAAAAAGCAAAAGAGCACATTTTAGGAAAGGCGCCTAAGCTTTTCAAGCCTTTAATGCTTTCTTTCTGATGATTTTAGATATTCAATGTGTCCGTATTACGCTCAGCTTTCCGTTGCCTGTCTCCGTCAGTTCAGAGGATGACTCAGCAGCTTGCAGTCGAGGTTTTTGTGATATTCTAGCTAGTTCCAGAAATGGCCAAGTCTGGAGGAAAAAGAGCAACTTTTGAAAAAGGCGCCCTTGTTTTTCACTCCCCGGATGTTGTTTTCTTGGGAAATGTACGCTGCGGTTGTCATCTGGAAGCGAAGTTAGCTCCTTGATGAACACGAGAATCGATCTGAAGAAGTTGATAAATCGAAGTTATAGAGTTGTTTTCCCTTAGATTCGAGATCACGAGATGTCAAAATTTGACTAAGTAAAGCGGCTTTTAGGCGCTTGGATTTTTGGGCCTTCAAATGTCAGTTTTATGGTTTCCAGTCTCAAGATATCTTTTGATCAATTTTTTCTCAGCTTTGCAATGCACCTGTCAGCCAGCCAATCGGAGAAGTCAGTCAACCAGTGTCAGAGGATGAACAGAGGTCTCGGCAGAGGTTTTAGCTTAAATTTTCATGAAATTTGGCTAAGTCTGGAATTCGCCTTAAGAGCTCAAAGTTGAATTTTCGAAAGAGAGTTGAATGGACGCCTTAACTGGAGTTCTGACTGCAGTTAGACTAAACGTTTTCTGGGTTGTCATCTTCAGTTCGTATATTGGCATGTCGAGTGATCTTTCAGTTTGCATGTCAAGTTAACTAGTTTGCATGTCAAGTTAACTACTTTGCATGTTGAGTTAACTTGATTGCATGTTCACTTAACTGAAGATTATCACTGAATGTCAACTGAAGTTTACATGCATGGCGATTTTGGTTGCAATTGTGAAGATTTTAGTGAAGATGGCGCTTCATCAAATGTCAACTGAAGTTCAAAAGGGACGAATTGAAGCATGAAGCATTATTTTGTGAAGCATGAAGCATTTTTAGTGAAGTATGGCGAATTTGAAGTTGTTAACTTCACTCATCAAAGGGGTCGCTATATTTAGTGTTTGAAAAGTGAAGCATGAATTGGTGAAGATGGCGCACTTTTCAAGGGAATGGCAACTTTAGTTCTAAAAGGGTTGCTATATTTAAATTATATTTGATTAAAGCACATGAAGTTGGCGCATTCTTGAAGGCTAACTGAAGTTCCAAAAGGCTAGCTATTTTTAGCATATTTATTGCATGAAGATGGCGAATTTCTCTTTGCAATCAACATTGTTAACTAAAGTTTTCAAAAGGGCACGCCTTAGGTTAAATTTGATGAATCCAAAGCAAGGTTGAAGATGGCGAACTTGATAAGATGGTTAACTGAAGCTAAAGTCGCATGGTTGAGTTGAACTGAAGACTTGAAAGGCAAACCCTAATGCATAACCACTTATTGAGCTTGTTCGAGTTTCAGTTAACTATAATAAGGACCAATGAGAAGCCAAGCGCCATTTTTAAGCATGCTTTATTTAGTGCGAATTTTCTATGATGAAATTCTATATATTTCAAGAATGGCGTCCATTATTACATCATCTTTTGCTCTGAAGCTTGTATTCTTTTGAGCGACCAGCAAGCTTAAGGTGATTCAGGTGTCCGTTTTCAGCGTTCTTCGAAGCTACGAGCTCAGATTCTTCAGAGGAAGTCGATTCTAGACTTTATTTCCACTTTGCATGCAGGTTGTATCAAGATTCGAAGAAGAGATTTGCAGATTTTTCAGAAGCAGACAAGCAAAACTTTCTATCTTCTGTCTTATTTCTTCTATTTCTCACCTTAGGTACTTTCTTCGCATGCCAGAGTAATTCAACACATTTTCAGAATCTGTTCATCTGGGTTCTCATATTTCAGCGTTTGCAACAAGACCCACTTCTTAGATTTTTTCGAGAAAATCGCCCCGTAGCCTTCATTCTGAAGCTCTGAGCCTTTTTCCGAGAATCTCTTTGCATGTGGGCTTGAATCACATTTTTGAGAATCGGCTTCTCTGGGTTTGTTAAAATTCGTTATTACACAAAACCCATGTTCAGGACCCCTTTCTCATGAAAAATTTACTTTTGCGAGCTCTAAAACCCCACGCAATTCTCATTTGAAAAGTCTTTGCATGTTAAGGCTATGACGTTTTTCTGGTGGCGTTATTGTGGGTTGTCTTAGAATCATTTTCGGACCAAAACCATGTCACCGAATTTTTTAGTGAAAATTATCCTCGGCCAGGTATTTTTAGCTTTTGTCAGGAGCCATTTTGCTTTTGGAAGAGTTGTCAGAATATAGTCATGTTCACAGTCAACGGGAAAGTTTTTCAGAAGGCAGTTCAACTAGACTGAATTCAAGGCCAAATCGGTCTTAATTTAGGTTTTCATCAGAGCAACTGACAATGAAGCATTAAGTTGCAAAAGAAACAGAGATCACTTCAGTTACGGAGCCGCCAAAGTCACTTAGATCCTGTGCCATTATCTCCGTGAAAATGGTACCTACGCTGATCTCAAGGTTGTACAAAGCTGAGTTTGAAGCATGTTTGTATTATCTTCGATGGAGTTACGATCAAAATTTTGATAATTTGACCCGGAGTTTCGAAAGGCGATTGAAAATGTTAAAAGAATGTATGTATCTGATCAGGAAAGTGTGAGAATTGAAGAAGCAGATTATTATTTTTGGACGAAGCGTCAAAGTGCGGATAATGATGATGGCGAGTTCTTGGTGAAGTGTTAGGCCGATTGACATGGAAGTGATACGCGGTTGGAACTGCCGATTAATTCGAGGAGTTGAGTCATGGCGATGGATTAACTTCATTTTGGAGTCTGTGAAGAGTTTACTTGCTGACTTTCACATGCTTATCTCTTCCTTGGGAATTATCACCACCGCAGAGGTTAGGGTGCGAGGTTTCCGGCTAAGCTGAAGAGTAGTATCGATTAACTTTGCTTTAAATAGAGGCGTGCATGCTTTTGTAGTCCATTTAGGTTGGCTAATACGGTTAAGCGATGGTAGCTTTCGATTAAGCTTTGTATAGTTCTACTTCATTAGAGGTTCAATAATTAATCTTGCATACATTTGCGGTACTGAAGATTAACACAAAAGACGTTTTAGGGTTCCCTACACCTTGATGTATATAAATAAGAACTTTTGCTCATTTGTAAATAACTTTTGCTGGAGAGAGAAATATATGCTGCGCCTACCTTGCCCTCAATATTGCTCTTTTGGTATTTGTTCATGTGTCTTCGCTATTACGATTAATTGTTATGCCACATAGGGTTTCATGCAATTGTAATGGTGAATTCTTTCTATTTTGTACAACTTTACCATTATGATCAATTGTTATGCCACATAGGGTTTCAAGAGGTTATGATGATAAATCTGTTTTGTGTATCTTTACCATTGTGATCAATTGTTATGCCACATAGGGTTTCAAGAGATTGCGATGATAAATCTGTTTTGTGAACCTTTTATCATTATGATCAAGTGTTATGCCACATAGGGTTTCGTGAGATTGTGATGATAAATCTGTTTTGTAAGTCTTTACTATTTTGATCAAGTGTTATGCCACATAGGGTTTCATAAGATTGTCATGGTAAATTCTTAAATCTGTTTTGTTCCCAATAAACTTGTCTAGATTGAGGCGATAGATCGCATACACCTTGCCTTCAAGTAAGAGAATCTAAATGCGTTTATAGTCTATAATCATCTATCCATTTCCTCATGCTCTGTTTTCTTGAGAGCTGGATGATAGATTAAAAGTAGTTAAAGCTTAGTTGTAGTTAATGATGCGAAACCCGAGAAAATCCTTAGCTGCGTTCTTGGTTTTCTTAACCTTGTGCCTCTTCGGTAGAGAACAAAAAGATACGACTTAGATTACTTTTCTTTTCCATGCATTCCAGCACAACGAGGGAGCTTCCCCTCCTAATTTGAAGAGCACTCATTGCGTAGTGTACATAGCTGTCCGTACAAACCTGCACTCCAGAGGTGTTAGATTTTACGCCAACAATCATTCAGTTTATTCTTGTTTGCAATAAGGAAGGGGGTTTCTACACTTGAGGCGTCCTCTTCAGCAATTCAACAGCTTACAGCTTTGGCTCTACAGCATTCTACTTGGGCCGTACTTTTGCATTTGTAAATGTGCCTGTTTGGGAAGGCGTGTGAAGGAATTAGTTGAAACGCCTTTCTCTTGGCTTTCTTTTGTGTTCCTTTCTTGGTGTCTACCTCTCTCAGGGGATTGTATCCTGTTTTGGAGTGGGAGAAGTCAGATCTAGAGCCTAGGAGTGCATACTTGTCAGTTTTCATCAATTTCGGCTGGCAAACTAGGATACTTCTTAATTTAATTATTCTGGAGCATTTCAGGTATGTAATTCATTTGCAATCCCATTGTATGTATTGCAGAATAACATCTATTACATCCGTTGATCAAAATATTACTGTATTGCATTTTTATGAGCTTTTATATGATGCGCCCCTTCTCTCCTGTCTACAAATTTTTCTTAAAAAACTAAAAAAACACAATAAGAATTAAGAAAAATATAGGGGTTTGAGTTGTGAGCCAGCAGGGTTCATCACAGTGGTATTAGAGCTCTGATCCTGCCAGCCTTAAGGGTTAGCAGTTTCTATGCGGCCTCATCAGAATAGGTTTGACAAGTACTACTCACGCAGGGGTTCTGGTTTGCAGAGAAGTACTTTTGAACCATTTCCAGCTTTTCCGTTTGACGAACGGGAAGAAGAATTAGACTTTGATAACATGGCTGACAGGGAAGCTGAAGGTTCTCACAGGAATCCTCTCAATGAAGAGGACAGAGAAGCTAAAGATGTACTTAGAGGCATGGTGGTAGGCCAAGAACAATTGGCGACTATCCTCCAACAACTAAGCACAAATGTTCAAAATTTGACACTTCATAGAGGTCAGAATCAGGGTCGAGATCAGGAAGGTAGTATTCATGGAGAATCACACAGAATTATTGCTCTAGCACGCACCTTTGAGAGAGCTACTTGCCCTACTTTTATTAGAAATGAAGCTGATGAAGAGGAAGAGGTTGAACAGGGTGTTGAAGTGAACTTTGTTGATAACATCATGACTATGCATGATGAATGGGATGCATTGCCTCCGAGAGTTAAGGATCACCTTAACTTCGATCGATTCATGAGCCAGAAAAGAGAGTATAACCGTAACAGGAATGACATGAGGCCTTGAAACAAACAAAGTGATCTCAGACAGGCTACCAACAAACTAACTTTAGTTCACTATGATGGCAGTGGTAGAGTTATAGCACGTGCCTAGGTGAGTAAGTTGGATACATTTCTGACACTACGTCCTATGCCAGAGGAAGATGCTATATGATTTGTAGCTCTCCACCTTGATGGCGTAGCACATGACTGGTGGATTCATGGCATGGCAACATTACACCATGATAGGATTACCTCCTACCAGGAGTTTACTGATAGACTGGTAGAGAGATTTGATAGACGTGATCCTGAACTATTCTTCAGGGATCTTGCGCAGTTAAAACAGTTGGGTAGCTTGGAATCGTACATTGGAGAGTTCCAAAGACTATCCGTGATGGTGACAGGCATCTTAGAGAGAAGGCTGATCATATTGTTTATTGAGGGTCTTTTTGAGCCCATGAAAGGTTGGATCAAGGCATTCGATCCACCTACTTTATAGGAGGCCATGAGGAAAGCTTGCAGTATGGAGCTCACTACACCTCGTAAACAATTTGTCACGAAACCATCTACCCCCTACATAGAGAACAAATCTGATCCAAAGAAGGCTGATAATGCTGATCAAAAGAAAAAATTTGCAGCCCCTTTAGATTGTGAAACAATGAATGATCTACGTAGAAGGAAGCTCTGCTTTTACTGCAAGGGCCCATATGACTTCAATCATGACTGTCCCCTCAAGCCTAAAGGGCAAAATAAGCACATGGAATGGTTTTATGAGGGAGAAACGTTGACTGATTTTTCTGATCAGCAAGCTGCAATTTGTGACACAGATGAAGAGAAATCAGAAAATGAGGCAGAAATTGAGGTAGAGAGTGAGCTACAGGAGGCTCATATGTCCAGCATGCAGAGAGAGGGATCTTTCAGGCTCCGTGGGATTTTGGCGGGTCAAAGAGTCATATCTCTTTTGGACACAGGTGCAACCCACAACTTTATTGATTCACGGTTAGTGGAGAAAAGAGGAATTCAAACTTAGCAGTTTGAAGGCATTTGAGTGAAGGTTGCAGATGGATACACTCTCAACTGCAAGAGGATGATTTCGGATTTGCCAATGAAACTCAATAATTTTGAGTTTAAGGCAGATTTTTATGTTGTGAACATGGGAGGAACAAATATAGTTCTCGGCATGAAGTGGCTTCATGCGATAGGAGAGTTCACACTTAATTTGCATGACATGGAGATGAAATTCAGAGTTGATGGCACAAATCATGTTCTTAAAGCCATCAAGGACAGCAATGTAAAAGAAATTTCACTCCGGAGAATGGAACGTTTGATTCGACACGACATGGTAGATTGGGCTGTTGAGTGCAAGTTAATGCCTTCACAGCTGGAGCAGCAAGCTTCTTCTTACTGTAATGTCCCCGTTTTTAGCACTTCACTTTTCAGTGATTGATAGCCTATTCCCAGTGTGCTGTCGGCTAGTCAGTGGAAAAATTAGGGTTTCGCGTTTTGGAGGATGCTTTTGCTCGAGGTTGGTTGTTTTAATGGCGGATTCTTTCTGGGTTTTCAGAGAGCTTCGCAGTGGTATGTTTTTCTTGGCATTCCGAGCACTTTCTGGAATTTACTATTTTTAGTAAATTCTATTTCTGGTAGTGGTCCTGTTGGTTTCGGCACGGTTGGCTTTCTACTTCAGACTGATCAGTTGGCTTACTCATTTTTGGCTTTGGGGCACAATTGGAGAGATAAGTTGAATTATTTCAATTAAGTCATGTTTTAATGTTATATTTTAACATTAACCCCCTTGGCCTAGCAACTTCACTTTAAGTTGTTTTTAAAAGATGTTCTTTTTGGGTGGCGCTTCATTGAAGGAAATTAATTATATTTCTTATAAAGAAGTTTAATTCAAGCATAAATTGGATGCCAACTTCAAGGAAGAAATAAAGTGATTTTAAAAGTCAAAGTTGTGGTTGGGAAAGTGGGACGCCACCTATTGGAGAATTAGGGTTTGATTCAAAAAAGAAGATTAGGGTTTTGAGACGGGTCAACTGGAAATTATAAAAGGAAGCCATTGGTTCTCTTTGGATTATCTTTTGTCTACAGTATTGTTACTTTGCCGGAATGGTATTGGATCGCTTCGAGGAATGAAGGCCTCCTAGCTCGGGCATTGCTTCTTGCTTGCAACATAGCAACTAGTGGTGAATTAGTATAGTTTTGTGAGTTTCATTGGGATTTGTGCATTGTAATCAGCTTGTGGCTATTTTGTTTCTGTGTTTTTGCATATTAGAGGTTTTCCAGAATTGCATAATAGATACAGCAGATTATTGTTTTAATTCACAACTCAAAATATACAAAAAGAGTCTTTCTGGGTATTGTTTGTATCTCACTGTTTGGTAGGGGCGACCCTTTGTCCCAAGTTATAGAATTTTTAGAGAAGTCTTCAATTTTTAAATGCAAAATCGCCCTCTTGCTGGGCCGTACTATTCAGATCTGCTTTGGATTTCGTGCATTAAATAATTAGAGTCATTTGAGTGAGTTTCAATGTTCTCAGTTGGTCGCCATCATAGTAGGATCATATTGCAATTCGTTTGGTGGAATTTGGTTAAGTTTGAAGAGAGTTGTGAATGAATCTGTGAGATACAGGGCTGCTGTTCATGCATACGAAGATCCGGACTGTCAAAAATCAAATTACCAGGTTGGCTTTTAAAGTGCAATTTCTGATTCAAGTTTCCTTATTCATTGAAAGGAATTCTATTAATATTGTTGCAGCTCTATTACTCTCGATTGTATTGATAGCAAGGCATTGTCTAACATTTTGTAAGCTGGCAGTAGTACTAACAACAGTTATAATCTTGCTTATCAAATTGTAATGCTCATCTTTACTTTCAGCATTTGCTATTGTATTTAATTTACCTCCGCCCTATGGTAGCTACTTTCCCACTCTGGGTTAGAAAGCACATTCTGGGTGTTGAGTACTTTCAGCATTTCAGTTCTTTCTTTCAGCATTGTAATTTGTAATACTCCGCCATATGGTCGCCTCAACTCCATATTGGATTGAGTAGCACATACTTGGTGTCGAGTTCCCTTTCAGTACTTAGAATAGAAGACCCTCTGACCATATGCTCGCCATCATCGGCGCCATTCTTGGTTAGAGTTCTTGCTTAAGCATTTTGATTAAGATCCTCTGACCAATGCTCACACCTTGCCCACATCGGGATCCTGGTGTACATTCTGGTTAGAGTTGCTTCAGCATTGTTTTGGTTTAGCTGCTAACCTTAACGGGTGCATTGATTTGTAATTTGTAATTTGAAAAAGTTGAAAAAATTTGGCTTGGAATATTTCACTTACCATCCAGATGTACAGGAACTCCAAATCAAACATGCAAAGGTTTTCAGTGCTATTCCACCAGGTAGACCTCTTGATAGAGGTATTGAGCATATCATAGAGCTGGACGAGGGCACGAAACCTATCATGATCACTCCTTACCGACACCCCAAACGTTTAAAAGATGAAATTGAAAAAACTATTAAGGAACTTTTAGCTATGGGGCACATTAGGCCGAGTAAGTCACCCTTTGCTTCATCAGTTGTTTTGGTGAAAAAAAAGGATGGTACACTTAGGATGTGTATTGACTACAGGATGCTTAATAGAAAGACTATAAAGAACAGGTATCCTATTCCACGGATAGATGAGTTGATAGACGAGCTTCATGGAGCTTGCTATTTCTCGAAGATTGATTTGAAGACAGGTTACCATCAGATCAGAGTCCGAGAGGAGGATATTGAGAAAACAGCGTTCAGATGCCACTGTGGACACTATGATTTCTTGGTTATGCCATTTGGTTTAACCAATGCTCCAGCTACATTTCAGTCTACTATGAACAGGGTTTTCCATCCTCACTTGAGGAAATTTGTATTGGTGTTCTTCGACGACATCCTGGTTTACAACAAATCATGGGAGGAACACATGGTCCACCTGAATGAGGTATTGAGTATACTTGATAGGGAGTCCTTCTACGCCAAGGAGTCCAAGTGTGCTTTAGGCATGGCAGAGTTTTTGTATCTGGGTCACATTATCAGTGGAGAGGGAGTCAACATGGATCTAGAGAAAGTTTGAGCTATCATCGATTGGCCTACACCTGAGACATTGACACAACTCAGGGGGTTTGGAGGATTATGTGCCTTCTATCGTCGGTTCGTTAGTGGATTCTCGTGACATGCTGTGCCACTAACTGATTTGACTAAGAAGGGAGCTTTTGTGTGGACACCTCTAGCACAGGCGTGCTTTGAGAAGTTCAAACTTCTCATGACTACATGTCCGATCTTAACTGCAGTTCTAGTGCATCTAATGGTGAGATGATCATATGGGTGTACCTAGCTATGATGGATCTGGTTCACATGTCAAGGCGCCCAGGATGTGGTTAACTTCGGCCGCATTATCTGCGCGATCACCGCCCAGGCTCCATTACCGCAGTTGCGAGAGGGGCCCAGACACATGATAGTAGCAGAGTATGCTAAGAACCCGTGGGCTTCTAGCATAGTGGATGGGACAGTACAGGATGACAGATACTCACTTGTAGATGATCTTATCATTTACAAAGGGAGGATATTGTTAGTCCCAGGTTCTGAGATGAGGGACAAAGTATTGAGATCATTTCATGATTCACCGATGGCAGGACATCCCAGTTACTTTAAGACCTACAGGCAGGTACGGGAGAGATTCTCTTGGAAAGGTCTCAAGTCATTTGTTCTTCAGTATGTCAGGGAATGCCTTGTTTGTCAGCAGAACAAGCAAGAACATACATACCCTGCAGGGTTACTCCAGCCACTTCCTATTCCTGAGAGGAAGTGGGAATGCTTGTCGATGGACTTCATTATGGGCTTGCCAAAAGCTCAAGGGAAGGACAACATTTTTGTGGTAGTAGATAGATTGACGAAGTATGCTCATTTCTTCCCAATCACTACTACTCACACAACTACTCAGGTGGCAGACTTGTTTTTCCGAGAGGTATTCAGGTTGCACGAGTTGCCTCAGAGCATAGTCAGTGACAGAGATAGTAGGTTTTTGAGTAACTTCTGGTAGGAGTTATTCAAACATTGTGGGACAGAGCTCACTGCGAGCACCATCTACCACCCATAGACAGATGGGCAGACTGAGATAGTCAATAAATGGGTGGAGGGATACTTGAGGAATTACAGTTCAGGGCAGTAGAAGGCATGGGTGAAGTGGTTATACTTTTGTGAGTATTGCTACAATACCACTCATCACATGAGCATTCAAATGACACCTTACCGAGCATTATATGGATATGATGCTCCGAGTTTTCTAGATTTATTGCCGAGTGACAGTAGAGTACCCAGTGCTGGTGATCTATTGTAGAACCATGACATTATGAGAGCACTCAGGGAGAATATCTAGAAAGCTCAAAATCAACAAAAGCAATATGCTGATTAGAGGCGAGTGGAGCGATCTTTCGAGATCGATGATTTGGTGTATTTGATGCTACAGCCTTATAGGCAGTCCACCCTTTGTAAGAAGGGCGCTGAGAAACTTAAGCCACGATACTATGGACCATTCAGAGTTGTCAGACGTGTCGGTGAAGTGGCTTATGAGTTAGATCTTCCGGTGGACAGTAAGGTTCACAATGTGTTCCATGTGTCGTGCCTCAAAAAGGTGTTGGGACAACAGGTGACTCCTATTGATTTGCCACCCCTGGATGATGAGGGGAAATTGATTTTGATACCTGAGGCCATTCTGGATTCCAGATAGCGTCATCTTCGGAGGTGGGTTATCAGGGAATACTTGGTAAAGTGGAAAGATCTACCGGCAGAGGATGCGACTTGGGAGGGTGACAGTATTCTACAACATCAAGCTGTGAGTTTGCTTGCGGACAAGCAAATTCGGGGAGGGCGGACTGTGATGTCCCCGCTCTAGTCAGTTACCAGGTGCAGGGTGTTAGCCTATTTCTTGGACCCTTGTGGGCTAACTGGAATGGTTAGAGGGTCAGTGGTATTTTCTAGAGGGGTTGGTTGTTCTCATTTCCAGAGTTCAGGGATTGGCTCATTGCAGGCCTTGGTAGTTCAGGAGTTGACAGCTTCTGACGACACAAAATTATATGGAGATTCGAGGAAGTTATGTTTATTTTAGTGATTTAAGTTATTAATTAACTTAATACCTTATTATAAAGTCAAAATTGACTTTATCACTTTATATCACTTAAATATTCATAAAAAGGGTGATTTTAAATTAAATCATTTATACATTAAGTGGGCGCCAAGTATTTAAGTCATAAACTATTGAAAATGACTTAAATGTATTTTAAAATATTTAAAACTTGAAAAGGGCGTCACTTCTTGGAAATTCGTGCCTTTTTGCATATAAGGCATTTTGGCAATGAGAAATTCACTTCTTGAATATTTCGACTTTGCCTTTGAGGTTTTCTCTGTGCTTTCCTCTGTGATCAGGGTTTGTGCAATATTTCCATTGGAGAACGCAATCTCTTCGATGTTGAGCATTTTCGAGTCTGTGATAGACCGGTCAAATTAGTGCAACTGTGAGGGCTTCATTCAGAGGTTCTACATGCTTCAAACAGAGTTTTATCATTCAGTTTATTCTTGTTTGCAATAAGGAAGGGGGTTTCTACACTTGAGGCGTCCTCTTCAGCAATTCAACAGCTTACAGCTTTGGCTCTACAACATTCTACTTGGGCTTTACTTTTGCATTGGTAAATGTGCCTGTTTGGGAAAGCGTGTGAAGGAACTAGTTGAAACGCCTTTCTCTTGGCTTTCTTTTGTGTTCCTTTCTTGGCGTCTACCTCTCTGGGGATTGTATCCTGTTTTGGAGTGGGAGAAGTCAGATCTAGAGCCTAGGAGTGTGTAATGAACCGGACCAAATTTTTTCAAATTTTACAATGAACAATCCAGTACAACAAGAACCCGTTAAAGGTCAGCTCAACTCATAACCAGCAATTAAAGAAAGACTCAACGCCAAGAATGTGCTTTCCAACCCGACTAGGGTAAGTAGCTACCATATGACGGAGTAACAGAAAGTAAATACAATGCTGAAAGACTCAACACCACAGATGTGCTTTCAAACCCCAGTAGGGCAAGTAGCGACCATTTGGCGGAGTAACAAAAGTAAATACAATGCTGAAAGAAAGCTCTACCACTTATTCAGCGGGAGCGAATACAATGTAAGAAGTGCAAAGCTTTAATTCCCTTTTCTTGGCGGAATACCATCCAAGAACTTTAAGTGTGTAGTTCATTCATCCATCTCTGGCGGTAAACCGTCCAAAGATTATTAGGTTTGCTGCTCTAAAACTAAGTAATTGCAGAATATAAAAATGACTGAAATAGTACTACTATTAACAGCCTTACAATGCACAATCTGCAGATTACAAAGTGTTACAAACTGTTAAACCAAAGCAACAACTGATAGAATGTTGTTCCGACTTATTTGACTTCACAATATTGATAAAACAATGCTTGAACTGAACTTCTGGAAGTCTGATATAAAATCAGCAATTCTGGAAACACCAACCAGCAACACAGTAACCCACTAAAAAGCTCATAACTCACTCAAAACCCAACCAAATCACTTAAAACTAGATGCAAACGAGAGCTAGAATGTTGACAATGAAAACCTAACTGAGAAACTACTGACAAATTGTGATATTATTTTTTGGCACACTTCCCAAGACAGCCCAGAATGGTACGGCCAAGGAGAAGGGCGATTTTGAGAAGATAAAATCATACACTCAATAATAAAATCTGAAACCCACCAAAGAGGGGCGCCCTAGGATGAGGAAGCCATATGTAAAGTACCCAGAACCAACAAAAATTCATGCAAGACTTATGAGCAGATTTCTACTTCAGCCAAACCCTAACCCGCAAATGCAAAACTGACAAAATCTTTGAAATCTTCAACCTTGATGATCTTTCTGCTTGTCTGGATGAAAAGCAGTCTCTGAAGCCTTAGCTAGGTGCTATCTTTCAAGCACGAAACCAAGAGAAATGGCTAGGAGGTATGCATCCCTCGAAGTAACTCTGAAAGTATTTCAGCAGCATAACAATAAGGT
>VDFB02000008.1:375171110-375255951 GCA_007258455.2 Sequoia sempervirens | reverse complement strand
GTGACTACTTGGACCACATTTTGTGGCCCATCCTCCTCAATAGCCTCCTTGAGGACCTGAAACTGAAAATCAGCATCTTTGTGATGCCCCATACAATCAACTGCTCTAAGGAAGTATGGGCCCTCTGCACATGACCATGATGTTGATGAGCGAACGATGGCTAATGTCCGTCCGCCCATCCATAACTATGCTGCTCTCAGATGCCACCCAACATGCCTTCATCTTCTCCATTAAAATATTGATCTTGGAATAGCACTTATCCAAGATCGAGGTCCTCATTTTCATCTCACCTGGTGGCACATATGATGTTCCTCCCTTCGCCACCATAGCCATCATCTCCCTATAATAAGGAGACCATGTAACATGAAATGGAATGCCATTGGAAAAGAAGAACTTGCCAATGGATTCATCTATCTCATCTCTCAACTGCACATTAAATATATTAGCTATGGGGTTTCTCTACGATGTCTGCAACTTGTGTTTCCCTTTCCCCCTAGTGGCACTAGAAGTGGAAGTGGATGGAGATCCAAACATCATTCCTCTAGTGTGTGATGCATGAGAAGAAGTATGTGACGCATGATGGATGTGCTGAAGGGCTGCCCTAGCAGACAAAGGTAGTAGGGACTGAAATATTTGTGTCATCTAGAACGCCCCAAAGCTTGTTAAACTCAATTCTATACTGTATATTTTTAGGTTCCTTCAAAAACTTACAATGCTCCACACCTTTTCCTGTCCAAAAAAGAAAGTGTGCATTCACTCTAGTGATGCTACCAAACCATTCAGTCCCACAAATGTTGCACTTCCACTTCCTTGTTCCCCCACCTGAACGTGATGTGCCTTGTATTCTTGAAGCAAACTGTTTGAGAGGAGACTTAGGATCAAAAGCGCCCCTAGCATACTGTGCCAACAACTCTGAAGGGCAACCTCTACTAGCTAGTGCACTCCCCATGGAACTAGATTGGGCTCCAGGATCAGCCCCATGGTCACCCCCCTCATCATCGGGTTCAAATTCGGAATCATGTTCACTATGAGAATGGATTTCCATCTCATCCTCACTCATGTCTTGGGAGCTCATTGTGAAAGTGACACTGCATTTCACAAAATAAAAATAAAAATAAAATCAGCCTAGTTTAACAAATTGAAATATAAAATTATAAATAGTAAATTTTGTTTTATTTTGAAAACAAAATTTACTATTTAAAATTTTATATTTATTCATTCATCATTTTGCCCTCAAGATTCAACATCAAATCTGATTTTGAGATGAATAAGAAAAAAAAACAAGTTTAAAGTTAAACAAACAAAGAATTGAAAAATGAAAATCAGAAAATAAAACAAAAAAAAAACAAGAAATCTGAAAAACCCTACCTTGTGCTTGAAAAATCTCTCCAAAATGCAGTAGAATCCTCTTCCTCCTCTTCTTCTTGCTCCTTCTCACTCTTATCACACTTGAAATCACTTTTTTCACTCCTCCAATCAGACTTCGACAAGTTTTTCCTCCTCTTCAACTTGCTGCAAAAAAAATCAGTCTTTTAAAATGTGAGTGAAATCATCAAATAAGATGGTTTTGTATTGTTTTGGGAGAAGGGGTGGGGCCCACGTCAAATTAGGGTTACCCCCAAAAATCAATCTTTTTTTTTAAATATTAAGTTTTTATCATGCATTTGACATGGGGTGACGAGAGACGGCTAGACGTCTCCTCGCCTCTCGAGAAACGCCTAGGCGTCTCCCAAGGAGGCGTGGAGACATGGAGACATCTCTCGGGAGACACAGAGCGGGACGGCAGGAGACGTCGCGTACCCGTTTCCTTGTCCCGGAAACATCGCCGTCTCCGAAACACGGCCAAAAAGGGGGGGAAACACATTTCCGTGGAACACTGAAAATAACCCTTAGATTTTGACCTGCACTCACTTGTTGGAGGGCAACTGGACACACGGGGGTGCTGTCACCTAAACAAAACTGGATCTGCCTTCACAACACACTCTACACTAAGAAATTGAGGTGTGAAACCCTCAATGTCCCAACCAGATTATTAAATCTTGTGCCCGAAGTGAACTGAACAGTACCTCACCTTCTAGGGTTAACATCAGTTGTGATCTTCCTTCCAAACTTGAGGTTTGACCTGGGGTGTGTGGACCTCAATATGCCTCTGCCAAAGTCCAAATCTGGTGTTGTTGCCAATGAACGAGGAATTTGATGCCCATCCAGGGTTTCCAGACTTGTGTTATCCTAAGATGGGTAGTTGCATGCCACACCTTCCCCAGCTCTAATTTGGACTGATGAATTAGTGATCAAGTCGCCCAGCAGTTCAAACAATGATGTCGCCAAGTGAAGACCTGATTTGCAATCTGCCAACACCTCTGATTTAGTAAGACCTGAAAATTGATAAATGTTCAAGAATGTATGCCCAACGGCAAACTCTTATGTGGATTTGCTCAAAGTAAAGGTATTCAAGATTTCATACAAATACCTTGATGTATGAGTGCGGGGTTTTTATCCCAGCAATCACAATATACTCAGAAATTCAAACACAGAAAAATTCCCTTAAGAATGAAATCTTGGGCGCCCTTTTATACCGATTTGGGAATAATCCAAATGGAGCCGACTTTATTGGAAAATGAATCCTCTTATGGTGCTAACCAGCGCATTGAATTTGAAATGTTTTGATTTTTATTTCTCTTATTTTTCTTCTTTGTTTTACTATTAATATTGTTATTATTATAATATAATCATATTATTAATATAGTGCTACATCCCACCCTAGTGACTTTAAAAACACTTTTACTTATTGCAATATGAATGATGAATGATGCTAATGTTGAGTTACGAGTGCATGATTTGTAGAAATCTGGTGATTGAGTTTTGTTAATGCATGAAAATATGTGCTATGATCTATTCAAGATGAATAAGTTGTGTTTTGATACCCTAGTAATTGTGTAGATAGAAAATATGTAATGAAGAATTATTTGGATGACAGACTAATTTTTCTCTTGTTTGGAGTTGGATGCAGGGTAGCCGTACCACGATCCTCGGAAGAGGGAAAGTATCATTTGAGTAGAGAGGTGGTGTTGGAATACCCTGGAGGTCGCCATTTGAGCTAGGTTAGGGCAAGGGATCTAGGAAACCTAGATGTGTGAGATAGGGATCCTGTGTTGAGGTAAGCCCTTTGCATGATTTTCGGATGCGGTATTGTCGTAGGTGATTTTAGGGTTTCGGAAAAGACTGTTTTGTCTACCCTTTTCAACCAATGGAATGAGTTGAACAGGCATACACACACAAGTAGGAAGAATCTGCATACACCATTACGGTTGTACGCATAGGGATGCAACCGCATGACGACAAGCCAAAATTACAAGCTTGCGATCATGCGTATGCATGCATATGCGCATACCCGTAATGATGCTTACAGGTATGAACATGTGCATGTATGACCATTTAGTTAATTATTCTTTCATGGGAAGAAAACTAAATTTTGAAATCTGAATGGTTGGTAAGATACCATCACCTTCTGAGTTTGAATTCCACCTGATGGCATTGCTAAACATATATATATATATATATATATATACATATATGTGTTAATGTATATTATTGACATTAATTATTCTTCTACAAGAAAATTTAATGACGTCACATGACAATGCCTGGAGGCAGTTTAAATATAAATACTTTTTTTTAAAGGTAGAGAGGTTAATGATTAAATACATAAGAATTTAAATGAGATACATTTTATTCAAGATGAATATTTTATTAAATTCAAAAGAGTAAGTTATACTATCTTACCGCCAAGTTTGGGAGGTAAAGATTTGAATATTAAACATTCAATTTTAACTCTTCTGTTTAAAAAGACAAGAGTCGAGCCATCATGAGTTGGCAATATAATTAGATTGCAACTATATCATAAATAAGCTATCATATTGCCATAACCGGCAATGAAGGCTAAAGTCATGCCTTAAGGTTCCTCAAATTTAGCCACATGAGTGGTGCATCATCAAAAGCAGATCTTCTAACTAATTCGCCACCTTGAAATTGAATAATTTGGAAAGGCCTTGATACGTTGAAGCTCAATTTGCTGGAGGAGAGAGTTGGAGGGAATTTAGGAGATAGTTATCTCAACCAACTAAAGCACATTCGACCACCTTAGTTGAAGGGGGGATTCTTGAAAGATCATTACGGGTGGTAGAGGAGAAGAGAAGAGGTGGCGTTGGTTTTGTTTGAGAGGAGAAACAAGCTTCAACTCTGTAATTAAGGAACTAACTGGAACTCGAATGACTTATAAAAGAGTTGGACCATAGACGTCTAGCAAGAGTTGGTTGGGCTGAGCTGAGACTGGGAGTTTGTACCATTACTTGTGCATTTCCAGGTTTATTAAGCTTCAAAGAATTATACAGGCACGTATTGCTTTCTGAGTTATTTCATTTTGAAGTTAAGAGCTCTTGGTTCAAGAAAACGTCCATGGGGATGTTGCTACCTAGGTTTCCAGATTTATGATTTATGCCTTCTTGATAATCAAGAGTTTATGAGATTCTTGGCTGTGTGCATTTCTTCTCTATTTCATTAGGCGTTTTCTTGATAAAAGAGAGGTTCAAGAGTATACTTGCTGCGTATATTTAAATCTTTTGTCAGATATCTTTATTGATGCTCATAATCTGGTTGTACAGCCTGAATAGGGCGAACTCTTAACAGAAAATTCATTGTTTATGCCTTATTAGATAAAAAAGAAAACAATTCTTGCCTCAGCCTGGACGCAAGACTAGCTCACTGGATATTTCTTTTTCTTTAGAACCTCATAGGCTAAACCTGTAGCATGATTTTAACGTGCCATGTTTCTGATCTAGCTTGAAACTGCAGAGGGTTAGTGTGAGCTTAATCAATAAGTTGCTCTTATTAAAGAATGTCAAGAAGTATCATAATAAACTGAACATGTATCATTGACAATAAAAGTAAGAGATTCGTTATCAATTAAAGGTAATAAAAGAACTGTGTGTTGTTGATTTTTATGAGTAAATACCTGTTCATTAACCGGTTATCTCTTGGTATTATGCCATGCATGCCAATTAGATGGTCAGCATGTGATAAGTGCAATGTGAGCACTAAATTAGTCTTGAATTATTATCAAGGTTTCGTCTACCTTCTTGGGTTTGGAACATTATTGTTTGCTCTATTAAGAGCTCTATTAGGAGTGTTCAAGTAAAAACCCTAGTATTATGTGTACTAGTTTTGGCATGGCAGATAGCCATGAAGAATGTGATTTAATTGTAAAAACCCTAGCATCAAGCATGTTGGTCACACGGGGCAGGTAGCCAAGAAAAATGTGTTGGGTTATTAAGCCTTAAGTAGGTCAAAAGAGTTGCCCTAGGACAAGTGTCCTGACACGAGTAATAGGCGGAGAGAAAGTCTCTCAGAAGCCCTAGATTAGAAGAGCATTTCCAAGTCGAGCAAGGTGGGTGAGTCTGTACAGTAGTACAAGCTATGGCCATAGTAGGTGCCGGTGCCTCTTACTGCACCTAGTACTCACACGTAACCCAGATACCTAACTAGCCAGAGTTGCCTGCTTAGTAGGAAGGAATCCTTAGTAGCAAGGCAGAGTTAGTTAGGTAGGGTTTTACCACCAGAGCTCAGATGGTTGTTTCGAGGGTTTTCCAACATTGCCTTTCATAAGAAGGGAAGGGCCCCCTTCCAGTTAGAAAGGTGTGCGAGGGACTACACAAGTTTGTGGATGGTGGAAAAGCACTCAGATAATGCTTTCCCTCACTTGCAGATGGCGAGCCGAGTCTTGGAAGACGCGAAATCCAGATGAGGACTTTTAATCTCTTACTCTTGTACTTTTCCTTTCAATACTTGAATTTTATGAAACCAGTTCATTCATGTTGATATGGTAGAATACTATCTTAATTAATGATATAACAGCCATAGATGCATTTTGTTATGTTGTTTGTTTCAAAAAAAAAAATGCTCTAGTTGATGAGTGAATTCTTTATTGTTCTTTGTACTATGTAATGTGGTTCTAACATATAGTATTTAAAAACAATAATATTTTCATTTTATCCCAGCGGAGGGGACATGACAGTTTGACAATTTGATATTATATTGTATTTCAAATTTGTAATATTTATGGTAGCTTTGTTTAGCATATGCATGATATGTGGTATTTTGAACTTAACTCCTGGTTTTAGGCTGCAAATATGTATACATATATGATTTTTAATTTTTTTTGACAGACATACCCAGAACTACCCAGCTGCAAAAAGAAAAAATTCCATATCCACATTCCATTCCTGCATGCCCGTACCCGTCCCCATTCTAATTTGGCAACTAAGCTATATAATAATTTGGAAAGATATTGTCATCTCCCTGATTTTGTAACACTAGGAGATTAAGCATTAAAATACAAATAAATAAAATTACTAATAAAATGCATATTAAAAATATAATTGCTATAATTATAATTATCATAAAATAATATAAATATTAACAACCTAACATTATTATTATAATATTAGTATTATAATATAATAAATAAACATATATAAATAAAACTAATATATAGAATAATAATATATTTTAATAAGAAACATTTGAATACAACATATAATATATTAGTACAATCAGGAAGTGCCCGATAGGGAGGGAATGAGTCTAAGTTCATAAACAAATCAGAGTTAAGCGACAGCTATCAAGAATAAAAGAAAGTTTATTAACACAAAGTTTAGCGCTCAGGCCTAAGAAAGGTTATCAACAAAAGGGATGCTATTATTCAGATCTCCCTTAGCCAAGATTGCATCCCTTGGAACAAGTCGTCCCTCTTGGGAAGACGTGCAAAGAGGTATAAACAATGATAGTATGGGAGATAGAAAGGGAGCAGGGGAAAAAGACGTGATTTGGAGCAGACGTAGAACAGAATCATCTTGAAGAAAGACACGGGTGGAAAATGCTATATCACCAATAAGTTAATTATTAAAAGAGAGACTATATGATGCATCAAATAGAAGAGAACAAAAATCATCAATCGCTGGAAATAGACATCTATCTGCAAATCAAATGGAGGAGAAACAAATCATCATCATGGCTGAAAAGGAACAAAATGAAAGCTGGAGGAGAATAGAAGATCAGGCGCATAAAGATATAGATCAGTTTTAAATAAGTGAAGATATATATATGTTTCTGAGTGGAGAATTTATAAAGAAGGGGAAATATAGAGGATAGGAGGTATTTCTGATTCTAAGGGAGATATTCAGTAAGTAAGAAGGAAAGATACATATTTCTAAGAATAGAAATATAACTGAGCATAACAAGAAGAAAGATAGAGAAATATAGAATTAAGAAGTGTATATATAATACTCATACAAGTCGACATATCCGCTACTTATCAGGTATGATTCCCATTATAGTATGGATTAATAAGGTGTAGATAAGAGCTAGATTAGTATGCATCATAGTTGAAAAACTCGCTCAGAACTCGCATTACTCGCAAGTAACCTCATGGCAAAGGGAGAGGCAATTTAATCGCCTGATTACTCACAGCTGAGTAACCCCAAAAACGTGCGGCGTTTAAAATCAGAAAAATCGCGAGTGAAACAGGAATAACGCGGGCAAAAAAAAAAGTCACCTGTTTTTGTTATTTTATGCCCTAAATTTGTTGCGGCTAAAAGCTCTAAAGGACGCATTTTCGCAAAAATACTGTCACGCTTTTCATTCTACCCGACACAGGAAATGACAGCCGCCACGTTTTTCATTCTACTTGACACAGGAAACAACGGCAGCTGGAAAAAATGAGGGAAAAACCAAAAACGACGAGGGCAACCAAAAACGACGGGAATTTTTCTTTTGTTTTCCTCTACGAATTCTCCTTTTCTGCATTCGAATCCACCTTTTCTACATTCGAATCCATTCTAAGTGAGATGTTTGGTAAATTTTTTAATTATTGATTTTCATTTGTAAACAAATATTTGTAAAAAATAAGTAATATATTATATAATAATAGACTATAAGCCTATAAGTATTTAAAAAATTGAAAATTTTTAATTTAATTTATTTTTTATTTTTAAAACTTATAATTTAATAAATTAACTTATATTTGAGGCATTTTTTAAAACTTATTATTTTATATATTGAAATTTCAAACTTTATTTCATTATCATTATTTTTGTTAATTTATAATATTATATTTTGAAATATACAAATTAACAAAACTTATAATTTTATTTCTAAAACTTATAATTTATTATTTTTAATTTATTTTATTTTTATTTTTAAAACTTATAATATTATATATTGAAATATATAAATTAACAAAACTTATAATTTATTATTTTTAATTTAATTTATTTTTATTTTTAAAACTTATAATTTTATATATTGAAATTTTAAATTTTATTTTATTATTCTTATATGATGAAATCAGTAATATGTTCTAAAATTCAGTTTATATGTGTGTTTTTTTAATTTTAAGAATATTTTAAAAAATTGTGTACTTTCAAATGTTCGATAAATTTACCAAGTTATTGCCGAGTTTTTCCCTGAGTTTTTGCTAGTCCCGAGTTTTTAAAATTTTTGGGTTTGCCGAGTTATTGCCGAGTCCGAGTTTTTCAACTATGGTATGCATTTCAATGTGTAGATCATGATTAGTATAGTATGATAATTATTATTGTTTATAGTAAATCAAACATGCATATCATATTATTATAGGTACGATATGCATGGATCCATCTACTTGAATTCATAATCGAACCATACAGTTAAGTTATTGATTCTAGTCATAAGTGTAGACCCAAAAATCTGCCCTTAATGATAATGATCAATTAAATAAGAACAAGAACACCATCTGACGACATTACGATTTGATGCATGAATGACTCTATTCATTCACTAAGATGATAAATGGTAAAATAGAACGCCATCTATGGGCTCTTGATAGATGTTTAATATCTACCCTAATGTACTTATGAAATATAATATAGAAGACTCATTCATAGGCGCGATAAGAAGGAAATGAATAATCCTTTGACAAAAATGAAATATTTATATCATCTTTGACCTTATTAGATATTATCAATGAAATTTATGGATCTTTAACTCTTCTAATGTCTCTTTGAGGAACACTTTGAATGCAAGATTCAGGTTTAAGTGCTTCCACTAGAAAGGGGACATTACAGATATTTGTATAGTCTACAAAGCTGCTAAAAAATTATGTATAATTAATTTTTATATAAGAATTTGTGGATAAAAATTAATTCTATTTTCGTTCTTTTGAAAATGAGTATTTTTATATACTTTTCACTAAAATATATGCATATATGGCCATACCCAACCGTATTGAACCCAAGGAAGAAAAAATCCACCATATTGCAAACCCAAACCTGAACTGGAAAATTAGCTTTTTATTTGCTAGGTTACCCCTCGGGATGACTTTCAACTTAGCTGTTGAAACCAAGGCATGTCGCTTCCACCAAATTCAATTAGGACTTACACTCAGCCTCATCTACTGGAGTACACCACACCCAGCAAGTTGGATGTGATATTTTACCCAATTTTGACACTTGATCATGTAGTAGCATTTCACTCAAAAAACCCACAACCAATCCAAACTAATCACAATTTGCTACAATTGCTATAACATTTGATGAGCACACACTTATACTGAGAGGGGGCATGAATCAGTATAAGATAATCTTTTACTTAATTAAAACTTAATAACCACAATAATATCAATCACATAAGATCTAACAACTATGCAACACAAGGTTTACGTGGAAACCCTTTCAGGAGAAAGCCACGATGAAAAGACTTCTTGGATCTACTGTCCAAACCCAATCATGAAAAATAAAATGTTCTTACAATAGTTTTGTAGGCACCAATCCAGTGGAGACACCAATCCTCGTTGCTAAACAATTTGTAGGCACCAACCTACTAGAGACACCAATCCCCACTACTAAGCACCAACTTAGCAAGAGACACCAATCTCTTCTCTTAGGAAGCACTAACCTCCAAATGAACTTCTTCAATGAATAATTATTAATTGATTTTCCTTCATAAAGATCTTCTTGTAGACGATACGTTCTTCACAAATTTGATGCAATCATTTTCAAATATTTTCCTTCTCAAATCTGCATGTATTCCTTTTCAATATTGCATATACTCCCCTTTCAAATCTGCATAAAATCCCCTTTCAAATCTGATTATAACATATTCATATGTCTACTGCTATACTCAAAAAATCTGCTCTTAACTGGACTGATTTATCATGTTTTCTACTTGCCAAATAACTCCCATCTCACCTTCATTATATATTATCTCATATGCCTCTTCACCAAGAGAGGCAATCCTTCACAAGGGGGTCAGCCTCATATAAAAGAAATTTTAATTTATTTAATTCTCCCAAGGTGGCGCTCATTAAGGTATGAGTTGGCCAATTTTTTTAGTTCATTTTAATTTATTTTAAATTGATTTCCACAAAAGGGGCAACCATATCAAGAGGGGTCAGCTGCTCCATAAAGATCAGCCCTATAAAATAGATAATAATTTGCTTATAACTCCCAATGTATGCACCATAAATCTCCAAGTCAGCCAGCATTAAGATATGATAAATATTCTTAATAAAACCTTCATAATTGGCATATATCAAGGCATACAATTTCCTTGACAGCAGCAAATTGATTTCTTCTTTGACATCAATGACAACATTTTCAACAAAAGGGGCAACCATATCATTTTAATTTATTTTAAATTGATTTCCACAAAAGGGGCAACCATATCAAGAGGGGTCAGCTGCTCCATCAGGATCAGCCCTATAAAATAGATAATAATTTTCTTATAACTCCCAATGTATGCGCCATAAATCTCCAGGTCAGCCAGCATTAAGATATGATAAATATTCTTAATAAAACCTTCATAATTGGCATATATCAAGGCATACAATTTCTTTGACAGCAGCAAATTCATTTCTTCTTTGACATCAATGACAACATTTTCAACAATCTCCTCCTTTGTCATTGATGGCAACCCTACAAAGAAATAATCTATGAATGCAACAAGAACATGGTTCTCCCCCTTTCTGTGTAATTCCCCCCTTGTCTGTAATTCTCCCCCTTTGACATCAATGGAAGAGACTTCATGGAGCTGAAAGATGATGCGGTGATTAGCTCCCCCTAAATTCGAGCTTCTCCTTGATAAATTAGTGACTAGATGAGAGTGATATCACTCCCAATTTCTGCCTAAGATACTCAATAGTCTCTTTAGAATGAGGCTTCATTAAAAATATTTGCAATTTGTTCTTGTATCGCAATGTACTCCAACTTGACATGCTGTTCTACTACCTGTTCTCTTAAGAAATGATACTTGATAGGAATATGCTTCGTCCTAGAGTGCATAACCGGATTCTTTCAAATATTTGCACTTGTTGTCACAAAGTATTGAAATTGGATGATCATATTCTATCTTCATGTCCTTCAATGTTTGCTTCGTCCAAAGGACTTGTGTAGCAACATGATGTTGCTGCTATGTATTCGGCCTTTGTTGTGGATAAAGAAACTGAAGGTTGTTTCTTGCTTAGTGTAATGCCCACCTCAATTGAGAGTCATTTTGAGACAAATCTATTGCGATTTGGCTCAGTTTGACAAGGCAGGCATTTTGTCAAACAGTTCGCCTGCTTCTGTTATATAATGGATCTGCTAACTTCCCGACTCCAACCTTCTAGGTAGCTTGTTAGTTATTTATGCAAAGCATTCAAATATGAACTTCCACCAAATTTCTGACATTAACTTGGCAAGATTGTATCATAGATAATTATAAATAGTAGGTAAGGAAGATATATTTTCTAAGCAATTAGAAGAGTCTATTTACTACTACTGTATAGGATTTTCAGATTGGAATGTGTTACAATGATATAAATGAATGTATGAAGCAACAGTCATTTACACATTCAAACTAAGCATTAACAACTAACAGGTTTACATATAATTGATTTTCAGACTGTGCAACAGAAGTAAATGATTTACTCTTTAATATCAGACTAAACTGTGCACCAATAGTAAACAGCATATGATAAATTGTTACTCAGACCTGTGGCGGTACACGTCTAGCCCAAACCAGTATTTAGAACTCCTTGCAAAATGTGTAATAGGCTGTGCAATCCTCACGCCACGGCTGTCCCTCACCACACAAACTTTCTTCAGGCAGAATGGACTCACAAAATCCCACAGCCCCTGTATGTTGTCCCACGACTGAGATAAACCCACTGTTATGCACCTGGAAGCTCACGTCCCCTCAACAAATGCCCATACGCCTCATTCACAAGACTCTCACGGTTTCAAAGGAGTGGTTATGGAATTTAGACAGGCTCACGCCCTTCTTATGCTACCCACGGCCAGCAAACAGCAATATTATGATGGCCAACACAATCAACCAGCTATAGAGACTGAGACCAGATTAGGATCAGCGGCCAGAATGAGAATGGATAGGATACCACAGAAACTCACGCCCAATCTAAGAAGCTTCATGCCAAAATGGAAATGAAGTGTGCCATAATATCCTTCAGCAAAATGGCGTCCCTATAGAATGCAGATAGTAATAACCACACTCTGAAATATCAACCTGTTTGCTCCTCAAACCTCAATGTGAAGTTCTCCTATAAATTCGAAACCAACTCTGATAGCACAATGCACAACCCCTGAAATGGAATTGTCTACAAGCTGGCTTGAAAGATCTTTCACTCCTGCATCGAGTTGTTCCTCTTGAGCTCTTGAGGGATTTCGTCCTCAAAAAGCTATGACTTTCACAACCAGCAAACCCTTGCTTCAGCTCTCCTCAAAATTTCTGCAAACAAGAATGCGCAAAATGAGCTCTCAATGCCCTTTTATATTTCCACGCCCAATTTGCATTTGAATTTCATTTCATTTAATTTGCTTTTGATGGTCATTTAAATATTTCATCACAAAGTTGAGGGGTCAAAACATTAAAATAATAATACTTTATGCAAACATCGCATGACACCTTTTAACCCTTTATAACACCATTTAATAAAGTCATCCATAATAATTAATATTATTAAAGTTAAACCGGATTAACTTTAATAATATAAATTAAATCATTAACTCCCCGATAAATACCAATATCAACTCATGGGAGTATCCATCAACTTTCCAAATATAGGCATGATAGCAACTGACCATTCTATGACTTACTATAAATAGTAAGTATAAACAACACATCCAAATGACTTACTAAAAATAGAAGTGTCGGTCAAAGTGTCCTGAATGGCCTCCAAAAGGCACACCACAAATAAACAGGGACACTGAGCTGAAGAGTACCGAATAAGCACCCAAAGGCATGCTCAAGAGCCATAGATCACCCTCAAAGGGCCCCCTAAACACCACGTTAGCCTACGGGGACCAGTTGGTAGACTAACTACTACTTTTGTCAACTGCCTAAGAAAATGAAATATTCCCCATTAATTTTTTCCCAAAATTAACATTCAAATCAGCAACCAAACACTGATTAGCATTAGCTCCAAAATGTAAACCAGCAAAGAAGATAACTCTAACCAAAAATGTTCACCAAGATCCCAATGTGGGCGAGGTGATAGCATATGGTCAGAGGATCATGAGGCATAAATAGAACTGAAAGTACAATTCATCTGCTGGTGCAGGCATCCACAAGCGGTGGGAATACTCCACTTATTCAGTGGGTGAGTTTACAACAATTATTAGGCGGCAAGTCAGCCTTTAAATCCACTCTTCCACTTATTAACGTGGGGGGAATACTGTCCACACAACCACTTATAACGTGGGGGGAAATTACAAACAAGATATATGTTTATTCTAAAACTCAACCACTCAATTGTGGGAGTGTAAAACAGATATAAAATTGCAGCAAGTAAAGGAAGAGTTGTTAGTACTACTAACTAGCTTTACAAAGAATAAAAACAGCTACAAATAGAATAGATAATCTTCCAAGAACATTAAACAGTTAGAGTATCACTTCCTCTAACATTTACAATGATATAAGATGAAGAATTGAAGCTCAAACTAACAAGTACAATTATTTAATAAGTCTGATATAGAAACAATGTTAATAGAAAATCAAACCAGCAAACTGTACATCAATGAAATGCACATAACTTTATCAATTTACCTCCAAATTGAGTGAAATCAATTGCAATGAACCTCTGGAGGATAGGCGCCCATGTCATGATGATGAAACAGCTTCAAAAAGCAACCATTAATTTACTTGCACAATTCCCAATGCTCCCAACATGGTACGACTCTTGAGAAAGGCAATTTAGCAATAAAAAATCAAAGACTTGGAAATAAATTCCAGTCTCTTGTGGAAGGGGTCGCCTTGGGTCTAGAACCACTTTGCAAACATACCCAGAATGATATTTAATTTGCTCAAAAAGCTGTTAACAAAAAACACTTTCAGCTATAGACAAACCAACAACTCCAAAATGATAAAAACTCTCAAAATTCTTCAAATTAAATTCTGATCTTCTGTGGGAAGGGGTGCCCATGTACTAGGAATCAATCTCTTCAATACCCAGAAGCACATAAAAATCATACAAAAAGTTGTTAATGAAAACCTCCTTCAACCATGATATGACCAGCAAACACAACTCTGAAAATTATTATCAAAAACTACAAATCTTCAACTTTGAAACTCAATGTGCACTTCTGGATGAAGCACACTCTCAATCCACCATCTAGGGAACCATAGTTTCAGGCCCGAAGAATGGAGTCAAATTGCTAAGCTTTCCCTTAGCCAAATTCTAGATTTCAAACCAGTAGCATAACTTTACAATATTTCCAAAGATAATTAGCTCTTCAAACAGCAACAATATATAAGCTTCAATTGGCAAATGAAGCAACAAGAGACTCTTCAAATTCCAAGAAGTTGAATCACTTCAACTTCCAAAAGGGATGCCACTTTAAGCATTTCACTTTTTGAAATAATAAAATATTAATCAACCTCTTTTAGGCATCCAACTTCACTTTGCAACAATAAAGCATTTAATAATTCATTAAATGCACCATTGACCCCTTAATGACCCCCTTTTAAAAACAACATGAAGTGATCATTCCTAGGCATGGGGGTACAACTGAGAAACATAAAAATGACTAAGTATAAAACTTAATCCATGGAGATAACCAAAGCCAAACTGAAACTGAAGGATAGCAAAATGACTTGAGCTGAATTGCTAATGATGCTACTGCCAAAATTAGACTTACTAAAAATAGCCAACTGCTATAAATAGTAAGTTCACATCAAAACAACAGAAAGCCAAACTGAACATTGAACTGCAAAGGATTGAACTGCTGCTAGACAAATACTGCCAAAAGATAGACTTGCTAAAAATAGCTAACTGCTATAAATAGTAAGTCTGCACAACAACCTCAGAACGCCAACTGAGCAGTATCTGAAAGAGGAAACCCTAATTTTCCACCTCAGCTTAGCCTACGGATTTCCGGAAATAGGCTAAATCCAAATGAAGAGTGTAGGGCCAAAATGGGGACATTACAGAAAAAAGGGACATTACACTTGGCCAAGACATAACATTGTTGCCAAGAAAGAATGCTCTGCCACTTGTACTTTTCATATCATCAACATTGCCTGCCCAATCTGCATCTACATATGCTATTAGAGTGAAAATTTCTGATTTCACCTCTTGGATACCACAAACTATAGTCCAAAGTGCCATTTAGATATCAAAATATTATTTTGACTACTTGCACATGAGTTTCTTTTGGTGATACTTAGTTTGTGAGATGAAAATGCCTTTGTTGGATTGAGAGATTTGTAACTCAAGGAAGAATGATAACTCACCAAGCATAGAGATCTCAAACTCCTTTTGCATTTCCATAGCAAACTCTTGACACATTTTGTCACAACTACCTCCAAAAATAATATCATCCACATAAACCACAACAATCAACTAATCATCACCTTCAATCTTGATGTTAAGAATGCTATCAGCAATTCCTTATTTGAAACCTTGTTGTTGTAAATATTTATCAAGTCTTGAGTACCATGCTTTGGGGGCTCATTTCAGCCCATAAAATGTTTTCAACTTGCACACATAATCCTTATCTTCTGATAAGAGGAACCCTTTTGACTGTTCAATATATACTTCTTCCTCTAAATTTCCATTGAGAAAGGCTGATTTTACATCCATCTGATAGACTTTAAAGTTCTTAAAACAAGCAAATGCCAAAAACATTCTAATAGCTTCTAGTCGTGCAACAGAAGCAAAAGTTTCTTCAAAATTAATACCTTCAACTTGAGCATACCCTTTACAAACTAACCTTTCTTTATTTCTCACAAATTGTCCATCTTCATTCAACTTGTTCCTAAAAACCCACTTGGTGCCAATCACATTTTTGTCTTTTGGTCTTGGTACAAGTTCCCAAGTCTCCCTATTTTCAATTTGATTCAATTCTTCTTCCATAGTGCCAACCCAATGTTTGTCTTTGCTTGCTTCTGCAAAATTCTTAGGTTCTATCTTAGATAGGAAGGATAGTTTTGCATGTTTAGGTTCTAAATTTCAATATCTTTATCCCCAAGAATTAGATTTTTTGGATGATTCCTTTTGACAAATTTGGATGGTCTCTTTGTATCTTTTCATTCAATTACTTCTTTTTCATCTTCTTCTTCTATTTCTTCCTTGCAACTTATTTTGTTGTGGAGTCCTAGTGGCTAAGAGATGTCTTCTTATTCCATGATGCTCAAAAAATTCTTCAAATTCATTTGAAGAAAATTCTCCTCCTCAATCCAATCTCACTTGATTTTCAGACCAGTTTCATTTTCAACTAAGGCTTTGAATGCCTTACACTTCTCAAATGTTTAAAATTTCTCCCTTAGAAAAGTAACCCATGTCATTCTAGAATAATCATCAATTAGCAACATAAAATATCTCTTACCTTGCAAACTTTGTGTCCTTGTAGGCCCACAGAGGTCTGTATGGGCAAAGTCTAATGATTTTGATATGGAGTACTCCTTTAATTTGAAGCTTACCCTTGTTTGTTTCCCCTGTCGACATTGCTTGCATATAGTGTTTGAAGGCTTAACAATCCTTGGCATATCCCTTACAACTTGCTTAGTGCTAATTTTTACTAGATTATCAAAGTTTATATGACCCCTTCTTCTATGCCATAACCAACTCTCATCTACTTGCCACATGTAGCATTTTTCTCCTTTGATCTCACTAAGGATGTAAAGGTTTGAAAGCTTAACAATCATTGGCATATCCCTTACAGCTTGCTTAGTGCTAATTTTTACTAGATTATCAAAGTTTATATGACCCATTCTTCTATGCCATAACCAACTCTCATTTGCTTGCCACATGTAGCATTTTTCTCCTTTGATCTCACTAAGGATGTAAAGGTTATTAGCTACTCTACTTGCATCTGCAACTAGTTTTCTTGTATTTTCCTTCCCGATTTCACAACCTTCAACATGAAATGTGAGGGTGCGTCCTTATTCACGCACTTGACTAACACTTAGAAGATTATGCTTCAACCCTTCAACATACAAGACATTTTCAGTTTTTGTTTTTCCATTGTCAAGGCTAAGAGTACCTTTACCAATTATCCTCAATGTAGCATTGTCTCCAAATTTTATTGTACCTTCATATACTTCTTTCAAAGTGAGGAATTTGCTCTTGTCCCCTATCATGTGACTTGAGCAACCACTACCAGTGTGCCATTGACTGACTTCATTTTGGGCATAAAAAGCAATTTGCACTGGCATAGATTTCTCCTCCTTTTGTTTTTCATGCTCTTGCTTCCTCTTCCAAGATTTTGTAAGTTCTTTCCTTTGCTTAGCTGGGGTATCTACCTTCTTGTTCTATCTAGGAGGTTCCACAAAACCACTTCTACAAAAGCATGTTGTATGACCATAGTTCTCACTTATAGCATATAATATTGTAATCCATTAAAGGAGGAAATGAATTGTAATATCTATTTGAGAACCCATAAGGACTTCCATTGTTGTTTCGTACAAAATTATTTCTTGTGTGTGCCCTACAATCTATTGCTTTATGACCAAAGTGATTACACAAAAAACAATAACGAAAGAAAAAAAATTGGAACCTAGTCATGTGAGACTCTTGGAAGAAAAGATCTTCTAACTTTGTCCTTGCTGTCTTTGTGAGGAATGCTAGACTTTTGCGGGATAGCACTTTCTTTCATCTTATTGATGGAACTTTTGAGTGCTTATGCATAACCTTCAGGTTTTTCCTCATTTATCTTCTTCGATGATTGTGTAGCCTTTGGATTTTGATCTTCTTTAGTATTCCCTTGATTTTCTCCAAACCAAGACCAATCTAATTGAATGGTGACCTTTGGGAGGTTATAATATCATCCAGTATCTCGGTGCTCTTCTCAAACTTTATGCTTTTGTTCAACTTAGTAGTTGTTTTCTCTAGTTCCTTCCTCAAGGAAACAATTTTGGACACTAACCTCACAATTTCCTTCTTTTGTCTTCAATTGGATTCTCACTTCTTCCTCTATTCTTTTTGCCTCTTCAAGTTTAATCTTTAGGTTAATGATCATTTTTTTCTGATTCCTCAAGGCTTTGTGACATTTTTTTATTTTGAATCAAGATCTTATTAATATTTTTGAAGCTATAACTTTTGTTTCACATTCTTCTTCTTAAGCTTCTTGATCTCACTTAGGGTACAAATGAGTTCTTCTTCTAGATCCTCTTCCCCATCTATTTCGGTATTTTCTTCCTCTTCTGAAACCTTCTCTTCTTTTCTTTTGTCTTCACTTTCCAAGATATCCCATTTTGTTTCTATTTACATCAATAGAATTTCTTCTCTGTCATTGGTAGATATGCTTTCATTACTCTCTTTAGGTGAGCTACTTTCCTCTTTGGAATAGAGGCTTGTGTTGTGCCTATGAAAGTTCTTTTTCTCAAGTTTTCCCTATATGTAGCTCTTTTTATATTGATGATGTTTGCTACCTTTCTTCAAGTAATGATCTTCATCATCAGTATTTTCACTTTCCACATATGGACATTTATCCTACTTTTCCACAATTAAAGCATTTAAAGGGCAACTTACTATTTTACTTGTTGGATTCTTTCTTAAGCTTCCTCACAAAATGAGCTTCATCTGATTCATTGTTGGAGCTATCGCTTGGCTCAGGCTTTTTATTCATCTTCTTTGAGGCTTTGAAGGCTGCCTCTTGCTTTGATGATTCCTCCTTTTTGGTTCTCATTTCATATGTCATGAGGATCCCATGCAATTCATCCATTGTAAAAGTATCTAGATCCCTCATTTCTTCAATGGTGGAAACTTTGGCATCAAACCTCAAAGGAAAAGACCTTAACACCTTTTGCACAATCATTGAATCTTCAATTTTTTCTCCAAGACCTGACACTTTTTCTCCAAGACCTACTTTTCAATAAGTGGTGTTGACTATTTTATCCAAACCGAGAAGATAGCTTCTTCCTTCACTTTGTCATCTCCTTCATAGATGTTCTTAAGTCTATCCAAGATTTCTTTCCCCAATTCACAATGCATCACCTTGACAAACTCTGATTTTGACAGACCACACAAGATTGCATTCATAGCTTTTGCATTGTTCTTACTCGCCTTATTTCCAATTGGATCCGTTGGTGGAGATGATGGAGTAACATAACCATTTACTATAGATTGCCAAATATCAAACCCAAGTCATTAGATTAATCAACATCCTTATGCTCCAGAATGCATAGTCTGTTCTATCGAACAATGGGGCTCTATTTGAAAAGAAACATTCTTGACTTGCCATGTGTGCTTTCAAGATCTACCTTCTAGCGGTTAGACTATTCTTGAAGGAACTCGATCTGATACCAATTGATGAACGCACACTTCTACTGAGAGGAGGGGTGAATAAATTTAAGATAATATTTTACTAAATTAAAACTTAACAACCACAATAATATCAATCACATAAGATCTAACAATTACTCAACACAAAATTTCCGTGGAAACCCTTTTGAAAAAAAGCCATGATGAAAAGATTGCTTGGATGTACCGTCCAAATACAATCATGAAAAACAAATGTTCTTACAATAGTTTTGTAGGCACCAACCTAGTGGAGACCCAATCCCCGTTGCTAAACAATTTGTAGGCACCAACCTACTAGAGACACCAATCCTCATTGCTAAGCACTAACTTAGCAAGAGGCACCAATTTCTTCTCTTAGGAAGCACCAACCTCCAAAAAAAATTTCAATGAATGATGATCAATTGATTTGCCTTCATAAAGATCTTGTAGATGATACACTCTACACAAATTTGATGCAATCATTTTCATATATTTTCCTTCTCAAATCTGCATATATTCCTTTTCAAAATTGCATATATTCCTTTTCATATATTTTCCTTCTCAAATCTGCATATATTCCTTTTCAAAATTGCATATACTCCCCTTCCAAATCTGCATATATTCCTTTTCAAAATTGCATATACTCCCCTTCCAAATCTGCATAAACTCCCCTTTCAAATCTGATTATAGCATATTCATATAGCTGCTGCTATACTCAAAAATCTGCTCTTCATTGGACTGATTTATCGTGTTTTCTACTTGCCAAATAACTCCCGTCTCACCTTAAATATATATTATCTTGTATGCCTCTTCACCAAGAGAGGCAATCCTTCACAAGGGGGTCGTCCTCATATAAAAGCAATTATAATTTATTTTAAATGAATTTTAAGGTATGGGTCGTCCATTTTTTAAGTTTATTTTAATTTATTTTAAATGAATTTGCCCAAAAGGGGCGACCATATCAAGAGGGGTCGGCTGCTCCATAAGGGTCGGCCCTATAAAATAGATAATAATTTGCCTTTAACTCCCAATGTAGGCACCACAAATCTGCAGGTTGGCCAGCATTAAGATGAGATAAATATTCTTTGTAAAACCTTCATAATTGGCACATACCAAGGCATACAATTTCTTTGACAGCAGCAAACTGATTTCTTCTTTGACATCAATGACAACATTTTTCATCATCAATGGCAACATTTTCAACAACATTACAGAGTTTTTCCTAAGTTTTTCAATAAGTGCTTTTTGTTTTTTATATACCTACTTTTTTGGCTCTTTTTTACACTTAGAGACAAAATAACAGAAAACAAGGGGACACAAAACATTTTTGGTTTAGGTTAGGGCATTTTAAATTTTTCTTTTACTTTGAAAAGATTTGTTTTAAAGTTCAATTTTAAACCACGATGAGGGTTTTTTTTTTTTAGTTTATACCCTAATGAGGGTCTAGGTAAAAAAACCACAGGGCTGCCCCCAAAAAATAGGTCATGGGTCATGATGGAACAACCTACAATTTCAGAGCCAGCCATTAGTTTTTTACATAAACCCTCCTTGGTGAAAGTACCAGAGTTTCTTTTTGTACTTTTAAAACACCATGTTAATGTCATGTAAATGGAATGCTACTATGCTTTATCATGCATCCCAGGAATTGGAACCTAGGGCTCCACAGTGGAAGCTCGGATACTTTTACCACTTAAGTTAATAAACCTAAGATTTAGGAATATATTAACTTTAGGTGAATTTTACATTTTTTTTGGCTGCCATTTCTTAGAAATTTTACAATTGGATAACCTAAATTTTGAAAATAGCCAATAACCAGTTCGCAAAGATTAACCTAAAGAAAAATTCCCCCATTTGCTACATAACAATATAAACTTTGTATTATATGAATATTTTTTGTTTCTAAGCAGTGAACTTTTCTGTCTGAATCAGAAAATTAGGTCTCTGATGCTTCAGAGGAGACGAATCTAAATATGAATGCTTGTTTTTCAGTAGACAGAGATTTGAGAACTTACTAGCGTCAAATTTGTTAATGATAGTGCAGCTTCAGTCGTTCCTTCCAGCTCAGCCCTATTGAGGAAACATAAATTAAATGATAGCCCATTGGCTATTTAATTTATATTTATTGTTTTGTATTATCTTCATTTTACATTATGGCCGACATGAAAAGATACGAATTCATCTTGATCATTTATTAGAAGACATTTAATATTTGTTGTGGCCGACTTCCATTTATGAAGAGTCGCGATTTCTTGGGGCCGACATCATTTATGAATTGTAATTGTTTTGTATCTTGGCCGACCTCATAACTTGAAGAGGTGCGACCTCTCTCACCTGTATATATACAAGGTCGCCATCCTCCATTGATCGATCAAGAAAGTTCAATTCATTCTCTCATTAAAGTGCGAGTTTCATCAAGAGCAGATTGCGAATTTCTGTAAGTGCGGATTTAGGTATTGAGGGAGGGCAGATTATTATCTGTCATTGCATCTAGTGTAGGTGCTGAATATTGGCCTTGTGATTGGCCTCATTGTAAAGCGAATTGTTGCCATTATTTATATAGAGAAGAGAGATCTTTGTTGCTGGATTTTTCTCCCTCAAGTGGAGGGTTTTCCCAGGGTATCTGCTGTGTTATTGTGTCTGATTTGAATTAATTTTCTGTACACTAAATCTGATCATTAGTTTTCAACATGGTATCAGAGCGGGTTCTAGAGATCCGATCAGATTTAGTTCTGGCAATGTCATTAGTTGTGCAATCTGAAAGTCCTTGAATCCAAAAAATACAGAGTATCTGGTTTTATTAGGATACTACTTATTCTTCAGGCGCTCAAGGAGTTTAAGTTCAGCGTTTAGTATGAGGGAGTCAAATATTATGGATTCATGGAACTTATGTAGAGGATCAAATTTTATTGGAGACAAATGATCATAGCCTGTAGCGGCTAATATTTATTTTATTCGAGCCTCCTCCTCTAGTGCCGTATAGATGGTGAAGTATCGATTTCAGAGGAAGTCATCTAATATCTACCTCCTCTGGAGAAGACGTATTCTTGGGAGAGATCACCTTCATGGATAAAGGTTGGGGCTTCTAGCGTCTGGGTCGCAGCTATTTATCTCTTCTGTATTCGGCATATGTGTAATCCTCAATAGGCATCGAAATCAGTGTTGACCCTGTCAAAGCATACTAGAGCGATATATCATGATGCCTCTAGTTTGCAAACAAGAGACATGACACTCTTTTTTTTCATCCTGAGAAGCGTTGGAAGAAGAACTTAGAAAGATCTAAGGTGATTCGATGGAGAGTATCGCAGTTGAGAGTGGTCATGGGAATGCTAACTTATTTCCCTTGAAATCGAAAAATCATCATATTTACGGTTATCCTGTCACCGAGTATCGGAACCATCACAAGCTTTGATGTCTGAGTCATATTTATCATTGCGATGAGAGTATTGGGCCCTTGTAGAAGTTCCGACAACCTTATTATAGAATGTTTGCATATTCAAGAGACTCGATAATAGGCAGCGAATTTGCATTCATCGTATATCATTGGCGCCAGTTTCTCATACATCCCGATATCGGGAATAATATCGGGTGTCTGCTAAAAGACTTCCTTAGCGAACTGTGGAATATGTTCGTGTTGGTGCAACAGGTAGTTTATTTTTTATCATCGTATTTGTTATGTGACTGATCTTAGCGCAGCAAAGGAGATTATTGTGCATTCAGTCTATCACACTCTGTATTATTGAGAGACGGTGATGGTAGAATGAAGTCTTAACCGTTATGAGAATTGAAGTTTCAAATCTGTGTGTGTGATCTGCTTATTGCTAAATGTCTGCATATGAGCAACGACCTGAGCCTTGGCTAGGCCTCATCGCTGTGTTAAGTGTTCTCCTTGATTTCAAGCGTTGAAGCCTGCACTCGGTGCGTATGGAGACGATTTGAGTTATTGTTATCCATGACTGTGAGGTCTAAGTGCAGCATATAAGGAGAAATCTTTTAACAGCTACAAGACAAGCACCTGACTGCACCTATAGAATTGTAGCAACAAAAGGAGATAAGTATTTTTGTACTCTTGCAAATTTTTTTATTAGTTGAAAGTCAGTCTGCTGAGTTGTGCAAATCTGACATCATTTGTTGATCTTGTGTGTAGTAAAGATCGTGACATCGTTTGTTTGACCTTGTGTGTAGTAAAGATCGTGTTGTCTTTCTTGAATAAGTAATCCCTGGATGAGATCCTTTGATGTCACCTTTCATTCATTATGAGTTTTTCATGCAAATTATGAAGATCTCTAAGTGTGACTCTGAGATGGAAAAGAGAACTGCAGTTTCGTTGTGATAGGATGATCACATCGATACCATTCTCTTGTGCATGGTCTATAATTGTGCCTTGAGAGGCCTGATTCTAAATGCTAGTTGCATAATGCATTCAAGAAATCTGTCGTTGTGCAGATTGTTTTTTTTGTTGTGCTTGGCACTCTTGAGAGGAGTAAAAGATGGAAGAAAGAGTTATATCAGAATTTAATAAAGATAAGTTTCTTCATCCCTTCATTTTTGATTCCTTGATATATTTCTCTTATAGGTTGATTTATTTAATTCATGTTTTAATATTGTGCAAAAATTCTTATGTATTCATGCTATAACCTGAAATAGTAAACTTTGTATGATTCTAGCCTTGATATTCTTTGGATAATTATAAACTATTAGTAATCTCTTTTCTAAAATGCCTTCAGGACAATTCTAAGAGCAAGGTGGTGATTAGAGATGAAAAGCTTGAGGCATCTTATGAGGAAGTCATGCCAACCAAAGAAATGATCAAGCGTGATGTCACAACTTGCAGCCATGGAACTGAGCTGGTGGTTAGAGGGAGTCCACTTCCAGAAGTTTTCTTTGCAAGTTCTAAAGCAGGGGTCAAGAGGGAGTTTTGTAACTCACTGAGAAGAAGTGAAGATTACTGTATTGCAAAGCTAGGTGCTAAATCCTTAGAAGATCCCTTCAGCTGCTGAGATCATAATTGCTCAAGACTATCATCTGGATTTGTCATTGGTAGCTCCGCAAACCTATTCAGAATAGTGAGATCTAAGATGAGGTCGAGGAGGACTATCCTGAACTCTCTTCAGTACCAAAGGTGTGTGCTGGAAAACATTTATCTAAGTCAAAGTGTTGCAGGCAATCTTGGACGAAGAGGTCAGAAGGTTGATGCAAGTGCCTGAAGATTTAGAGGGAGCCTGTTGAGCCTGAAGAAGATGATAATCTTGTTGCAGCAAAGCATATCCCGAGATACTTGCATGGCACAGTTGGATATGGATTGAGATATTCTTCAGGTTGGGATCTGCTATGATATCCTCGTGCAGCAGGAAGCAGTCATCTGTACAACAGGGGCCGAGTACATAGCAGCTTGCATGGCAACTCGGGAAGCAGTGTGGCTTCATAAGCTCCTTGCAGGATTGTTTGGACAATCAATGGAGCCTACTATTATACATTGTGATAATCGGAGTTGTGTGAAGCTTTCTGTCAATCCTGTGTTTCATGACAGATCCAAGCATGTTGAGATCAAGTACCACTATATCAGAGATATGGTACTGCGGAAGGCTGTACAGTTGAGGTACATTAGCACTAATGAGCAGACGGCAGATATTCTCACCAAGCCTCTCGCAAGAATAAAGTTTGTATACTTCCGAGACAAGCTTGGTATGGTGGAGAATCTAGCCTTGACTGAGTATGAGTCTCAGATCAGTGAGCCTTGTTAATGCATTTTCTTCTGTGATGGAAGAATTTGAGGTGAAAGCCCTTGTTTCCACCCCTCTCGAGTAGTCATGGTGGATGTCATGTGTGTGACTCCATGACAACATCACGTGAGAGAGTCCGTGATGATCTTCTTGTACTTGTGTTTCACCCTCTGGGAGAGCCATGGTGAAAGTCACGTTGAGGTGACAACATCACGCAAGTGATGAACACTAGTACTTACCAATTGATGGTTGATATCGAGACGATATCTAATATCACGTTGAGGTGATATCCTTCTCTCTTTATATCTGATTGCAGGCAATGATGAACCTCATATGGAGATGATTCGTATTGTGCAGCTGGAAGTCTCTCCCTAGCTGAGAGGGAGTGTTAATGATAGTGCAGCTTCAGTCGTTCCTTCCAGCTCAGCCCTATTGAGGAAACATAAATTAAATGATAGCCCATTGGCTATTTAATTTATATTTATTGTTTTGTATTATCTTCATTTTACATTATGGCCGACATGAAAAGATACGAATTCATCTTGATCATTTATTAGAAGACATTTAATATTTGTTGTGGCCGACTTCCATTTATGAAGAGTCGCGATTTCTTGGGGCCGACATCATTTATGAATTGTAATTGTTTTGTATCTTGGCCGACCTCATAACTTGAAGAGGTGCAACCTCTCTCACCTGTATATATACAAGGTCGCCATCCTCCATTGATCGATCAAGAAAGTTCAATTCATTCTCTCATTAAAGTGCGAGTTTCATCAAGAGCAGATTGCGAATTTCTGTAAGTGCGGATTTAGGTATCAAGGGAGGGCAGATTATTATCTGTCATTGCATCTAGTGTAGGTGCTGAATATTGGCCTTGTGATTGGCCTCATTGTAAAGCGAATTGTTGCCATTATTTATATAGAGAAGAGAGATCTTTGTTGCTGGGTTTTTCTCCCTCAAGTGGAGGGTTTTCCCAGGGTATCTGCTGTGTTATTGTGTCTGATTTGAATTAATTTTCTGTACACTAAATCTGATCATTAGTTTTCAACAAAATTCATCCGTACTCTGCATTCTTTGGTTGTCATAATGTGTAACAGAAAAATATGAATACTCCTTAGACAAACAAACCAAAAAGTGTGTATAACTAGAGCATACCTTGCCCAAGGATCCCTTTCATCCCACAAGTCATCTGTGTCAAGGGCTAGCTCTGCAGTTGCTATCCCTTCCTCGGTGAGCTCCACTGCATTCTCCTTGAGCTCCACATTATAATGCTGAAACAAGTTACAAGTTGATAAGATATTGATGTTTTTTACTTTTTAATATGATTTAAATGATAGGAACACCCATCTTTCCAACTGTGAGACTAAGTTAAAAATTGCCACTTACATAATCCCGCACAAGAAGATTGGCTACCTGAGCAGCCACTGGAAACCGTGCAGCATCACTAGGGGCCTGAAGAGTTAAACAGGAAAAATGTACAAAATCTTACAGTGTAGATCTAATATGAATGGTTATAAGCCTATAGGGATCAAATGTCTCCAGGATAATTTCTTATAAATGGCAACATGAACACTTCAACACTTATTGAATAAAATGCTTTATACAAACAAGATAAACAGAATACTTCCAGGACTGGACATTACCTCACCACTTATCAGCAAAGGATTTCTACCATCATCAATCAGGACTGAGTCAACCTCATCAACTATAGCAAAGTTGAATGGCTTTGGCCTGATTCAAGATATACAAAGAAACTGTTACACACATACTCCAAACCCAGCAACATGTCCAGAATACAATCATTTATTATCACAAGAGTTACCATCTCATAACAAGGTGCCCTATACTTTGACCGAGGTTGTCACGCAGATAGTCAAACCCAATTTCCTACAGAAAAATCACATTGTTTTTGAAATTGCATGAACATTACAGTTCAGACTAATACTAGAATTAGGAAGTTTCTGAGAATGTCAAAACATAATAATTCAGTTCAGATTATTAAGAAAGTTGCCGCCCCAGAGGCAAAACCAAACACCTACTGAATTGCTTGAATATGTGATGTCACAGGTATAATTCGCTTTCCTTTCTTCAGGGCCCATGCCACTCTAAAGATAGATGTTAGTAAATGAATGATATAGTGATGCAATATAGCTTCCAAAATGAGGTCTACCTCAAAAGCACTAGATAAAATTTGTAAAGAAATGACGGAAACAAACAACCTGGATAAGGCCAACAGAAATGCCCAGGAAGCGATAGACACGTCCCATCCACTCAGCATCACGTTGTGCCAAGTAATCATTCACTGTCACGACTGTGTTATCACATGTTGAACATGTAACCATTAAAAGCATGCAATCAAACAAAAGTAACAAAAATATTCATTCAAACCTATCATTCTTTTGGTTGCTAAACGGCAAAAAATGCAAAGCATACTTAAAGGTGCAACACAAATAGGTAAATCAAATGTTGTAAAGAAATATCAATGAAAATAAAAGTTGTATTAAGTTCATTGTAATTGTTTTTTGATATTCTTCAAGTTACATTATGGTTACACATAAAACAAGAAATTTTGGAGGTTTTTTGTAAATTTGGTAAATTAACAGCTCTCCATTCTCGTAAGAGAATTGTGAATAAAATCCCTTGGAAAGGCATTCTTTGAAATTAGATTCTTCTGTCTAAGGTTTATTTTATGAAAAGAGGCAGCCCAAAAATCAGTAAAGTTGTTTGTAATTTGGAACAGTCAGGTGTCTGCAGAAGCTCAATGTGTATCCTTAGATAATGACCAAGACATATTAAAGACTGAGTAGATCCATAAAATAAATGTAAGACATTTGAGATTATCTAATGACCAGTAATTATCTCATTTTGATATAAAAATACTTAATCTGTTTTATGCTTAGAATTTTTTATCTTTGGGAATTTGGCCCATGTGATTTTTAAAGTAGTCTCAAGATGACCTCCATGAGTATTCATTTACATTGGCATCATTCCTCATGTATGTTGATAACAATTACAAGGCAAGGGAACCCACCTAGCACACAACTACCTCTAAGCATTTTTTGGTGGGGAAAATCCTGTGAATGTGACTTTTCACACTCTAGCCTCTTTCCTTATTGGCAAAGCTTTTGGAGCATGTCATGTCTTATAGGTCAACCTCAATCTGGGATTAACCCACAAACAAGCCAATCATGTTTTATGGTTAAGTATTCAAGTCATTCATAGGCATATTCCATTATTATTATTTTTGCAGGATGCATTTTTATCTGTGTGTTTTTTAAGTAATCTCAAGATGGCCTCCATTAATAGTTATTTACATTAATGTCATTTGCTTTATGCTTTATACTTGTTTGAAGTGTTTCTTTTTATGCACAAAAAAATCTTCCACTGACTAAATAAACTTTCAAATGAATTCATAGCTCCAAAAGTGGCTTTGTAGAATCCTTAAGTTTGCTAAGGGTACATTAAAAAGCCCCCCCTTTTCTTCTAAATGTCCTCCATACCATAAAAAAGAAAAGCATTCATATACAAAGGGTAAATCTCTATAGTACATGGGGACACATCCCCTAGGAAATCCTGTTGTTCCCATCCTTGGGATGTTTTGCGGATGGCTAGGAAACAGCCCCAAGGTCATCCCCTACTTGGCAAAAATTTGAAAACGTTTCTGTGACAGCAAAAAAAGAGTACGGGGATGACAAGGGACATCTAGACCAAAACCAAACATCCCTTGTAGACCAACACTCTTAAAAAGCATAATTTGAAAAGAAAATTTTGAAAAAAGCATTGCTAGAGAAGAAATATTGCAATGACTCTGTGCAGTTTTAAACTTGCTAACAAGTCCCGCTGAAATTTAATTGATTTGGTTTGATTCATTTGTGGGTTCAACCAGGGCATGGATTTTTCACCTGGATTCATTTGGAATCATGCCTGCATGTAACCAGGTGATTCTAGCTGTGTTGAGGTGATTCCAAGGCTATTCCAGAGCATTTCCATGGCATCATCACAGGTTGCATCTTAGATGATGTCATGATAGCCTTATATTTGGTTGATATTATTCCAAGCCTAAGTTACTGATTTCGGTTCAGGTTCAGGTTCGGGTTTGGGTTCGAGGGTTCGGTTCGCCGGTTAGGGTTCGGGTTTGGGTTTGAGGGTTCGGTTCGCCAGTTCGGCTAAAAATTTTTTTTTGGGGGGGGGGTTCAGTTCGTTTTGGCCCTTTGGGTTCGTTATGGGTTCGTTAGTACAAAAAACATGTAAAAATAAAATATATATATATATATATGCAGCCTAGAAGCATGAATTAGGATTAAAATATCACATAACATCATATAAACAACAAAACCACCATAAACTTGAATATCATTTAAAACATGCATGATAAATATTCATCGTTGAAACTTGAATTGTGGTAGCTTGATATACAGAGTCTATTGATGCCAAGGTTCAATTTGTATGATTTTGAAAAAAGAAGCCAACTGAGTAGAGTTATCAGCATTCTTCAGAAATCATAAGAATTTGTTTAGTAAACTAGCCATTTTGATGTCTTCTTGCAGTCTCAAACATTATTTTGTATCATTGTTACATTGGTCTTGAGAGTGGTAGCTTAATATAGCTCCACAATACAAAATCTGGTTTACCTGTGCAGTGTAACAGTGGCATAGGCAGATTTTTCTTTGAAAGAACCAAAGGGTGACTGCACAATTGAAGTGTATAAACACATCTTTTTGTAATATCAAGGATACTTTTTGAATCTTCCATGCATTACTAATCTAAAAGGAAAGGTATTTTGCCTAATCTGTATGCAGCCATGCTTTTGACATTGTCAAAAAGAGCAAAACTTCCCTAATGATGCAAAGGCATGGCCAGGCAGTTCTAACTCTCCACATGAGAGAAGAGAGATGTTGGAAAGTACATCAAGTCAGTGAGAACAGAAGTGTAATGTGTTTTAGTTTGTAGTATTCCTTTGTTTCTCTACAGATGTGTGATAAATTCTCAGTTCAATGATGCAAAACAAGTTTTGAAAAAAGAAAGTTGTGTCAAAGTCTGCTTTCAATCCAACAAGCAAAAATGAAAGCTCAGCCTCTTGGAATGAAAATGCTTGTTTGCAAAACAAATGAATAAGAATGAGGTAGTTAAGGTGTTTGAAGTGATTTAGAGGTCACTTTTAGGGTACCCTTGGGAGTGGGTCAAAGTCAAACTCCATAAAACATTAAAAAAATGCACAAAAAAACACTTTTTGGATGCCTAGGCACGTGGGTTCTGTCTTGGTTCGCCTGGGTTCTATCTGGGTTCTGCCCGGGTTCACTTGGGTTCTGCCTGGGTGAACCAGACCCAAAAATGAAGGACCCTGGTCGAACCCACAGGCGAACCGAACCAGGAGCAAACCAGGACCAGAACCAGGGGTAAAATAGAAGAACCCGGTAACATAGCTATAAAATGATCAAACTATATCAATCACTTACTATCTATTACTTTCATTGGCATTCATAGGTGTTTGATAGTCACTGTTATATATTGCTGTTATATTGTTGTCACCTTTCTTTACTTTATAGCTCTAAAGAACACAAGGCTGAATATATGCTACAAGTAATAGTACTAAAAACAATTCCGATGAGTAACACTAGAGGTTGTAAATAGTATAAAGGTGTTCGGCTCTTCTTGTTTGAAACCTAATTACTTATTATTGATGACATATCTTCTCAACTATCAAAAAAAATAATTGTTGACTCCTTCAAACTTCAGAAAAGGGTTCTGCATTTGTCAGAACCTGAAGAAACATCAAGACAGAAACTGGATTATTCACACTCAAAATAATAGATTTGAATCCATCCTCAAATATTAGCCGAGAACAGCTAAACATACCATGAACTCCTCTTCCTGTTAATGAGTTGAGATAAGCTGCAAAGAGCAAAAACAATAGCTTTCAACATTACAAGAAAAATGATGACTAGTTCTGGAGATTTGCAAAAAATTATTCAATTTTTTTTGTCTCCTCTATTAGACAATGGCAAAAGCAAAAGATCCAACCTGAACCAGGCCATGCTATTCTGCAAAGTGTAAAACTATAGCTTGTGATTTTGAAACTCAACAATCATCTATAAATCTTCATGGTAATTACTAATTCCCTCTTCCCAGTCATACCTTAGTTACTGAAGCATATTCAATACCTGCTAATGTGGATACCAGAGTTTTGCCTTCCCCTGTCTTCATCTCAGAAATCGCCCCATCATGAAGAACTGCCCCACCAATAATCTGTAAAGATGCACCACTAATCAACTAAACAGATATGGTAGTAGATTCTTGCTTTTTAAGAAGCGCAACAATCAAAAATATATATATATGATTAATTCACTATTCACCAAAAAATAGAATATGCAACATTAACAGGAAATATTTAGAACACCTGGACATCAAAATGACGCATTCCAAGTGTACGTTTTGCAGCTTCTCGAACAACAGCAAATGCCTCTTCACAAAAAAAAGAGCATTGTTTACCCAGAAACATGTAAATCAAGTCCACATAACACCTAATTCCATAAGCAATCTAAAATTAAATCATAAATCAGCTTACCTGCTTGTATATCATCCAAAGTTTCTCCATCAAGAAGTCGATAACGAAATTCTTTTGTTTTATCTTGCAGCTGTCCCACAATAAGGAAACAAAATCTCACTGGTATGTTATGGGCACATTGCAAATGCCTCTAGCTTGGGTTATAACTATATTCTATAGATTACAACGATAAGATGTATATTTCTAAGTTTCTAACAAGTTCGTTCTTACACTGACCTGTTTATTTGTGAGTCTCTGCATATCAGGTTCTAGAGCATTTACAGCACTTACAAGTACATGATAGTCCCGTACAATCCAATAATTTAAACTTGTCATCTTTCTCCAGTTTTTTCTCAAGTAATCCAAATCTTTCTGGCATTTATCAACCACAAAACAGAATTTCAAATATTAGACATAGACAATGGAAAAACTTCAGTAGCATATCTCATGATATTTGAAGCATTAAACTCTTCAAAACAGAATTTCAAATATTAGACATCGACAATGGAAAAACTTCAGTAGCATATCTCATGATATTTGAAGCATTAAACTCTCTTCTTCCAATCAAAGAGGAATGATGAATGGGGTATTTAACAACATTTACAAATATATTTGGCATTTAGTCCTTTGTGTTGGAAATATTTTATTACAACTATAGTTAGTATAGTTGATAAATAAATAAATAAATGTTAGTTAAATAAATAAGCCTTACAAGTGTTATATAAATTAGTTAGAAGGTTACTTGTGTGGGTAGTTCCCATAAGGTTAGTTATTGAATGGCACAAAAAAATGGATTTATAAGCCAAAACATGTGAATATTGTAATTATCCAAAAGAAATCATTATATCATTTTTGCTATGGCCTGGAATCATGGTGTAATCTGTGTGTATTTGCTCTACCAAATTAATATGGTATCAAAGCAATGATACTTTACTCCCACTCAGCCATAGAAGATCCAAACCAAATAATATTATGCCATCTGGATCATTAGAGCTATCCTGAATCCATTTTAGCAGCCATTGCATGGGCTATGAGGATACTTGTAATGTCCCCATTTTTGATGTCCTTCTTTGGGCTAGTGTAGTTCTGACTCACTTACTATTTTTAGTAAGTACTATATTTAGTAACTGGTCCTAGCGGCAATGCAATGTAGGGTTTCCTGTTTGGGCAGTGTGTGGAAGTTCTTTAATGTTTTGTGCCAGTTTGATAATTGGTGAGTACTTACTATTTTTAGCAGTTGCTATTTATAGTAAGTCTATTTCGGGAAACTGGTCTCAAGCCCATAGTGTTCTCAGCAGTGTTATTTCTATGGTGGCATTGGAGAGCCTAAGGTTGGATTATTTAATATTTGTTTTTTATCAGTCACTTAAGTTATTTTTACAAAATAACTTAATAACTTAAGTGAGGGGGTAGGTGGTCATCGAAAAGTACCTTGGTATCTAATGAGATAACTTAACATTGTTTTAGAAGGCTAAATAAGGCAAAATAGATTCCTTATGAGCAAGGACACCTCCCTTGAGGAATATTTGATAATGTTTTAAAGTATAAAGCAAAATATTAAAAAAGCCAATGCAAAAGGTCGTATGTTTTGGAGGGAAAGTTTTTTCAAACTTGAGTTGCCCTAATTTCTCATTGACTCTTTGTAATCTCATTTGTTCATGTCTAAGTTGGTTGCATAACAGGATGTTGCTGGATTTTCTCCAGAGGTCTACAGTTTGGTGTTGAGGACGAAAACCCTCTTCATTTGGGAGCTAGTTTCGGTGGTGAGAGATCCACCCTAGTCAGTTTGGGAGTGACTCCACTCAGGGGTCACTTTGTGCTTCATAGATATTCTGATTTTCAGTGTTTTGGGCAACGAAAGATGAAGATTTTTGAATATTTTTGAGGTGATGCTTTGGGGTTTGGCATGTGGAAGCATGTCTTCATTCTGGTTTTGTAGAGTTTCGATTTTCAAAGTGATTTTTTCAGTGGTTTGGAAGCCTTTCTTGAGTTTTCTGGACATCTTCATATCCAGGGCAGAAGTTGGTAATTGTTTCATAACTTTCTATTGGCCTAAGATTCCATTTTGGGTGTTGTTTCTATTGATGCTCCTCATCAAGGAATCTCATAGCATGTATTCACATGTATTTATTGATAAAAGACTGAATTTATAGAGCAGATCGCCCTTCTCATGTGGCCGCCATATTTGAGGTGATTTTCCAGATTTCAGGTCTGCTGTGTTAAAGCTTTTTCTCTGCCATAGTGGGGTCTGAAAGTGTGGTCATTGGCATTGAGGATTGCAAGGGGGTTGCTGCCCGTCATTCGGGTATTGTTTGTTGCAAGTTTGAAGACCTAATATTGCTGCTCAAGCTTCTATTCCAGGTCTGATTTGTTATTCTCTCTGATATGCATTTGTAAAAGTCTGAAAATTTTCTGTTATGATTATCAAATGAAATATATTACTGGAAGTCTTCTTGCAAGCAAGTTTCCTCTTGTTTCAGTACTTTATGTTATATCTATATCATGTATGCAAAAACAATGAATGGCATTTAAAACACAACAAACAATCATCAGCAAAACGTCACAATCAGCAAACAGAAAACTAACAAAAAAAATTCAGGGGCAGTCATTACAATACTTGGAATGTTGCTAGAGTGCAAAAACTGGTCTAACAATATTTCTACAAGGCGCTTATGTTATATTGAGTATTCCTGCAGATTAATTTTGTAGTGATTATATGAAACAAAGAGGATTGGAAGAAGCATAATATTCTATGCTTGATATATTCACTGTTTTGAGAAGAGGAAACCAAACACGAATATTCTGTGTGACACTGCTGATGAGACATCTCTTATCTCTTGTTTCCACTTGGCAGTCTGCATAATTCACCAACATATTTGTAAGCAGGGGTGTTCCTCCTTGTTAAATGATTGTTTCTGAAGATGATCATTTTCCAGAGTAAGTTGTCTTGAAGAGCAACTGTGGTAATTTATACTATTGAAGACCTATACATTAATTCTTTGCAACGCCTCTTTGTCCATTGTTGCTGGAAATTGTAATTCAGCTCTTTGTTAATAGGGATCCACTTCTGTTGGTCTAGCAAGCTGAAGATCCAATCTAAAAAACTTTCAAAGCCATCCATAAGTTCCCTTGAATTATAATAGTAGTGAATACTTGTTTACTGCTTAAAAGGCCTGAGTGTCTCTGTACCATTGCATGATTTTCCAGAATTTCTCAAGATTCCGAATGAGGGATCAAGAGCACTTTTTTGGTAAGATCCATAAAAAATGATTCTTTAAAGTTGATTGTTTTAAACAGTCTGTAGCAGAACAAGTCAGTGTATGAGGAATAAATCCGGCAAACATATATGGAGTCAGAAGTATCCTGTGAATAGTACATTTTCACTGTCAATCTTTATTTGTTGCCTCTATCATGGAGAAGATTGAAGTTGGGCACCATGTGCAACAGTAATGTGGCATGATCTTCAATGAACAGTAACTTATGACTAGGGAATTCTGAAGAGAAATGGGCAATTTTGAGAATACTGTTGCAAGAGATCAATGGAGCCATACTTTGGAAGTAACATCCAGCATATTATAATTCTTGTTGATTTAATGACCCTCGAAGATCAATAAATGATGGTAAGGTAATATTACCAATTGGCATTTGTTAAAATTAATTACTTGTCATTGGTTAATAAATTCACACATGGTAGTAGTCCAATCAGTTGAGAGCATTGAGAATATTCAATAGATTGAGTTATTGATCCCCCTTTAAACTATATGTTATACATTAATGGCTATTATTTTCAACAATTATAATACTGAGGGAGTTTTAAGGAATGTTAGTAGGGAGATGTAAGGGATTTTGAATTACTTTGGGTTTATGAAAAAGAAACACAAATCTTTGTAAACAGAGTCATAAGGAGTTGATTTTTTGTAACATTGAAGATATTTTGGCTATTTAAGGAGAACATGAATATTATTAGAGTCTATTTTATATTTGGAGAGATTTATTCTAAAGGTACACATCTATCAAATATTGCTCATATTCTGTAATGTCCCCATTTTAGGGTTCTCTTGTTGGAGATGACTTTTTGGGTTTGTGTCTACCTGATCAAAAGGGCAATTTGATGTTACCAGTGAGCTCAATTGGTTTAGAGGAGTTCTACGATGCTTTCGGATGTTATTTTCAACTTCCGGTTTGGATTCCAAGACTCTTGGAGGGAGCTTCTATTTATAGTAAGTCGCTTGGTCGGCTCCATTTATCATTATTCTTCATCGGGATCACTCTAGTACAGTCAATTTCCAATTCCGATGCAGTCCGGTATTTTCCACAAAATGAGTATGTTAATGGTTTTATTGTAATAATTTTACTAAAGTTGCCAAATATTATTTAAAATATTTAAAAGACACCTTAGTGTTATAGCTCGTCAAAACCGGGGTGAAATGTTTTAAATCATGGATGTATTAAACAGGGACCTTGCGTGTCAAATTATCATTATTTTAATAAAAAGGTCTTTTTCGGAGCTAAAGGGGAGTTTAAATTAAAAAGTGAATTTTAAATAGAAGCTTCTGGAGAGTTTGGCGGGAAAAGTATAAAAGGAGGATATGAGAGCTCATTTGGTTATGTGGAGTTTATTATTTTCTGATATTTCTCTTTGCGAAAATCCTACGTGGTTCTAAAGATTTGGACTTGATCTATCTCAACCTTCCTTAGGACATAAACCCTCTTGAACAACACTGGCTACAGTAGTGAAAGATCTACTCTGGCTGGTATTTGTTGGAGATGTCTTATAGGTATTTCACAATGTATTCATAGTTGGATTCAACAAATTTGTAAAAGTCTCTTTAGAGACAAATTTGCAGGTATTCCGATTAGATTGCAAACTCTTGGTGTTGGACGCCTTGCCTGGAGTTTTATTTGGAGTTTGCAGGTTTGTGAAGTTTCTATTTCAGTTTAAGGAGGCTATTGCATATTAGGCTTATAGTGGAAGATTGGAGGAGTTTTGTGATAGTTTGTTTGCTGTTTGGGTTTCCATTTGCTGGCCATACCATTCTGGGTGTGGCATTGAATTTGGGAGCTTCCAGTAGCTGTTAATTTGGCCTGGAGGTGGCACCTAGGGTTCATATTGCTTGGTATTTCAATCTCATCAACAGCAGAAGCATTTCTTGGTTGTAGCATCCCAAATTGAGGGTTCCGGTTTGCCGGTTGCAACTACAACTCTTTGACAAAGTTGCCAACTTTTTCTGGGTATGTTGGATTTAGATATGTAGTGGTATTTTATGAGCTGGGTTGCTGTTGTAATCGAGAAAAACTCAATATTATAATTGTAAAACAAATATGGAATTTTTTTCTCTTTGTATTTGGAAAACTGTGAAATTTCCTGAGTTATTTCCTGCTGGAAATCTATTATATTTCTGTTCATTATTGTTAGGGGTGAATACTACAAGACTTGAATAAAAATAATAAACACTAGTATATAATTTAGAGCTAGAAGAAGCTTCTCATTTTATTTAAGCGAAATTCCAAAAGATTTTGGGCTCACATCATTCCTAGAAGATCTAAGGAATAAATAAATCTGAATATGCAAAACTAGAGCTTCTATCTCAATAACCTTTGTGTTTCTCCTCAAGCATCTAAAAACATCAAAATTACTCAACTCTACACTAAAGATTTTTGGACAAAAATATAAATCTTGGCATTAAGCGCCTCATAAAAGATAAAGCAAAGAACATTGACAGGTACCAAGCTAAGATCTTAAATATTGGGAGCCTAATCTTTGTGCCTAACATCAACATCTTTTCAACCAAGACGTCAAACAAGGCTTCTTAAGAGAATGGTTTGAAAGTTTAGTTATTCCCATTTTCAAGTTCAAAAATCAAAATGACTCAGCCAACTAAACAATCATTTGTCACTCTTTTGGAAAATTTGTATGGTTTGATACATGAACAATAATTGGCATTGAGGACAACAATAAAAGGCTATAGGACAAGATAATCTTAGAAATCAACCTATTACCAATCAGTTTGTCACCTCTAGAGTTATGATGGAGGATTCTAGAGACAAAACGAGGTGCATATGTTGATTTGTTAACTTCAAAAAAGTCTTGTTAGATTGTTCGAAGAGCTAATCTATAGAAAAGATTTGACAAAATCAGTATCACCCTTGAGCTTATAAAATACAGCATCGGATGAAGAGGAAGGATGCGCTGGTATTACATGGTATGACATTGAGGATTCTAGAGACAAAACGAGGTGCATATGTTGATTTGTTAACTTCAAAAAAGCCTTGTTAGATTGTTCGAAGCGCTAATCTATAGAAAAGATTTGACAAAATCAGTATCACCGTTGAGCTTATAAAATACAGCATCGGATGAAGAGGAAGGATGCGCTGGTATTACATGGTTGGGTTCATAGTCATCCATATACTATATGTTGATGACATTAGTGTTCTTGCAAGAACTTTTGAGGATCTGTACAAGCAGCTCAATTTTCTCTAACAATTTTGTAAGAATTAAGAACTCATCATAGATCACAAATCCAGATTAGACAAAAACTCGGCAGACCCGAATTTGACTCAGACTCTGCGACTTGGCAAAACTCAAGAACATTAAAAAATACTTAAATTCCCTTAAACAAAAAAAAAAACCATGCAAAATGTACCAAATGAGTCTATAAAACATTGGGAAAGTGTTTTCTAATAAATTGTAAGCATTAGCCAATATTTTAGCAATACTCATTTTCTTATACACAATCATTGAAAAAATTGGGAGAAGAGAAGACAGAACTGGTAGAGTAGGGTGGTACATGAAAGTCGTCTCCGCAATGTAATAAAAGACCCTGGGTTATTTTTTAGGCCACAACTTAGTCAGCATGCCTTTTGGGACTACGAGGTCCCCTCTAATGCACAGGAGGCATCTCGTTATGTTTCAAAATCAAATGACCGATTGCTAGAAGAGAACAGGCATTACTCCTAACGTTGCCAATCCTCTTGGCCATGAGAAGCTCTTTGTTTATCTTCTATAAAACTAATATGCAGAAGTAATAAGATTAGATCCATGTGCCTACAACAGTAGTACATAACATATTATGAACTCATTACTATGTAATAATTGAGATGAACTCTAGTTGCCATGCAAACTCTAGCTACCATGCTTCATTCCTAATTTTCTAATGTGGTTTAACAATGAGAAGTTCAAATGTCCAGGTTTCGTAAATTGAATCAATTTAAAAACTTGGATGGAGTGTACAAATTTCTTTCAAGCATTTTTTTTCGATTGCTTTTGGCTTATGCCCAGCCACCGGGTTAGTTATAACTTTTGCATTCAAACCCATTAAAAATTAATAATGCCAAATCCTGCCCGCCAACAGAACCCTTATTAAATGAAAGAATAAGTACCTTCCGGAATAAAGCAGCCCCTCCATTCTCAGTGGGGTTACGAAAATCAATGGAGTCAGTAATGGTGTCTCCGTCGTTTACCACCTTCGGCATTCTCTGTTTTCTTCTCCTCGTCGTACTTTTCAATGAAATACTGACATAGCTTCTAATCAACCCCCCGTAAATGCCAGGCATTCTCCTTCCCAGGACATCCTGCACAGCACACAGCAGACGACCTTGGCATCAAAAACCTCGAAAAACCCTTAGAAAACCCTCGACTAATGAAGAGGCACGCACTGGCTTGGGTGTGGGATGAAATAGGTGCGGTTGCATGGTCGCCCTCGTCGCCAACGCATTGTTCGCCATGCTAAACACACTTTCAAACTCTGCCTCTCTCTCTTTCCCTTCACGTTACGCCACTCTGCGTTATGCGGTGATGAACGAGACTACAAGGACTGCATAAAATGGATTTGGATTAGATATGCTAAGCCATAGAGCCGTTAGAAAAGAGTGACATGCCATATGCAAAATGGGCTCAACTTCTCTAGTTCTCGCTGTGAATGGGCTTTTAAAGCTTTTTATCCTATGCTTTCTTTACATCCGTGGAAATTTGTGACATAACAGTTGTCGGGCGTAGTTCTGCAGATTAATTCTTATATATATAGACGTTTCGAAGTCAGTCTTCTAGATTGAACGTTAATATGCAGGAATGAAAAAGCAACAAAGCAAACAAACTGTGTCAGCATAATGGATATAATGTTTTTTCATTCGGGAATAAATCGATGTTATGTGGATCAAATCCAGTCTCGACTGCACATGTGGTGGGTTTTCTTTAATAATTTTGTGATCTTCTGACTTCTAACTTGTGGGATTTTAAACAATCAAATCATATTTTTATATATTTTTAATTTTAATTTTAGATTATATTTATATATTTATTATATAAATCTTTATATATAAAGATGTAAATAATATTATATTATTAGTAGTATTATTGTACTTCTTCAACTCATTTTGTTTTGAATCAATTAAAAACTAGCACTTGCATCTATAAGAGATTCAAGGGGTACGTCGATAGACTTTCCAGTGTGTTTATCTTCAAGGTGGACAGTGATCACCGTCCAAGGGCAGCGGTAAAGAAAACATGACCTGTTTCAAACCCACGCAGAAAAGAACAAAGAGTAATGCAAAGTAGTTATGTACAACAAAACAAAGGAAATTCTGAGTAAATAAAGATCATAAATCTTTAGTGAAAGAGATGTTATCATTGTAAAAAAGACATTACCTGTTAAATAAAAAATAGATCCTAAAATTAGAGACCTGCATACGTGCATTTCAAATGAAGAGCACATGCTACTAATCGAAGAGCCTCGTCTACTTGGTTAACCTTATAGAGGCCATCAATTAGAGTAGTAAATGTAACTTCATCTAGAATACAATTAGCATCCCTCATCTTAGCCACTAATTCGAGAGCTTCATCTACACTGCCTACCCTGCAGAGGCCACCAATCAGGGTAGTAAATGTAATTATATTGGGACAACAATGACCATGCATCATTTTATCTAACAACTCTAATGCTTCATCAATATAACCCCACTCATAATGCGCTCTTGTCAAACTGTTACAAGTTATGACATCTAAAAGATTAGAACTTGTTCTATTTTGGCTAGTTCCATTGCTAGGAAAAAAAGTTTAATTTATTTTTGGGAACTATAACATATAAATACATGCATTTGTAATTAGGCAACGATTGATTATTTTTATATTGATTTCTAGTGAGATGAATTATTTAAAAAAAGGTTTTCTAAGGAGATGAATATTTGGAATGAAATTTATGTAATTTGCATAATGAAGATTGTTTGTCTTCAAAATTGAGAGTGGCTCACTTGCAAGCCTGGGCTGTACTGTTTGTTTGTCTTAATCTATATAACAAGGTTCACCGAATTTCAACCAAAATGTTCAAAATTCGACAAATCCCATTACAGTCAATAAAAAATTGTCTAACTTTGTCTTACTAATCATTTGTATGCAACATAAAAGATTTTATTAAAAAACCCTACGAAAATTGTTTCTTCTTTGTCAGGAAATTCCAATCATTTTTCAGAGAATGGCACTGCAAAGATAATGAATGTAGTCCTCTGCTGTGAAACCATAGACAAGGGCTAGGTTCATAGTGAAAACGCCAGCTATAGTATTGGTTGTATTGTCATGTCCACGTGCACATCAACTACAAAAATGTCAGCTGCGATATTGGTTGCACTATCATGTCCGGCTTCACGATTTGGCAGAGCTCATATCCCTTTGACGAAAAAGATTCCACTCACTACCAAACACAGAGCCAATAAATCAACCTTTACTCCCAGCTGCTTGAATCAGTATCTTAAGGTTTTAATTTTTGGTTTTAAATTTTTAATTAATTTTGAATATTATATTACATGCTTATAAATTTAAATATATGAAATTAAAACATACTATTATAGTATACTATTATTAATGAATATTTTAATATCATAATAAAAATATTAAAAAATATAGAATTATATTCTTCAAATTATATCACAAATAAGAATATTACTACTTATATTTCTTTAAATTTGTTTCCTCATGAATTGCTATTTCAATTTTTTATAGATACAGTTTTTCTAGAATCTTACAATTTCGGTGAGATTTATCCATTCAGGGGGGTGGGGAGGAAAGGCGTGTTAAGGCCTCTCTTCTTTCAAGAGGTTTGACTTGTTAATGTCACCTTCCTTTGGCTCTCCAATTTGTGCATTGGGGGAGCTGTTAAAGAGTACAACCTATCTTGTAAAGTCTCTTTGATTTACCAATATTAAATTATTTGTACCTTGTTGGTGTAACTTGCATATGTAAATGTGTACTTCGCAAATGAAACTTGCAACACAATTATCTTGAGGTTAGAAACTTAATGGGTCAATCTACATTTTTTTAACTTAATGAGAAGTGTATAAATAGAGTCAATGCTCACAAATTTTTCAATGACTTGAATCACCTTCGTTCACTTGTATTCATTTATATAGTGTCATTATTCTTTTGGTGCCTCTTGACACCATGCACATTGATGTTCTTCTTATGCTTTTGCATTTTATTCCTTGTTCAATATAAACCTGTGTCACTAATTTTACAGTATCTAATATTTATGTTTTCAAATATAAATCTAGAATAAACAAAGACAAGATATGCTCAAACCCAACACAGAAAATTTGAGACATTCAATAGAGCCAACACCAAAGCTGTCAAAACAATAGAAGTGGATCAACCACTATTACTTCTCTTAGCCTACTCATATCTTTATTTAACCAAGAAAGCAACTCCACCATTAGCTAATAGGGCAACAAACATCTTACATCTTGCTAAAAAAAATTGCAAACATGACTAAAGATGAACTCACTATAGGCTTCTCCAATTTGATGTTGCAAGCTTTTGGCTACTGCCTCTTATCCACCTAATTTACTATGAAAATGCTGGTTTTTGTGGCTTTGTTGATCTAAAAATCTAACTGAGTTCATTATTTAACTATTGTTTTCTATAAGTAAAATCCATGTGCAAGTAGATTGATAGAAATAAATTAACATGTAAGAGGGCAGCTGGAAAGGGTAGATAGAAATATATAAAATTGTAAGTGGATAGCTGAAAACATTAAATATCATTGTAATATTTTTTCACTATAAATGCAGGATCCTCCTATGCAGATATTCATTTAGACATACAGACATGATCAGTTGGTGTTAAATCCTAACAATGAAGTGCTTGCCATTTCTAGAAAAAAATCGTTGTTTCCAAAATTCAGATTCCTGTAAGCTATCTTATTCTAGTTATTGGATTTACCCTCCAACCCTGTACACATTGGGTATTTGGTGCCCCAATTCTCTTACTGTTCAGATCTCTACTATCAGATTTTTTTATTTCAAGTTTCTGATTTTTAATTAAACATTTATCTATTGCATATTGTAATTTGGCTATCTATCACCATTCTAGTATCACATCCAACTTTCATTCTTTAATAAACATAGTGTATTCAGTAGGGGGACAACTAAAACAACTGGAAAAGGTAGATACAAAGAAATTGAGGTAGACAGATTGAAGCATTAAAAATAAATGTCATTGTAATAATTTTAGGCTTTAGATTATATAAACACAAGCTTATCTTATGCAAAGAGAGACATAGAAATAAAAAGTTCGAAATAAAATTGGATTATTTTTGTTATAGGATTTAGTGTGTTTCAAGTCCTTAAGGCATTGCTTATTTCAAGGAATGGACTAGCTTAGTTTCTCCACAGTGCATCTCACATGCAGTTGATTGATCAGGGAGCATGTATTAACCTATATAAATTCAAAATGAAATACACATGACATCCTTAGAATAATATGTAACATATGCATTATGCACAACAACTACCCCAATTTTTCATCAAACTGACAAAAAAATAAAAAAAAATCCCTCCCTTCGCAAACAGATTTCTTGGGACAGAAAAAACAATAAGAAAACACTTTCAAGTAAAATCAATTATGAATTTGCAATTGATGTTTGAGGAATGCACCATGTGGTTCGTCCTCAAGAAGAAAAATATATCAAGAAAATTGGCAGAAGAGCCTAATTAATTCTACAGAAAATTAACAGGAGAGCCTAATTAATTCTAGAGAAATCGCCACATTGGCCAAGACTATTCAATATCACATTGAAGGGCGCTATACTCGGGGAAATCCCCTTAGTTTTTGGCTAAATGCACAAGTTCCCAGGCCTTGTCTACCTTTCCCTACTTTACGCAATGCATTAGTGAACTGAGCAAAATGCAGAACATCTGGGAAAGACTGGCAACATTTCTCACTAATGTGAACTACAGTCATTTCTGCCTCCTGCAGTCTGTTTTCCTTTAACAATGTAAAAAACACTGCTGACAAACTGGTCTCATTTGGCACATAGTTGGCCTCCAAAATTGCATGTAATAAATTGAGAGCCTCACTTGTCTTTCATGTTTTTTACAAAAAATGCAAGCATTCAATTTTGGATATGTTATTCTTACCTCATGGAAGACATGTATAGATTTGTGCAGCATCTTAGCCTTTTCAAAGTGGGTAATGAGGCGCTTAGCCAAGTCAAGTCCAATTGAACACCCCTGCTCTTTTATCTTATTCAGTGGATCTTTTATTTGCCGAATATGCAAACCTTTATGTCTGTCTAGGAGCCTAACAATGAAGGCATGGCAAACTGAACAGACTCCTTCAACTGTGTGATCCTGTTGTGGGTGTGGTGTAATTTTTTTAATAGAGCAGTTTGAGTTATGCCTTGTCTGATGATGATTCTTTGTGGAAATATAAAACCCATGTAAATTTAAGCAACAACACTTGGCAGCAAAGACTTTTTTCGGAGATTGAGATTGGGTGCACTTACTGATAGAACGAGAGGGGATTAAAAGCCTCCTATGAAGCAAAGAGATAATAACTTCTTAGAAGCTTTTATTTTGGATGCGTTGTTACGGAGGAGCTCGTCTTTGAATCACTAATGCCCATTGCTCCAGCAAGCTCATCTGCCTAGAAATCCAGTCCCTCATCTTCACTTTCCCCTCAAAGTCGGGAGAGAGTTGAGAAACCCTAGAGAGCACAATCAATGTCATTGAGCGGGGGATGAACTTGGTCAACTGCCACCATGTTGAACTTCAATGAATCCTGATAAAATGTTGTACACATTCTACCAAAAAATTAACTTCAAGACAAGGAAAGCAAACAAATAGGGGTATAAGAGTAGGTAGTACAATAATATCATATATGAAATAAAACACCACAAAAATGAGCCGAGCGCCTACAGATTGGGAAAAATATTCAATGAAACCATGGCGAGTGACTTACCTTAAGATTCTGAACAATTTGTGTTGTGCTATCACCGATTACATTGAGAAAAAATGGACAGAGTTTGCTGTTAAAAATGGAACCAATTCCCCACGTAATTTTCCACCTTCGTGATGGCTCCCTTCTCTGGATCATCGGTGGGCAGAATGGGTGCATCATGAGCGCCAGATTCAAAAAGGATGGGCACGAAGCCCCAAATATTGAGAGTGGAACTCGGCCTCCATCAAATCCGAAAACTTCGTGACGCCATGGACGACGCTTGGATCTAGCTTTTGGTGCTCCAAAGCCCTTTGGAAATTATCCTTGAAAATGCTAAATCGACTAGCGTTCTCCTCTGGGCATGAGTAGTTCTCAAATCTTACAAGGAAGCTCGTTCTGTATTCAACAGAATATTCTGGGCATGAAAACTACATAGACTCTCTGCATTTAATCTGTCACTTCACAATAATTTGCTCTAACGTCCTTGCACAGACTGTAAAGATAGCAATCCAATTTATGAGAAGTCAAAAGATTTTTGACAGTTGTTTGATAGATTTTCTGAGCACCTGAAAGTTGGAAATTGAAAATGGTTTACCAGCATGAGACCTGGTTTCAGGCGTGTGAGACAGGTTTGGAGAGCAAGTGTGGACTGGCAAGTCCACAATAAAAGTCTATCGACTAATTAGAATTTTATATTTTTCAAATATAATTTAATTTTTTTAAGTGAACATGTTACTAAATATTGAATTTTAAAAATTGTAAAAAATATTTTTCTCGAAAAGCAAGGTAAACTATTTTTTTAACCTTTTTTTAAATTGCATATAAAGATAATCTCCTAAGTTACACAACTAAAATAAAAATTTAAATTAAATCTTAAACTATTTTCCAAATTTTATTAACTTCAAAACATACATAAATACAAAAGGGTTAGGGTTAGGTTATACAAAAAAACTAATTAACAATACTAAAACACTCTAATTAACAAAACATTTTTTTATTTAAGGCATTTTACTCATATATTAATATCATCTAATTAACAAAACTTACATTTATTTTTATCCACATTAATAAAACTTACATTTATTTTTTTTCAAATCTAAAAAAACAATAATTACAATACTAACAAATACTAAAACACTCTAATTAACAAAACATTTTTTTTTATTCAATCACTCATATATTAATATCATCTAATTAACAAAACTTACATTTATTTTTATCCACATTAATAAAACTTACATTTTTATTTTTTTTCAGATCTAAAAAAAAATAATTACAATACTAACAAGAGCTGCAGGAGCGAAGTTCCTACCAAATAGTAATAGAATTGTTATGTTTTAATTAGTTGTGTTTGATAAATTTTAGCAATGTCACGAATGATAAGTACCTGCTTGGTGGAAGGCGCATCTACTTGGTGACAAAGCCTGTGATAGAATTAGACCTAACGACAGGGCACAAAGCACTTTACAATCTTGATTTTAGGATTCAAATAACTAATGGACATAGAACATAAGTAAGTACAAACCAAGCAACAATATAGCCTCATGCTCAACACAAAAACACAAACAGGAATAGCTCATATATTCAACAAATAAATTTCAATGGAGGAGGGGAACAAGGGCAAAGAGAGCTAGAGTTCCAAACAAGGACCCTCAACTCTAGTTCCAGCTTAACACACAAGCCAATTGGAAAACAATTTTGAGTTGTGTCCAGTCAAAGCTCACCAAGATCCACAATGTTGCTACTATACCATTGTATGCTAAATTATATTGTGATCTAATTTATGGACTAAAAAATCAAATAACCAAAGCCCACTAGGGTAAAGCAGTTACAAAGATTTTATCACATCACATTAAATACATGTCCCCTAAAAGACACTAAAGATATAAAAGTTACTAAGCACAACATCTATAAGTTCTTAGGCCAATTACCCTGAGTTGGAGTTGTAAGGCTTATCATGTCCATTAGATATCAGTATCTTTATTATTTAATTTGTATCAGGCAAATTTTCTGGGTTGAGGCACTCCATTCTCAGTAATATTAGGACTAAGTGTGTTGTACATCTTGCAAGTCTTATTTATAATGTTGGAATATTATTGTAATGTTGGCACACTAGTTAAACATGGTAACATTCTAATGTTGTTTTCAGATGGTCCCTTTCATGACTCAAATTATTGAATTTAAGAGTATTGAAAAGGATGAGTCCATCTTGGAGAAGCTAGAGTGAATGTTGAGCTTCTCCTAGAGTGAATGTTGAGCTTCTCCTGCAAAGTTTGATGTTTGGATTTGCAAGATGAGTACAATTCATGTGTAACTCTTGTTTGCATGTTGAGCAATGAACATGTTTCAATTGGACCCATCAATGGTTTTGAATACCACTTGGTAGTTTTCCTAGAGCCAAAATTCTATGAATAAAACATTAGGGTGAATAATCTTATATATAAAGGATTGGAGAGTGTTTAGGTGCTGATTACTTTCTCCAAGGGTAAAGAGTTTGGTGCAACATCAGATTGTTGAGTCTTTTCTTGGCATTTGATATCTATTTTGTACAACATATGGATATGTATGGAATGTTTGCTATTTTTTTTTCTTAAAGTACATTTTGGGATAGTGGGTGTAAATGTTTTGAATAGTTTTAAAATTGTTACAATATTCAACATGGTAAAGAATATTCTATTACTTCTAAAGTAAATTAAATATTTATCTTTTGCAATGTTAAAGTACATTTTTTCTAAAGAAAAGTATTTAGTAATATATAGATATCTTAGATAAATCTATGTTAAAGTATGGAAGCAATAAATATAGTAAAAAAATAGATCATACATTTTATTTGTATTTTATTATTTTAAATAAAAACAAATTATTTATTTACTTTAAATTTTATATAGATATCTTACATATCTTAAATATCTATCTAAAAAGACATAAATATATTATACTATTTATTTATTTTTAAATGAAGATAAATTGTTTATTTATTTTATATTTAGTATATATCTATCTAAAATACATCAATATATCAATTTGGAGGTGCTTATATTAATTAGGTCATTATTTCTACTTTTATAAATGAAATAAATATTAAATATTAATATCTATGTATAGACAAGTCAATAAATGGGAAAATAACATATAGTTATTTATTCACTTAATAGTAAACTATTTTTTTACTTTATAAAATTATGGATATAAATTTTGCTTTTAATAACGTAAGATAGGTAGATGTATTTAATGAAAATTAGTTATTAATATTTATAGACTAGTATACCTATAAATTTTATTTCTACAACCATATTAGCTACCAACTTATTAATTTTATTTTTACTTTCATAAATGAAATAAATTGTGTATCAAATTTATATTTATTATAGATGTATTATATGCAAAGATATCATTTTAAAGGTGGCATAAGTTAGATAGATGTATTTAAATATTAAATATTAATATCTATGTATAGAAAAGTGAATAAATGGGAGAACAACATATAGTTATTTATTCACTTAAGAGTAAACTATTTTTTTACTATATAAAAACATGGACATAAATTTTGATTTTAATCATGTAAGATAGGTTCATGCATTTAATAAAAAATATTTTTTAATATTTATAGACTAATCTACCTATTATTAGAAGAATTAATGTAAAAGATGTCTAAGACACCAATTTTATTTAAAGAATAACTTTAATAAACAAGTAAATATTTATTTATTTATTATGGTCATTGTGGCAAAGAGCTTATATCAGGTGAAATTTGTCTACCAATTAGATTGAAGAGAATTGAATTTTGAAATATGTTTTGTTATATAATTGGCATGTATACATTGATAATAGATAATAATAAAAAAATCAAATAGAAAAAATGCTTGAACTCTTATTGGTTAAAAAGAGAATTATTAATAACTAATTAAGATTTGGTCATGCCTACAGTTCCCTGGGAACTAATAAGGGTAAGTACTAGCCACTACATGACACTTATATTATATTTATATGTTTTGCTATATAAATATTATATAAACATTTATATATAAAATATATATAGTTATATAATAGTATAATATAAATATAATTATAATATAATATCTAAATATGATAGTATAATATTTATATAATAAATAGTAAATGATATATAAATATAAATATATAAATAATAGTTTATAATATATATAATATAATTTATAATATTATAACATAAATAAATAAATATTATTTTATTATATAATAAATATAAATATTATATTTATATAATGAATAATAAATATAATATAAATAATAGTTTATATTTTATAATACAATTATATATTAATTTATATTTATCTTATGTTATATATAATTATATATTTTATAATTAGAGACTTTGTTAGAGGCTGAGATGTCGTCTCTACAATCTTTCTTGGATATTGTGGCTAGGGTTTCCTACGGTAGCTCGGGGAAGAAGTCTTTTTCCTTTGCAAGTTTTGTTGGTTGGTAGCAACATCCTTTCACGGATGTAGTGAGGAATGGTTCTTTCATGAAGATGGATGGGGGGGAGAATGTGGCGGTGCAGCATGAAATTCTAAAGCGCCCTCAAAACCTTGTTGCTGGAACTCAGTATGGACAGGCCTATGTGCTAAATGGTGAAGGGAAGATGAACATGAGGTCTATTGGATGGAAGGAGTGTGGGTGGAATTCATGGTGTATGGGGGATGGTTCAAATAGTTTGGGCTTAGAGAAGAATTACAAACCCATGTGTTGTGTGGGAGACACTTCTTATGTAGCCTTGGAAGGAGATATAGCAAATAAAGTAGTGGAGAATGAAAAATATTTTGCAGAGTTAGGGTTGATTGGTAGATTTAGGGGTTTTTGGCTAGGCCTTGTAGAGCTTCATCATTGGATTTCTGAGACATGGCACCCAATATTGGAAGGGTATGTACAAATTTACCCCAATGCAAAAGGGTTCTTTGTGGTTGTGTTTGACAGTGAAAAAGATAGGAAAGCAGTGCTCTCTAATTATCAATGGAGATGGGAGGACAAACACATGCTCATGATAAAACCATGGCATCTAGCTTTCAACCCAAACACAGAATCCTTTGGGTTGGTTCCTCTATGGGTAAGACTTCCTAACTTCCTTTACACTTCTGGTTTGAATTGTGCTTTGAAGCCATAGGCAGCACAGTGGGGAAATTTTTGGGAGTTGATGAAGGTTCAATCAATTTTCTGCACACCACATATGCACGCATCTTAATAGAAATGGACATTACAAAAGACCTCCATGCATCTATCTCTTTAAAATATTTTAGGGGGGATTGGATACAGTTGCTTGACTACGAAGGATTTCCTTTTTGTTCTCACATTTGCTTCAACACGGGCCATATTGTTGAGCATTGCTCCAAACGAAAGTGGGTTCATCATGCAACTTAGTGGAAAGAAGTTGCCCCCATCACTATTCAGTGGAAAAGGAGATTTGGTTGGTAAAGCCCTAGATAAGAACCCAATTACAATAGCTTTATGTGAACCCCCATAGAAGGAACAAGTGCCTACAGTGGGTTTGTCATCTGGGGTGCAACAGGGCAGTGTCCCTAAAGGTGTGTTGGGTGGAAGGTCAGAGTGTTTGAATTTGACTTCTTCATAGGAGAGTAGCATACTAATTGAGGATGTAGGAGAGCCATTATGGACAAAATATCAAGAAGAAATATGGCACATGGTATAGAGGAAAAATAATAAGAGGGATACCACTTTCAACATGATTTTGTGATCCCATGATAAAAGGAAAAGTAGAAAATAGGTAGCAATAGGATGTTTGAATTGATTTGTTGCAAGTTTTTGAATTTTTTTCTAAATTTTAAGTGTGTTTAGTTGTTTGGAGGGGGGCATAAGTCAAGTAGTCTTTGTAGGGGTTGTTTAAATTTTAGCTAGAAGCTTGCTACTGATGTAATTGTTGGTTGTATTACTCTTCAAATGAATAAAAATATTGTAGGGTTTCCTTGCCTTTACCTATCAAAAAAATTTATATATTTTGTAATTTACATAAATATAATTTATAATATATAAATATAATATTTTAAATACTAGCATATACAACTTAAAAATTAATTGAATTCTCATTAGAGATATAACATAAGCATTCTTTGGAAGCAACATTTGACTAACACATTTCTAATTCAGATTACAACAAACATAACTTTGCAACTTCTCGGCTCTGCTTCTTCCTGCCCTTGCTTTTTTTGAATTTTCGTTGTTTTTGCTCTAACTTGACAGCTAAATGGGTTGATCGAGCGAGGGGGTCAAGAAGGCTCCCCATTCCAAAAATGTTGTCCCTTTGTTTGGCATTGTGTCTACTTTTGTTGCCTCCAATGTCGTTGTCCCCCATGTCGGTTCCCCGTCTTGTACCTCTGTCTCTTCTCCTATGGGAAGGACAGTTGGTACTTCTAGAAAAATGCCTTTGTCCCCGTCTTTTGGCCTAGACTCTTTCTTCTTTGAAGAAAAACCAATCTCTTTTGTGGATAAACTGGTGGGTGCCAGCCCGCTAGCTAAGGGAAGAATGCACACGGAGTTTGCTTCCTACTCTGTCACTGGCTAGGAAGTTGATGTCCTTAAGGAGTTAATGATGAAGGAAATGGATGGCCTAAAATTATCACTAGTGGGAAAATTCCTGACGTATAGGTCGAACATTGAACAGGTACGACTCTAGGTTGCTTCAGTTTGGAACTTAAAAGGAAATTTCTCTATCGGCGCAATGCCAAAAGGTATCTTCCTCTTTTCCTTTATGGTTTATGAAGACATGTTAAAGGTTTTAATGGGTGGTCATTGGGCTTTTGATGTTGTTTTCAAGAATTTCCTCTCCTTATGTAAATAGAATTTGAGCTTTGACCCTTCTACAGACTTGGGTGCAATGGCTCTTACTTGGGTACATCTTCTAGGGCTACCCCTAGAGTTTTGGGAGTTGGGTATCCTAAAAGGGATTGCTAACTCTTTTGGAAGCCTCTTGGCAATTAACAACATAACCCAAGAAAAGTCAAGGCTAGTTTATGTCAGGATTTGTGTTAATGTGGTCGTTAGCACGACTCTACTAACCTCGGTTCTCCTTAAGTTAAAGTTTGGTAACTTGTCCCAACCTCTTGAGTATGAAAATGCAAGACTTTTCTGCTAGTTCTGCAAGAAATTTGGCCACCTCATAGATTCATGTAGTAAAAGGTCTCAAGGAATGCCTTATGAAGAAGTGAAAGCCCTATTAGAGCTAGAGATTAAGGATTCTAAGGTTGATGTTGTTGTTTTCCCCCATAAGGACGACTATGTCTAGGAGGGAATTGTTGTCCTAAAAAATCCCCCCCTTGGGAATGATGCTTTATCCTTTGACAGGGAAGTTGCTTGTCTTGAGTCTCATGTTGTTTCTTAGATATTGGATAGTAAGGAAATTAAGGAAGTAGCCTCAAGAGAAAGACTCCCAATCCTGAGTTCGATGCAAGGTATGAAGCCAAATGCAGATGAGGAGACTCCTATTGAATATTCAAATGAAGAGTTGGAAAGGTCTCATGGGGGGCCAACAAACTAGCTCAAGATAAGGCTAACTTTGGTACTCATGTAACGAAAGGGATGGAGGAAGGGGAAATTCCTAATATTGTGTCTTCTGCTCCTTCTTCGGCCTTGGGGGAAATCTCTTTCTTGTCTCAAAAGGAGGGGGGAAACTTAAATGACTCTTTGGCTATTTTGGGGTTTCCCCCTCATCCCAGTGATCGAGAAGAAGAGGAAGAATGGGTACAAGCCTCAAGCGAGTCAAAAAAGAAAAAGAAACCGGATGTTGGTGGTGGAAAAAAGGTTGGAAGACCTTTCCAAAAGGATTCAAGGAATAAATTTATTGTGCGGGATGTGGCTTCTAGTAGACAAAAAACTTTGGACTCGATCATGAGTTTGAAGTCTAAAAAGAAGTAATATTGATTGTTTTCCTAACGGGCTTCTGGGGTTTTTGTAACAGTTTTGTGCCGATAATAAAGATTCTCTCCTGGAATATCAAGGGCTTTAATAGCCCTTATAAATAATTTTTGGTCAAAACGTGTATTCTGGATAACAAAGTGGATGTCCTGCTCCTTCAAGAGACAAAAATGAAGAAAGAGACCTTTAATAAGGCTGAGTTGAAAATATGGCCTAGTGTGAATTACTTTTTGAGTGAAATTAAGGGGGGCTCGAGGGGTATAGTTACTCTATGGAATCCTTTGAAATTTAAAGGGACTTTGGGATTTGCTGAAAGAACAATTTAATGGTGTCTTTGGAAGACTTATCTTCTTTGGAGAATGGAATTTAATCAATATTTATGCCCCTAACTTTAATAGGGATAGACTACGGCTATAGTACTTTTTTAATGATGTCATAAAAGTAGATTGGACGACTATTGGATGTTGGGAGGCAATTTCAACTCTCCTATTTTACCCTCAAAGAAGTTGGGGGGTTGGAAGACTATACTGAAAGTATGATGGAATTGGTTGGTTTTTTTAACTTTGTTGGGCTATTTGGTGTTCCTCTTTTGGGTTCCAAGTTCACATGGTCTAATAGAAGGCTTGACAATCAACCGATTCAAGTTAAGTTGGATAGGTTTTTTATCTATTCTAATTGGAATATCTCTCAACATCTCTCACTCTCTGCCCTCTAAAGATCTAGTTCAAACCATAATTCCATCTTGCTTAAGAGAAATGTTGATCATAACAATGGTATTTTCCCCTTTAGATTTGAATTAATGTGGGATCACTACCTTGAATTTGTTGCCCTTATCCAAAATTGGTGGGTTGAACCTACGGAAGGTACCCCCATGTTTCGCCTGGTGGAAAAGTTGAGAAGAGTTAAGCAAAGAGTGAAAGGATGGAATAAATCAACCTTTGGCAATATCTTTGAAAATAAAAAATTATTGGGGAACAACTTAAAGGAAGTGCGGGAAAAAATGGAGGCTAGTCTAGTGGACAAAGAGATTTGCACTCATGAACGTAATTTGAGATCTCAGTGGTTTAAGCTCAACAAACAGGAGGAGATTTTCTGGAAGCAAAAATATCAAGTGCAATGGCTCACTAAAGGAGATAGAAATACCAAATTCTTCCACCAATCCACTATGAAACATAGAAGCGGGAATATGATAAGAATGCTTAAGACAGATGATGTCACAATTGTGACTACTAAAAGAGACATTGTTGAGGAAGCAGTGAACTTCTACTCCTCCTTCCAGAATGCTCTAGTGAATGTAAACCAGGTATTTGATGATATCCTTGAAGTGATTCCTAAAGTTATTACTGAGAAAGACCTTAAGGAAATGATTAATATTGTCTCTATTTAGGAGATTAAACAGGTTGTTTTTTCCTTTGGGGCTTACAATGCCCCGGGGCCTGATGGGTTCCCTCTTGCCTTTTTTCAGATATACTGGGATATTGTTAAAACTTATTTGATAAATTCTACTAGAGATTTCTTTAGATTTGGAAGGCTTCTTAATCAAACGAATGCAACCTTCATAGCCCTAATCCCCAAGGAGGAATAAGCCTCATCAATAAAGGACTTTAGACCCATAAGTCTTTATAACACTATGTATAAATTTTTTTCAAAGATAATTATGCCCAGAAAGGATTTGTCCAAGGTAGAATCATCTTAGATGTTGTTATCATTGCCCATGAAGTCCTTCACTTGATGGACCTAAGTAAAAACCTGAGGATGCCCCTAAAAATTGACATTTCAAAGGCTTATGACAGAGTCTCTTGGTTGTTTCTCTTTACTTTTCTCAAGAATTTTGGGTTTGATGGTAGATTCCTCAAGTTGATCACTTTTTGTGTTACCACCCCTATGTGCTCGATTCTTGTGAATGGATTCCCCTAGGGTTTCTTCTCATGTGGTCATGACCTTAGACAAGGAGACCCCCTCTCCCCCTATATGTTTATCATTGTTATTAAGGCCCTTGGAAGGAATATTCAAAAGCTCATTGATTCTAAAATCCTAAGAGGAGTTAAAGTTGCTTTGTCTCTCCCGCCTTAATCTCATCAATAGTTTATTGATGATACTATATTGTTTGGAGAAGCCTCAATTGGTGAAGTCAGGCAATGGAAATCTATTTTAAATGACTATGCTTTTGTCTCTTGTTAGCATATCAATTATGATAAGAGTAATTTATATTTCTTTAATGTTGATCAAGTAGTGAAAGAAAGAGTGGTGCAGATCTTGGGCTGCTAGGAATTTGCTCTGCCTCCTGCTTACCTTGGGCTCCCTCTCATATCAAGAAAACTAGACAATAACTATTGGAATCACTTAATTGAAAGAGTCCAAAAGAAGCTGGTAGGTTGGAAAGGTAAACTTCTGAGCCTAGCGAGAAAGATTCAATTGCTAAAAGCCTCAGTTCAAAACATCTTGGTCTACCATTTGTCTCTCTTTAAAATTTTGGCCTTTATAGGGGAAAAAATTGAACAAATCTAGAGAAGATTCATGTGGTCTGGAATGGAAGAGAAAAACAGATTGGCTTTGGTTGGGTGGGAGAAAGTGTGTACCCTTAAAAATGTTGGAGGACTTGGGATAAGGAGAATTAAACTCTTCAACAAATCTCTCACTGCCAATATGGGATGGAGTCTCTTGGAAGGGACTAAGGATTGGGTCAAGATCTTCCAAGCAAAATATCTCAAGAATGGAGATCCTAGTTGTTTCCTCTCCTCCTCTAATATGCCCTATGGATTTATTTTTTGGAACCACCTAATCAAAACCAAAAGCATGTTGAAGTTGGGTGTTAGAAAGCGTATTGGAAATGGGAAGGACACTAATTTTTGGAAGGACCCTTAAGGGGTTCAACCCCCTCTCTCTTCTTTAGATGGTTTCAATCGCCTCAAATAGAGTATGAACATAATTTGTGGAAAAAAGGTGGTTGATTACATCAACTAGGAGTCTAATGAACCAAAGTGGAAGGAATTTAATAGATTTCTTAGAAGTGCCAACTTGAGAGGTCAAAGACAGTTTAATTGGGATCTGGCAGTTCATAGGCTACATAGCCTAGTAGGGGAGACGAATTGGTTCTCAAAAGATAGGAAAGATGAATAGTTGTGGATTAAGAACCCATCCGGTTGTTTCTCGGTCAAAAACGCCTATAACGAACATGAGAAACATCTAACTAAAAGTAGAGACCTTGATTGGGATAAAGTTTGGATAAAAAACCTTACTCTAAAAGTTAAGTGTTTCTGGTGGGAAGGCTCACATGGCAGAATCCTAACTATTGACAACCTTGTTAGGAGGGGGTTTCAGTTAGTTAATAGGTGTATCCTATATAAGCAAGAAGAAGAGTCTATCATGCATTTATTCTTCTAATGTCAGTACTCAAGAGAAGTGTGGTCTTTCTTCCTCCCTTTGTTGTTTACAGATTAGGTGTTCCCCCCTACTATGCAGTTATTTGTTCAAAGGTGGTCCTTTTGTCCTTATTCCCATAAGATTATAATGGACCTCAGGAACCAAGCCCCATCATTCGTAACATGGGGAATTTGGAAGGAAATGAACAATATGATTTTCAAGGATGTATAGAGAGATATCTATGAGCTAAGTATGTCTATAAAGGCCCAAATTCAGGAAAATGTGGAAGTCAGAGGGTATAACTACTCAAAAGTCTGACCAACCTATAAAGAATTGAGGATCAAGCAGTTATGGGGAATAAAGGACATTATGAATCTTAATTGGTCCACGCTTTCTGCTAGGAAGTCTACTGTGTGGACTCCTCTTGAGAGGGATTGGATCAAATGCAACTTTGATGGGTGTTCAAAAGGTAATCCTAGAATTGCAGGGGTAGGAGGTTTGCTAAGAAATTACCTGGAAGATTGCATAATTGGATATGGGAAAAAACTAGGTATCTGCACCAACAATAAAGTCGAGGTTGTGGAAGTGTGGAGAGGAATAAAGATGCTTATAAACTTTGTTTTTAAAAAGGTAATGTTGGAAGGAGACTCTAAATTAATAGTGGACATCTTGAAATGTGGTGTTGCGGCTCCTTGGGAACTAAAAGACATTATTGACAATTGCAAGGTCCTAATGAAATCTTTCACTCACTGCCATATTCAACATGTGTTCAAGGAAGGTAATCTTTTTGTTGATTGTGTTGCCAATGAGGCACTCAATTATGACACATGGACCTAATGGGAGTGTTGTGCATGTTTTGCACACACGCCTTGTCGTAGGAAGGGACGCCCTTTTTTTCGCTCCCGACGGGCTGCTTTGCTCCTGTCTTGTTTTGCGTGCCCCATTTTCCAAGCCCAAATTGGTCATGTGCCTTCAAACGATCAAATCCTCTACCCAAATTCACCTACTTAGGGTATTCAAATCTGGGGAAAAATTAATTCGCTCGTCCCCTTTCTGCCTTTTGTCTTGTTCCTGCTGTTTGGAAACATTCGTGGACCCCTGTCGGTCCAGTTTCCACATCTTTGACTTTGGGGCCAACTTTTTGGTGGATTTGGGATGTGTTTGGGGTCCCTAAATAAACTGCCAAAGTTTCATTAACGTTCTGTTAAGTTTTGGTGGTTCTAGAGCTTCATCCCTCTTTGGTTGTTTTGGAAACATCCGTGGACCCCTGCCGGTCCGGTTTCCACATTTTTGACTTTGGGGGCAACCTTTTTTCGATTTAGGATGTGTTTGAAGTGTGTAAATGAACTGCCAAGGTTTCATCAACATTCTGTTAAGTTTCGATGGTTTCAGAACTTTCCTCTCTCCCTTCCTCCTTGGTTGTTTGGAACATATGTGGACCCCACTCGCTTCCACATTTTGACTTTGGGGCAATCTTTTTGATCCGATGTGTTTGAAGTGCGAAATGAATCCGCCAAGGTTTCGCTAACATTCCGCTAAGTTTCGATGGTTTAACTTTCCCTCCGGAATTCCCTTCCTTGGCGTTTGAAAACATCTGTGGACACCCGTCGCTCCCGTTTCCACATTTTTGACTTTGAGGGCAACCTTTTTTGGATCTGGGATGTGTTTGAAGTGCGTAAATGAACTACTAAGGTTTCGTCAACGTTTCGTTAAGTTTCGATGGTTTCAGAACTTTCCCTCCGGAATTTCCTCCTTAGAAACATCGTGGACCCCCGTCGCCCTTTCCACATTTTTGACTTTGGGGCAACCTTTTGATCTAGGATGTGTTTGAAGCGCGAAATGAATTGCCAAGGTTTCATCAAAGTAACTTTCCTCCGAATTTTTCCTTTGGAAACATCCATGGACCCTCGCTCTGGCACATTTTGACTTTGGGGCCAACTTTTTGGATCTGGGATGTGTTTGAAGTGTTTAAATGAACTGCTAAGGTTTTGTCAATGTTCCGTTAAGTTTCGATGGTTTCAGAACTTTCCCTCTAGAATTCCCTTCCTCCTTGGCTGTTTGGAAACATCCGTGGACCCCTGTCGCTCCAGTTTCCACGTTTTTGACTTTGGGACCAAATTTTTTGGATCTGGGATGTGTTTGAAGTGCTTAAATGAACTGCCAAGGTTTCGTCAACATTCCGTTAAGTTTTGATGGTTTCGGAGCTTCATCCCCCTTTGGCTGTTTTGAACATCCGTGGAGCCCTGGCGGCCCGGCCTCCGGAGCCCGGCCCCTCCGTGGCCGTTTCTGGGATTCCATCTCTCCATGGCCATTTCGGGACTTCGTCCCTCCACAGTCGTTTTGAACATCCGTCGGCCCCCGGCAACCCGGCCCCTCCGTGGCCGTTTCCGGGACTCCGTCCCTCCGTGGCCATTTTGAGCTTCTAGTTTTTGTAAAATGAGTCCAATCTTAAGGAAGTTTTTTGGGCACTCTTCCTTCCCCTTTTCCCATGTGCTATAATTGAAAAATATTGGTTTTGCTATGTTTTGTGAGGTCTGGGAACTTCTCTTCTGTTTTACTGTCCCCCGCTCGTTGCCCGCCCCCTTGGGCCCGCTTTAATGTTTATGATCCAAATGAGCTCCAAATATGAATATTATGATCTTTTGATGATGCATGGATGAATCTAACAAGGTTTTTGCAAGATTTGACTAACGTTTTCCTTGTTTTTTGTACAAAAGTACTTATGGCATTTCATGTACGCAGGATTCAAGGAGCCTATTGCACGTCTATCAGGAGACCCATCAAGAAAGTTGAACAAGGAATGTGCATAGCTCTTGTCACCATTCATTTCATGATCGCCTTTCCTCGTAGCACCCATCAACAGGGTCAGCGTTAGAAGAAGCCCTGTGCCAAGGAGGCCAAGGAAAAAAATGCAAGGGGGTGGCCTTGAAGAAAGCATAAGAGAGTTGTCCGGTCAAATCAGGGGCAACCAATCCATTGATGCCAATCGTCGACAGACTCGTTTGATCCAAGGAAGAGCAATGCAAACACATCAAGTAAGAAGGCAGCTTTCAAGCAGTTTTAGCTACAGTAAAAAGGGCAATCAGCTAAATGACAAAATTGCTACAGCACCTGGGCACTAGATGACAAAACAGAGAAAAGACAAGGAATGCATTTTTAAATTGTTGAATATTGTGGGGTAGGTGAAACCCTAATGTAATTGAATCTGGGCCATTCATTGCAAATTGATCCTAGCCATTGATTTGGGCTTTGGAAAACTATAAATAGGAGCTTGCCCCTCATTCGTAAGGGTTGGAGAGCTGTTGTAAAAAGCATTTGTAGCAATAGAAGACAACATTGCATGATTTATAGATGTTTTCTTTGATTTTGCTCATCTTGCATGCATGGTTCTACCTTCCATGTTAGTTTTAGTATTAGTTTCTTGAATGGTTGTCACGATGGTATTGTTGTTATAGTATTTGATGAGCTTCCAGCCCATACTTTTAGCACTTGTTGATGACAAGCTGCTGTGCAAAGTTAGCCCGGGCTTATTTCTGTCATTGTTGCAACCTAGTTCAATTGCATGTTTATGATGTGTATGTGTAATTTGAAAATCAACAGATATCAGAAGATTGCATTGGTTTTGTGTAGTTGTAGGTTTCTCTTGGTAAAAAAAAACTCAGTTTAGGAAGCCTATCTACTGTAGCAGCCACCATTTTTATTGTTCATTCGTAGCTTAGGATTAGAACAACGTTCTTAACCCCTCTGCTTTTGTTGTTTCTTTTAATCCTTGGTTAGAGTAGGATCCAAAACATCAACATGACGTTGAATCAGATGAACTTGATGAGTTTCAGCTTGTTGTTTTGAGTGGATAGCCACTGTTCATTCACTTCTAGCACTTTGAAACTACATTTGCAAACCCAACTTCCCATGCTTTAAAACTCATCTGTAAGTCCGCCTTGTGATTCCAGCAAATCACATAAATCAACTGAGATATTCCAAGCACTATCAAGACTTGACATTAGAGACCTTGGGATAGTGTTCTGTAATTTGATTGTGGAAGATTGTCTTTCAAGAGAGGTAGTGCACCTACACACTGCCTGTGTTGAGAAGTGCATAAAAAACACATCAACAGGGAGCACCACTAGTTGCCTTCAACAATGAAGGATAAAGTGCTTAAAGAAAAATATGTTGATGTTTATAAATTATAAAGTGGGTATAAGGGATCGTTGTAGGGGAACTATGTGATCTTACGATAAAAAGGGTTCTTATTTTAATGATGGTTATCTGAGTACAAAAAGGACTAAGAAGATTTCCCCAGGTGAGAAATTGAATTTTTACATCATTCCCTAGAAAACAAAGAATCACATGGATTATCTTGTTGCTAAGGCTCACGTGAAATCAAAGTGTTTCGACGTGCCTAATGTCAAATCTCACCTCTTCATAGAAGATCAACTTGCTATGATAAATTTGGATTCATTTATTATTTGTAAAGGCAATAATAATTTTTCTGCATGAGGAAATGTGTTAAGGGTCACTTCTCTAAGAAAGTTCTCAAATTTCATTTCTAAGAGAGTTTATCATCAAAACACAAGTTGTTGTGTGATCTACAAGCTAAGTTGGGAGTCTAATTGTTGCGATGGTATAAGGAAAGGTTTGCAATAGAATAATTCAAAAAATCTATAGTGCTCTAAATGGGTGGGCTTCGAAAATGAACTGAGCCTCCAAATTGCTTGGCTCTCAAACAAAACACTTATCTTTGGAAGTTGTTTAATAGAGCAGGTATGGTTTCTTTTTTTGAGGCAATGACAAGGTATAATGAGAGTCTCTTCGAAAAATTCACTAACTCATGGAGGAAGGGGAAAGTAGCTATTAGAGCGGTGAAGTTTGAGGTTATTGCTCAGTTCATAGTGGAGGCAACAGGTTTGGAGAACTAGGGAATTAAGGTGGTAAAGAAGAGGAGCAGATTATCAAGCATTTCAACTTCCTCCATCATGGTGAGAAACTCACAAGATTTTAGAATGGGTATGCACGACTCAAACTCTCGCCACCTTTTGCTCTGTTTAGTATGTTCGTAATGAGATACTTTACATTAGAGTGTAGATATATGACTGTCCATGCATATCACTTTCCCCTGCTCAATCACATTCGTCATAATGAATGTGTAAACCTGCCTTTTTACCTACTTTCCTCGTTGCAAAAAAACATAGAAAATGTTGTGAACCATCCTCTGCACCAAGGCCTCATGCTTGCTCTCTATAAGCATGCCCTTGCTCTTAACCCCCACAACAATCGTTTGGTAGCTAGATAGGATGACCCGAACCAAAATGCAGGGGAGGAGGATGAACCCCTGGCTACTAATAATCCCATTCTGGAGCTAAACCCTAGTCCTCTGCCCAAAATTATAACCCTCAAGATGAATTCCCCTATTATTGCTTCTTCCTCCACTGCTAAATGCTCTATCCCCTCAACCCCATTGGGTAAGAAGGATCCTATTATAAAATCCCTTGAGCTCAAATTGGTTAAGGCTACCTTGGAGAAGTGGAAACACTCGTTGCTTCTCCTGGAACCTCTTAGGACAAAGAATCTAAAAAATGAGATGAAAAATAGAAGGTAGTCATTAGAATAAATGAAGAGAAAGAGGGTCATCAAAAGGAATTCTTGGAGGAAAGGAAGTTGGGTTAGTTAAGTGGAGGTTGAAGATTGACACACCTTGCAAAGGTTGCCTTTCAGGAAAAAGAAAAGGTAAACAAAAGGTTATTGTTCAAGACAAGGAGGATTTGGAGATTGAAGATTTTGAGCCACAAGTGGATGATGAAAATGAGGATAATGATTTCGAAGAGACTGCATATGATATGGGAGAGGAAGAAATGGTGGAGGATAAGGAAGATAATGAGGAGGAAGAAATAGGAAGAGAAGAAGAGCATAGGGATGAAATGGGGAAAGATACTGAAACTGAAAATAATGTCATTGCTACTAACTCTCTTGAGGACTTTGACACTGGTTTTTTAAAATTAGGATCACTTATATGTGGTTCTAGATGGATGATATAGAGAAAGCTATCATAAAATTGATGAGGGTTACCAATGGGCTCATGCGTAGGGCCATGGTAGGTGTTGTTTCGGGTCAAACCAAGATAAGGAAAATGCTCAAGAAGATGGGGAAGAGCGAGGAAAAGAACCAAGCCAAAGAAGAGGGACCTGATTGGGGGGAGTTTTTCTCCCAAATTGGCGAGTATTGGGACCTAATAGCCAATGCCAAGTAATGGCGTTATTTCTCTTTGTTGTTAATGGTTGCTCTGCATTTTTTGGCTTTCTATTTTATAATTTCAGACTACTATTATAATATAGCTTTGTTATGGTAAAACTATTTTTGGACTTTGGTTGACCTTATTAATGGCCTATGTATTATTAGTTAGATCAATAGGGGTATTCTATTTTTTATTAAGTTTGTTATGGTCCTTTGGTTACAATTTTGGATACTTAGCCTACGAGCCTTATCAGTTTTTGTTTGTGTTGTTGTTTTGTGGTATAGGTTGGTGCTATTCTTCCTAGCCTTCTCCCTTTTTTGCTTTTATGGCTGTGTTACCATGGGATCAAGTCCCTTCCCTGCTTAACTAATAAAAAACATAAGTATTATTTTTAATTAAAACTAAATAAAATATGATGTGTTTGATGAAAATAAATGTACATAAGTGATAATAATGTTATATAAATAATTTTAAAATTATATAATAAAGTTAAGTTTAAACTTAATTTTTAATTACATTTATTTTTAAATTTAATGATATTAATAATTTTAAATAAATCTAATTTAAATAATATAAATCTATATTAATATTATTAATTAATAATTATGTTTAATATTAATTATATTATTAACAATGAGTGTGAAGGTTAGAATTATGGTTAGGATTAGGGTTAGAAAGAAAGTTAGAATTAGGGTTGTGTTTGGGTTATAAGGAATAAGGTCTTCCAAAATAATGTCACGAGATCATATTAAGGATGTAGGTCTTGAGCTCTATTGTAAGTCTAATTGTAACTTTAAGTCTACTACTAATCAAGATGGTAACCTTAATGCTAATAGTAAAGTTTATTTTAACATTTATTCAACCCTAATTTGTGCCTCAATTATAACCCTAATCCTTCTTAAATCAAATAATAATCATACCTATAATTGTTATTGTAACCCTAACCCTAGTTATAATTGCACCCTAACCTCAAATCGACCCTAATTTTACCTTAACTATAATTGTAACCATAACCATAACCATATTCTAATGCTTTATTATAGAATTCTGACTATAACCAAAACCCACATTATAACTTTGATTGAACCCAAATTGATTACAAACACTAACAATAACCATAATTCAACTATAACCCTAATTGAATAATCAACCTAACCTCAATTGAATCCTAATTAAATTATAATGATTACCTAACCTTAATTAAATATATATTATAAGCTATAAGCTATTATTTATATATTTATATTTATATTACACTTATTATTTATTATATAATATAATATTATTTACATCTACAAATATAAATATTTATATAATAAACATATAAATATAATCTAAAATATATATAATACTTTATATAAAAATATGATTTAATTGTTTAAAAATTAATAATAATAAATTAACAATTGTTACATCACGATGTCAGTGCAATTAATAGAAACAAAAATGAGAAAATAGAGTTACAATTAAGGGGGACCCACATTATGCTACCCGATTCCTGCAGTCTAAAAAAAAAAAAAAAGGGGGACCCACATTAAGCGTCAACACTTAGTGTGTGTTGTTTAAGTCCAACCTCAATTGGGTTGTAAAGGAGATTTCAATGCAATTCTAGGTTCTAAGGATAAAGAGGGGCCTCTCCAAGATTGTCAAAAGGCTCCTTCGATTTTAATATATGGTGTTTTCTTTCTCTTTGGGACATTAATATAAAGGAAATTCGATTCACCTCGAATAGTAGGCAAGCTGAAGAGGTGAATATGAGGAGCAAATTAGATCGTTCCCTATCAACTTAGAGTGGATGTTGGGTCCTATTGACTTTAAGATCTAACTATGACTCGATTGTTTTAGGAGTGAATAAGGATATCAAGTTGAAGAGAAGTTCATTTAAGATGGATTTTTTTTTAGTTTGATCATTTTAAGTTCAAATCATGTCTTATAAATTGGTGGAATCAAGAGGTTTAAAGATTGTAAAAAAATCATCCTACAATCAAAGTTAAGGGTGGTGAAAAGGGAAGTCATGGTATGGAATAGGAGGGTAGTCACAAATATCTTCAACAAAAAAGAGAGGTGGAAGACATATTGGATGAAGTTGAAGAAGAGATAGCAAGAGAGATTCCATCAATGGATAGAAGGGAGATGGAAGTAGTGAAAATAAATGAGTTAAACTATAGATTCTTATCATGGAGAAGAATTTTGGATTGGGTCAAGTGGCTAAAAGAAGGTGATTACAACACACAAAAAAATCATATTTCAACCAACCTAAGAAGAAACATTAATAAAATTGAAAAAAATATACTTCCCTTTAGGCAAGAGATAAGTGGCATAGAGGTGATTAGGGGGGAATGTGTAAGATTTTCTTGGATCTATTTACAAGGACTGAGGTCATTGATGTTTGAGAAAGGACAAATATTCTTATGCACATCCTTTCGTTGATTTATCTATAGTAGAATAATTCCCATTTAGCCCCCTTCTTAGTGGATGAGATTAAGGTGACAACCTTCTCTATGGGAGTAAAGAAGGCCCCCCAAATGGATTCTAGGTTGGATTTTTAAAAAGGTTATAAAATATTGTAGGATTAGACATTTGGGAGGTTATTGAAGATTAAAAAGATGAGTAATTATGAGAAGTTTGAATTCCACTTTTTTTGCTCTTATTCCTAATGTGAGGAACCCAAGTATGTGATATATTTAGGCCTATCTCCTTAAGTAATACGATTTATTAAATTATGACTAATGAAATGGCTTTGAGATTTGAAAAGGTCTTAAACAACATCATCTCAAAGGAACTAAGGTTTGCAGAAAAGGTAAATTCTAGATGGAATCATTATGGATCATGAAGCCATAAGTTCTAACAAGAGTATGGGAAAGGATGGAATGTTACCAAAGTATGGTTTGAATAAGGCATGTGATAGAGTGTCTTGGGTTTTTTTTGGTTCTGGTCCTCCACAAGTTTAGTTTTAAAATTTATCAATGCACATGGGTTTGCAATTGTCTAGCAAGCACCTCCTTTTCAATATTGGTTAACTACTCTTCCTATAGCTTATTTGCAGCCAAGAGGGGTCTTAGGCAAAGGGTCTCAAGAAAAGGGTCTCCTCTCTCCCTTTCATATTCTCATAATTGTAAAAGATTTGGGGAAGTCATTGAAGGTTGAAGCTACCCCAAGGAATCTTCAAGGGTTGTAAATTACTTCAAGGTTAGGTAATATCATTCATCTACAATTCATTAATGACACTCTACTATTTGGAAAATCAAGGTAACCAAGGGTTCTATAGTCCTCAAGAAAGTGTTAGGTGAATTTGAAAGTGTGTCAAGGTAGAATATAAATCCAAAAAAATCTAATAATTTATTTCTTAAAGAGCAAATTGAAGAATCCTTTTCCATTTAGGACATCCTATGCTTTAATCTTGGTTGTCTCTCAAGTTCTAATTTGGGTGTGCTCCTTATAGATAATAAGGTGTATAATGTGGAACTGAAATCCCTAGTTGACAATACAAAAAATAAGTTATCATCTTAGACATGAAAGTGGCTCTTGTTCATGGGAAGGATTACACTTACCATGGTTTCACTCTTAGTCATTTCATTTTTTTGTCATGTTTATCTTCTATATTCTTGATAAAATGATAAAATTTATAATAGACCTACAAAGAAATTTCTTGTGTTGTGATATAGGGGAATAAAAGAAATATAACCTTGTTAAATGGTCAAAGGTGTGTGCTAGTATGAAATAGGGGGGCTTGGGATTTAAAGAGTGCAAACTCATGAATTGAGCTCCTATAATGAAAATCCTTTATCAATTATAATTGGAGAAGGATAGATTTTAGAGTCAATTACTTAAACATAAATACTTGGAGGTGACTAGTGATGAACTTATTCTCTCTTGTTTTAATACTTAAGGGCTCAGGGGTTTGGAATTTCTTGAGTATATGTACAAGGATTGGATGAATAAATATCAAGATAGAGAATTTGCACAATATATAAGGTTAGTTTCTAGAGGGATAAACAAATTGATAATCAATCTCTCATCAAAAGTGAGGATGATGGGCCCTTGGTCATTCATTTTGAGGAATTTTTGGGAGCAATTGTGGAGAATGATATGAAAAAATACATTACAAAAAAGTATTGGATCACTCTTACTTCTCCTACCCAAAGTTATATATAGCATGTGGTAGTATAGATATAATTCTAAAAAATTGGCCCATCCTCTCAAACTTTATGAAATATAGAATTATTTGAAACAAAAGTAGTTTAGGGAAGGTAATAATCAAAGAAACATATTGCTTTATTAGCATAAAAGAAAGTGAAGTGGGGTTATTCCTTGTCAATAGAGCCTAGAGTGCAAATGGATTATCGAAAGCTAGTGACTATATTTGGATTATCATGAAGGGGAGATCTCTCACCTAGGATAGGTTGAGGAAGATGAAGAGGTTGAGGCCTCAATTTTTTTCCTTTGTTTAGTTGATTAGGAAACCAATGCTCGTATCTTTATCCACTACCCCTTTGCTATTAGAATCTAGAATCAATTCTTCCAAATATGGGATGGATAAGTCCTCTTCTTGGAGATTTGATGGAACTAATTAAGAGGGAAAGCCTAAAAATTAGATCCCTAGGACTATCCTTGGGTGGTCTAGGATTTATTTCCAATTTTTATAATTTGGAACTTGTTGTTGGAAAGGAATAAATGGATCTTCCAAGAAAAGAATGTATAACAGGAACACATACAGGACAATATTAAAATTATATTACCAGAGCTAGGGAAAGCTATAATCAGACCTTTGATAACAAGAAATGTCCTTATCTTAAGGCTTGGTTAAGGATCAATTGACTTTATTATAGTAGTATACCCTCATTGGTAAGAAAGAAGCAATTGGTTCAATAATTTCCTTAAAGTTGAGCTAGGTTAGGCTAAATTTTGGTGAAATGGTGAAGGGAAACCTAGGGTTAATAAGATGAGGATTAATGTTTAGGAATGATAAATGCCAACTAGTGCTCGCTAGAGCGATTGAATCTAACAAGGATACTAAGGTGGTTGAAGTTTAGGATTCTCTTTGGGGTCTATGCTTAGCTTGAGCCTATAATAGGAGAAGATTGGAGGTTGATGAGGATTTCAAAATAATGATAAACCATTTGAAAGGGAGTGATGAGTTCAGGATATGCTCATAATTTGAGTATCATGATGTATTTTTAATATCTCTACTTGTATTACTAATGGATGTTTTAACTCTTTTATTAAAGACTTTTTATCTAAAAATGGGTAGTATCCTGTAGCAATACATTCCTATATTCCTGCAGCCTAACATCTCTATGTGTCTTATTAATTACCCTGTTTGACTTCTCGAATGACTGATATAATGCATGTGGTTTTTGGATAGTGAAATAGATTTAATGTGTGATTAATGAATGTATCATGTTGTTTGCCATGCATGCTTTCTTTTCGCTTCTGTTGCCTTGTACATCACAGGTTGTTGAAGGAAGCATGAACGAGTCAAGTGTAGTGGATCTCGACCCTGCAGTAAAGTCCATTTGCAGCACGGTGTCGAGGAAGTTGTTCTAGCGAAGACTCTATGTCTAGGTTGTTGGGAAGAAACCTAAATGATCATTAAATTTGGGAAGAGTGGAATGCTAAATTCTCTCTGGATCATGTTGAATGGATATGCTTCCATTTATCAGAAGTTTGTTCCTCGGTTTCAGAATATATTTATGTCCACGTCTTTCTCTGTTAGAGTTAGGTAGTTAGTTGCTTTTCTGATTTAAATAAGTGTTCCTCTTGTGCGAGTGAGCAATGAGAGTATGTAAAAGTTAGTATTATTAAGAAGAGATGGTATTTCGGTGTTAGTTTTGATATGAGCAGAACAATGTATATCATTTTGAGTTTATGAATGAAAGCTGATGAAGTTTTGAGTTCAATTCTTGCGTAAACTAGTTGATGCTTGCTAAGGGGGCCCACTTAGTAAGTATCTATAGTTAGTTAGTTAGTTGTTTATTTCTTGTTGATCATAAGTTAGATTTCATTCTTGAAAGTTTTAGTGCAAACTCAGTCTTATATTGTTCCTGCAGCATCGGGAATCCATCCCTGTGTTTGTTCTTGCAGCATAAGGCCAGTTCATAGTTTGTTTCTCAGTTATAGTTGTCATGATTTCTGCTTTGATTAAGTTTAGAAGGCTTCGCATTACATTCCTGTAGCATAAGTATAATTCCTTTCACGCATTTATTTCTGGTAAATCGTGACTGAAACTGGTTCTTAGTGCACATACAGTGCCGCTCCATTTCAAGTATACGTTCCCTGGTTTGACAATGTAAATGAATGACCATAAAAAGATGTTAGTCGCCTGCTGGAATGTCCAATTCCTAGGTTAGGATTTTCTGTGACTTTTATATCCTTTTGTGGACGCGACCATTTTTGGCGCTGTTTCCGGGGATGGTGTCAAGCTAAGAACCTGTCATAAGTCATTGTTAGCAGTAGTTTAGTCTGTTATTCAAGCATTTTCAAAATTCATTCCATTGCATGCATAGAAGAAGAGACACTTTGGGAAGATTCCTCCCTAACCTTCCATTCCTTGATAACAATCTTGAACCAGTTTATAATCTATTTGAGGAAGGAGGAGATCAAGATATCAATCTGTTTGCTGAAAACCTGCTTGTTGAACTGCCATTTGATCTAACTGACAAAGAACCTGAAGAAAATCCATTTGCTTTGATACTCCATTAAACAACTATGGCACGTAATCCACCCAATCAACCTCCTGCTTTTGAATTCCCCATCATTGCTCAGCAAGATAATGATAACCTTAAAAAAATTCCTTCTTCATTACTTCCTAAGTTCTATGGACTAGTTATAGAGGACCCAGACACTTTCTTGTTTTTGATATCCTCTGTCGCAGCTATGACTACACTTCAGATGCTCATAGGCTGAAGTTGTTTCCTGCTACTTTGAAAGAAGGAGCCCTTAGATGGTTTATGATTTTGGGAAGAGGTGTTGTTGATAGTTGGGCAGCCATGCAAACAATTTTTTTTGAGAAATACAAGGAATATTGTAAGAGTGGTAGTAAGGGAGATGATATATTCAGAATTCAACAAAAGGAGGATGAAAGCCTGGAAGACTATATCTCAAGATTCTTGTTTTCCCTGAAAAAAAATTAAGACCATACTCTCAATGAAGAATCTCAAAAACTACTTTTCCTAACAGGAATCAGTGATACTTGTATAGATGCCCTAGACCTAATGGGAGGAGGAGACATAACCCAACTGTCTTGGGATGATATAAAGAAGATAAGTCTCAATTACTCTTGAGCAATTGTTAAAAAGGGTAGAGGTCATCAAGCGACAGTGGGAAAGTCTTCCACTAATGGAGTTTCATGGATGGAGATCACAAATTTGCTATCTAACTTCAAGCAGGATATCATAAACAATATGGCTACACAGTTGGATACTATGCAAGCTCGAAAGAAACATGAAGAAGCTAAAGCAATCTTGGCTGAGTTTTATCCACATTGTAGACAAAAGAAACATGACTGTAGATGTAAGATGGTGGCTAACCTGGAGGCTAAGCAGTTACCTACTGATTTTAAGATGGTAGAAGGTGATGATGACCAAGTATTCTTCGTCGCACAAAGGCAGTCACGGGCTCAAAGACAAGGTATGCCTCAAGACCCTTTGACTTTTGGTAATACTTATTCTAATTACAATAACCAATGGCAACCTACATATGGCCCAACACCACCTTGGAATACTTCTCAACCTCATTGGCCTAGCTAGTAGAGTCCTCAATGGAAATCTTCTCAAGGAGGTTGGCAACAACCACAAGGATAATGGACTCCACCCCCAGGTAACTGGCAGCATAATCCTCAATGGAGAAGTCCACAGCAATGACAAAACCAATCCCCTGGCTCCCTGCAGCTTCAATAGCCACAACCCCCGGCTATCATGCCACCTCCTGCAACACCTGCAGCAAATACTGGCCCTCCAAAACAAACGCCTATGCCTGCTCAACCATTGCCAAATCCTAATAATAAGCAGCAACAACCACAACAGTCTATGTATCTTGCAGAACCCAATCAGTATCTGGCATATGCCCTGAATATTCATGATATCCATCTCAGGTCTGGAACCACTCTCCCTGCCCCACAGCCGCCTATAATTACAGAGATTCCAGACTCTGTCTCTTAACAGCCTACTGATCCTACAGAACATATACCTGTATCAGATACTGTTTCTAAGGAACTTGTCCTGCAGCATCAGGCCAAACCACCTTTTCCTCAAAGATTGCAAATTACTACATCAAAGTCTATGGAAGAGCCTACCTTTGATATTTTGGATCAGCTGAAGAATGTACACATTCAAGTTCCCATTTTTCAAGCCATTAAAGATGTCCCAATTTATGGAAAAGCCATTAAGGAGGCCTGTTTAAAGAAACTAGGAAGAAAGAAAAAAGATCCCCAAACCATCCATGTTCTAAGATAGTTGGAAGATATTATGTTAGGAAAGGTAATCATTCTGAAATATACTGACCTTGGGAGTCTTGTGGTACAAATAAATATTAATGGCCAAATAGTAAAGAATGTTTTGATAGACCTTGGTGCAGCCATCAATGTAATGACAAAATATACAATGGAGTGTTTGAAAATTCCAACAATTCGGTCTACACCTACTATCCTGCAGCTTGCTGATAGTTCTACAGTAAAACTTGATGGAGTGGTAGAAGATATCATTGTCATCCTTGAGTCTTGGGAATACCCAACATACTTCACCATATTGTCCACTAAGACAACTTTGGGAGGATATCCTATTATCCTAGGTAGACCATGGTTAGCCACGACTGATGCTTTTATAGGATTTTGTTCAGGAGATATGACAATTTCCGATGGTCAGTCAAGAAAGAAATTGACTTTATATCCACCTGCCTAACTTCAACCAGACTTGGCTCAACCAATTTGGCCAGATTTAGGAGAGGAAACTGAATAAGTCAATTCATTGGCCCACCTAATGATGTTGCACACTAATCCATTTTCACAGCTCTAGAGTGAGGATGACATGCTTTACACATTTTTCAGTCCAACCCTGATTTGAGTAGCCCATCTGCTGCAGATAGCTATCCTCAACAATGTTTCCTGCAGCAACTGAATTCTAAGAGCCTGTCACCTGAATCTCCTGCAGTTTATCATAACTTGCTTCCACATGAAATACAGACACCACCTTTCTTAGCAGCCTCCATGAATGATCTTACCAAGCAAGTAGAAGTATCTCCAAGCTGTTGTTTGAACATCAATAATAAGCTGCCTCAATCTCAACAAGCTGCCCTAGTCACAATGCTGCAAGATCAACACAGAGCTTTTGCATGGGACTATGGGGATATGAAGGGAATAGATCCTCAGCTCTGTACTCATAGGATCTACATTAAGGAAGATTGTTTACCTATTAGACAGCCTCAAAGAAGGATAAACCTAGCACTCAGGGAAATAGTTAAAACAGAGCTCCAGAAATTGCTTGATGCTGGTTTTATCTACCCCATTTTAGACAATCAGTAGGTATCTCCATTGGTGATTGTCCCTAAAAAAGGTGGAAAATGGAGAGTTTGTGTAGACTACAAGGAGCTGAACACAAAAACTAAAAAGGATCACTTTCCACTGCCATTTGTTGACCAAGTGCTAGACTCATTGTTTGGTAAAAAATATTTCTCATTTTTGGATGGATATAGTGGGTATAATCAAATTAGAATTTCCCCTAAGGATCAAGACAAAATAACTTTTACCAGTCCATGGGGTACTTTTGCCTACTCTGTCTTACCTTTTGGACTATGTAATGCACCTGCAACATTTTAAAGGGTAGTGATCAGTATTTTTGCTAACATTTCTCATGATTCTATGGAAATCTACATGGATGACTTCACTACTTATGGAGTTACTTATGAAGAAGCATTAGCCAATTTGAAAAAAGTGTTGAAAATATGTCAGGAGCAAAATTTGTCTTTGAATAGTGAGAAATGCTTTATGATGATGCAAGAGGGAATTGTTCTAGGCCATCATGTATCTCAAGCAGGAATTCAAGTTGATCTTGCAAAAATAGAAGTTATTCTAACTTTTCCAACACCTACAAAACAAAAGGATGTTAGAAGTTTCCTAGGACACGCTGGATATTATAGAAGATTTATCAAATATTTCAGCAAAATAGTCAGTCCATTATATGCCTTATTGACCAAGGATTCTGAATTTAACTGGATTGAGGCCTGTGACAAATCTTTCCTGTAGCTTAAGAACCTACTTACTCAAACACCTGTTCTTCAAAGACCGAAGTGGAGTCTGCCCTTTCATATACACACAAATGCTTTTGATCATGCCATAGGGGCAGTTTTAGGACAGAAATATAATTTTATTGAGCATGCCATATATTTCATTAGCAAAAACCTTCAAGGCCCTGAATTAAACTATACTGTCACAGAGAAAGAATTGCTAGCAGTTGTATATGCCCTGAACAAGTTTCGACATTATGTCACTGGTTACCAAATATTTGTTCATACAAATCATGCAGCAATAAGGTACCTCATGAATAAGCCTACCATATTTGGCAGATTAGCAAGATGGCTCCTATTGTTGCAGGAATTTGATATCACAGTTATTGATAAGCCAGGCCGAGCTAATGTGGTGGCTGATTTCTTTTCAAGACTTCAAACACCTACACCTGACACTCCTGAGGTAATTGATGATAGCTTTCCCGATGAACATCTATTTTTTTATTGTTGCTCAAACCCCATGGTATGCAGATATTGCAAATTATTTAGCAGCCAACAAAATTCCAACACACTTCTCACCAAAGGAAAGACAATTGCTGGTAGAGAAAAGTTGTAACTTTTCATGGATTGCAGACTGTTTATTTTACACAGGACCTGACCAAGTCATGAGAAGATGTGTTAGGGAAGATGAGACCTATGACATTTTGCATTCATGTCATGATGAGCTATGTGGAGGGCACTTTGTAGCCAAGAGAACATCTATGAAAGTGCTTACTACAGGATATTATTGGCCCACACTACACAAAGATGCTATAGCCTACACCAAGAAATGTGACAGATGTCAACACATGGGGAGACCAACAAGGTCTGATGAAATGCCCCTGAATCCACAAGTGGTAGTCAGTCCCTTTGATAAATGGGGCATAGATTTTGTTGGGCCTATTGATCCTCCATCCAATGGGAAATCATACATTTTGGTGTGTACTAATTATGTAACCAAGTGGGTGGAAGTGAAAGAAATGACACATGTCTGTGACAATAAAGTTGTTGAGTTCCTGTATGAGCGGATTTTTATTCGGTTTGGAGTCCCAAGGGAACTTGTTACTGATCAAGGAGCTCAGTTTACATCCAACTTAATCACTGCATTGATGAATGATTACAAGATCAGGCATAGAAAGTATAGCCCCTATCACCCTCAAGCCAATGGTCAGGCAGAGGTTACCAACAGAGAAATTGAGGAAATCCTTAAAAAGACAATCCAATTACACAAGAAGGATTGGAGCAGTTGCATTCCTGAAGCAGTCTGGGCCTATAGGACAACATAGAAAAAAACTACAGGGTTTACTCCTTTTGAGTTACTCTATGGTAAGACTGCCATGTTGCCAATTGAGTTTGAGCATAAGACCTTAAGGACTGCTCTCCAGCTTAACATTGATATTTCAAAAGCTCAAAAGGAACGCCTCCTGTAGCTGAACGCATTGGATGAGATAAGGAAAGCTGCCCTGCAGCATACTGAAACTATCCAACAACAAGGAAAAAAATGGCATGACAATCATATTCGATCTAAGCAATTCTCTGTTGGTGATTGGGCGCTGCTCTATGACTCCAGATACAAGGAAAATCAAGGTAAACTCACCATAAGATGGCTTGGTCCTTATGAAATAGAAAATGTGTTTGCTAATGGTTTAGTACAGTTAACTACAATAGATCCAGTCCGATTCAAGCTACTAGTTAATGGACACCATCTTCGGTTGTATCATAAGCCAGCGTCCAAAGATGAATTTATAAAGCAATTTTTTTCGGATACAGCCACTAATCTTCCTGTAGTGAAAGGCTTTGGTCTTTCTCCTGCAGCATCTCTTTAAATTCCATGTTGCATACCCATAATAAAGGTTTCCTTTTAAAGGAAACCACGTTCTCTGTTTTCCATCCATCACCACCATTCATTCTCTTTTCTTCCACGTCATCCATCCTACCGTACAACCCTCATTCATGGTTTCTATTCCAGCCGTCATTTCATGTTGCGCTGTGATCTTTCCCAGCACATACGAGCATTAATTATAAGGTATGCGATATCTTTTATTAATCACATTATTTATTTATTTCATTTATTCATCAACTGTTATGTACATATCAGTCTTTATCGCCCATTCTTCACCTATCCTTTCGCACATGTGTGGACACATGTCAAATTTTTAGTAGGGGGCGGGATAATCCATTTCAAACCTTTTCTTATGTCACTGTCACAACTAATAAGATATTTTCCTTTTTCTTTTTCTTGTACTTTCCAAATATGGCTGCATGTTTTATCCTAAACAACATTAACTGCTTGATATGAATAGTTCCTAACAATCATTTCATGCAATTATCTTTCGAGTCATTCTTGGGAAGTAGAGAAAAGTGACGACAGGAGAGAAAGAAGCAAAAACAAGCAGAGCAGAAGAATTTTCTTTTGAATTTTCAGAAAAGGTTTGAGTTTCTAGAATTTCAAGCAGGAATAATTTGTGAATATGGGTGGCCAATTGGTAAGACATGAGTCTGTAGCTCATGAAATCTTGACACAGAATCCTCAAACAGTTCGGGCATTTAGCAATTGTGGTTGGCTAAACTATTTTCTAAGGTTAGATTCCTTTAATGAGAAAGCTGCAAGCGAATTTTTAAGAACTCTTTTAGAAGGGGAAGCTTCAGTGTGGGGTCTGACAGTGGTTGTAATAGAAGAACAAATTGCAGAAGTAACCGGGCTTCCAGTAGTAGGAGAAAATTTCTCTTCAGATGCTGTCTCTGCTAGGGTAGAGTTTACAATACCAACAGATGGACCGTTGGAGGTTTCTAAACAAGGGTACAAACGGGTATCACTGCCTCCTCCATACCCGGAGTATGCTAATTTCATAATCAGGTATTTGACCTATGAAGGACGATTTTCCTTTTTACATTCCTACCATTTTAAATTATTAAGTCATATGAGGCACGACTTAGCTGTTAATGTCCCAAATTTTCTGTTAAACCTTTTGCAATAATGTGCTCATGAAACACAGAAGGGTAGGAATAATTCCATTGCCCATCATGCCCTTATTAAATTTTTGATTGAGCATTCCCTAAGGGATGTGTCACCCCTTTCTTGGCAAGAATTTGTTTCCCATAAGGGTCTACAACTTCCAAAGCCTCCTAGAGCGCTTCCTACTCAACATAGGAAAAATAAAAGAAGAGCAGAATCTATAAGTAGGGGAGTCGAACAAGAATCGTCTACTCCTGCAACACCTAGTCCTGTAGCCTCCGCACCAGTACCCCCTACCCAAGTGCAAACTAGGTCTGCTAGTAGAAAAGAAAAAGGAAAAACAAAGGTTGGAGAGTCATCTGGGGCAGAACAAACCCCAAAATTTGACCCTCATGTTCAAAAGAGAAAACATTCTACTCCTGCAACACCTTCCCTTGTATTAGTTTCTCCTACAACAATGCCTGTTGCTACTGAAGTTTCAACATCATCCTCTCCTCCTGAGCCTGAATCCTCTAGGCGGGATAGAAAGAGGAAGGCCACAAAAGTATCTTCTGCAACATTGCCAAAAAGAGCTTCAACAAGGAAGCAACATAAAGATACATCCACTCCTCAACCTGAAATTATAATAATTTATGAGGAATCAGAAGAATCTAGCCATAATGATTCTCATAATGTATCTGAGAATGTTGAACACAATCCAGTTGCTCTGGAAGTTGAAGAAGCACAACAAGATAATAATGAAAGGGGGATGCCAAGTCTTGATGACTTGGCTGAAGTGGTTAGGAAAGTTTCAGAGGAAGCACAATCTCTTCCTGTGCAGCAACAGAAAACCATCCTGCAACGAGAAGAAGAATAGATTGGACAATCTACAGTGTCTAATGAGACTCCATCACCCCCTGGAACCTATAAAACATTGGTTGTCTATAAAAGAACATTGTTGATTGAGTATTTGAAACATCACAGGACCACATGGAGGCCAATCACATTTCAAACCTTGAGTTTCTGCCACTTAGCCAAGACTAAAATTCAACAAAGTATTTGGGAGGAAGAGAAGAAGAAATTGAAAAGAGAAATTGAAAGGCAGAAACAGGAAATCCAGGAAATGAAAAAGAAAATAGATGAAATGATGCAGATCACTGGAAAGATTATGGAATGTAGGCCACCGCCAAGGGTATATGTCATGTGTCTTAAAGAACAATTTCTTTGGTTTTAATTAATGAGAATTTCAAGAAACTTGGATCCTGTTATTCATTTAACTTAGGAATTCTATGCTGCATACCAAGTAGCACCTAATTGGTTGAAAAATTCCTTATGTGAATTTTATTTGCATGGTTTAATAATTCCCTCTGAAATAAAGTGGAATCCACTTCTTTATATTGGTGATATTCATTTGAGGTCACTCATGTCATGGGCAGCCAATGAAACTAATTATGGCAGACAATTGGAAGCCTATGAAGAAGCTGAAAGGGATGAGCCTATTCCACTGCGACCAGAAAGTTTAGATCCTTACACAATGCTGAAAACTTGGCTCACTGTTGCATATGGGTTCAATAATCAAACAGAAAGAATAAAAATATTCGATATCAGAAAGCAAGTATATGAGGAATTCAAAGGCCAACCGTATCTGTTTTGGAAGCTTGCCTCTTCCAGAATTGAAAAGAGATGGGAGAAATTGACTGTTGGGCTAAGGAAATCTGAGCCACATAGCCCCCTGAATTTTAAAGTAGGCCTTGGAAGGACAAAGAAGTACATACAGCTTGGTCTTCAGAAGAGGTTTGAGTTATGGTTGCCAATAACATTTTGACCTCCGGTTTTAATGTGGCCACTTTATCCCTATCGAGCTATAGATGTTAATAAGGATACAAAAACCCTCAGATATGAAAGATGACAACATTTTAGAGGTTTCTATTATAAATTTGGGACTGCGCCAAAAAACCATACTGCTCCTACGGATTTCAGGGAAACAACCAAGAAACTTAATGCTAGTGGACCATCATTAGGTTAAGTAGGGGGCAGATGATGAGCTCAGGATATGCTCATAATTTGAGTATCATGATGTATTTTTAATATCTCTACTTGTATTGGTAATGGATGTTTTAACTCTTTTATTAAAGACTTTTTATCTAAAAATGGGTAGTATCATGTAGCAATACATTCCTATATTCCTGCAGCCTAACATCTCTATGTCTTATTAATTACTCTGTTTGACTTCCCGAATGACTGATATAATGCATGTGGTTTTTGGATAGTGAAATAGATTTAGTGTGTGATTAATGAATGTATCATGTTGTTTGCCATGCATGCTTTCTTTTCGCTTCTGTTGCCTTGTACATCACAGGTTGTTGAAGGAAGCATGAACGAGTCAAGTGTAGTGGATCTCGACCCTGCAGTAAAGTCCATTTGCAGCACGGTGTCGAGGAAGTTGTTCTAGCGAAGACTCTATGTCCAGGTTATTGGGAAGAAACCTAAATGATCATTAAATTTGGGAAGAGTGGAATGCTAAATTCTCTCTGGATCATGTTGAACGGATATGCTTCCATTTATCAGAAGTTTGTTCCTCGGTTTCAGGATATATTTATGTCCACGTATTTCTCTATTAGAGTTAGGTAGTTAGTTGCTTTTCTGATTTAAATAAGTGTTCCTCTTGCACGAGTGAGCAATAAGAGTATGTAAAATTTAGTATTATTAAGAAGAGATGGTTTTTCGGTGTTAGTTTTGATATGAGCAGAACAATGTATATCATTCTGAGTTTATGAATAAAAGCTGATGAAGTTCTGAGTTCAATTCTTGCATAAACTAGTTGATGCTTGCTAAGGGGCCCCACTTAGTAAGTATCTATAGTTAGTTAGTTAGTTGTTTATTTCTTGTTGATCATAAGTTAGATTTCATTCTTGAAAGTTTTAGTGCAAACTCAGTCTTATATTGTTCCTACAGCATAAGGCCAGTTCATAGTTTGTTTCTCAGTTATAGCTATCATGATTTCTGCTTTGATTAAGTTTAGAAGGCTTCACATTACATTCTTGTAGCATAAGTAGAATTCCTTTGATGCATTTATTTCTGGTAAATCGTGACTGAAACTGGTTCTTAGTGCACATATAGTGCCGCTCCATTTCAAGTATACATTCCCTGGTTTGACAATGTAAATGAACGACCATAAGAAGATGTTAGTCGCCTGCTGGAATGTCCAATTCCCAGGTTAGGATTTGTCGTGACTTTTATATACTTTTGTGGACGCGACCAGGGAGGAAGTGTGGGTCATGGTTATTGGATATAATTCTTGTGGAGGTGAAGTAGTTGATCAATAAATGTGATAATTTCAAGATTGCACACACTAAAAGGAAAGGTAATAAGGTGTTGGATTGGGCAATGAACTAGGGATTCAACCAATTATCTGAAGATGGGAGGAGGGGGATATTTTGTGAAAATTAAGTTATAAAGGTGAGATGTTTAGTGATCAAGGATCTTCAAGGTCTTCGACCCTAATGATGGGCTTGTAGTAGCTCGATAGTGATGTGGCAAGGAGTTAATGACTATTAAGAAGGTGGTTATTTCCCATTAACATCTAATATTAGATTTCTATCTCACACAATCAATGGATTTGGAGCATTTATTAAGGTTTAAATCACCTTTTTGGTAAGCTTAAAGATCATAATTAATCCCCCTAGCAAGAAATTGTGATGTGAAACACTAGCTTGGTGGTCAAGGATCTTCAAGGTCCTTGGGCCTAATAACAAGCTTATAATATCTCGATAGTGATGTAGCAAGGAGCTAACGACTAGCAAGAAGGTGGTAGATTTCCCATTATTATCAAATCATATTTCTATCTTACTCACTCAATAGTGTTGGCGTATTTATCAAGGTGCAAGTCACTTTTTAGTAAGCATTTTCATCATAATTAATCACCCTAGTGAGAAATTATGAAGTGAAACACTAGATTAGTGATAGTATGAGATCTCTAGCTTAAAGGAGAATTTTCTAAGAGTTACATCTCTATTTTTTACTCTCACTAAAATGAATTCCTCTAGCAATGGTTGTAAAGGAAAGCATTTAAGCTCAAAGGAGAAGAGAAAGATCAATGTGGGAGGAAATACGTGGAAGGAAAATAAATTTGGCGAGGATATGATAAAAAAAAATAGAATATTTGGAGAAAGAAATATAAAATTTTGATTTATGGTATTAGGCGATTCACATTTAGGACTTAACCAAAATTATGGATGGAACTCCCCATGTAGACATCAAGGAATTCATTTCAAAGCTTATATTGGATATCAACTAACCTATTGAGATAAGAAACATGATTGATGTTGTCTAATCCCTCAATTGTGATTCTATGTTGTATATGACAATGAGCTCTTATCTACTTCATGATGACATTACTAGGGTTGATATGCAACCAAAGGAATTATCTAATCACCACTTGGAACACTTTCATGAATTAATGGATAGTTACACAAGTCCCACAAAGAATTCGCCAAAGTTATGAAGGGCCTCAAGGTAAATCTCAATATTGATGCTTATGTTATTTGTTTTAAATGATGTGATTTTGAGATTGAGGATGAATAGGGGCTAAGATAGAGGGAAATATGATAAATGTAAGTATATGTTGGGTGGTGAGGGGGGGTTGTTTCATTTTCTCCTCCTATTTGGTTTCTTTGTAGTTTTGATTTTGATATACAATTGACTATACTAATTCACCTCCCTATTATTTTGTATCTTTCAAATTGCTTGGTTTATAATTTGTTGTTGGTGTGATCATGTATGGTTAGCTTGCACTCTTACTAGATTGGGCTTGGACTATAGACTATTATAAGCATAATATTAAAATCAATATTCCTATGTTTTTTTCTTTTGTGGTTAGAGGGCCAAAAGAGAGTTGTTATATTCATGAATCAATGAGGTTATGAGGTGTTATTAGGACCTAGAGGGTTAGAGATTTTGAGAAATTTTAGGAACACTGATGCATTTTTTGAATGGATCAAGTGAGCTAATTAATTACCTAAATTTCAAAAACAAGCTTTTTTTGTGACCCTTAAGTGTCTAGCCTAAGTTATTTAGTAAAATAAAATATAGGTTTATAATTAAATATTAATTATTTGATGCATAAATGGATGTCAAATTAAGTTAAGGGGTTTTTATGTACATGATCATGACAGGAGACTCCTTTCTACCACTATAACATGACTCAATATATTTGCATACATGCATACAAACATACATACATATATTATGTGTGTGTATAATGGACATAACAAAATAATATAGATAAATGTGTGTGTTATAACATGTATATAAATAAATATATATTTAAATAATGTATATAAATAAATATATATGTAAATAATGTATATAAATAAATATCTATACTTATATTATAATTACATAATATTAATGCAGATTAATGGTGGACCAATCAACACACTTAAAGAAGCAAAAACAATGAAATTGCTTAAAAAATCGACATATTGTAACTTAAAATGATGAATTGAATAACTTATCCATAATTTTTTTTTTAAATTCATAATAGAAAAAGTAGCATTTCTAATATAATTTATAAGCTGATATGAATAATTTATAAGGTGCTAATTAATGTTTTAACAAAACATAAAGAATATAGGCAATCTTAGTAGCCATTTTCGAAAAAAAACTCATAAAACCTTTTATAAATGTAAATGACCTATGTGGAGGGGTCAAGTATTTATTGATGTTTTTAAATAATTACTTATTTTAATATCTTTTTTAAAATATTAATTAATTAATTTACTTTAATCTATAATTTTATAATACCTACATTTAATATTTATATAATATAACTAGATCTAATTTATTATATTATATAGTTTAATGTTATTTTATAATTTTATTTTATATAGTATAATTTATTTTTTATATTTTTTTAATTTAAAATTAATTTATGTAATTAAATAATTATAATATTAAATATTTACATTATCAAATACTACTATATATTATATAATAAATAATATAAAATTATATTATAACATATAATTTAATATATATAATAGTTTTAAAAATAAATATTTTCAAGCTATGTGTGTAAAAAAGTTAGAGTTGGTGGATTCATGCTTACCTCCAATGAATTTTTCATTGGGAAATAGTCATGTTTGTAAATTCCACAATAAAAGGGGCATGTTTTAACAAAATATCCCTAAGATAAAACTTCCTATTAAGGCCAACTTATCCAATCACAATTCCTTTATCATCTAGTCTAAAATCCATAACCTCAATATGCATAAAAAAAGATTAGGATTTTTTTCTTATGATCTTGTGAATTTTAGGGTACATAAACATTACCTTAATGCCTCAAGATATCATGAAAAATAATGACCCGTGATACACACAAATGAATTTGTCTAAAAAGCTTAAAAAACATTCAAACAAATGTGAATTTACAAGGTAAAGCCCATTTTGCAATTTGCATCATCCTCCCTGTTTGCACCATAATGAGAACTTGGAATGGGGTATTGACAACCATTAAGAGAAAAATATTTCAATGACATTCATACAAAACATGAAATCATAAACATTGTTTTCATATCTATGTAATCAATTCCCTAAGAAATGTGCTCTCAATGAATACAATGATTACGGGACATGGACAAATGTGACTATGTAGATAAATATGTGGTGATAGGAGTGCAGGAAAAGGCAAAAATATTCTTCAACAATACTTTTCAACATCAACAAGAATGATGTAGATAAGCCTCTACCCTTGCAAAACAATCTCAAGAAAACAAATACTTTATCTTGCACATCAACTACAACAAAAGGCATTATTCATACAATTTATACTTACGAATATAAAGAGTAAACATCAACTCCAACAAAAGACATTATTCATATAGTTTATACTTAGGACTATAAATAGTAATAATACTAGATGGAGAAATTAGGATAAGGTTTACTTGGCTTGCTCAATAGCATCTTCAATTTCTTCTCGTTTGATGGCTCTAGGTTAGTTGCAATCTTGTCCTCCTTGATAGTGTTTCTCGTATTATTACCTAGAGTTCTCAAAATAGCCTATGAAGTTCTAGCATGCACACACACACACACATATTGCACTAGTAGATATCCTTCTCAAGGCACCTATTTTTTAATCAATTTCTCACATAAAAATGCAATATGCACCTCGAGAAGGATATCTCTCGACATATTTTATATATATTATTAAATAGATATATGCTAGTAATATTCACAGTGCAACGTGCACGACATTAAATTAATTAGGGTTAGGGTTGGGGTTGAGATTAACATTAGGGTTAAGGTTAGGTTAGGTTAGGTTAGAGGTAGAATTAGGATTAGGGTTAGGGTTAGGGTTAGAAATAGGGTCAAGATTAGGATTGGGTTAATATTAGAAATAAAATAAGGATTAGGGTTGGGGTTTGCATTAGGATCAGGGTTAGGATTAAGGTTCAGACTAGGGCTAGGGTTAGAAATAGTGTTAGGATTAGGGTTAGGGTCAGGATTGGAGATAAAATTAGGATTATGATTGGGGTGAGTGTTAAGATTAGGGTTGGTGTTAACATTAGGGTTAGAGATATAATTAGGATTAGGGTTGGGGTTTGCATTAGGATTAAGGTTAGGGTTAAATATATGGTCAATATTAGGGTTAGGGTCAAGGTTAAAGACAATCAATATTAGGGTTAGGATTAGGGTTCAAGATATAATTAGGATTAGGGTTAGGGTTAGAGACAAAATTAGGATTGGGGGTAGGGGTGGGGTTAGAGTTAATTTTAAGGTTAGGATCACGATTAGGGTTAGATTTAAGATTAGGGATAGGGTTAGGGTTAGCGATATAGTTATAGTTATGGTTAGGGTTAGAGGTAAAATAAAATTAGGGTTGGGATTAGCATTAGGATTAGGGTTAAGGTTAGGGTTAGAGATAAAATTAGGATCACGGGTAGGGTTAGGGTTAGAGATAAAATTAGTACTAGGGGTAATGTTAAGGTTAGGGTTAAGATTAGGGATAGGGTTAGGGTTAGAGATAAAATAAGGGTTAGGGTTAGGGCTGGAGATATAATTAGGATTAGGGTTGGGGTTAGAATTAGGATTAGGGTTAGGGTTAGAGATCTAACACTAACACTAACCCTTGTGCTAATTGAACCCTAATATAACCCTAACCTTAACCCTAATTAAACCATAACCCTAACATTTGGGACCCAAACCCAACCCTAATCCAAGTGTAACCCTACTTGAACCCCAACATCAATCCTTACCTAAATTAAATCCTAATCCTAATTAAATTTTAATCTTATATGAATCTTATCCCTAATTGAACCCTAATTTAACTTTAGCCCTAACACTAATAGTTACCCCTAACCCTAATTGAACTATAATTCTAATTTAAACCTAACATTGACCCTAACCATAATTTAACCCTGATTGAACCCTAATCCTAATTAAACTATAACCCTAGTTGAACCACGAACTTAAACTTAATCCTAGCCCCAATTGAACCCTTACCCTAATTAAATCATAAACCTAAAATTAAATTATGATTAACCCTTACCCTAATTAAGCCCTAACCTTAATTAATTGTAACTTTAATTATATTGTATCACTAATTAAACCTTAATTTAATCCTAACCCTAATTGAATCATAACTCTTGTTAGGGTTTAGGCATATTGGAGCAATAAACATTAAAAATTATATGCAGATTAAATAACCCATAAATAATAATGAAGAATAACACAAAAAAGGATAAACACAGAAAATTTAATGTGGTTCACCCAATATGGGCTACATCCACAGAAACCCAACCACCCAATGATTTTATTATCTAGTGCAAATCAGATTACAGTCTCACGAATGCCATACCACAACATACATCCCAACTGCTT
>VDFB02000008.1:374947549-375171010 GCA_007258455.2 Sequoia sempervirens | reverse complement strand
ATTAATCACCCTAGTGAGAAATTATGAAGTGAAACACTAGATTAGTGATAGTATGAGATCTCTAGCTTAAAGGAGAATTTTCTAAGAGTTGCATCTCTATTTTTTACTCTCACTACAATGAATTCCTCTAGCAATGGTTGTAAAGGAAAGCATTTAAGCTCAAAGGTGAAGAGAAAGATCAATGTGGGAGGAAATACGTGGAAGGAAAAGAAATTTGGCGAGGATATGATAAACAAAATAGAATATCTAGAGAAAGAAATATAGAATTTTGATTTATGGTATTAGGAGATTCACATTTAGGACTTAGCCAAAAGTATGGATGGCACTCCGCATGTGGACATCAAGGAATTCATGTCAAAGCTTATATTGGATATCAACTAACCTATTGAGATAAGAAACATGATCGATGTTGTCTAATCCCTCAGTTGTGATTCTATGTTGTATATGACAATGAGCTCTTATCTACTTCGTGATGATATTACTAGGGTTGATATGCAACCAAAGGAATTATCTAATCACCACTTGGAACCCTTTCATGAATTAATGGATAGTTTACACAAGTCCCACAAAGCATTCGTCAAAGTTATGAAGGGCCTCAAGGTAAATCTCAATATTGATGCTTATGTTATTTCTTTTAAATGATGTGATTTTGAGATTGAGGATGAATAGGGGCTACGATAGAGGGAAATATGATAAATGTAAGTATATGTTGGGTGGTGAGGGGGGGTTGTTTAATTTTCTCCTCCTATTTGGTTTCTTTGTAGTTTTGATTTTGATATACAATTGACTATACTAATTCACCTCCCTATTATTTTGTATCTTTCAAATTGCTTGGTTTATAATTTGTTGTTGGTGTGATCATGTTTGGTTAGCTTGTACTCTTACTAAATTGGGCTTGGACTATAGACTATTATAAGCTTAATATTAATATCAATATTCCTATGTTTTTTTCTTTTGTGGTTAGAGGGCCAAAAGAGAGTTGTTATATTCATGAATCAACGAGGTTATGAGGTGTTATGAGAACCTAGAGGGTTAGAGATTTTGAGAAATTTGAGGAACACTAATGCATTTTTTGAATGGATCAAGTGAGCTAATTAATAACCTAAATTTCAAAAACAAGATTTTTTTATGACCCTTAAGTGCCTAGCCTAAGTTATTTAGTAAAAAAAAATATGTTTATAATTAAATATTAATTATTTGATGCATAAATGGATGTCAAATTAAGTTAAGGGGTTTTTACGTACATGATCATGATAGGAGACTCCTTTCTACCACTATAACATGACTCAATATATTTGCATACATGCATACAAACATACATACATATATTATGTGTGTGTATAATGGACATAACAAAATAATATAGATAAATGTGTGTGTTATAACATGTATATAAATAAATATATATTTAAATAATGTATATAAATAAATATATATGTAAATAATGTATATAAATAAATATCTATACTTATATTATAATTACATAATATTAATGCAGATTAATGGTGGACCAATCAACACACTTAAAGAAGCAAAAACAATGAAATTGCTTAAAAAATCGACATATTGTAACTTAAAATGATGAATTGAATAACTTATCCATAATTTTTTTTTTAAATTCATAATAGAAAAAGTAGCATTTCTAATATAATTTATAAGCTGATATGAATAATTTATAAGGTGCTAATTAATGTTTTAACAAAACATAAAGAATATAGGCAATCTTAGTAGCCATTTTCGAAAAAAAACTCATAAAACCTTTTATAAATGTAAATGACCTGTGTGGAGGGGTCAAGTATTTATTGATGTTTTTAAATAATTACTTATTTTAATATCTTTTTTAAAATATTAATTAATTAATTTACTTTAATCTATAATTTTATAATACCTACATTTAATATTTATATAATATAACTAGATCTAATTTATTATATTATATAGTTTAATGTTATTTTATAATTTTATTTTATATAGTATAATTTATTTTTTATATTTTTTTAATTTAAAATTAATTTATGTAATTAAATAATTATAATATTAAATATTTACATTATCAAATACTACTATATATTATATAATAAATAATATAAAATTATATTATAACATATAATTTAATATATATAATAGTTTTAAAAATAAATATTTTCAAGCTATGTGTGTAAAAAAGTTAGAGTTGGTGGATTCATGCTTACCTCCAATGAATTTTTCATTGGGAAATAGTCATGTTTGTAAATTCCACAATAAAAGGGGCATGTTTTAACAAAATATCCCTAAGATAAAACTTCCTATTAAGGCCAACTTATCCAATCACAATTCCTTTATCATCTAGTCTAAAATCCATAACCTCAATATGCATAAAAAAAGATTAGGATTTTTTTCTTATGATCTTGTGAATTTTAGGGTACATAAACATTACCTTAATGCCTCAAGATATCATGAAAAATAATGACCCGTGATACACACAAATGAATTTGTCTAAAAAGCTTAAAAAACATTCAAACAAATGTGAATTTACAAGGTAAAGCCCATTTTGCAATTTGCATCATCCTCCCTGTTTGCACCATAATGAGAACTTGGAATGGGGTATTGACAACCATTAAGAGAAAAATATTTCAATGACATTCATACAAAACATGAAATCATAAACATTGTTTTCATATCTATGTAATCAATTCCCTAAGAAATGTGCTCTCAATGAATACAATGATTACGGGACATGGACAAATGTGACTATGTAGATAAATATGTGGTGATAGGAGTGCAGGAAAAGGCAAAAATATTCTTCAACAATACTTTTCAACATCAACAAGAATGATGTAGATAAGCCTCTACCCTTGCAAAACAATCTCAAGAAAACAAATACTTTATCTTGCACATCAACTACAACAAAAGGCATTATTCATACAATTTATACTTACGAATATAAAGAGTAAACATCAACTCCAACAAAAGACATTATTCATATAGTTTATACTTAGGACTATAAATAGTAATAATACTAGATGGAGAAATTAGGATAAGGTTTACTTGGCTTGCTCAATAGCATCTTCAATTTCTTCTCGTTTGATGGCTCTAGGTTAGTTGCAATCTTGTCCTCCTTGATAGTGTTTCTCGTATTATTACCTAGAGTTCTCAAAATAGCCTATGAAGTTCTAGCATGCACACACACACACACATATTGCACTAGTAGATATCCTTCTCAAGGCACCTATTTTTTAATCAATTTCTCACATAAAAATGCAATATGCACCTCGAGAAGGATATCTCTCGACATATTTTATATATATTATTAAATAGATATATGCTAGTAATATTCACAGTGCAACGTGCAAGACATTAAATTAATTAGGGTTAGGGTTGGGGTTGAGATTAACATTAGGGTTAAGGCTAGGTTAGGTTAGAGGTAGAATTAGGATTAGGGTTAGGGTAGGGTTAGAAATAGGGTCAAGATTAGGATTGGGTTAATATTAGAAATAAAATAAGGATTAGGGTTGGGGTTTGCATTAGGATCAGGGTCAGACTAGGTTAGAAATAGTGTTAGGATTAGGGTTAGGGTCAGGATTGGAGATAAAATTAGGATTACGATTGGAGTGTGTTAAGATTAGGGTTGGGGTTAACATTAGGGTTAGAGATATAATTAGGATTAGGGTTGGGGTTTGCATTAGGATTAAGGTTAGGGTTAAGTATATGGTCAATATTAGGGTTAGGGTCAAGGTTAAAGACAATCAATATTAGGGTTAGGATTAGGTTCAAGATATAATTAGGATTAGGGTTAGGGTTAGAGACAAAATTAGGATTGGGGGTAGGGGTGGGGTTAGAGTTAATTTTAAGGTTAGGATCACGATTAGGGTTAGATTTAAGATTAGGGATAGGGTTAGGGTTAGCGATATAGTTATAGTTATGGTTAGGGTTAGAGGTAAAATAAAATTAGGGTTGGGATTAGCATTAGGATTAGGGTTAAGGTTAGGGTTAGAGATAAAATTAGGATCACGGGTAGGGTTAGGGTTAGAGATAAAATTAGTACTAGGGGTAATGTTAAGGTTAGGGTTAAGATCAAGGATATGGTTAGGGTTAGAGATAAAATAAGGGTTAGGGTTAGGCTTGGAGATATAATTAGGATTAGGGTTGGGGTTAGAATTAGGATTAGAGTCAGGGTTAGAGATCTAACACTAACACTAACCCTTGTGCTAATTGAACCCTAATATAACCCTAACCTTAACCCTAATTAAACCATAACCCTAACATTTGGGACCCAAACCCAACCCTAATCCAAGTGTAACCCTACTTGAACCCCAACATCAATCCTTACCTAAATTAAATCCTAATCCTAATTAAATTTTAATCTTATATGAATCTTATCCCTAATTGAACCCTAATTTAACTTTAGCCCTAACACTAATAGTTACCCCTAACCCTAATTGAACTATAATTCTAATTTAAACCTAACATTGACCCTAACCATAATTTAACCCTGATTGAACCCTAATCCTAATTAAACTATAACCCTAGTTGAACCACGAACTTAAACTTAATCCTAGCCCCAATTGAACCCTTACCCTAATTAAATCATAAACCTAAAATTAAATTATGATTAACCCTTACCCTAATTAAGCCCTAACCTTAATTAATTGTAACTTTAATTATATTGTATCACTAATTAAACCTTAATTTAATCCTAACCCTAATTGAATCATAACTCTTGTTAGGGTTTAGGCATATTGGAGCAATAAACATTAAAAATTATATGCAGATTAAATAACCCATAAATAATAATGAAGAATAACACAAAAAAGGATAAACACATAAAATTTAATGTGGTTCACCCAATATGGGCTACATCCATAGAAACCCAACCACCCAATGATTTTATTATCTAGTGCAAATCAGATTACAGTCTCACGAATGCCATACCACAACATACATCCCAACTGCTTATAATAAGCTTTTTGGAAGCTTCTAGAATTAGGGTTTTACAAAGTCATTTTTTTCACTTGACATGTTAGCGGGAAAACCTTGACGTGTTAATGGGGAAAAACCTTGACATGTTAATGAAAAAAAAAATTTAGGGGCTACGCCCTCAAACCCCCGCTCAGGGCCCAGCCCTGCCCCGACCTTGAACCCTGACGAGGATACGTTATGAGTGCACAATATTTGCATGATCAGTTGCCACATATCAACAATATCCCACGTGGAGACTGATTAGGCTCCACACCAAACAATCTCCCACTTGGAGAATGATCCTAGATGACACCACTACACTTGTAGCTCCCACTAGATTATAGGTCTGGCTGGTTTCTTATATCCACCATTATCAGTCGTGAAGGCCAACAAAAACTAATGAGGAAATCAATTTCTCTGGTGTAACTACCTTTTGTGAAAATATCTGCAGGATTCTCCCTGGTGTGAATTTTCTCTAACTTCAACTATCCATCCTCCAAAACTAATCAGATGAAGTGGTATATGAGCTATATGTGCTTAGTTTTTGAATGCAAAACTAAGTTATTAGCAAGATGAATGGAACTCTGGCTATCAGTGTACAAAGGACTATCATCTTGTTGTTGTCCCAATTCCTCTAGAAAATGTTGTAACCAAATTATCTCCTTGCTGGCTTCCATAGCAACACATACTCAACTTTAGTGGTTGAAACAACCTTTTGCAGCCTTGAAATCCAACTAATTGCAGTACCTCCTACAGTAAAAACATACATTGTAGTACTCCTTCTACTATCAATGTCACCTACTAGATTAGAGTCAATATATCCTTTTAGAGCAGAATTTGTTCCTTCAAAACATAGTTTCTTTGAAGTAGTACCTCTCAAATATCGGAGAATCCATTTTACTACATTCCAATGTTCCATTCCCAGATTACTCATATAACTACTCGTAACTCCCACTCCATGTGCAATATCTAGCCTTGTGCATACCATTGCATACATCAAGCTACCAACTGCTGATGCGTATGGTATCTTAGACATTTTGTCTTCCTCCTTTGGTGTCTTTGGACACATCTCCTTAGTCAACTTAAAATGACTAGGAAAAGGTGTACTAATTGCTTTTGCATCTTACATGTTAAACCTTTTCAACACCTTCTCTACATACCCACTTTGAGACAAAAATAATTTTTTGTTTGTCCTGTCCCATGTGATCCTGATACCAAGGATTTGTTTTGATGCACCCAAATCCTTCATAGCAAATGAATTTGCTAATTTATGCTTAAGTTCATTAATATGCTGCATGTTAGACCCAACAACAAGCATGTCATCAACTTAAAGCAATAGGATAATATAGTTGCCATTATCCAATTTCTTAAATAAACACAATAATTAGAATGACATCTTTTGTAACCTTGTTCAACCATAAAACTATCAAATTTCAAATACCATTGCCGAGGTGCTTGCTTTAGGCCATACAAACTCTTCTTTAACCTGCACACAAATTCCTCCTTGCCCTTGACCTCATATCCTTATGGTTGTTGCATATATATTTCCTCTTTGAAATCCCCATGGAGAAATATTGTTTTCACATCTAGTTGTTCAAGATGCAAGTATTCCACAACCACAATACTTAGAATACTTCTAATAGAATTCATCTTTACAACCAAAGAAAATATTTAATCAAAATCTATACCTTTTTCTATGCAAATCCTCTTACCACGAGTCTAGCCTTATATCTTTTCTTGCCTCCATCTTCTTCCTTTAACCTGTAAACCCATTTATTTAGTAGTGCTCTTTTACCTGCAGGAAATTGGACTAAGTCCCAAGTTTGATTATGCAACAAGGAATCCATTTCCTCTTTCATGCCTAGCTCCCATTGCTTTTTGGTATCTACCTGCATTGCTTCTTCATAACCTTTAGGTTCACTAGAATCAGTTAATAGTATAGAATATAATGATGGAGAAAATATTTCTGGAGGTCTAGTTATCCTTGTAGAACATCTAACACTTGTAGGAGTTTGTGGGATAGCTTGTTGTTGTTGAGAATCAGGTACCACTGGCATTTTATTTCCTGGAATCTCATCCAGCACCCCATATTCCTTTTTGGCCCATTCATGCTTCTTTTGGACTATAGCTGATCCTTATACATGACCTTCTCATTGAATATAACATCTTTTCTCCTAATGATTTTATGATTTTCATAATCCCATAACCAATAACCAAATTCATCTACTCCATATCCAATGGAGGTACATTTTTTAGACTTAGCCTCAAGCTTGGATCTATTTTCAATATCAACATGGAAAAAATCTTCACAAACCAAAGGTTTTCAAAAATGAATAGCTTACCTTTTTACCCGTCCATGCCTCCTTTGGAATGCCACCATCCAAAGGATTTGAAGGTCCCATGTTTATTAAATAAATAGCGGTATGTACAACATCTGCCCAAAAGCGTAAGGGTAGTCCAACATGCAATCTCATGCTCCTTGTAGGCTCCATAATGGTCCTATTCATCCTATTAGATACACCATTTTCTTGTGGAGTTCTAGGAACCATTTTCTACCTATGAATTCCATTGTATGTGTTACACCCCAATTGTGTAATTAATATTTACTATTGCTATGTAGGGTAAAATATGAATGTAATATGAATTTAGTGGATGAATAAATTGTGTGCACTTTTTTATCACTGCTTTATGAATGAATGCCATCTCATTTAATATTATATGAAGGAATGCATTTATGTGATTGGATGAATATTGTGTTAATATTCTAACTTTGGAGATGTAATATGTATACTACATATTTTGTGAACAACTAACTATCTTGTGCATGCATTAGTGGTTGCATGTATATGTTCAATTCCTCCAGGTGGAGGGATAGTGTCACTCAGGAGAAGGTCTTGGTCAGGTAATCGGTAACATAACCTACCTGAGCTTACACACACCACAATTGAATAATTGAGTCAAGTTATTAAGTGGGAAATTGGTAAGTCATCCCTAGTATGTATGTCTGCTTTAGTAAGAGTCTAGTTTACTATTGAGTACATTATTGGGTGATGTTTATCTATTTGAGCTTGAGATCTCTTTCCTTGTTACTATGCTTGTATTGATATGTGAAACATACGAGATATGTGTATTCGTACACACATGCACGACGATCATAGACCTTACACACAAAGAAACGCTTACATAAGGGTATATAGGTAGACGTACCTATGCACACTCATGTAAAATTTGCTTATGTGAATGGAATTATCTAATCACTAATGGAACCAACAACATGCATATGTATACGTATAGACATATCGCTCGTAGTATCTTATCAATACCATAGTAATTGTGTATGATTTGGTGTGAGAATCGAATGTGTGTATACATATATATAACATTGTATATACATATCTTGTATATACATATATCCATATGTATATATGTATCCATATACGCTTATGGTAACAAATGGACATGCCTGTACGAATGTATCGATACATTTAAACATACACATACATGTACATAGATAAATATATGCATGATTTATTGACATATGATAAATATAAATATATACTAACATATACATCTATACATATACGTATACATATATATATGTGTGTGTGTGTGTGTGTGTGTATGTATGTATAAGTTATGTATTTATATTTAAATATTATTTTATTTGAGATCAACTATCTAAAGCAATAATTATCAAGCTGATTATAATGCTTTATACATTTAGCTATGAAGTCGATTATCATGGACAACTTAGTGGCCAAACTTTGAGATGGTTACGACTGTATTTCTTGAGCTGCATTTTATGCTCTTGCTGTCAAATGAAAAGAGAGTTTGAATCTGCAAACTTTGCAACTATTAAAGTCGATAATGAGAATAAGTTGATGCCTTATTGAACTATGGACTTGGTCAACAAAATTACCACGATATGTTGCATCAACGAAATAGTTGTAAATATATGGAAACATATCGATGACTTTGTCTAAACCGATTTAATGAGTAAATCAATACTCAACATGACTTAGTCGATAGTTTAGTTTGATGGCACACTTTTGTTTATTGACTATTTTTGTGAAGGAAGAAACCATGCCACCTTTGTGAAAGCATTATAATTCTTGGCGCCACCTTTGAATCCTTTAAACTATAGAAGTCTACTTTGAGTTGCCAGTCGAATTCCATCATGTGGAGATTTGAGAAAGTCTTTGTTTGCTGTCATTTAACCCAGTCGATCTATTGTTGTTTGAGCTGATTAAATGATTTCTTATTCACCACCTTTTAGGTGAGTTAGATGTGTTTCTATGCATGAAATTTGATATAATTATACACACCTAATCAAAAGGTTGTATGATCTCCTACTTGTATAAATAGCAACATGAGTTCATTTGTTTGGACACATCATTATTCTTCTTCTATGCATTAGTTATTGTACAAAGACTCTGTTTTTTATATATTTTTCTATCTGCAATATTTTGTTAAAATAGTGAGTGAGAGTCTTGAGTATTGAGAGAGTTTTATTATCCTTTGAGAAGAAGAATTTTCGAACTTGAGGGTTAAGAGTTGTGAGACTTTGTTGGAGGATCAATATCGAGATAGTTGTTGTTTTAAAAGTGTTGTGCTTGCAAGCCAGTTGAATTGGAAAGCTTAAATACAAGCATGAGGATATTCTACTTTTGTTTATTCTATTTTTGAATGAGCTAGGTCTTGATTGATTAAAATAGTCTTGATGTTACTTGCACATAGAGGAAGGTATTGTTTGCTTTGAAAGAAAAGAAGAAACTATTTACTTTGTTTGTGCTTTGCTTGTAAGTACTCCATGATAGGAGATATTGTTTGTCATGGGTATTATTATTATACTAGACATGGGTAGACATGGGTAAAAGAATATGTTTATCATAGGTATTTCTACTATACTATATATGATCAAACATAGACAAGCTTAAGGAACACTCATAGCTAGACAATTAATTATGCTAGAAGGCTAGTAGGTTACTCTTGGGAATGTTGTCCATTGAAGGGAGGGAACTTATACTTTGCTTATTGAGTTGTGATACCTTAGGTTGTGTTAAAGAGATAGGTTATCCTGGGGAGTAGCATGCCTATGGAGAGGGATTTCCAAAGCATAGATATAATGGCCTTAAGTCAAAACAAGCTTTCCATAGTGTAGGTAAATGGTAGACCATCTCTCGATTATACTAAGTGAGAACACTTTGGCCAAAGTAGTGTGAATTTTTGAAGACTCCCCATTGTGGATAGTGTGAATGTCGAGACTCCACTATCATTTCTCTGTGTCCATTTAAATACGAGGGCTACATAGCATAGGTTATAAATCCTAGTCATGTAAGTCACATCACTAAGCTCAAAATGGTATGTTGTATGGGGTTACCCAACCAATACCTTTGTTAAAGGGAAGGGCCATCTATCATTGATAGATGTGCAGGGGACTGCATATGAGTCCGAGGTTGGCATAAAAGTTCTTGAGTGATGCTTCTCCTCCTCAGCAGGCGACAAAAGACCAAGGTTTTGAAAGGCGGATTCCTGTACCATCTATATCTTAAGCTATGAAGCTCAAACGAGCTATGTATGTAGTTTTGTACTTTCTTAGAAAAATTGTACTTGGTGAAACATTGTAATAGAATGGAAATCCTTATTGTATGTTGTTATAACATATTTGTTCATATATTTTCAATAAAGAAAGGAATTTTTTTTATTGGAATGGCTTGTTACATAATTTATCTTACTTATACAGTAAAAACTTAGGAAATTTACTTCAATGAACGTTCGACATGTTACATGTGGTATCAAAGCTACCAAGTTTAGCTCTAGAACCTATGAGCTCATCATATTTCCATCCAATCTTATCTAATGTTGTGAATTCCTGTGTTAGGATGGTGTGTCTCAGATTAATGACTCAAAAGTCATTAATTGGAAACAAGCACTACCTCAAGGCCAAGAAGGAAAGAGAAGCCATCATTAGAACCATAGAGGGAACCAACTACGACAATGTCATCTGGTTGAGTGACATGTCAAAACATTCAGTCATGCACTTTTTGGAATCAATGATGTGAAGAGGAAGATGAAGATGGAGGCTATGTATAAAAACCTCCTTCCATTTCACCAAAAAATTTTGAGTCATTGTCACTTTCCAAGGATATGCCCTCAAAAGGAAGTGTCAACCTGAAATTCATCTTTAGGGACCCTATAGTTCTTCCATTAGTAGAAGTAATAGTAATTTCCTCAAGCAACGAGTCTGAGGGATATGTACCTCGAGATTAGCCAAATGTGAAATGGTATCATGAATAAATGTATGTGAAAAGGGTAGACTATATTGTTGATGAACACCATAATGGCATTGAAACTCGTAACTATGTATCGGATGATAAATCCGAAGGCTACTATCCATTTTGGGATAGATATGAACAATTAAGGGATGAACAGAAAGATAGAGATGAACATTAATCTTAGTCTGTAGGATATACTCCATTAAGTTATGCGTCAGAGAGTGAATCAGAGGGATACTCTCCACTCGACTATCTGAATAGTCATTCCATGTAATCAAAGGCTATTGAAATCCTATGAAATGAATAAAATTATTTGTTTATCAAAAGCATGTGCTTAATCTTATGTGGAATTCTTTATGTGTGTATGAATGCCATTTCTAATGTTTTCCATAAGATAGTTGATAACATAATTTAGTCTAACATGGATAAAACATTAAGGTAAAACCTGATCTTGTGAAGATGGTGAGGACATGAACCAATCCTAGCCGTAGAACCAATCCTAGCCGTAGCCAATAAGTTGGGCAAGGACCAACAAGAATTGAAGCTAGACTTGACCAAATTTTGGAAAGGTCAGATAACCTTGAACAAGAAAAGGCACAAGCTAGGGTTGAGAAAGAGGTTCTCATTAAATTGAATGAAGGTGAAAACTCTTCTCATGGACAAGATGAAACCAATGATCATGAAAAAGAAAGATCACCAACGCCATCTAAGGAAAGAAGTAAGAAGCGTATGGCTTCCGAACTTTCTAAAGATATGAGGAAGATTGTTCCACCCAAGTTTGAGGGAAGCACCAACAAGGATGAAGTTGAGGCATGGCTTATTCAAATGGAAAAGTATTTTGAAATCCGAAATTATACTGAGACCACTAAAGCCGCTTGGGGTGCATACTAGTTAGCTAGAGAAGCTTCAACCTGGTGAATGAACAAAAAGTTGGAACTCAATATCAACTCATGGAAGTTGACATGGGGAGAATTTTTGAGATTTTTTGCGAGCGATGGTTGCCCCAAGTATACTATGACCAAAAACTCATGGATTTCCAAAGTTTGAAGCACAGAAATATGTCTATCAACGAATATTGGGAGAAGTTTACTCGAATTCTATATTATGTTCCTATATATCACAAGGATGAAAGCTTCTGCATTAGAAAATTTATAATGGGACTTAACAATCAAATCGAAGGAGAAGTGGATATGCATGGTCCTACAACTATGGATCTTGTATATGAAAAAGCAATTAAGTAGGAGCAAAAGCTTAGGGCTATCTCCAACCAAAAAGAAAGTAAAAACTGTAAGAAGATTGCAGAAATTCCTAATAAGCCAACTCCAAAGAAGGTGGAGGTTATACAAAATGTACCTAAACAACGAGAAAAGGTAACCGCTATAGTGGAAAAGAGTTGGGGAGGGAGTGAAGAAGGAATGGTTGGAACCGAGGAAATACCAAAAACGTAGGTGGAAACACTAGTAGATTTGGAGAACCCGCAAAGAAGAAGGTACTATTTACAAGATGCTATACTTGTGGGGGAGACCATTTTGCTAGAGATTGTCCCAGTAAGCCTTCTGATAGTTCACTACCTACTCAATGAGCAATGTTCCAACAGAGGATACATGTAGCAGTGGATTACCGCCAAGCAAAGTATCAGGCAACTCCCATTGAAACTCCAGGTATTTTTTTTGGTTTAGCTTTTTAGTTCTCATTAATACTGGTGCAACTAGGAATTTCATTTCACCTAGAGTAGCCAAGCAATTATCTAGAAAGGCTGGACACATGGTAACGTCTTGGGATGTAAAGTATGCAAACCAGACTAGAGCAAAGGTGGAACAATGTTTGTTCGAGGCTAGGATAGAGATACCTTGTTTCTCTACTAAAGTAAACCTTTATGTCTGAAACATAGATTTTTGGAACCCTATTGGACACTTACCCTTCTAAGATCTTTCACCTAAAAGGGAAGGAATAGGGTTAAAAATGCTTATGTTTACATTCAAAGATTAGTGTGATATGGATGGAAAAAGGATGCAAAATGCCTAGATGTGATGTTTGAATGCAAGAAACTAATAGAATTGATTGGATAATGAATAAATGCTAAAGGAGAACAATAGATTTGAAAACACATTGTGTATTGTAAAATCACCTACAAATGTTGGATGGTAAACTGCAACAGAAATGAATTAGACTGAAAGTGTGCACTTGGAACTTTGATGAAGATTGGAAATTGCTTTTGAAATGCTATTGATGATGTTTTTCAAGTCTGGAGGGACTCATTTGCCATTCTGGGTGAATCAATCCCAGTTCTGGTAAGCTGAGTCAGAATCTATTTTTGTCAAAAGGGTATTAGAAAATGCAAAAAACATAAAACTGACCTGGAAATAGGACTCATTCATCACCCATGGCGAATGAGTCCACTTTTGAATTTTTGAATATTCAACAGTGGATTCCAGAGCTTCCAATCTTCACTTTAGACTTCTACAGGTGTCTACCTCCGTAACTCTGATTCACAGGTCTAAAATTGAGATTTTGTTGATTCTTTGACTTGTTGAATGAAGAGAGGACTTTAACAACCTTGCAACTTGATCTACAATGATTTACGAGCTTCCAAAGGACCTAAATTTTCATATATACAAGGAAAGAAGAAGAAATGTTGAATGTTAGGGCATGGGGGGTTTGCCTTGGTCAAACCCTGCTTAGGTAATTAAACTAAAATAGAGAAAGAATGTAATGAAACATGCAATAATGGAAAATATTACCTTGCCATGATGATTGATCTTGAAAGTCTACAACAAAACATGTAGAATCCGCCCTTGGATGTCTTAGGAAGCTAAATTGATGACTTGCAATGTGAAAGCCCTAACTTGTTTGACTTGAAATAGAAGGTTGGTGGATAAGAAAATAAAGAATGATTATGAAATTGAATGGGGGAGATAGAAAATGAGGAGAAAAACACTTATTCATACAATATTGTGCCTTAGTAACCCGCTCATAGCTCATCACAGGAAAACATCAAGTGATTTTGAATAAAAACCCAAAAGGAAATTTTAAATTTTTTGAATTTGGAGCCAAGGGGGACTCATTCACCACCCATGGTGAATGGGTCCCTCCTAGGACCTAGAAATGGGTGTTGAGAATTAAGTTGTATTTAATGTTGTTTGTCAGGCTTACATTAAAAAATACACTTAATTAAGACATATGAGGGCATAAAGGGACCAAATAAAACATAAGAAAAGGATAAATAGTGAAGTTGTGCCTAGAAAAGCGTGAAATATTGTTACAAGACTTTACAACACTTCAAAATAGGACTTGTTTAGTGATGAAAAGGTGATTTTTAGGTAAATTGTAATAAATAGATTCTAGAAAAGTGTAGAAATGTCGTACAACACTTCACAACACCTTCACAAGACAACATTAAAAGCATTTTATTTAGTTTTCAAGGGTCCAATATCTAGTGTGGATGCATAAAATGCCTCACAACACCTAAATCAAGGCCTCATTAAGCCAATTTATCACAAGTTAATCTCATGTCAAGCAAAGGGTCCATTTTTCTATGACACAATGTCACACCATTAGGATCTATGATGTTATCTTAGGTATGAATTGGTTGTGGAGACATAGGGATAAGGTAGATTTCCATGTGAAAATCATAGAATTCCTAAATGATTTTGGAAACCAAGTGAAGTTCCAAGGGATACCTAGAGAATTTAAGATTTGTCAAATCTTGACAATGCAACTGGCGGGGGCTGAGAAGAAAGGGTGCAAACTATTTGCCGTTAAATTTGGAGAAATTGAAAAATATTTTGATAACTTGGATTCCCAAAGCTTCCAAGAGATGGAAGATAGTGAAATAGATGACACTAGAATGTCAGACATGGAAAAATATCCTATATTGAGAAAAATTTGGGATGTGTTTCCAGAGGAGTTACCTAGGTTACCACTGAAGAGGATATTTGATTTCTCTATAGATATAATTCTAGGATCTGAACCTATTTCCAAGGTGCCCTACAAGATGACAACAATTGAGCTAATGAAGCTTAAGGCACAATTGAATGCATTGTTGTCAAAAGGGTTGATAAGACCAAGTGTTTCGCCTTGGGGAGCACTGGTTATTTTTGTGAAAAAGAAGGATGGTACTTTGCATTTGTGCATCGACTATCATATGCTTAACAAAGCCACGGTAAAGAATAAGTATCTATTGCCACACATTGATGATCATTTCGATCAAATGAGAGGAGCAACCATATTCTTGAAGATAGATATGAGATTTGGATATCACTAGTTGAGAATTAGAGATGAAGATATCTTTAAGACTACGTGCAAAACCATATATGAACACTATGAGTTCACATTTTTACCTTTTGGGTTAACAAATGCACCCGTTGCATTTATGAATTTGATGAATAGTGTATTTAGAGATTTCCTAGATAAATTTGTCTTAGTTTTCCTAGATGACATCCTGATTTATTCCAAGGATGAGGAAGATCACTGTAGACATTTAGAGATAGTTCTACAATGTCTAAGAGAACACAAGTTGTATGGTAAACTCTCTAAGTGTAATTTATTCCAAAGGAGAGTACATTATCTAGGGCATGCAATCTTAGCAGACGAAATCTCCGCAAATCCCACTAAGATCAAGGAAGTACTTGAGTGGCCTATACCCAAGAATGTGTTTGAGGTAAGAAGTTTTATGGGTCGAGTAGGGTACTATAGAAAGTTTGTTGCGAAATTCTCCCAAATTGATTTTCCAATTAATTCTTTATAGAGAAAAGGGAAGAAATTTGAGTGGACAGAAAAATGCCAAGAAGCCTTTGATCTACTTAAAGCGAAGTTGACCACTGCGTCGATCTTGAAAGTACCAGATCCTGAGGGTAACTTTACGGTTATCACAAATGTGTGTGGGGAAGGTTTAGGAGGTGTGTTAATGCAAGATGGGCAAGTGATTGCTTATGAATCTAGAAAGTTGAAACCTTATGAGCAAAATTATGCATCGAATGATTTAGAGTTAGCAGCTATGGTTCACACATTACAAATGTGGAGGCACTAATTGTTAGGAAAACCATTTGAATTGAAAACAAACCATAATGGGTTAAAATAACTTTTCACTCAACCTAATCTAAATGCTAGGCAGAGAATATGGTTGGAGTTAATAGTTGATTATGAATTTAGTATCAATTATATAAAAGGGAAAGAGAATAGGGTTGCCGACACCTTGAGTCGAAGAGTAGTAATGATTCAAACTAAATTTAAGGGAGAAGTGTTGCAAAAGTGGAAAGAGGATGAGTACTACTTGCAAGTCAATTAGGAACTCGCTAATAATCCACAAGATTCTAGGTATGATGGTTTTCATTTTGAACCTAACATATTACTTAGATATAAAGGTAGGATGCATGTACCTGACATAGTGGAGTTAAGAAATATGGTATGTAAAGAAGTACATGAAGCACTGTACTTTGGACACCCTGGAGTGACCAAAATGATGGCAGATGTGAAACCATTATATGTTTGGAAAGGGATGAAAGGAGATGCTACTAATTTTGTGGATAGGTGTCTTGAATGTCAAAGGGTGAAAGTGGAGCATCATCATCTTGCAGGCTTGTTATATCCACATGACATACTAGAGAGGAAGTGGAAAATCATAAGTATGGACTTTGTGCAAGGATTGCCTATGTCAAGAAATAAGCACAATGCCATTCTTGTGGTGCTAGATAAGGCTACCAAAATCCCAAATTTTATATCTGGGAATTTAACTGATGGAGCACCTGTCATAGCAAAAAAAATTGTGCAAGAAGTGTTTAGGTTGCATGGAATTCTAGAGAAAATTATCTCGAAATAGGGATGCACGAGTCACTTCTAGGTTTTGGAAAACATTGTTTTCTGCACTATGCACTTAGTTGAATATTAGCTCAGTATATCATCTAGAAATAGATGGACAAAAAAAAAGGGTAAATAAGGTTTCAGAAGACCTAAAAATGTATTGTATGGATCAACAATACAAGTGGGAAGACTACTTACCCTTAGTCATATTTGCTTATAACAATTCTTATCATTCTACGATAAAGATGGCTCTTTTCGAGGCATTGTATGGTTGAAAGTGTCAAACTCCTATAAGTTGGGATAGAATTGAGGATAGAGTGACTCTTGGGAAAAAGATCTTGGCTGAAATGGATGAGCAAGTTAATATTGTGAAGCAAAGGTTGGCTGAAGCTAACGATAGTCAAAAAATTTATGTCGATGCTAAGAGAGTGCCCCAAAATTTTGTCGTAGGTGACAAAGTGTTTTTGAGAGTGAAACTTCACAAGAGCTCTATTAAATTTGGAAATCCATCCAAGTTAACCTTGCATTATGTTGGACCTTTTGAGATTCTAGAGGAAGTGAATCTGGTAGCTTATTGAATAGCATTGCCACCAACTCTTGCCAGAATGCATAATATCTTCCATGTGTCTTACCTTAAGAGGTATGTACCTGGTGATAATCGTGTGATTGATTGGAATACTTTACAGGTACAAGACCCTAGAGTGGTAACACTCGAGCCCGTTAAGGTGCTCGGAACACGTAAGCTTCACTTTCGTAACAGGGAGGTTCTACAGTGCAAAGTCCAGTGGGATCAGTATGTGGAAGACTCAGCCACTTGGGAAGATTATGCTGAAATTCAAAAAAAGTTTCCTCATATTTTAGATGCTTATGAGAATGCTTGAACAATATGTTGATTGTTTGTTTTGTTTTATGTTGCTACATAAAATCATCGGGGATGATGGTTCACAAGGAGGTAGTATGTTACACCCCAATTGTGTAATTACTATTTACTATTACTATGTAGGGTAAAATATGAATGTAATGTGAATTTAGTGGATGAATAAATTGTGTGTGCAATTTGCTTTCACTACTTTTTGAATGAATGCCATCTCATTTAATGTTATATGAAGGAATGCATTTATGTGACTAGATAAATATTGTGTTAATATTCTAACTTTGGAGATGTAATATGTATACTGCATATTTTGTGAACAACTGACTGTCGTGTGCATGTGTTAGTGGTTGTGGGTATATTTTCAATTCCTCCAGGTGGAAGGGAAGTATCACTCAGGAGAAGGTCTTGGTCGAGTAACCAGTAATGTAACCTATCTGAGCTTACACATACCACAATTGAATATTGAGTCAGGTTATTAAGTGGGAAATTGGTAAGTCATCCCTAGTATGTTTGTCTTCTTTAGTAAGAGTCTAGTTTACTATTGAGTACATTATTGGGTGATGTTTATTTGTTTGAGCTTGAGAGTTATTTCCTTGTTACTATGCTTGTATTGATATGTGAAACAAACAAGGTATGTGTATGCGTACACATATGCACGGCGATCATAGACCATACACACAAAGAAATGCGTACATAATGGTACATAGGTAGACACACCTATGTACACTCATGTACGAGTTGCTTATGCACATGGAACTATCCGATGGAGCCAATGGTATGCATATGTATACATATAGACATATCACTCATAGTATCTTATCAATTTCATAGTAATTGTGTATGATTTGGTGTGAGAATTGAATGTGTGTATATATATAATGTATATACATATATCCATATGTATATATGTATCCATATACACGTATGGTAGCAAATGGACATGCCCATATGAATGTATCGATACATGTATATATATACACAACTAATATATTAATATAATAATATGATTGCTATTTTGATCTATTCCTTTGTATATCAATTATATATACATGCTTTATTGACATATGATAAATACAAATATATACTAACATATACATATATACGTATACGTATAAATATGTGTGTATGTTTATATATATATATATATGTAAGTAAATATATATGTCTAAGTTATGTATTTATATTTAACTATTATTTGCTTTGAGATCGACTATCTAAAGCAATGATTATCAAGCCGATTATAATGCTTTATTAATTTAGCTATGAAGTCGATTATCATGGACAACTTAGTGGCCAAACTTTGAGATGGTTACAACTGTATTTCTTGAGCTGCATTTTCTACTCTTGTTGTCAAACGAAAAGAGAGTTTGAATCTACAAACTTTGCAACAATTGGTTCCCAAATCAATAGATGCAATGAGTCCTAAAGAGTAGCCACTCTCTCATACTCAGACTCAACAGGTTGATATGGCCAATTAACAAGAGAGTGAATGAAATACCCCTTTCTCCCCTGCACTTCAGGCTCTGTTAAACCTAGGAGGGTGATCCCAATAGTATATTTATAGATACTTGTGTGCTGAAGTACCAAATACACTATAAACAAATGTTTCTCCTTTAGATGCTTTATAGACACAATACTATAAAGGCTTGGCTGACCTCTACAGTAATGCCTAATTTAAACATGAGAGATGTAACTCATTAAACTCCTCACACAAACAAATTGAGATTGATATTTGATTTAAAAGATGATTAGCTGTTGTATTAACCAACAAATGTAACACAAATAACACACTTAGATCAGTGCCTCATCCTTGGAATGGAGTCAACTCAAACACATACACAATCTGATAACAATTTTCACCTGACAGCATATGAAGCTCTAAAATGTTGTATTGCAACATTTTAGCACTGTGTCTTAACCTTTACTTCTTACTAGCATCCTATCACTCAATTCAATACAAACTTACAGCCATATTCAAGCACCTACATTAATTATTTGAATTAATAAATAAGAATAGAGCCATACATCTATCTAAAATTAATAGAGACAAACAAGACAACATTGATTGTATCATTTATAATCTGTAAAACCAGTAAATAGGAGAGTAAAATAGTCTCAAACTTGAAACATTTAGCATTATTTTTCCAGTATTGTAATCAAAATTACATAAATATTGATAGACCCATATCCTAAAACTTAACTCTAAAATGCTTTGTATTCACATTACAATGTTCTCCGTGTTAAATTACAAAACAACCTCTCCTAAAATGAGGCAAAAAGACAACACTTAAGGAAAAACAAAAACCCTAAATGCTCATCTGAAGAAGACACTTGGCAGATTTTGATTCGTTGATCTTCAACTGCCTTTGTTTGCTCAAGAATCTTCAACCTACTCTTTGTTTTCTTGCTCCTCACTCCACTACCCTACAATAGAAAAATATTCCTCTTTGTGAAAACTCATCATTCTCTTTGTTTTCCTTTTACCCACGTTGAAGAAATGCCCTGCTGTATAGAATATTCTGCTGACTTGTAAAAACCTTTCATTGTAAAAATGAAAATCTCTCCTTCACCTGTTCAATTCATTCTTCACTTTTACCTACAACCTCCAGCCTCGGTGAGATAAATTTTTTCAATGCCCAAAAAATAAAGTTTCTAACTTTATTAGGAAGACTTTAATTTCATTTTTATAATAAAACAATAACCCGTGCTTTTCATTATTTTACCAGCAGGCAAAACTTCATCGACACTTTTAATTTGACTCCATATTTAAAATATTTTACCCTTAAAAAAAAAATCTGATCTCCACTTATCGGGAAAATATGTTTTTAATCTCCCATTTAAAACTTTACTTAAGTCACTCATTTGAAAAATCAATCCGGCTCACCTTTCTATTAATTTTTATCCCGCACACCTTTCTATTAATTTTTATTTTCCAAGAAGCATCCGGAAACATTTAATCTTAAATGTTCCACCTTTTTATATTTTACCGGGCCCACCATGCTCTTTACTAATCCTTTTCATCGCACATCTCCATTTTATTTGGGAAAGCTAAAATCAATTAGCGATATGGGATAAAACTATGCAGCCCATCGTTGATTGCGGATGCATTGGGGAATGGAGGTTTCTATTTGCGATGGAAATGAAGCACCTCGCCCGTCGCTGATCCAGAGTGGAAAAGAGAAAACAAAATGGCGATGCACGATAAGAGCAGAAGGTGCCCTGATTTCGATGCCTCCACCATTTGAGTTTTGCGTTCTTCACCAATTTTGTTGCTTTGCCAGGAGCCCTTAGTGGAATTTAAGCAGATCTTTATAGTAGTTCAATCTGCAATTTTATCTTCTTCTCATGTGGTTGTTCACAAAAAGTTTTAATTCTTTTTGTTTCAGCTGTAGAAACCATTTTCCTGTGCTTGTACTTTTACCTTGCTATTAAAATTCCATCAAATATTGCCATGGATGATTTTCTGGATCCACTATCACCTTACACAAACATTTCCAGATGCCTTTGCACAAGCATCGTGTATCGCAAATGCAGGAAAAAAGTGAAGGCATAAATCAACGATATGCAACAAAGAGGAAATGACATTGCTCATCGTAGATTTGATTTGGAAAAGAGACCTCCAATCCACGATGGGTGATGAGAGGCAACCGCCATTGCTGATCGCCAATTCAAATGTGAAGAACGGATCAAAACAAGCAACTGACATGAGTTTTCCCATGAAGCTTGAAAGCCGTAAAAGCCGCTTTTGGACCAATCAGAAGCAAGAATTAAACTTGCTTTTCCTCCAGAACATTTGAAATTGTGCTTTATAATTGCCTTAAATGCATTTTTTCATTTTCCCAATATTTAAAATATTAACATTTGAAAACATAGGAAAATTTTAATTACTCCTGCAACCCAAACGAAGAAATTTCACTACGCACAAACGGTGACCCTTGGAGCTGAGATATTTTGCGTGTAGCCATAATAAATTATTTAGAGAAAACCCATTTCCTCAAACTTTTCTCAGCCATAAAAAATAAGGTACCTCCTTTGTAAATTGGCCCCTGGGATGTGTTTACCACACCTGAAATGCATTAAAATGATGCATCATATGCCCTCCCTTTTTGATGAAAATGGACTTGTAGAGGTTTTAGACCAAAACAAGAAATGGGTTATCCTTATATTTTTAAAATTTTAAACTTTTTGAAACACCATTTTTGGCCATGTAGTTAGAAAAAGATTAGTTAACCAATCAAAACTTATCCTGGGAGCCTGAAACTGAGTAGGAATGTTACCATTTGACCCAATAATTCATTACAACAAATGGAATGGAAAAAATCTTCTTGAGGTGAAAGATATTAAATACCAAAGTTGCCTACTTGGACTTTTCTGCAATTTAACCCATCAGAAACCAATTAGGGCTCTCAAAGTTACCACTTTGAAAAAATATCAAAACAAATTCTGGGGGGATGCCATTGGAAACATAATCTCATCTAGGTACACTAAGTATGTGTGCAAGAGGAATTTCCTTGAATCATCATTCATCACAAGATATTAAAGGTCAAACATGACCTTGAAACATTATGAAAATGTAGGTGCAAAATAGAGCAAAATGCATTTGCTTTTGGCCTAGTAAAAATAGAAAATCTAACCATGGGGATTTGAATTCGGACTAGGGAGTACATTAATGTGGGGAGAATGGAGAGCAACAATCCTTTTAGCATGACAATCAACTGGCTCTGAATTGTGGCCCTCTAAAGTAGGTCACTTGGGCAGATTTTGCAAGTGCACTTCTGAGTGTGCAAAGGCAAATTTTTCAACATGGGCCTTCAAAATTTAAATTTTTTGAAGGTGACATCAACAACCATTAATGTTGATAATGAGAATAAGTTGATTCCTTATTGAACCATGGACTTAGTCAACAAAATTACCACGATATGTTTCATCAACCAAACAACTATAAATATATGGAAACATATCAATGACTTTGTCTAAACCGATTTAATGAGTAAATCAATACTCAACATGACTTAGTCAATAGTTTAGTTTGATGGCACACTTTTGTTATTGACTGTTTCTGCGAAGGAAGAAACTGCGCCACCTTTGTGAAAGCATTATAATGCTTGGCACTACCTTTGAATCCTTTAAACTGTAGAAGTCTTCTTTGAGTTGCCATTTGAATTCCATCATGTGGAGATTTGAAATAGTCTCTGTTTGCTGTCGTTTAACCTAGTCGATCTATTGTTGTTTGAGTTGATTAAATGCTTCTTATTTTCCACCTTTTAGGTGAATTAGATGTGTTGTTGTGCATGAAATTTGTTGTCATTATACATGCCTAATCTAAAGGATGTATTATCTCCTACTAGCTGTATAAATTTCAACATGAGTTCATTTGTTTGGACACATCATTATTCTTCTTATATGCGTTATTTCTTATGCAAAGACCCTAATTTTTGTATATTTTTGTATCTGCAATATTATGTTAAAACAGTGAGTGAGAGCCTTGAGTATTGAGAGATTTTTATTATCCTTTGAGAAGAAGCATTTTCCAAATTGAGGGTTAAGAGTTGTGAGACTTTGTTGGAGGATCAATATCGAGATAGTTATTGTTCTAAAAGTGTTGTGTTTGCAAGCCAGTCGAATTGGAAAGCTTAAATACAGGCATGGGGATATTCTACTTTTGTTTATTCTATTTTTGAATGAGCTAGGTCTTGATTGATTAAACTAGTCTTGATGTTACTTGCACATAGAGGAAGGTATTGTTTTCTTTGAAAGAAAAGTAGAAACTATTTACTTTGTTTGTGCTTTGCTTGTAAGTACTCCATGATAGGAGAGTGTTTTTTATGGGTATTATTATTATACTAGACATGGGTAGATATGGGCAAAAGAATATGTTTATCATAGGTATTACTACTATACTATATATGATCAAACATAGACAAGCTTAAGGAACACTCATAGCTAGATAATTAATTATGCTAGAAGGCTAGTAGGTTACTCTTGCGAATGTTGTCTATTGAAGGGAGGGAACTTGTGCTTTGCTTATTGAGTTGTGATACCTTAGGTTGTGTTAAAGAGATAGGTTATCCTAGGGAGTAGCTTGCTCATGGAGAGGGTTTTTCTAAGCATAGATATAATGGCTTTAAGTCAAAACGAGCTTTCCATAGTGTAGGTTAATGGTAGACCATCGCTTGATTATACTAAGTGAGAACACTTTAGCCAAAGTAGTGTGAATGTACGAAGACTCCACTATGGATAGTGTGAATTCCAAGACTCCACTGTTAGTTCACCGTATACATTTAAATGCATGAGGGCTACCTAGCGTAGGTTATAAATCCTAGTCATGTAGGTCATATCACTAATCTAAGAATGGTATGTCATACGAGGTTACCCAACCAATACCTTCATCGAAGGGAAGGGCCATCTATCATTGATAGATGTGTGAGGGACCAAGTATGAGTCTGAGGTTAGAGATAAAGTGCTTGAGTGATGCTTCTCCTCCTTAGCAGGCAACAAAAGACCAAGGTTTTGAAAGGAGGATTCTTGGACCATCTTTATCTTAAGCTATGAAGCTCAAAGGAGCTATGTATGTAGTTTTGTACTTTCTTGGAAAAATTATACTTGGTGAAATATTGTAATGAAATGGAAATCCTTATTGTAAATTGTTATAACATCTCTGTTCATATATTTTCAATAAAGAAAGGAATTTTTTTTATTGCATTGGCTTGTTACATAGTTTATCTTATACAATAAAAACTTAAGAAATTTACTTCAGTGAATGTTTGGCATGTTACATTATGAACAATAGTTTTCAAATTCTCTACTGTAATACTCGCCTCCATTATCAGATCCGAGACACTTCAACTTTTTTCCTGTCTCATTCTCAACCAAAGCTTTCCACTTTTTAAAAGTTTCAAATACTTTTAATTTTTGTTTTAGGAAATACACCCATGTTTTCCTGGTTGCATCATCAATAAAAGTAACATAATAGCAAGGGCCACCAAGAGAATATACCTGAGCAGGTCCCCATACATCTAAATGCACAATGTCTAATTTCTCACTCTTCTTCTCTTTCCCTACTTTGAGAATTCAAACTCTTTTCTATTTTCCATACACAATTTTCAAAAAACTCCAAGTCAATCTGCTTCAAACTTGGTAGTAAATTTCTAGAGTGAAGTATCTTCATCCCTTTCTCACTCATGTGCCCAAGTCTATGGTGCCACAATTATGTTTCTATCCCTGTAGTAGGTGCTCTAACTATCTTAGTAGCAACTATTTCTGTAGCAACTAAGGTAGAATAAGTATTACTAGTACACAAATACAATGTGCTTACCTTTTCACCTTTAGCTACTACTAGTGTACCTTTAGCGACCTTCAAACTTTGTCTGTAAAGGTAAATATGTAGCCTTCACTACCTAGTTGTCCTACAAAAATTAAATTCCTTCTCAAATTTGGAACATGCCTTACGCCTTGTAGCAACCATTCATTTCCATTTTGCAGCTTGATTTTTATCATTCCTTTTCCAACAATCTAACAGGGTTCATCATCACCCAAATATACCTGCCCAAAATTCCCTTGAACATAACCTACAAAATATTTCCTATGGGGTGTGACATGAAATGAAGCCCCTGAATCTATTACCCAGGAATCATTAACATTATCTAAACATAGAATTAAAGCATCCTGTAATTTATTACTTGCAACATTGGCTTCCTTACTTTCATCATGTTGTCAATCTCCTTGTTTTCCTTTTCGAGACCAATAATCCTTCTTCAAGTGTCCTGGATTTCCACAATGCCAACAATCCATTTTTCCTTTGGATTTAGATCTACCTTTCTTCGACTTCCCTTGTGACTTCCCACGATTTGTTGGGATTTTTACTCTCTCCTTTGTTCTTCCTCTATTCTCTATAGTCAAAGCATTACTCGATGTTGAAGTCTCACCTGTGCTTTTCCATTGCATTTCCTCGCTAAGGATAACACCGAAAACATCATCAAATTTCAATGTATTTAAACCAGAGATAGAGTTACTTACAACCGTAACCAAGCTATTCCAACTTTCTGGGAAAGAACTTAAAACCAAGAGAGCCCTCACCTCTTCATCAAAATTCACTTTTACAGAAGTTAACTGACTAGTAATCATATTAAACTCATTTAAATGATTTGTCACAGATCCACCTTCAATAATTTTTAGATTAAACAAATCCTTCATGAGAAATACCTTATTTGAGACTGAGAGTTTTTCAAATAATTTAGCCAAATGTTCCATCAAATCCACTATTTTCTTTTCTTCTGTTATATTGAATGTCAAAGATGGTGCCAGACACAACTGAATGGTTCCTAGTTCCTTTCTATCCAAAATATCCCATTCTTCATAAAAAATAGTAGCCTCTTTCTTTTCTTTTCCTTGCAATGGCCACCATAGATCCTTTTGATACAAATAATCTTCCATCTGCATCTTCCATAATTGAAAATTATGGCCGTTGAACTTCTCAACCTTGAATTTTCCTTCTTCCATTGCTCCCACTCAAATCTAGAGGTTTCCTACCAATCAATCGAAATACACATGGCTTTTATACTAGTTGTTAGGGTTCAGATAGATTGGAGCAATAAACATTAACAATTATATGCAGATTAAATAACCCAAAAATAATAATGAAGAATAACACAAAAAAAGATCAACATAGAAAATTTAACGTGGTTCACCCAATATGAGCTACATCTACAAAAACTCAACCACCTAATGATTTTATTATCCAGTGCAAAGAAGATTACAATCTCATAATATGAGCTACATCTACAAAAACTCAACCACCTAATGATTTTATTATCCAGTGCAAAGAAGATTACAATCTCATGAATACCATACTGCAACATACATTCCAACTGCTTATAACAAGCCTTTTGGAAGCTTCTAGAATCAGGGTTTTACAAAGTTGTTTTTTTTCACTTGACATGTTAGTGGAAAAACCTTGACGTGTTAACAATTTTATTTTCAGGGGCTGCACCCTCGAACTCTTTCTATCAAAGGCTGTTGCCCCTGAACCTTTGTTGTTGGGGGTTGCCGCCCTCAAACCCCCATTGTTAAGGGTTGCTGACCTCGAACCCCCGCTGTTGGGGGTTGCCGCTCTTGAACTCCCCGCTCGGGGCCCGACCCGACCCCAAACCCTGACAAGGATATTTTATGAGTGTAAAATATTTGCAGGATCAATCACCACATATCAACAACTCTAACTCTAACAAAAATCATAATTAAAACCTAAAGCTAAGCCTAATTGAACCCTAATCCTAATTAAACTATAAACTTAATTGAATGCTAATGCTAACTATAACCCTAATTGAAGCTTGATTGAACCTTAACCCTAAACCTTGATCAAATCATAACTTAATTAAAGTTGACCCTAATTAAACACTAACCCTTATTCTAATTGAACTTTAACCGTAATTGTAACACTAAACCAAATCAAACCCTAACCCAAATTATATTTGAGCCCCAAACCTAACCCTAACTCTAAGTGTAACCCTAATTGAACACTAACCCTAACCATAATACTAACCTTAATCGTAATTGAAACCTAACCCTACCACTAATTGAAACCTATTTAAACTCTAATTGAACTCTAACCTCAACCCTAATTGAATTGTAACCCTAATTTTACCCTAACCCTAATTTAACACTAACACCAACGATAACCCTAATCCCAATCCTAACCTTAATACTAATTAAACCCTAATCCGAATACTAATTCTAACCTTAACCCTAACCTATCCCTAAGAATAACCCTAACCCTAATACTAACCCTAACCCTAATTAAACTCTAACATATCCCTAATACTGACCCTAATCCTAATTGAACCCTAATTAAACTCTAATTGAACTTTAACCTTAACCCTAGCTTAACACTAAAACTAACCTTAACTCTAATACTAACCTTAACCCTAATTGAACCCTAATTAAACTTTAATTGAACTTTAATTGTAATCCTAATTGTACCCTAATCCTAATTTAAACCTAACACTAACTGTAACCCTAATACTAACCCCAACCCTAACCTTAACATATCCCTAATACTAACCCTAACTTCAATTGAACCCTAGTTGTAACTCTAATTGAATTACAACCCTAATTGTATCCTGACCCTAATACTAATTAAACCCTAACCTTAAATGAACTAAAACCATAACCCTAACTAAACCCTAACCATAACCTAATACTAATACCAACCTTAATCGTAATTTAAACCTAATACTAATCTTAACCCTAATAGAACTCTAACCCCAACCCTAATTGAATTTTAACCCTTATTGTACTCTTAGCCTAATTTAACACTAACACTAACACTAACTCTAACACTAACACTAACACTAACACTAACACTAACACTAACACTAACACTAACACTAACACTAACACTAACACTAACACTAACACTAACACTAACACTAATACTAATCAAACCCTAACCCAAATTAAACCTTTACCCTAAATATAATCTAACCCTAGTACTAACCCTAACCCTAATTGAACCCTTGACCAAGGTCAGTGTCTCCGATCTTTGTGTAAAGAGAACATTTTGGAAGGTGGATGGTATCCCTTGTATTTGTACTTCGTTTCCACAGGATCCTTTGGTGGCATATCTCTTGTATATGAAAAACACCATGTGTTACCATTCATCTACCTCAGAAGAAAGCAAAACTTCATTTAAACCAAGTTATATTAATCAAGATATATTTTGTATTACAAAATAATAACTTGTTTAAAAGAAGGCAAGAAACCAAGCATACTTTTTAGGGATCACACCTCGAGCCTCCACTTTTCCTCATACTAAGAGGTTATAATATATCTTAAGAGTTCAATTTTCATGCTCCAATCCATCAAGAATCAAGGATCAGGTCTACCTCTCACCTCTTGTTTTCATAGCACCATCTTTGTTTAGGTGAGAACACTGACTAGAGATGTCTGAAGGTTTGATTGTAATGTGCTCAGGGGTCAGGTATCGAGTATGTCATCTACTTGTTATTTGTAGTGTTTTATCAAAATTAGGAGGTATGTCTGACTAGTGACACCTAAATTTTTTAAATCCATTGGGAGTCAATAACCGAGGTTGCTACTTAACATTTGTCTTAAGACTTCGACATAGGGTAAATGAAAACCTTGCAACCCAATGCCCAAATAACATTACTTTCGACTTCGTTTGATTTTTCAGAAGGATTCCTCATAGGTATGATTCTCAAAATTATTCATTCTATTCAATACAAAGATAACTTTCACTTCTGGGTTCAGGTGTTGGATATTGGGATTTTGGAATACGTTCTACCTCAATAAGAAATTATGTAAGTGATATGTACGATCGATGATGCCTGAAAAAGGCTCTCAAAGCAAGTGACTTCACTAAGTCTTTAAATATGATATTGGGGATCAAGGATACCAATTACCTTCTACCTCAATAAGAAACCATCTCATTGGTGTACGCCCGATCAATGATAAACGAAAGGGGGGTCTCAAAGTACAGATTTTAACTAAGTCTTTAAATCAAATTTTTGGGTTTGGAGTTTCAATATTTCATCTATTCACTTGTTTGATAAGGAACACAACTGAAATACACAGTCTGAATATTTTGGCAATTGAGACTTGTGATTATTTAGAAATGATCAAGAATCAAGATTCTGACATTTGTCATATCACTTGTCATGTCATTGACTGAATGATTAAGCCGATCATCTAATTACTGACACCTGACAGGTTGGATCAAAAAATGCCAAGGAAAAGAAAACCTCGACAAGGTTGAGGTCTGACATGTGATTAGGTGACATCATAAACATTCTTTATTGGTGCGTCAAAGGAAAAAATGATTTGGAAACAAATGAAAAGTGAGAAAATGTAAAAAAAAACAAAACAAAACAAGTCAAAAAAGAAAAATGAAAGGCCAAATCAATTTGAAAACACAAAACAACACCCACATGAATAGACCCCATGTGCAATCTAGGAAAAAATGAGGAAATATTAACATGGGTAGCAATTTTGATCTAACCTAGAAAGATGTATGAGAGGGGGCTCAAACAAACACCTTGAACCAAAGGCGAGTATGTGAACCAGAGCACAAGAAACACAAACAACCACACTAGCCAAACAAGCAATAGTAACAACCAAAAGCACAAACGATTTTTTTTTTAAATTGTAAAGAAAACAAATATCTACACAGTAGGCATCTATATAAGCAATGCCAAACAATTTGGAATTTTTTATTTTCTCAAAAATAAATGTTGGTATGTGTATCTTGATCATGGTTCAAGTTAATATTTTAGTCACTTTGTCAGACACAGTTCCCCCCCAAATTAATTAATAGGGGAGTGCAAGGGGTGAAGCCCACAATGGGGGTCTAGGAGCTTAGGGGAAACACCCCCAAGGTAAAAATTCCATATATTTCAATTATAAAATTTGAATGTAATTTCAATTAAAATTTAGTTTGAAAACTACCTAAAATGGCTGATAGTTTCTTTGTTGTGGATTTGGAAAGCCAATTGTCATGTGGAAATACATGTTATTAGTATCAAGTCACACACAAGTGAAGGTAGAGTAGTCATGATTTTGTTTGAGGTACACACAACATTGTGTGGAGGTAAATTAGAGCAGCATCACATAGTTGTGAGTGTGGATTGCATTTTGTTTAGAACACACAACAAATTACTACATGAATAATCAATTTCAGATCATTAAATGCAAAGTAAAGTCTGTACAAAGCCAAATAACAATCAAATTTTCTGGCATGGAACAAGTGGGAGCAGAAGCAAGCGGGTTTAGGCATGGAGGTTGAGTTTTAAAATCTGTGGATGATGAAGATGACAATTTCAACGACGAGGCTAATTTTTTGGGTGTTTTGGTGGATCCTCTTCTCGTTCTGGAGGTAGGAAAGATTGGATGGCTTTTTTCCTTCACTGTGTTATGGGTCGAGTTTCTTGTTTTGTTGCTGGCGGTGTGCTTGGTTGAGGGGGTTGGTAGTTCTGCATTTTTTGTTCCCCCTCTTCTGTTCTTGAGGAAGCTTGGTGTTGTGTCTCTTGGCGTGGGTGGAGGCTGTTCTCCCCTCTTCATGTTCTGGCTACATTTACCCTTTCAACCTGGTGTTTTGTGTTTGCTGCTTTCCTTGCAGTTAGTGCATGTGTGCTTTGGGTTCTCTAAGGTGGATTGTTGGAAGGATGGGCTATTTTTTCTCCTATTTTGTGTAATAGGAAGGTTTGTGTGATATATGTGCTCGTCTGTTCTCCTACTTGGTTCCTCTTGGTCTCCCTTAGCCCTTTCGGTTGTTTGTTTGGTGGCACTCTTTTGGGGGTTCTTGCTCTTGGAGAGTTTTGATTACTTCTGGTTTCCCTCTTATGGAGTGGTGGTCTCTTCTTATGGATGGTTCTATGGAGTTGTGGCCTATTTATTGCTCTGATTGATGTGTAAAGGTAGTTGGATGGTTTAATTGTTTGGCCTTCTTCATGTTTCCTTCCTGTTTGGGCTCCTCTTTCCCTTTTGGGGCTTGTTTGCTTTTTCTCTCTTTAGGTTCGGGTCTCTGGTGGTCTTTTGGTTTGTGCTTCTTTTTGTTGTTGTGTGCTTCCTCCTCTTGGTCTTGTGAGGAGTTGTTGTATGGGTTTCTCCTCTTGTTATTTTTGTCCCAGCTAAGTTTTCTGTTATTTGGTGTTTTGGTGGCCTTTTGGAAGTTGTTTCTGTTCCTCCTCAAGCATTGTTTGGGGGTGCAAATGTTTATGTATGGCCTTTTGGTTGTGACACTCCCATAGTTTGTGAAGATTATTTTTAGGCTGGGAGTTTGTTATTTAACGAAGGATGTTTTGGGGTTCTCGTGGAAGACGCTAGTGCTTTTAATGATCTTTGTTCTGGCTAGTGTTGATTCGCTGGTGGTTGGGTTATCTTTGTTGGACCAACTTTATTTGTTGTTTGTTATATGTCTTGATCATTCTTGTTAGTTCCTGATGCTCATGATGCTAAAGGAGGATGTGGTTTCCCTTCCTACTAAAGTTGGTTGTCACTGGATTTTTTAGCTTAAGTCTCCTACAGAGGGGGAGATTGTTCCTTTTGAGGTGGAACCCTCTTCTATTGAGGTGAAGGTGGTAGCTATCCTGTTGAGGTGAAGCTTTTGTGGGTAGGTGTGTAGCGGTTTTGGTGGGAGGGTGTTCCATTTCTTCCTCTTTATCAGAGGGGAGCCCTCTCCTTTAAAGGTAGAAGTTGGGTTGGCTATTCGAGTGGGATGGTGTTGTAGGGAGGCTGATACGTCCCTTTCTACTTATATGCTATCCAAAACCCCTATTGAGGTGGGGTGCTTGCTATGTCTGATTCTTTCAAGAATCAGGGTTAGGTTGGTGGTTACACCATTAAGTTTTCTATTTTTCTAGGCTCAGATATGGCTGTTGAGCAGATGGTTTGTTGCAGCTTGGCTGCTTTGGTGCCTGATTGTTTCAGGTGGTTATTGCTGTATAAACTGGGTTATTTGGGATAAAGGTCCCTTTGTTTCTTGTTGTTTGCAGCCCAAGTTGTATTGTTGAGCTTTGATGGCTGTTGTTGTTTGGCTGCCGATGATTTGCTGATTATGTTTGGTTAGCAACTTGCCCTCTTTGGATTGGGTTGTGGATCCCATCAAAACCACTTGTACTGGGTTCTGGGGTCCCACAAAAACCTATTTTTTACCTCTAATAAAAAACAAATTACTGCATGAATGTAATTTATATTTTTCTAGAAGTTTTTAATAAAATTTAGACTATTATTTGTGGATGTACCCCAAAGGGTGAACCATATTAAAAAAAAATGTTTGTGAATTTGTTTTCTATTTTATCAATTATTTATTGATTTGCATTATTTAATTCATTTATATATTTCTCTAATCCTACTTGAGATCCCAACAAAAAATTATATATCCTTGAAACCGAGTTTTTATGTTTTGTAGTCCAAAAATACATTCCTCATATACTCAAAATTAGGAGAAAGGTTGACAAATCTTTCCTAACAAATTTTGATCTTAAGAAAATATGATGCAAAAAGTTAAAAAAATATTATTAAATAGATTATAAATTATCTTGTGTATTTAACTTAAAGACCCTTAACATGATTTTGCTAGATTTTGGATTCTTAACAAGGTTTAATTGGTAAAGAAGAGTCAAATAAATCATACATGGACGAGCATGAGTACTTAGAGATCCCAAACACCATTGATTATAATATATCAAATGATTAAAAATATTTGGTTGGTAATTTATGCTCCAACAACACTTCAAAATTTATGTGCACCCTTTGATCAACTTAAATCAATGATCATAAATGGTGTTCTCCACCACATATGATCTAAGCGGTAATAAAATTAATGGCTATATCACAAGAAAACAAATCATGTACACTCGTATACAATGAATTCCAAGGGTTCTTGACTATGGATTAGGTCATCATTATTGTTAGTTTTATGATTAGGATGTGTCCTAGGAAATTAATTCAAAAATTGCATAATAACACAACATACACCCTTTATGGACCTTGGTTTGCATCTTGTTGGCAGATTTGTTGTTGATTATATTGATGGAGGCTGTTGGAGGAAATTGTATGAGTTGGATCTTAGTCTTGAAATTATTTATAAGGCTATATCTTGTGTTCACATTCCTACTAGTCTTTCTTCTGATAGGTTTATTTGGAAGCCGTCCTCTAAGGGTAACTTTTCTATTGCTTCAAATTTTTCATTGAATGATTCTTTTACAGGTCCGCCTCCTTTTTGGGCTTCTATTTGGTCCTCTAGACTGATTCCTAAGATTAATATTTTCTTCTAGCTATTTTGTCAGAATAAAATTCTTACTACTGATAATCTGATAAAAAGAGGTTTTGTTATGCCCAATAGATGCTTTCTTTGTGAAGAGGAAGTGAAAAACACTTGTCATTTGTTGTTTGGGTGTAGATATGTTGGTGTGATCTGGAATCATGTTCTTTTGCTTTGGAATCTTAGTTGGGTTTTTCCTGGCTCTGTTAAAGATTTATGGTTCCAATGGGTGTGCCCCTCAACTAATCCGGCCTTGCAGATTTTGTGGTCCCTCTCTCTACCTCATTTGACTTGGGGGTGGTGGTTGGAACATAACAATAGAATCTTTAGAAACTTTGCTCTTCCTGCTTTATCCATGGCCCATAAGATTTGTAATGGTATTAAGGAGAATTTTATTTTAGGGATCTTCTTCCATGTTGGCTAGAGGATTAATCTATGCTCCTATGATATTTCAATTGATCAAAAGTGGAAGTTTCCCTATGATATATCTTTCCCAATCTCAAAGGGGAAATATCCAAGAGAGGGTGTTGTTTGGAAGGTGCCATCAACTTTGATGGTGCTGCTAAAGGTAATCTGGGACCTGTTGGATGTGGGGGAGTGATTAGAAATTATAATGGTAGGCTTGTCTCTGTTGTGGCACTACCTAAGTTGGGAAACCAGACAAACCACTTTGCAGAGGCGACAAGCGCCTATCATAGTCTTGCTCTGGCTCAGAGAAGAGGGTATAGAAAGATTTGGTTGGAAGGTGATTCTATGAACATTATTAATAGTTTGAAGAATTTATCTCCTCCATCTTGGAAAATTGAGGCCTTGATCAATGATTCCATTGAAATTATTAAATCCTTTGATAATGCTTATATTTCCCATATTTTGAGAGAGAAAAATAAGTTAGCTGATTTCTTTGCTAACTTTGGTGTTAGAGATAGTAAGGTTTGGGATTTAAATGATCCCTTCCCTTATGAGGCCATGGCTATTGTTATAAATGAAATTTAATTTATTCTTCAAGGTGTGCATGTCCTTGCTCACGTGGTGGCATATCATTAGGAAGAAGGGTATGGTTATGATTTTGAGGAAAGATTTTCATATGGTGCGGAGTTTGAATTCTTTATGGTTTGTTTGTCATGTGGTTGCCTTCGCATAGATTGTGGGTGTTAGTTGCATAAGCTTCCAGAGTCTTCTGTTATATTTTTTGATTTTGTGTGGTGTCTATTGCTTTCTTCTGAGTTCCCTATTAAGTTCTTGGTCTATGTTTTCCATCATCATGGGTGGGGACATAAACCGTGTTGAGCCCAAATCCTATGACAGAACGAAGTAGAGAAAGGAAGTGTGGGTGATTTTAGAGAAGGGTGGCCTAACTCCCTTCGTGTTAAAAATACATGGAAATAATAATCAGGTTACTGCTTTGGTCGAGAAAGAGTGGAAAGGGAGAACCCTGGAGTTGGGTGGAAGGGAAATTGAGGTGGATGAAGAGTTCATATCCTAGATTATTGGCCTTCTGATTAAGGGTATGAAGGTGTACAGGGTTAAGAAAGAGTCACTGGTTGCGATGTCTCTTTTCTTTAAGAAGAATGAGAGTGATGACTTGAAGCTTGCGAAGAGTGGAGGGTATCTGAGGACTTCCTTGAAGCCTCTTTAGTAGGATATTGTCAAAAAAATCATGAGGTATGTTACCCTGGAAGGAAGGTATATGACCATTAACAATTACCATTTTCTATTGCTTAATCATTTTAGGCACAAAAAATGGGTGTCATTTCCCTATTATTTGCTGGTGTCAATGGATTGTGGGATTAAAGAGCATAGGAAGAACCCGAAAAACCCTTTCTTGCTTGCGGGGTTGATTCTTTTGATATATGAACATGTTAAAGCACATGATGTCTAGAAGACAATGGTTACTCTGAAAGCTAAAGCTAGGGAGGGTTATGATAGTGAGTTAGGTGAGGAAAGGGTTTCTAAGAAACCAAGGAAGAGGAGGCTTATATTAAATAAAGATTGTGAGTCAGATAGGGATGATGATGTTTATTATGTCCCTGACTCATATGCCTCTTTGGAGGAGGGCCCCATATCCCTTGTTCAGGGTAAATATGGGAAAAGGAAATTGATTGAGGAAGCAAGCTATATGACCTACAGTGATGATGTGGAGGTGACTGTTCCTTCAAAGGGGAACAAAGAAAAAAATGATCTTTATGGGGAAGCTTCCTCTCCTCCCCCTGCGTCTAGACTTGTGTAGGATCTTGAGGAGGGAATTCAGAAGAGAAGGGTTTTGAAAAATGCCCCTTTCTCTATGGTTGGTGGCTTCAATGGTGAGGATGTTCTGAGTGCTTCCATTGGGTTTCCTAAGTAGAAGGATAGATTTGTGGGTGGTGATGAAGCTGTAGGAGCTAAGAAAGCAGATGCTGAGAGGATTCAAAAGAGGCTAGTTGTTCTGGAGCAAATTTTTTATTCCATTCATAGGATGAAGTCTCCTGTCACTGCTAGTAAAGGTAACGATACCTTTGAGGATAAGGTCCATGAGATTTCTTTTGAAGAGGATGTTTATATGAGAAATCGCATTGAAAACTTTGATAGGGAGGATCTTTCTAATGTGTTGGGTTCAACCCGTGATAGTGCCAATGTTCTTTTTAAAATTTTAAAATGGTTTTTTCATGAGATTAATAGGACTAATGTTCCCATTAGAATCACTTCTTGCAAGCCTAAGGATCCTACGATCTAGATCAAAATTGATAATTTAATGGCTAGTCTCAATACTGTTGCTAATACTGTGGCAGCGGAAACCATCAATCTGAAATAGAGTATGGAGGTTAGAATGTTCTCCATTGAGGAGGAAATTGACAAAATTTGGAATATGGTTATGAAGAGTGGAGAAGATCCTAAAGTCCTTACTAGGTTGGACTCTACGAAGGATTTTCCCCCTAATAAGAGAAAGAAAATTTTGTCTGCTGATGATATGGTTGCTGGGGGTAAGCTGACTGGGGAGGATTATGTTGCTGCTAAGGGTGTTGCTAAAGGTTCTATTTTGAGTTGTGAGGTAAAAACTAGTGGGCCTGGGGTTAGAACTAGAAATAGACTAAAAAATTAGGCTAGGTCCTCAGGTATGGAGGTTTCTGATATTGGGGTTAAGGGACAAAAGCTTGTTGCTAGTGAGATGGAAGCTGTTGAAATTCTGAACAATATGTAGTGGTGTGTGCCATTTTTTGGCTGCTTTTTGGCTAGTGGTTTGTTGTCATTGGGCTAATGGTTGTTTCTTGATGTTTCCTTTTTGATTCAGTTGTTCCTTTTTGTAAAGGGTTATGTGCCCCTTCAAAACCTGTTTTTTACCTCTAATCAAAACAATCAATTATTGAAGACAAAATAGGGTAATTAGAAATGACAAGTCCAATAATAGTGGCTAAGGTATATGACCCTTTGGAAATTGTTACTAAAGATATTTATTAGAGGGATCTAAGGGATAAAGTATTGATGGAAGTTTAAAGTCAAATGTGGACTCTAAAATTTGATGGATCAAAATTAAAACAAGGAGCATAAGTAAAAGTGGAACTTATAAATCCTCAAGGTAAGTCCTTCCTTGCTACCTACAAATTACAATTTCAATGCACCAATACAAGTAAATCTATTTGTGATTTTTCAATTCATGGATCGAGAAGATGACTTTTAGATTTAGGAGAATCACCTCATATGGCATCTTCCCGATCCATGAATTGAAAAATCACAAAGAGATTTACTTGTATTTGTGAATTGAAATTGTAATTTGTAGGTAGAAAGGAAGGACTTACAATGCACATGGGTATGTGTGAGATCATCATGGAAAAAACAGGCCCTTAAGTGGCAAAAAATTTAGAAAAATCAGTGTTAGGCAACTTGACGTAAAAATTTGAATAAGTTATCTATATTATTTCAAAAATATGTAAGAATAGAATCTGTAGAAAATTGAATGTAGTTTCTAAACTACTAGGTTTATTTAAAATAAATAAAATCTAACTGGTGAAAATTTGAAATTTCAATATAGTAGTACTTAAATTTCGGAAAAAATAAGTAGGTGTGCAATGGACCACCCTAACCATAATAAAATGATAATATTTTTTATAAGATTTTATATATAAGTAGAGGACTCATATTAGGATTTGATACATATTTTTTGTAATTTTTTTCCAAAGAAATAATTAATTATGAATTTTTATTACAAATTTTAAAAATATAAAAACTTGTATGTCGACCACCTTAACTTGGTCAAAACTTCATGAAATTTATTTTTTTGTTTTTTTAATCCTATAGTATGTGAATCATAGAATGTGACACATGTTTTGGATTCAAAAAATGTGATACCGTTTGAAAGTTATAGATGTTTTTCAATCAACCTATCGATAAGGACTTGAGTTGTAATTATAATAGAAAATGAATAATAATTATTTTTTAAATTCAAATTAAAACATAATTTATATTGGTGGAAAGCTGAGAATCTCCTCTAAAAACTCTTTTCGTTTCATCAATTTTGGGTAAAAAAAAAGTTGTCAGCCACATACCCTACAAATACCCATAATATTGCCACTTTTTGGCCCATCATGATCCTGCACATACCCACATCACATATCATTCCCCTTCTAACATCTTCCTTTCAAGAATAGGATGACATCCTATTTCTTTTTCTTCCTAATGGGAGGAATGTTTTTCAATGAGATTCATCTTCAACATTCAATATCGAGCTTCTACAATTGCTAGAAGCCTAATATTTAAGGGGGATACATGGCTTCTCTTCTTCTCTCCTATTGGGGGTTCATTTTCCTTGGATGTAGTCTTATCTTTTTACATTTAATGTTTGTGTCCTATGTCATTTAATATTGTTGAGGTAGTTATCTCATTATATAGGATTAAGACACATATCAAGATATTTTGTAATCCTATCTCACATTTTTCCTTTATAAAAAATGCATCATTTGCACATCCTGGACATTTTAGTTCAATTGTAAGTCCAATATATCATTGCAATCTTGAGTATTTCATATTGGCTATATCTTGTATCAATTATTGCAATTTCATGTTCTTTCTTTTCCCTCTTATAGAAGGTTGTTGTTGGTTTTTGTAGGTGATCTTGGAGGCTTGAGTGCTTTAGTGACTTTAACAATCTTACCCTAGAACATTCAAATCTAATTTCATAAAATATGCATTGTTAAAATTTTCTCACCTTGGTGTTTGACATGTCTTAATATGTAAAAGGACTTGATGATGCTTAGGAGCACCTTATGAGAATTTATTGAATTGAAGGGTTAAGTCCCCTCAACTAGACCTATACTTGAACTAGCTTATTGACTATGGGAAAAAAAAAAAAAAAGCAAGCAAGCAAGCATGCAATTTACTTAGGATGATGTGATCTAACAAGCTTTGGTAAATGTTACTTTAATGCTCTCATTAATTTTCTATCAATAAGCCCTAGCATGCCCTAAGAATAATAACTCTTGATCTTCTTCAAAATCCTTAAATACAACAACCAAACCCATAAATCAACTGAATGTGTTATGTTAGATCATAATGACCCGTAAAACAAATGAGAACAAGGGAATTTGATTTATGAATTTTAATAATTCATCCATTAGATCCACAACTACAAAAGTAACTCGGATTGAAAGCCTCCATCCATATATTTGATTTAGAATAATCAATAATAAACCTAAAGACAAGAGGTTGATCTTTAAGAATTGATGATATAAAAAACCAAGACATGTTATAACATAAATTAAATTTACAAAAAAAATTCCATTTTTAAATTAATTATTATTATATTTAAAAACCAATGAAAATAAGACCAAAACCTAAAAAAGAAAAACATATATACATATATACAATTTTCACTAGTACAAATATGCTTCAAATTAAATGCAATACATAATTTGAAAGACCCTAATTGACAATATCTACGATACTGTACTTATTTCATTCAAAGAATAAAGATCCTCTCCCTTTTATATTGAACAAAAGAATATATATATATATATATATATATATAAACAGCAAATACAGGCTTTTGACAGCAGTCAAGAAGCCAAAACCAACGGAAACCAATGAACAGTAAGAAGCTGCCTCAAAGAAACACTCAGAATACACTGCTGCTATAAAAGTTTAACCCTTATTATGCTACTCAAAAAATTGAACGCACTCAATCTATTAAAGTAGTCTAATTTGAAACTTTTTTCCACAAATTGTGGCATCATTCGTCAATTCATAGAGATGCGATAAAGTAGAGTGATGTGCTTGATCATTACTGTTTCTTCTTACGTCGACCAAACTTTTCACCAAAGACATCTTTCACATGCATCTGTTTTTATTTTCCCATCCGGACGGGAAAAAAAAGGTAATCTTCTGTGTTAATGGGGTCATCTGGTCCTCCAATTGTTCCGGTCAATGTCTATGTTCCCGTCCAATCTTTGAAAAAACGGAAACGAACAAATTTCTAGGCATTGTCCCTTTATTCTGGCCATTGTGAATACTATCAAGGAATAAATATGTTCATGATGGCTAAGCACTTAAAGTTGCCTACAAGATGAATATCTTGAGAATCCTATGAAGGAATAAATATGTTCATGATGGCTAAGCATTTAAAGTTGCCTGCAATGATGAATATCTTGATGTGTAATGGAGCATGCCAATGTAGTGTAACTTTAAGAAATACTTTAAATCATAATGTATGAATGAGGCAAAAGGTATAAGTACATAAGAAATTAAAGTATATTGTTATCATTATGATCTTGTAAATTGGTTGAAAGGATCAATGAAATTTAGATCAAAGCATCACATGTCTAACATGAATTCTTTCAAATTTAAAGATTCACTTCATATCAAATGTGAGGCTTTTTATCAAACTACTTTCAAATAAAACTCTAAACTCACAAGTCACACCTTTAGATAAGAAAAGAACATGCCACCATAAACTTAGAACTAGTGATGATTGCATGGAACACATTGCAAGACATGGAAAGCCTAATAGACTTCATCAATATAATGTTTGTGTCTATAGACATCCAAACATTCTAGACTTGAAATATACTTCTAATAAGTCAATTCTACAAGGCATTTTGTATCCAATTTTCACTTGTCTTGTATCTTACAGAGCTAAGCTACCTTGTATAATTGAGTTGAGTAGATTTTTGAAGTCCATTTAGCTCATGTTTAGAAATCCCTAGACTTCCTTTAATTGAATTCTTGGGGTGGCCTCATCTTCAAAATTCACCTTGCTCCATGCTTGTGTTCTTGATGGACCACACAATCATATGCAAAGGAGCTCAATGAGTGACCTCAATTCCATTGCATTTGTACTCTCAATTCCATGATTGTAAGGTAGTTCTCAAGGGAATTGATGTTTAACATGTGGATTAGTGGTAACATGGACTATGGCTCAAGAGAATCAAGAATAGACACATTGTATGACCTCTTAATTTTCATTCATCTTTTCATCAATATGTAAGTTACCAAATATGAGGGAGAATATAGAATCTCATTGATTCAACAAGTCTAGGTCTACTATTATTTACAAATTCATGACTTTAAGATCTAAAATATGAGCTTAATATAAATTTTAACCTAAGATTATTTTAGGCCCATCTAACAATCTCCCTAAACATCCAAGCTTGATAATGTTGGAATTAATAATGCAATTTAATCAAGGTTGATCAAATCTTCCAAGGTCATATTAGGGAATAAAAGATATATAAGTTACCTTATTGCAATGAAGAGGATTTGAACCCAAATTACACTCTTTCATGTCTCCCTTGTTGCTTTTATATCATAATAACTTGGATGTGTTGACATAATTATATTTTAATTAGAGGAATGAATTTTATTGATAGGAATTTGTAATGAGTGCATTATCTAAATAAATGAAAAATTTAAAAGAAACATAAAATTAACTTAAATTTGGCGATAGAGAGAAAAGTACAAAGTGTAGTTGGGTAGAGCCTAGAGCACATTGTTGTTTGAAATTTCTAGCAATAAGAGACTACAATCATGTTTAGATAATCCATCACTCTCTTTCCAAGCGAGAATTGGGCAATATCTTGAATTTAAAACCCACTAGTAGCTTTAGGCTGGAGAGATGCACAAATATACCAAGAAAATTTTATTCTCTATCTCATGCTATCTATAATACTACACTATCAAAGCATTAAGTCAGTGGAATCTTGAATGGTCCACTTAACCATAACTTATTTTCTTTCTTAAGTCTAGGATTTAAAATTTCAAAATTTGTGGAGCCCTTTAGAGTTAGGTGTCCCATATGGTGAGAACTTCATTGAATAATTTATGATGTTTTAAAGATCTCCTATATATTGGAAGGATCAAATTGACCAATTTTTTATTTTGGTTTCTCTCATTTTTCATGTGAATCTTAAAGGCATGAAAGACCATTAAGTTGTCCCTAAATAAACTTAGGAAAAACCCTAGATATTAAGTCCATGTATAAGCTCTTAAAAGCATTAATTTATAGGCCATAAAAATTCTAGAATCGTAAAATTAATAAAAATGTATGCCCTTTATGCGTAGGGAACTCATAGATTAGTCTAAATGATAAATACAACTTGATAGATAACAATGTGCATCTATTCCTAATTTCCCCAAGACATTTTCCATCTTAGTACAATTCCACATGTCACACTCCAATTCCTTTGTGCACCAATTTATAATCTTAGACTTAGAGTGTAAATACCACAAATCCAAGCCCACTTGCTAAGATTTATTTTAAAAGTTTTTTCAAGTCCACTAGGAACATGAGCATGAAGTGAATAAAATGAAAATATCTATATATTTTCCTTAGTAAAATTTATATTCTAACAACCATAGTTTACTCATTTTCTCATAATTGAGGATTTCAAAGGTTGAACTCTACAAAGTCCTTCAAAACTTCTAAAGGAGTTCATGTAGATTTGCAGTGCTTTACATTGATTTTTATTGGTTTGAAGAGTGACTTATATGGTCATCCAAAATGTGTTTCACTCCCAAACTTTCAAAATCATATAGAATAATACTGAATGCAACCCATTTCCCAACTAATAATCTAGAAAATACAAGGCTAATATTTCACTTGTTGCATGCAAGCTGATATTAATCAATTGATGTCTATGAAATCAAGTCCTTAAATCTTCAAGGAGGGGATATGCTACAAGCACTCAAATAGTAGAAAATATCAAAGCCATGATGGTCAAGCATGTTAATTTCATCAAAGTGAATAATGACACCTAAGTAGAAGGAAGATAGGAGTTGCCACTCTTTGGCTTTAACCACATTAAATGAATTTGGTTCATTAGAAGGTGAAGCAACATTAGAAGTGGAAAAATAACTTACAAGTTTGTTATTAATATATTCCATTCATTGTAATTACTATTTATTCTCTATCATTGGTCCATAATTTTATTTATAAAATAAAAAATATAGATACATATTTTTAAAAGGCTCTTGTTTAAAAATACTAGAGTAAGAACATATGATTTTCCTTGTCAATATTTAAATTTTTATTGCATGAATGATCATCAAAAATAATAAAATATGTTCCATTATCTACAATGATGAACTTAGTCTATACAAATTGAATTTAAATTAATGATATGAATACAAGACTATTAATTACAAGTAAACAATCATACAATTAAGATTATTATTTCACATTCTAAATCAAATCCAAAACCCCTAACTAGTTAGCTATATGAATCAAAGTAATGAAACTTATGTTACACCATGAATAAGGTGAGCACTTATTAAGGCTTTAACCCTCCCAAGGTCTAGTGGCAACACCATAATCATCAATCATGCAACTATAAGTGACCTAATAAAAATGTTCTTGTTTCATGTTCTCCATGAAAGCAACCCACCATGAACCTATGATAAGGTATAGCCATAAAATAAAGTGAATAGAACTAAACACTTAGTTTTTTGGCTTATATCAATTATATTTATGTAACTGGGTATGTGCAGGATCATGGTGCACCAAAAAGTGGCAATATTATGGGGGTATGTGGCTGACGACTTTTTTTTCACCCAAAATTAATGAAACGAAAAGGGTTTTTAGAGGAGATTCTCAGCTTTCCAAAAATATAAATTATGATTTAATATGAATTTAATAAATAATTATTATTCATTTTCTATTAGAATTACGACTAAAGTCCTAATCGATAGGCTGATTGAAAAACATCTATAAATTTCAAACGGTATCATATTTTTTGAATCCGAAACATGCGTCACATTCTATGCTTCACATACTATAGGATTAAAAAAATAAAAAATAAATTTCATGAAGTTTTGACCAAGTTAAGGTGGTCAAACAAACGAGTTTTTATATTTTCTAAAAGTTGTAATAAAAATTCATAATTAATTATTTACTTGGAAAAAATTACAAAAAATATGCATCACATCCAGACATGAGTCCTCTACTTATATATAAAATATTACAAAAAATATTATCATTTTATTATGGTTAGGGTGGTCGATGACACCCACTTCTTATTTTTCCCTGAAATTTAAGTACTGCATTGAAATTTTAAATTTTCACCAAATAGATTTTATTTATTTTTAAATAAACCTAGTATTTTAGAAACTACATTCAATTTTCTACAAATTCTATTCTTACATATTTTTGAAATAATATAGATAACTTATTCAAATATTTACGTCAAGTTGCCTAACACTGATTTTTCTAAATTTTTTGCCACTTAAGGGCCTGTTTTTTGCACGATGATCCTGCACATACCCAACTGCAAGAAGCTAAGTCCAATTTTTGGTCAAAAGCATGCAAGGATTTTTCCTAAGGAATTAAAGTTTGTCATAGTTGGAGTAACAATTTGAATCTATAGAGGCTCCCAGGAATGGGACAAAAGGTACAAATTTAAATTTTTTAGGGCATGAGGAAGATGGAGAAGGGGATTCAAAGGATGCAGATGGGGAGTTGCTTGGCATGGTTGTGGTTTCTCTACTTCTGGTTGTGCTTTTTCTTAGCTACTGGAATGACTGTGAGTTTATGTAAGGGGAGCTACTTGGAGTGGTTGTGGGTGCTCTACTACTAGAGGTTCTTTGTTGTAGGCACTATTGTGAGGATGTAGTTAAGGTGCAATCAGACAGCATTGGAGATGTTAACATAGAGGAAGGGGGTGATGATCCCGATGATGATGTTGCTGGTTCTTGTGTGCTACATGTGCAAGCTTTTCTTTATGTTGTTTTCCCGAGAAGATGGTTCACTATTGGCACCTCTTTAATGTGGCTTTGGCTACTGGTTTTGAAGCCAAGGGTTTGTAGATAATTTTTTTTTTTGAGGATGTTGCTTTGGATGCCTCTTCCTCTTTGGCTCTTACGAAGAAAGATTGATGTGTTTTCCTTTGCTGTGTGGGATTGCATGTTGTTTTCTCTATAGTTCTTTGGAGGATGATTCTCTACTAGTGCCTCATTAGTGTTCCCTTGGATTTTGGTTTTCTATCCAAGGGTTTGTAGATTTTTTTGTCATTTGGGGGTGTGGTTTTGGATGACTCTTCCTCTCTAGCCCTTTTGAAGGGAGATTAGTGTGTTTGCCTCTACTGGTTGGGCTTGGATGTTGTTTCTTTTTTGCTAGAAAGGATCTTTTGTGGCTCAGTGTGGAAGCTATTTGTTCTAGAGGTTCCTTGTGCTTCTTCTATTAGAGGGTCTACTTTTTTATTCAATGGATTGGCATAAATCCATGGGGGTATTAGTGGGGAGTTTTTTACATTCAAGCACTGGTTATGGTTTTGGTTAGGGGAGTTGTTTTGCTATAGTTTTTTCTTATGGGAGAGATTGCAATATTGTTTTATATTCAATGGTTCTTGTTTCCTGCATCTCCTTTTGAGGCACAAATTGCTCCTATGGAGGTGGAGTTTGTTTGTGTAGGTGTCTATGCTTTTTTTGGTGAAGTTGTTCTTCTTTGTGGAGTTATTGTTGAAACACTTCTTAGGGATTTGGAAGGATTTTTGATGATTTCTCTGTTAGTGTATTTCTCCTATTCAGGTGGAGAATATCTATGTACGAAGAGATGGATTTATTTCAAGGGTGCTTAGGCTATCCTTTTTTTAGATTTTCTCTCTTTTTACTCCTATTGAGTTAGAGTTCGTGAAATTTGAGGGGATCTTAGATTTGATTATGCTATTGCTTTTTCTAATGGTGTATTCTCCTATTGAGATGGAAAATGTCTATGTAGGAAAATATGGAATCATTTCAAGGGGTATTTTGTAGCCTTTTCTTTATTTTTTCTTTCTTATACTCCTATGGAGGTGGAGTTTAAGGAAGTTGATGGGATATTTGATCAACATCTTAAGGTTATTTATGTGGAGGTCAAGAATGTTGATGGGATACAGGATCCACATCAAAGACAATAAATGTAAGTGTTTTTAGGCTTAAGTCCCTTGTTTTTTTCCTATAATGGTGTGATTTGAGGTTGTTTCCTTTGTGTGGTTTAGCTACTAGTTGTTTATAGTTTATCTTTTGCAGTGTTATTTGTTATGATAGGTTTTCAAGTCCCTCTAAAACTTTTTTGTAAAGAGTTTTGGGGCCCCTTAAAAACCTATTTTATGCTTAATCAAAAATATTTTGAATCTTTAACACAGAATATTAATATGGTGTAAAAACTTAAATGTAGATTTTTTTATAGCTTTCAAATATGTGATTTATTTTGACACCTAGATGATCAAACTTGTGTTTTATAGGATGTAAAGATGTGATTTTTTAAAAATCATGTCAAAGACAAAAATATGCATGTGTACAACCAAGAAAATAAGTAGTAAATCATAGTATTTTAAAAATTACATTTGTTGAAAGATGCATATGATGCTAAAGTTTGGTCTAAGTTTCTTTTTTATAATTTTTAGTAATATTTTTAATTAATTTCTTTTACTAGGATTAAGGTATTTTTTAAAACTCACATATATGGCCAACATAATTTTACCTAAAATAATTGTAACAATAAATTATTTCTCTTATCACATGTATATAATGATGTATAGATTGGTGAAACAAAAAAAAAAAAGTTATTAAAACCATAGCAATTATGTCATTTCACATTTATCAATATTTTTATTTGAAAATAATTAATAGATATAAAAATATTTTAACCACTAAAAAAATTACATATTTGAAAACTATACAATGTCATGTATAATGGGTTTTAATTTTATCTCAAAAATAAATGTATCAACCATATTTCCAAAGTCCATTCATTCAAAAAATTATTGAGATTTTTGTTCAAAAATAAATTAATAAATAGAAAAATATGTTTAATACTAAAAAATAAAGTAGTTATTTGAAAACTTGGTATTGTTGTATGTAATAACTTTTAGTTTCATCCAAACAATTTGAGAAAAAAAATTATTAGCCATATTGCCAAAAATTCATTCCTTCTAAAATATTTTATCCCTACAATATTTTTTCTTCTATCCATGCAATGAATATGCCCACTCTTTCAATAGTTGACTGAGGTGAAGAGAGAAATAAGGAGGATGAAAGCTCAAATGCTTCAATAAGTCATTTGTAGGTCCTCCATAAGTAACTATTTTTGTAGCCTCCCCATAGGAGTAAATTCTCATCTCATGGAAGGATATTATTATCTAAGAAGTATCACCCGAAAATGTTTCATTTATGTGACCTCTCCCGAAAAATTAAAAAAAAATCAACACAATTACAAATATGAAATAACATTACCTATTTATTTAACTAAATAAAATTAATGTTTATTCTTGAATGTCAAAAGGGTAAATTACATTTGATAACTACATAGTTTTAGTGGCTCTAAATTATCTTGAAGATTGTTCAAGGGATGCATTGCCCATAGTTTTCCATATTCACAAAAGAAGTATGTCACACTACTTACAAATTGAATCCGATTGTTAAACTTCATCCATTTTATTCAATTTCTACATATAGCATTGAGAACTTAAAAACCGTTCAATTGACATGCAATAAATGCAAGAATGTAATCAAGAAAATAAACTCATGTTACTATATATTTTGTATTAAACATTGGCACCAATTCCCTTTAGATTCCATTTCAAATAAAAGGTATGCATTTAAGACTTTTGGGTAAAATTACAAAGCTGTGTCACACTTATATAAAGGAAATGGCTAACACCGATCTAACTTCTAAACTTGAATCACTAAAAAGTGGCACATATGTTTTGAATTTTTCAATGATGTAAACTAATAAAATTTGTATTATTTAGTATGGCTTCAAGAAAATTCATCACCAACAATTCACCATTAGAAAACTCACCACCAACAATTCACCGCGGGAAAATTGACTGCCATGAATTGCTGGTGGTGAATTTTCTATGAGGTGAATTTGTCATGGCTAAAAACTGATGTTATATGAGAAATCAATATTTATATAGTATTTTTTATTTCCTTTAACTTTTTTATGTTTAATTATAACTTGAAACTTTAGTGCATGAATACATTTTTTTCCTATTTTTATAAATATAGATTTTAAATAAATATTAAAATGTGCATGTATTGAAACATAGTTGTTTCCATTCGATCTCAATTTTTTTTATTAAATATTTATCTAAAATAAAAAAAATTTACCATCTTGATATAAATTCTTTTATCTAGTGCATCATATTTTATTCAATTCTTTTAATAAGTTTGAGGATTTTTCTTTACATGATAATCAACCTAATATTTCTATGTTGATAACCTACTTTTAGTAAAAATAAAATATAAAATATAAATAATACTTAAACTATATATATAATGGATCTACAAAAGGGTATTTTTATATATTTAAAAAGATATTACTTACATGCATAGAAGTTGTTGAAACATCATGTTTTTCAAAAAAAAAAAAAAAATTTGTAAATTAGCCTCAAAGTGGTCTTACATATGCATTTAGCCAAAAAAGTTAGTTGGAAAAGTTGTGGACATATCTAACTTATCTATAATGAATCTTATTAGATCATATGTTTGACCAAAATTGATTTTTACTTAGAAATACTAAAATGAACACTTGTACTGATAAGTTGGTCAAAACGGTGGCACAACTATGTACTTTTACTCTTTTCATAGAAGCAATTTTTCCCTAAATGACAAGTCTAAAAAATTAAAAGAATACAAAGTCATTTTTTGCATATTATGCAATAAATAATGTCAACTCTACCATCTAATAAATTATCAATGATTAAATCAAACTCAAATTTTAGCTGTATCCAATAAATGTAATTAATTATGACAAAAATATTTATTTCGAAGATATAATTGTCATGTTTCTCTAGGGACCCTAACCTTGAAAATAATAACATCCTTACAAAATGAGACGTTTCTCAAAAAATGCGGAAAGGAATACCATTACCAAGTTTGAGTATCTATTAATAACTAACTAGCATAAAAAGGGGTAAACAAATTAAGAATATTCATGATCAATCTTTGATTCTTCAACCCATGCCACAAAGGAAAATAAATCATGTATAAGAGAAACATATTAAGAAGTTATAAGTAAAGGTGGGAATTGTAAGCTAAAACTTAGTGTTGTGTATCTCACAACACACCCCATTCATTTTTTTATGTTTTCTTGTGTTGACAGTCTAAGGTGAAATTCCTTCAAAATCCTTTTTAAGTTGGGTTAATATAGAATAAAAATTAACATAAGTTGTCTTATGAAGCTCTTTGAAAATCATAAAAAAATTCATGTTGTGGACTTGTGGGTGTTCTCTATCCTACCACCACACTTTTCTAATTCAGTAGCATATTCCTACAATGTCCTGTTCAATTAGGTTTACCTGTGGTTGCTTGGTTGTTATCAGTATGGGAGATAAATGTTCATAGATTTAAAGTATTCTGAATATGTTTCACTTTTCATACTCAAAATAGTCATAAAATCAAGTTGAATGCCTTGTAGAGATTTGAGTCCTAAGTGAATCAAAATTTTGAGTGTTAACTTGCTCACTTAGATTTGTCTACAGTTTCCAATTTAATAGGATTTACCTACAATTGTGAGGTTTTCAAATGATACTAACCTTCATATTTTTGGACCTCACATTTTCTTCACTTAACCTATGGACCTAAAATATTGATGATCTAAATTTAACCCTTTTGTGAAAGTGTGATACCCATCTAAACTAGATATTTCAAAGATTAATAATTTTTTATTCACTTCAAGTCCCTCATAATCGTACATTAATAATGTCATGCTGATGTATTTTCCATGTATTTTAGTTCTAAGTGAGCTAAACCTATTTTGAACGCAATTTTCTCATTCACTTTAATTCCCCATAACCATGCACTAATGAAATCATCAATATGGCATGCTTACATCATTGGTCCCAATGAACAACTTATTGAACAATTCCAAGAGGATGATGTCATATTCCTTTACATCATATCATTATCAATAATTTCTATTTGAACCCAATATTTAGCATTAACGTATCTCGGTCCCTTGAAATCTCCCACATATGGTAGCAATCGAATTCCTTGTAAATGTAGAAAAATAACTCTTAGCTACATCAAAGCCAAAACTAATATAAAATGATTGTACAAGTTCAAATTGTTAACACGTTAGTTTTTAAAAATCTATAATAAGAATTGTGCAAAAAGTAGTGACCATTTAAACACAAGTAATTTGAATGATAAAAATGAAACTTGTTACATTAACTTAAGTGTTCAAAAAATTTATTCCAACATACTTCAATTAATTCTCACCTACTCCATGACTACATTGAATGGATTTAATTTTTCACAAATTCTATAACCTTAAAATGCATTTTATCATATCATTTAAATTACAAAAATAAATTTAACAAACAAAGCTGATTCAAAGAGAAAAAAAAGAGAGAAAGAGAATACAAAGACAAGTACAATGAATTTAGTAGATAATTACTAAAGGCATAATCCAAGAGGTGCATTGAGGTTTATAGAGCTATGCAATCAATTATCATAAATGTTTGACAACTTTTGATAAAATCAAGTACACATCCAACTAGAACCATAATTCAATTTGCAAGGATTTTTTGTGATAAATTCATAACTTGGTTTAAATTACATGAGAAATGTAATTCATCTAGAATCATGAATTTTTACCCAATTCGAAAAGATAAGTTTATTTTAATTATGGTAAAGATAATTTTACTGCAGTAAACTTAGAAGCCCTAATTTGGAAATAAAATGAAGTTAAAAAAAATTGGAATATGGGATCTGGTGAGAGTGATGGCAATATTAAGCCTCCACATGACTCCTGCTAGGGATTACCTTAGTGACTCGAGCTAAGGATTATTGGCCTTCTTCTCACTATCTTTGTGTAATGCTTCTTGTTTGTTATTGCCTTTCTCTAGCATGATTGTTGTGGGGACTTCTTTTTGTGCGTGGGGGTGGTTGTTTTTATTTGGAGTGGAGGTTATATGTTGCACAGTTTTGTTTTTTCATTCTAGCTTCTCATGCAATCGGTTTGTGGGTAGGCTTTGTAAGTTGTAGCTTTTCTCTTACATGTAACTCTTTTTTCCATTCTTGATGGTGCATGGAGGCTCAATAGGGTTGAAAAAATGACTTGAAATCTTGATGGGTTTGATCCATCCCCATCAATCCATTCCAAGGTAGTTAATTTTTTAAGTAGTTTTCCCAATGAGGGAGGCTTGTCGCAAATCAAGGGTCATCAAGCTCCAAAGATTAATGGATGTCTAGAAGGATCCTATCGTGGCTGATTTTTATCAGTCAACCAGAGTCATTGGTTGAGGATGTTAATTATTTATGTAACCATGCGTTAATTAGTAAAATTACGGGGATTCGAGTCTCTCTCCCTTTCTTTGAACCATGGGATCATCACATTTGGAATCCAAAGGGTGATACAAAGACTATGCAACTAGCCAACAACTATTTCATGATGGTGTTCTCCTACATGGTAAATCACAACAAATCTTGCGAAGGAGGTCCATCCTTCTACAATCAAGTGGGGTTATTCATTAAACCTTGACTTATAGGTTTTAATCCTATTGAGGAGCTCTTGTCAAGGGTATCAATTAGGGTAAGGCTCACCTAGACACCTCTAGAGTTTTAGATGAATAATATTATACACATGATCACTTTGTTGTTTAGTAAACTGGTTGGCCCATCTCAAAAAATGGTGGATAAGAAAGTAATCTTGTATGCCCCCATTTGTATTGAGATTTATTTAAATAACCCATTGCCAAATTCAATGGAAACTCAAGTTGGATCCACTTCATGGATTTAATAACTTGATTATGAATCTCTTTATTTTCAATGTCAAATCTTTCATGAATATAGGTACTTGCAAAGGAAATTCCCCAAACTTGGTTCTTCTCGACTTACCTATGGAAGTGCTTCAACCATGTTGCCTTCCTATCTACCACCTACCAATAATAAAGGAAAATCCCCTATGTTTGAGGTGGAAAATGACAAGGAAGGTTTCATTCTTGTCAAGTCTCATAACAAGAATCAAGACTTGAAGAGGACTCTTAAAGATAGGTAGGGTGAGGTCACTTATAATTTAGGTTTGAAATTTTGGAGAACATTGTTTAGCAAGAGGAAAATTATGGCAGGTTACTCTTAGATCTAAACAATTTGGAGGTGGATAAGGTAATGGCCAATGAGGATAGACATCATACTAGTAAGCTACATGAGATAATTAAATCACAAATGGAAATAAACAAATTTAAAGGGTGCCCAAGTGAGACAAGTATTCCTAGAAAGAAAGTGGTGGAAGAAGGATTGAACTTGGCTTGGATTGTGTAGGTGTTAGAATCTATAGCTCAAGAACCTAGTAAGTACAATAAAGAGATGAGTATGTTGGGGTTGCTATGATAGTTATTTTTTTGAATGTAAGGGGTTTGAACAAACCTAGACAATAATAGAGATGAGAACAATTTTAAATATAAACAATGTTAACACTTATGAATCATAAATAGGTATAAAATGTAAAGAACAAGAGAAAGGGAATAATGTAGAAAAAATAATGTCACCTTGAATCTTTTGAACAACATAAAGAAGACCAATTTTACTTGTTCTAAATATCTCGCAAATATTTTCTTAAAAAAACATAATAATAGTCACATGTAAGAGCAATTGATAAAGCTTCACAAAATTATTATGGATTTTGTTGGTTTTTCCTTTCAAATGATAGAGCTTCAAAAAATGCTTTTCCAAGTGCTAGAATTGAGAAATGGAGATCAAATTTGGAAACAAAAGAGATGATGAGGGTCACATAGATACTTAGCTTACATTTAGAGCCATTATCTGCTCAACTATTAGTGAGACTAGGAGAAAGTAATGCTTAAATATCCATTGGATTCACACATTTTATGAGATGCTACTAGTGCATCATGTAGACATTCGTCTCTTATGCTTTAGTCTAGGAAAATTTGATATATAAATGATGAAAAGGGTATAAATTATCACATTATCATGCAGAATATGACCTCTAAGGGCTAATATTTTTCATTTAAGATAATTCATATCAAAATGCCAAAGTGAGGAGAAGATATTATGTGAAATTGCAAGGGTATGCAAGTTTTAACCTTACACTTTTGCCTCATTCCTTCAAGTTATTTAAGTGAAGCATTCATATGTTTTTAGATTTTATTCAAAGAGCCAACAAGAACTCCCTGTCTTGGTTTGAATTCAAATCGAAATTCAGCCATAATATTAGTATACCTTTTAATTTGTTATCAATGGTATACCTCCCTAGGTTCTTCATTACATTTTGATTTGGTCTCTCAAACCTTGTTAGAAGGATTATAATGGTACCCAAACATTCCCCTTTGTAGTCATATGGGCCTTACAATTGATAAATGTGGTTGTACCCCCATCTTCATATGGTGGATAAAACTAACTCTAGTGGAAGCACTAGTCACATTAGGACATGGAATTATAGGTTCTAGTGCATTTGATCTACTATTTGGATCCTATATTAGGTCACTTTGTTTGGTGCATATTATGTTAATACCTCTGTCTAGATATGTAGTTAAATCATATGTGTCTTCTTAATCCTTCTTATTAATTCTCTATCCATATGGATTCCTTCATGATCTTTCATAGTTTTTCCCCAAAGCTCAAGAAGCATCGACTTAGATCCATGACATTTTAAAGACATTTTGGTTTGTCCCTGTCTCTTGCTTATGGATCCTTTTGGATTTTGGTCTTATCTCATCGATAAATTTATCTATATTTTATATTCTTTTAGAATGGAAATTATTTTCAACATTTAAAAAGATAGAAATTGTTCTATTTCTTCTTGTTGTTCTACAAATGCTCATTTCTCATTATGTAGTAAATTTAGAATTTTATATAATATTATTTATATTTATATGCTTGCTCATAAAGGTGTACTTGAATTTTCTCATCTTTGTGAGCTTGTAGATCATTAGAGAAATGCCCCTTCCTCCATTCTTAGAGTTCCACTTAAACCCCTTCTCCTTTGTGAGGAGACATATGTGGGAATAACCAATCTCCAAGGTGTGACCATAGTTAGTGTGATAGTGGATCCCATTCCCATGCTTAGTGTGGCTCTCAATGCCAAGCTCCTAGGACACCACTCCTCATAGTGAATGGGATTGGATCCAATCTATCTTGGCTTGTGAGTAGGGAGACAATCCTAGTTTCCTTGACTTAGGAAAATTTCCTCACCTAAGTTTGGCCATGTCTTCACCCTACACTTGATAGTCTACAAATAATCATCCTAAAAAAGAAGAAGGTTATCTCATTGGTTGGGAGCCAATTGATGATGTTACCCCTACTAATGTTTGGGGTAAACCAAATAGTAAAGATCTCCCTCCCTTTGGATTCTTTGTAACTAAGAATTTTTTTTTGTGCTTGTCCTTTTTGTTAATTTTTTTTTTGTTAGACCTAATCCAATTATACTTTGTGGGTGTGATTCTCTATGACAATCCATTTTTTTCTTAATATTTCAATATTTAATAAGAAATATTCATAAAAATAAGACTAGAAATATTCCCTTGTGCACAAGGATTCTTTATTTTATTATTTTGGAATAGAAAATATTGCTATTTTATTTTATCCAAAGAAGTTTAACATTGGGATAAGCATTCCCTACTAATAAAGACATGGTTTTTCAATTTTAAACTCGTAATTCAATTCTTTATTATCCTAATTGTATGGGTAAATCTTCTAAATTTTTCTTTGCAATATTTATTTGTTGCATTTTTTCAAGGGATACAAAATAAGTTTGGTAAAATTTTATCTTTAAATCTTACAATTGATGGACTTGCACACTCTACTTCTATGATAGTCCAAGTGGAATTAGACATTTATAAAGGATTACCAACTGAGATATGGTTGCAAATAGGAGAGTCTAGATTAGAACATAAATTGAAGATTATGAGACTGTACTCTTACATTAGGAAATGCTTCCAAGTGATACATCTTCCATCAAAATGTATATAATTTTTTTTTTTGGAATCCAAAGTAGTGACATGGTGGAATGAATTTCCTAAATCCCTTTTTCCAAGGCTCATGTGATGGATGATGGAGAGGTAACAAAAGATAAAAAAAATAAGAGATAGTTTAGTCTTTGGCTACATAGATCTTGGAAGTTTTTGAGTAGGTTGTTGATTCTCATCCCTTCTCTACTTCTCTACTTTTTAAAGATATCATCCATGCTAATTTCCCTAATGATAATGAGGGGTTAGGTAAGTTGCAACAAATAGTAAAAGGGTACATGTGTTACTAGTTTGGATTCTATTAGTTAGAAAAATATTTAGTCTTTTTGTTAACTTCAAAAGGAGAAATAGATTCCTAATGTAGAAAAAGTGAATAAAGTTCTAACTCTATGGAGAATTCAAAATGTAGCATAGAAAGATGTTCTAACTCCCATTGAAGAATGGGTTGCGGTTAATTATATGTCAGAAACATTCTTGATTCTATAATGAGTCATTTTCACATTTATTAGTATCATCAATTGGGGAGGAGGAAGCTAAATGTTGGGAAAAAGCTCATAAACAAATTACATCTTAATAAATTTTAAATAGTGTGAGTTCTTGTAGTATGTTTATTAGGACCCATTGCAAAAAAAAATGATGATTTTAATATGCATATTATGGTGATCTCGTTCGAATGTCTATGATATTCTCTTTACATACATCTTTGTGAATACTACATACTTTTAGATACATAATCATTCTAGGATTCACATGCACCTCAAGCCGAGGAAAAAATACTATAGTGAAATTAGTATATCAATGCAATTTTCCACTTGTGTGTCTATTTTGAGGAAAATTTCTTTATACCTAGACAAATTGAGAAATGACATAATCTTGTGCAAAGTTGGATTCCTTGCCTAATCCAAAGTGTCTTGAGAAGTCAACTCATTGAGCATTAGAATTCCTTAAAGTCTAAAAACATGACCATATTTGCAACCATAACTTGCATACTGATTTTTTCTGGCAAAACATACAAACCTACTATTTAACTCCTCGCCATCTACTCTTATATTGTTATAATTGAATACCTATTTAATATTTGTGTACTAATTAATCCCAATTCACTTATGCATATTACAAATAAATATATTGATTTTCTAATTTATCTCTTTGATGGACTTTACTCCTAAGATTATGAGCCTAAAATGTGTACGTCTTAAGGCTCAAAGCTGAATGGAAAATTGTACAGGTATGCAAATTTCTCAATTACAAATACTAAAATCCTCCTCCAAATTTGTTTTGTTAATAAATTAAAATTCCAATTCTTTTAATACGTGTTTAACATACTTTAAAGTCAGGATCACATTTCCTTTTTGCCCGCATTCTAGAACTGTTGAAGATTCCACACAAGATAAATTGCTGAATTTTATTTTTCAATAACAGTTAAAGTTCAAGTCCGTTCATTGCAATTGTCTGTCATTTAACGTCTATACAAAAGCTGACTTGAATACGAAATCATTACGAAATTACTTTAATCTCATAATGTTTGTATTTCGGAACTGAATCTCTTTTGTCGAAACTGCTTGGAAACTCACGTTGTATTTTGTAGGTTGTTTTGTTGTTGCCCAGTTAACCATGCAGTCTGCTATTTACTTCCACGCGGTTTTTCATTATTTGTTGTCACTGTTGTGGTGAGTGAGTAGCCGATTTTGCTGAAACAGAAAATGTTGTTGCAAACGCAAATGCATTGCCGAGTTGTGGTTCGCTTTTTAATCTGTGTCTGTTTGGTGGGCTTTACTGCTGCCAAATGTGTTCCTGAAAAGTGTGGATCGATGGATGTGAGTTACCCTTTTTGGATTGACAAGCTTGATTGTGGATACCCTGGTTTCCAGATCACATGCAGGAAGGACAAACATACTGGGATGATGGCTCCATACTTTACTGGCTATCTAGTTAATTATACTGATGATAAGTTTCTTGATGATAACTATTTCAAGATTATGGAGATCGATTATAAGGGTCACCTCATTATAGATTCTTATTCTATCTATGCCTATGCGTGTGATCCAAGCATTGAGGTGAGAAACTACTTTCAGGTAGTTTCTCCACTAGATGAATCTTCACCTTTTACTCTTTCAAAGTCCAATAGATTGGTAGTTATCGGCTGCCAATCAGTCGGTACCTACATTTATGGGGATTTGGGAGAGGCGAAATGTATATCAATGTGTGACCTCCATAATAATCAACCATACTGCCCAATTGGCTGTTGTGAAATTAATCTTCCCGATAATTGGGAGTGGATTAATTTCACTGCCGGTGTTATTCCTTTATCCAACGATACGAAAGATTGTGGCTTCTCCACCATAATGGACCCTTCCACCTTCACCATCCTCGACAATAAAACAAATCTCCTTTGGGGACAAGGCTGGAACGTTTCTTATGGTCTCCGCCTTAACTGCGGTATTGGGCTTCAGAACTGTTCCACGGCTCAACGAACAGCCAATTATTCCTGCTCCATCAACGCAGAATGCATTGATTCCCCTTCAGAGCAAAGGCACGTATGCAAATGTCATCCTGGGTATGAAGGAAACGGTTACTCCAATGGCACAGATTGCACAGGTATTATCTTCGCACTTTTGTTAATTTGAACCATCGTTAGTATAATGTGTTCTTTTATAATAATTTCTCTTTCAAATCTGGAAGCTCCTAACGAAAATGATGCTGAATGTTCAGACATAGACGAATGCAGTCATAAATGGTCAAATAAGTGCATTGGAGAGGAGGGAGGAGGAATATGCCATAATTTGGCAGGTTCCTACAACTGTTCATGTGCAAAAGGATATGTGGGAGATGGCTTTAATAATGGGACACGATGCAAGTCCACAAGTTCAGATCACGTTATCTTTCCTGTAATTATAGGTAATGAAATGTTTAATAGATTGCGTGTGTTTGTGTTACTTTAATAGGTGTAAGATAACTAAACTTTTGTTTCAACGTCCGATCTGGTAAAATACACAGGAACCGTCTCCTCGTTTGTGGTTGTCTCTTTAGCAGCATCTCTTCTGATTTGGTGGCTAAAGAAGCGCCATTTGAAACTTGTAGAGGAAAAGTATTATCAGCAGTTGCAGAAACACATTTCTTCTACAGGGGGTAGAGAAAGTCTGAGAATATTTTCAGCCAAAGAATTGGCAAGAGCTTCTAATAATTACTCAAATGAAATGGTGTTGGGAAGTGGTGGCTTTGGAACTGTGTTCAAAGGCATTCTATCAAATGATACTCTTGTAGCCATTAAAAAGTCTAACCAAGCTATCAATATAGAGGATGACCATGAGTTTCTCAATGAAGTTGCAATTCTCTCCCAAATAAATCACAGAAACATAGTGAAATTGCTAGGGTGCTGCATCCAAACTAAATTCCCATTGTTGGTATCTGAATTTGTTCCGAATGGAACACTGTTTGAACATTTACACTCCAAAAAGGGGTCTTTGTCTTGGGCTTCTCGTCTGCAGATTGCAATTGAGACAGGGGAGGCTTTGGCATATCTACATTCTGGAGCATCTCAGCCCATTTTCCATCGAGATGTAAAATCATCTAATATTCTTTTGAATGAGACGTTCTCTCCCAAAGTTGCAGACTTTGGCATTTCTCGTCTCATTTCTGCTTCCAATAACACACATTTTACCACTAAAAATATAGTGGGCACAAGGGGTTACTTAGATCCTGAGTACTTCCAGACGTATCAACTCACTGAAAAAAGCGATGTATACAGTTTTGGTGTGGTCCTGGTCGAGCTTTTAACCGCTATGGAACCCATCTGCGAAGAAAGGTCTAGCGATGAGTGGAGTTTATCTAGTCTATTTTTGTCCAGACTTAGCCACAACCGCCTCTTAGAAGTCTTGGATAGCAAAGTATTGGAGGAGGAAAACCTGCAACAAATGGAAGATATGGCAAGGATAGCAAGGGAATGTCTTAATTTTGAGAGGAGGAAGAGACCGTCAATGAAAGAGGTGGTGGAGGATCTTATTTGTGTAAGAGACGGCACAAGAAAGAAAAAATTACATGAGTGTAAAGAGTGACGATGCAATACTTGAGCAGACAAGCATTTCAAAGAAGTATCAAAAACATCATACAAATTCAAGAGTTACACTTTTGCATCTACAACTGAGAATACGTTGAAGAACCATTGACTGCACTAATTTAGATGTCAAGCCTAGCTGAGTGATTGAGTAAACGAAATTATCAGGCCATGGACTGCACTAATTCAGATGTCAAGCCTAGTTGAGTAATTGAGTAAAGGAAATTAACAGGCTTGGAAATTATATTTTCCTATTCAATATATAAAACAAAATGTTTTTAAGATGCTTTCCTTGATATTTCTTAGTTTAGGAAGATTATTTCTTCTAGAAGTATATTTTTACATTTTTATTAAATGTGTAAAAATCTGTTTTGCTTTTATTAATTTGTTCAATATAATTTTTTATGTGTTTATTTTAAGAAAGTATTTTTAGTTTATTTTAATATATTATAACCTAGGATTATATTTAGGTATATTATAAAGGCTTAAATTTTTAAAGTCATATCATAATCTTACATGTATCATATTTTTTAATGATTTAATTAACAATCATATTATATTCTATTAATATAAGATTAAGATTAGTAACTGTTGTATTATAATATGTACAAAACATATTGAGATTGAATGTTTATTATATTTTCTTTGGAATATATAGAAAACATATTCTAAATAAAATATATTCATTATTCTAAATGCAATACTTTGGTCTTTTAAAATCTGTCATCAATTACTTGTTTTCTTTGTTAGTCATATATCTTTTAGAGTTCCCATTATTTACATCTTTGTCTTAATTTAGATGAACAAGCTAAAGATAACATGAACTAATTTTAGTTTATATATATCTTGAGTAGATGGAAGAAATGTTCCAAATGAAATGTCTTTGTTAGTCTAGATATAGTATACACATTCTTTTAAGGTTGTCATCAATTAATTATTTTTTATATAAGGTTTCATCTTTAAAAGTTGCTTAATCTATATCGATTTGTTGAGTTTGAATGAGCAAGTCAAAGGTACAATGAAACCAATTTTAGTTTTGAAAACTTAAAGGAGAAATATGAAGTCAACATAAAACTAATTTTTGTTTAATAGAATAAAAATAGTTACCACACATGACAAGAAAATTAATGCTACTAACTAATTGTTGTTCATATTTTAGATGCTACATGAAGGTGAGACCTATTAAGGAGTTTGTTTCTATTGATATGGGAATGTGGTACAAACCTCTCCTTTACTATTTGTTGCAACACAAAGGCTTACTAGTTAGTACACTCTCTCATTCAAAAGATTGTTTGTATCATATAAATTTATAATTTTGTCGAATTGTTTGAAAAATAATATTATGATTTTGGCAACCCATTAAATGTTGAGTTTTGAATTCTTGATATACTTAAATACTTTTTTTGTTTTTCATATAATTACAAAATTTTATAAAAATAACATATTGTGGCTTAATTAGTTTTACCATATATTATATGTCCATCCATCATTATTATCCTTCATTTCACATTAATTGTCTTTTTATATGATAATGAAATATAATCTAAAATTATTTGATTGTTTTATATGCTATCATTCAAAGAATACAAGAAAAACACACTATACTAATACTAAGGAAATACATAATTTTAGAACGCTTTCATATAAAATTATATATTTAACTTTAATTTTGTCAACTATTTTGAAATATGTGTAAAAAATTATAAGTACATCTAATATCATCGTGATGTATAATAACTTCTTATGAAATTGAAAATTGATTTTACAATTTTTTTTTTTAAAATATCACATTTCTGCTTTCTACATCAAATCTCTAGGGATGCTTCTTTCATCACATCATATATTAAAAAATTGAAGATTGAAAGTGATAGATCACCAAAATAGATTCCTCGTAAAGATGAAATCACATTTGGTAGGAAATGTATAATAAATAATTATTTTGAATAATTGCCATACTGTCAATCAGCTTAAAAGAAATAAAATGCCCATCCATCATAAGTATTATTGTAATGAAATAATCAAAAAAGTCAAAGAAATAGTGCGTGTATAAATCATTGCAAATTGACTGTTGAACAAGTCGTCCATAAATTGCGTGGAAAGTATGTTTATTTGTACTATGTTAGCGTGTTTACCATCATTTGTAGTATAGTAGTGGAAACAAATTTTCCAACTGTGGGAAAAGATGTTAGTGGCATTCATTCTGTTTTCCACACATCAAGCTACTCAATTGTATAGTCAAAAGTTTGCAAGTATCAATTTCAAAGGAAAAAAAAATGACATCTTTGGCGAATACTTTATTAACTTGTTTTTATAGCCGGTCAGTAATCAGGACAATTCTAAAGGAAACTCCAACTTTAGTTTGTGGTGGAACCGCGTGGAAGAGAGCTTTTGACCGAAACAAAATGAAAATAGCGCGTCATAAAGAAAAAAATTCCTGTTGTTCATTATATTTTCCTTCCATAAAAAGAAGAATTTCTATTCTGAGCAATATTATTTTTATGGTGTATCACATCTATCTTTTTTTAAAGCTGATTATTGATTAGTTGCTTTCTTATTAATCGAGAATGAATTTATATTGTCTATATATTTTGATTTTTACATGAATAAATTAAATATTATGTATGTATAAGTTAGATAATATTATTAGTCTATAGGTTATATATAGTGTGAGATTTGAGTCTAAAACAAGTCTCACATCTACAAATCACTCTTGGAAAACAAGTTTGAGCTGTCATTTAATGGTAAATCAACCGTTGTTTAATGGTAAAAGCCTCCAAAATATTTGGTGAAAGCTTTCAAAAATTCTCTTATTCTAATTGGATGGAACATTTTATTTTCATTTGCAATATTTTTTGGTATTTTGATGGCAACTTTCTTTTTTTTATTTGCATTGTTCTATGTTTTAAAGCTCTATACAAATATTTCAAAATCATATAATACTTAATTTCTTTAAGGAAAAAAACAATATTTTTCTAAGTTTATTAAATTAAGAAAAAAATATAGATTTGTATAAGTTTATTTCATTTCATTATTTAGTACTTATTATTAATTATTTAATCTAGCCACATACAACTAGAATTTTCAAACATGGCATCAACATAAACCCACGCACAAACACATACTATGTAACATGTTAACATACATTTAGTTTTCTACCAGTGTAATCCTTGAACGCCCTTTAGGTGCAAGCGCTAGATTTCATATTTTCTTTGTTATTAGTCAATAGGCTTCCTTTGACTTACAAGTCCAAAATTGATTGGTAAACCTGTCTCACACTTGAAAATAAGATTTACTCACTGTTAAACCACCATTGAGTTATCGAAAAACAAGTTTAGCTGTTGGTAGATCAATTGTCATTTAATAGTAAAATCCTCCAAAATATCACATGAAATCCTCAAAAAACCAAAATCAAATATACCCATGAACTTTTGTAAAGAAAAAATCTATTAGCATAATCCTTGAACCTCTTTTAGGTACAAGTACTAGTTGTTAGTATCTAGATATAATAAGCATAGAGTTTTAAAATAAAAATGTTAAATTGATTTAAGCTTTAAATTATTTAAAGAATGTTTTGTAAGAGGATAGTAAGTATTTGGATTGAGGTATATAAAGTGCCATAAGCTTCTTGATGCATAATAATATCTATTGTAATTGAAACAAGATGCTAGGCCCATCTTTAGTATGTTCAAAAGGGCCTATTATTTTTCCCTTAAAATCTTGGTGAACTTGAAGACCAATGAAGAAATAAGAAAGACCAAGATCAATCATATCAAACTACTCCATCAATGCTTGTTGGAAACTCCAAATAATGGAACTGGAACTCCTTATGTGAATCAAATAATCCTTATATAATACAAGATTATAAAAATCATTTCCATTCCTTCAAAAATACATTGTAGTATTTGAATGGTAGCATGTGAAGCCAGAAGAAAGCTAAAAGCTATATATCTTCTCATGCTCAATTTACGGAGCTTGTTTGAGAATATTAAATGAATGCTGAAGCCTAGAAACAAGGGAAGGGTCCCATATGAAAATATGTGGTTGCTCTATATAGATCTCCTTATGAAGGCCATTATGTTGGTGTGAATATAAAGTCTTATACATAGTAATTTATCTTACTAGGGACTTAGGGGACTTATTCACATGCTAAGTTTACTTAAGATATAAGATTCCTTCTAGAATTCTTAGTTGGATTTTCTACAACTTATCTTATCTAGCTTTATTACATGATTACTAGCTAGTTAGGTTGTTATTTGTCACATGTCATAGGATTAAGACACATTTCACAATCATGTTCAATCAAATTCCTCACCTTTCTTAGATAAGGAAGGTCATTGTACTCATATGTATCATACTCCATGTCTCATCATCATTTTGATAGGTCTTAATATCAAGCAAGCTCATATTCTTGCATACTCTCTTGTAGAAGGTTTTCATTATTTTTGCAAGTGGTCATGAGTATTGAGCTAACCCTTACATGGTATCAGAGGAAATCCTTGCAAAACCCTTCTAAAACCTAAGCATTGAGATACTTCTTATGAGAGATCTAGATTATTTTTAGTAAGGTTGAGTATGCTCTTCCCTTACACCATATGGTGAACCTAGGAATCAAAAAAACTTGAAGAAAATACCAAATTTCATGGTTTCTCTATATGTGGGTTTTATGGCAAGTCATTTCAACTCATGTTCAAGGAAATATGAGCTTAGATTCGAGTACATGACAGTTGAAAAAGTCATGATCAACTTTTCTTTCACCCAAATCTGACATTTTTTTCCAAAGTAATGAGGGTTTGAAGAAATTCAAGATTTGGAGGTAGGAGAGCTTTTGGTGCATTTTCAGCTCAAATAGACCTCACCGTTGTCTTCAAAAGGCCCAAGAGATGAAGATTGATATAAAATATCGGTATATTTGGTGTCAATTTCTTTTGAGGAAAAAAAATTACCCATGCAAGCTATACAGCCCCCTGGATAAGGTACAATTCATTTTTGCAGAGTAAAAAAAAATATATTAACTTTTTTATGTTTTCTAATAGTCGGGCTATAAAATATTTTTATCGAGCTATTAAAAATTATATCTAGGCATATTATAATGTTTGGATTATATATTGTATGCAAGTTTAAAATTTTATTTATGTGGAAATTTTTATTTGTGGTCTCAGGCCATATTGACTCCCATACGCACTTATTTTACCTATTGGCTTTTAGCTGATTATACAATTGGCCTTTTCCCATAAACTATGTGTAGTCTTTCTCAAACGATCAAATTCTTGTTGCCCCCATCACATCACACTAACCATCGAAGACCTATCACATCACACTGATCACTGAGTTTTGTTCTTAGAGGCCCCCAGAGTCCTTAGCATGAGAGGTGCTAGTTAGTGGCACAACCTATCAACCAGCAATGCTCAGCTACCTTGTCTCCCATCTAGGTGGTGAGCTTTTTTTTCCTTAGTGTAGCTCTTGTTCACATGGATGACCACCGCCTAGCTCGAAGGGGCTCAAAATTTGCACCAATTTAGCCTTTAATGCTTAGATTTGGCCCCTAAGTGCTCAAAAATAGCCCTTTTTTTCATTTTTCAATAACATTTTCCCACAATGTCAAAATTCTACAAATGCGATATCAACGAAAAGCTAGTTCTGTGTACTTCACAATGGTACATTTATTTTTCCATGTTCTTTTGTAGGTACAAGTTATTGAAGAAACTAAAGTCTGATCTCCCCTTTGGACCTCTAAGATCACAAATTTCTACTAGTTTCTTCGATTTTGGTGATTCAAATTGCATTTGGAAGGTGTTTAAGAGATCTTTAATTTGGTTCATGCATTTATCTTAGAATCATCCCAAAGTTTGATTTATCCAAATTTTTGCATTTTTTTCTAGTTTATAACTTGGAAATTCTATTTTCTTGAGAAGTTTTGTTCATGGGGGGCTTCATTTTTAGTTGTAATTTTAGATTTGGGAGTTTGTAATTGTTGTTGAAGGTTAGGTAATACTTTTTCGTGATTAGTTTAGAATGAATTTTCTAAATCCCTTTTGGCTTATTTCCAACTTTAACCAACTAGCTTGAATTCCTTTTAGTTTATTTCTAGCTTTAACTAGCCTTAATTTCCATTTAATGAATTTTCAAATTCCTTTTGGTTTATTTCCAACTTTAACTAGCCTTAATTTCCATTTAATTCATTTTCATTCCTAGCCCTACAATTCAATTGGCCTTTGCGTCTTTGTAACTGTGAAGATCTATCATAGCTCATTATGGGGTTTTCATTTCATTCTTCTTTGATTATATTGGAAAGGGGAAACAATAAACAATGGAGAGATGACATCATAAACCATCTCCAATCACTTTAGTTGTTGCCTCATTTGTATGGTTTTGTTCCACTTCTAGATAAAGGTATCCACAAAATTTCTTGGAGTTGCAGAAGGTATGATGTCTTAGAGTTTATTGCAATACATGTTGATGATGAAATTTTGAAGGCTACTAATCATTTTGATTTTCCTCATACCCTTTGGACTAAAATTTGGGAGATATATGGAGATGTTTGATTACTCCACCATTCCCATATGATCATGTTTTAGAAAGTCATGTGCCTCTTAATTCTTAAGACATGATAACCTATGATTATACTACTTTTTGAAATGAACAAGACAACTAAGAGAGGGCATGAATTATTTGTAATCAAATTAAACCTTCAAAACCCTTTACAATAATTAGATCCACATGCATTCATTAAACCCTTATTCTATTAGTATGATTAAACATGGAATGCAAATGACAAAAACTGAAATCAAAACACCATAGACAAGAGAACACTAGATTTACGTGGAAAACCCAATGAGGGAAAAACCACAGTGAGGATTAGCTCATGGTATAAGATTGTAAAATCAATATAGACAATCACTGCCAAAATAGGACACATGGTACAAAAGGGCTCATTTCCACAAAAATAAATACAAGAAGACAAAAGAAGAATGTTACATAGAGAATACTTCTTAATGCAACAAGGAAATCCACCACAATTCTCCCAAAATTTTGCAACCTTGCTTGAATTATTTTGGATGCCTTCAGCTCACTTCTTTCAGGAACCCTAACATTGAAATTTGCATTGCTCTACTTAAGCTTACATCACACACTTCATACACATTGATCTTACATATATCTTGCATCATATTCCATTCATTCCTTAACTCACAACAACTCCGCACTTATTTATATCATCCTTAACCTCAAAAACCTTGAAAACCATCGAAGAAGGTTGGAAACTAGTTCTTATACATGTAAATTCAAAATAGGTCAACACCTAAACATTCCCACAATGGATAGGAATGAAGGCAACCTACAAAAAACTTTAACTATGACTCAAATAGATCCAAACACATCTCAAAATGCTTCACAATCCTAGCATGTAGTTTTAAACACAAGGTTAGCCAATACCCATGCAAGACACTATAAACATTAAGTACACACTTTGTCAAATCAATCCATAAGTCAAAATTTTTAGAAAAAATAATTTACTTGAATGTGGTCAAGAGTAACTCATGAACTACTTGAGATTCATCAAACACTTCATCCAAATTTGCATCATTCAAATACTCCAACTCAGAATAATTGGTAACCCTTACTTGCACACTGATAAATGAAACTCACTCTATATTGCACAAAATCAAGTAAAACCTTGAATGCAAAATGATACAAGCATTATGAGAAACTTCTTGAATGTACACAACCTGAAGCCAAATAATGGAGAGATGTGAAGAAAATATATTTCTCCCAACCATAGAAAACAACACTCAACAACTAGTTCACATATTGGTGAAAATATCTCGCACTATACAATGATCTAGAAACCAAAATTTTTAATATAGCAACCTCTAACAACCTTGAATAATCTGTAAGATCTGCATTAGCATAACATCGACACAAAAGAAACACAAAGAATAATACTGGGGCATACTATGAACACTTGCACAACATAGTTTACTTTTTTTAACAATTTTCTCAATATCCTCAACATCTTCAACCCATAGTTGACATAAATGGCAACATGAGTCGGCATACTTCCTATTGACATCAATGATAGCATCTTCATTCTTTCAACAATCTCCCCCTTTTTCATTGATGGAAACACAAGATGTGAAATCCACCAAAGACAACACACACACACACACACACACACACACACACACACACACACACACACACCTTTTTTTATGATTAGAGAGCCTACACAACATTCCTAAAATCTCCCCCCCTTACAAGAGTCTCTCTCCCTTTGATAATAGTGATTAGACAACATACACAACTTTCTCCATTGATACCTTACATGATTTTATCTATCCTTCTGAGTAGATAATATTTTTCATATGATTCTCTCTCCCACTTTGACATCAACGGAAAAGGAAAAAGGTGTGCATTATTCTCCCCCTTTGATACTAAACAAAGAAAATTTCTTTGAAAACTCCCCCTTAGGAGTATACCCAAAAAAATTAACAACTCAATGACAACACATGACACTACCTACTCCCCTTGAGAGGTGGCCACCAACATAAGTCCCAAAAAAAGATAGATCCTTAGATCCACTAGACTGATGCATCTACATATGCATCTAGTTCAAACAAGGAGGGGTGATAAGCCCCAACTTCTCCTAAAGATACTCAAAAGTATCCTTAGGAAGAGCCATAGTAAATATATCAGCAATTTGATCATTTGTAGGAATATACTCAAGCTTTATTTCACTCTCCATAACATTTTTTGGGTATGTGTAGGATCATCATGGAAAAAATAGGCCCTTAAGTGGCAAAAAAATTAGAAAAATTAGAGTTAGGCAACTTGACGTAAAAATTTGAATAAGCTATCTATATTATTTCAAAAATATGAAAGAATAGAATTTGTAGAAAATTGAATGTAATTTCTAAACTACTAGGGCCTTTTTTAAACAAAATCTATTTGGTGAAAATTTGAAATTTCAATGCAGTAGTACTTAAATTTCAGGGAAAAAATAAGAAGTAGGTGTCTGTCTGACCACTCTAACCACAATAAAATGATAATATTTTTTTATAAGATTTTAGATATAAGTAGAGGACTCACGTCCCGATGTGATGCATATTTTTTTGTAATTTATTTCCAAGTAAATAATTAATTATTATTTTTTTATTAGAACTTTAAAAAATATAAAAACTCGTATGTCTAACCACCTTAACTTGGTCAAAACTTCATGAAATTCTTTTTTTTTTAATCCTATAGTGTATGAAGCATAGAATGTGACACATGTTTTGGATTCAAAAAATGTGATACTATTTGAAAGCTATAGATGTTTTCAATCAACCTATCAATTAGGACTTTATAATTCAAATAGAAAATGAATAATAGATATTTATTAAATTCAAAGTAAAGAATAATTTATATTGGTGGAAATTTGAGAATCCCCTTTAAAAACCCTTTTCATTTCGTTAATTTTGGGTAAAAAAAATCATCAGCCACATACCCTACAAATACCCATCATATTGCCACTTTTTGGCCCATCATGATCCTGCACATACCCTTCACTCAAAAAGTTATACCTAATAGATATATGCTTTATCCTTAAAAGTATGACTATATTCCTTGAAATGTTAATTGCACTTGTGTTATCATAGAAGATAGAAATAGGATCATCATATATAACTTTGATATCCTTCAATATTTGTCTCATCCATAATATCTATGTAAAACATGATTTTGTTGCAATATACTCAGCTACTTTAGTGGATAAAGAAATTAAATCCTGCTTCTTGCTCAACCATGACACCAATCTACATCCAAGAAAGAATGAACCACCACTTGTACTTTTCATGTCATGAACACAACCAACCCAATCTACATCTGTATATGCACTTAATGTGAAATTAGTATCCTTAGGATACCATGAGCCATAATCTAGAGTTCCTCTTAAGTATCTGAATAACCTCTTCACAGTTGCAACATGTGTTTCTTTAAAATTTTATTGAAATATAGCTACAAGACAAACTACATGCATGATATTTGGTCTAGTAGTAGTTAGATATAATAGTCCACCAATCATGAATCTATACTTTCTTTAATCAACCTTAGGTGAATCATCATCTTTTCTTAGTTTATAACCAGTCACCATAGGAGTACATACTACTTTGGAGTCATCCATTCCAATCTTCTTCAACATCTCTCTAACATATTTAGATTATGAAATGAAAATCCATTTATCTGTTTCATTGATTAGTAGCCCAAGAAAGTAATTCATCTCCCTAAAAATTGGCATCTCAAACTCTTTCTACATTTCCTCTGCAAAATTCTTACACATAGCATCACTTCCTCCAAAGATAATATCATCCACATATACTAGTACTATCAATATTTTTTTTCCTCAATTTTAAATTAAAGATTGCTATTTGTGATGCCCTTATTAAATCCTTGTTGTATAAAGTACTTGTCTAATATTGCATACTAATCTCTAGGAGCTTGCTTCAATCCATATAGTGCCTTCTTCAACTTGCATACCATATCTAGTTGATCTAAGAACTAAAATCCTTCTAGTTCTTCCATATAAGCTTCTTCTAGTTCACCATTTAGAAAAGTAGACTTCACATCCATCTGATAAAATTTAAAGTCTTTATATGTTGCAAATGCCAAAAGCATTCTGATAGCTTCCATCCTAGCCACTGGAGAAAAAGTCTCCTCAAATTCTATACCTTCTACTTGTGAGTAACCCTTACACACAAGTCTTTCCTTATTTCTTACTACTTCTCCATTCTCATTTAGCTATTTTCTTAATACCAACTTACTTTCAATTATGTTCTTGTTCACCAATCTAGGAACCAATTCCCATGTCTAGTTCTTTTCTATTTTCATAAGTTCTTCTTTCATTGCATTCATCCAATGTTCATCCTTGCATGATTCACTCACTATTTTAGGTTCAACTTTAGAAAGTAGACATAGATTTACCTCAACTTCAACAACTTTGTTTCTTGTCAATACACATTTCCTCTTATCTCTAATGATTTGATATTCCAAATGATTCTTTTGCACATACTTAGGGTTTTTAGGGATCTTCTCCGGAGCTTCTTCTTCTTCATTCTAATTTCCTTGTTCATCAACATTTTTTTCTTGAATTTATCTATAATCAGGTTCATCTAACACATATCCATCTACTACAATTGAACTCTGCATGTTTTTATCAACTTTAACATTTTCACTTTCAACTATCTTTCTTAACCTTTTGTTGAAACATATGTAAGCTTTTCTTCTAATAGAGTATACAAGGAAGATACCTTCATTAGATCTTGTATCAAACTTTCCTAAAAAAATTTCATCCTTTTTGATATAACATTTGCTTCCAAATACTCTAAAGAACTTCACAATAGGAATCCTTCCATACTATCGCTCATAGGGAGTCTTTGTGTTATTAGCTTTAGCTTGAACTTTGTTAAGTATGTAGATATAGGTATGAATAGCTTGTCTCTAGTATATTTCTGGTAGATTTTCCTCTTTCATCATAATCCTTGTAGCTTCTTGAACATTTTGACTTTTCCTTTCAACAACTCCATTTTGCTGAGGAGTTCTAGGGGAAAACAAATGCCTCTTTATTCCATGAACTTCACAAAACATGTTAAACTCATTGGAGGTGAATTCACCACCTGTTTTAGAACTCAAAATTTTTATTTTCAAATCCATTTCATTCTCAATCATAGTTTTAAATGCCTTGAATATATCTAATGCATCATATTTTTCTCCAACAAAAGTAGCCCATGTCATTCTAGAATAATCATCAATCAAAAGCATAAAGTACCTATCACCTTGTATAATTCTCACCCTTGTAGGAACACAAAGATTTGTGTGTACTAATTCCAATAGTCTGGTAGTAGATTGTTCCTTTCCCTTGAGACTACTCATTTGTTTTCCAAATTAATAACTTTCACAAATAGAATTGATAGGCTTTGTGATTCTAGGTAAAACTCTTGCTACATGGACTGAACTAATTCTTGCCAAATTATCAAAATTCAAGTGACACATCATCCAGTACCATAACCAACTATCATTAATTTGAGACATAAAGTAATGACCATCAGCACCCTTAAGCTAATAGATATTTTCATATGTTCTCTTACCAACAACAATCACAGTTCCTGATCCTTTTCTGATCTCACATGTTTCATCCTTGAACACAAGATTGTATCCTTTGCTAAACATTTTTGCAACACTCAAAATTTTATGCCTTAAACCCTTAAAATAATAAACATTATCAGTATTATGCTTTCCATCAAAATTGATTGAGCCTATTCCACAAATCTTATCTCCTAAATCATCTCCAAATTTAACTAATCCTCCATCTTACTTTTCAAGTTTAACAAACTTAATTTTGTCTCTGGTCATATGATTAGAGCATCCACTATCAATAACCCAGTAATTCTTATCCTCTTTGACATGAAAGGCGGATATGAAAGTACCTTCAAATTTATCCTTTAACTCTGGAATACTTTCCTTCACACAAATTTCATGTTTAGTAGAACTAGATTCTTCTTTTATAGCCAAAAAAAGTATTCATCATCATCAAAATCTCCATAATCAAATTCATCATCAAAAATACCAACATCTTCTCTCACATAGTAAGATTTCTTAATCATTTTTCTTTTGTTTTCATTGTTCCTATTGTTTAGAGTTCTTTTTTGATATCTTGAAGCATAATGACCTATATCAACATAGCTAAAACATTTGGAAGGTAATTTACCTTTGTACTTACTAGTACCCTTTTCCATCTTCCTCACAAAGTTAGCTTCCAAATCATCAAGATATTCTTCACCTAAAACTTCAACCTTATCTGATTTACCAGGCTTGAAAGTAGTCTTAGCTTTTGTACCTTTCTTCAGTTTTCTCATTTCAAATGCAGTTAGAGTACCAATCAAATGATCTCTAGAATAATTGTCAAAATCAATGATTTCCTCAATAATAGATACCTTTTCATAGTAGCATTCTGGAAGTGATCTGATAACTTTCTTCACTACTTCAGATTCTTTGATGATTTCATCAAGATCTCTCATAACACTTATGAACTCATCAACTCTTTGTATGTAGCCTTTAATTATTTCATCTTTAGACATATGCATTCAAGCTCTACAACTTTGCTTTTTTGACCTTCAGATCTCCTTCATAAATTCTTTCTAGCTTATCCCAAAATTCTTTAGCATACTTCAAACTGATAGCTTTAACTAATTTAGTATTTGAAACACTATTCACAATAATGAATCTTTCCTTAGAATTTATCTCATGTGCCTTTATTTATGCATTTACACTTGGACCATTCGAGGTGGAGTGTATGTAGTCTAATATGCCTTCTCAATCTCATATCCTTGAGAAGACAAATATCCTTACATCTTTTCCTTCTAGAATGCATAATCTGAGCCATCGAATTTAGGGTATTCTAATGCAATCTTGTTCACCATCCTGGATCTACCTTAAGCAGTTAAGCTCTTCTTTAAGGAACCTTGCTTTGATACCAATTTTTGAAATGAAGAAGACAACTAGGAGGGGGGTGAATTAGTTGTAGCTGCAAATTAAACCTTCAAAACCCTATACAATAGTCAAATCCACATGCATTCATTAAACCCTTATTCTGTTAGTATGATTAAAAATGGAATACACATGAAAAAAATAGAAATCACAACACCATACACAAGAGAACACCATATTTACAAGGAAAAACCAATGAGAGAAAAACCATGGTGAGGATTAGCTCACAATATAAGTAATTGTAAAACCAGTACAAGTGCTCACTGTTAGAATATGACACAGTTTCCAAAAGGGCTCAAAACTAGGGCTCACTACCACATAAATAAATAAAAGAAGATAGAAGAAGAATGTTACATAGAGAATACTTCTCAATACAACAAGGAAATCCACCACAATCCTCGCACACTTTTTCAGCTCCTTTCTTGAATGATTTCGGATGCCTTCAACTCACTACTTTTAGGAACCTTAACACTAAAATTTGTACTACTCTACTTAAACTCACGTCACCCACTTCACTCACATTGATATTATATCTATATTGCTTCACATTTCATTCATTCCTTAACTCACAATATCACCACACTTATTTATATCATCCTTAACCTCAAAAACCTTGAAAACCATCAAAGAAGGTTGGTGACTAGCTATTATACACAAATTCAAAATAGGTCAGTGTTGGGTAGGTGCAAGGTATGTGGCTGACGACTTTCTTTTAACCCAAAATTGATGAAGCGAAAAGGGATTTTAAAGGATATTCTTAGCTTTCCACCAATATAAATTATGATATACTTTGAATTTAATAAATTATTATTATTCATTTTCTATTTGAATTATGACTAAAGTCCTGATTGATAGGTTGATTGAAAAACATATATAGCTTTCAAACGGTGTCACATTTTTTGAATCCAAAATATGTGTCACATTTTATGCTTCACATACTATAGGATTAAAAAAATAAAAAATGAATTTCATGAAGTTTTGACCAAGTTAAGGTGGTTAGACATACGAGTTTTTATATTTTTAAAAATTTGTAATAAAAAATTCATAATTAATTATTTACTTGGAACAAAATTACAAAAACATATGCATCACATCTAGACATGAGTCCTCTACTTATATCTAAAATTTTATAAAAAAATATTATCATTTTACTATGATTAGGGTGGTCACAAACACCTACTTCTTATTTTTCTCGAAATTTAAAGTACTACTACATTGAAATTTCAAATTTTCACCAAATAGATTTTTATTTTTAAATAAACCTAGTAGTTTAGAAACTACATTCAATTTTGTATAGATTCTATTCTTAAATATTTTTTAAATAATATAGATAACTTATTCAAATTTTTATGTCAAGTTTCCTAACTCTAATTTTTTTGAATTTTTTGCCACTTAAGGACCTGTTTTTTCCATGATGATCCTGCACATACCTAGCACCTAAATATTTCCACGATGGATATGAATGAAGGTGACCTAAAAAAACTTTAACTAGGACCAAAATAGATCCAAACACACCTCAACATGTTTTAGAAGCCTCCCATGTAGTATTAAACACAAGGTCGGCCAATACCCATGCAAAACAATATAAGCATCAAGTATACGCTTCCTCAAATCAATCCATAAGCTAAAATTTTTGGACAACATAATTTACTTGAACATGATCAAGAGTAACTCATGAGCTACTTGAGATTCATCAAACCCTTCATCCAACCTTGCATCATTCAAATAATCCAAATTAGAACAATTGCTAACCCTTACTTGTACATTAATAAATGAAACTCAATATATACTACACAAAATCAAGTAAAACATTGAATACAAAAAGATACATGAATTATGAGAAACTTCCAAAACATACACAACTAGAAGCCAAATAGCAAAGAAATGTGGAGTAAATATATTTCTCCCAGGCCACAAAAAATATCATTGAACAACTAGTCACATACTAGTGAAAATATCTCACATTGTACAATGATCTAGAAACCCAAATTCTATATATAGCAACCTCTGACAACCTTGAATAATTTGTAAGATCCACACAGGCATAGCATCAACATAGAATAAATGTGGAGCACAATACTGAGGAATACTACATGAACACTTGCACAACATAGTTTGCTCTATTTATTAGTTTTCTCAATATCTTCAACATCTTCTACCTATAGTTGACATCAATGACAACACGAGTCAGTAGACTTCCTATTGACATCAATGAAAACACCTCCATTCTTTCAACACTACTATATAGGGGTTTGAATGCTTTGAATCTTTAAATGGAGATTATGTGGATTCTTTAGATGCTCCTTCTTCTCCTTCAAAGACACTTTTTGTACCTTCACCTTTGGTGATTCCTTGTGCAAAATCATTGATTGAGGCTCCCATGTTTCTTGTTCAACAAGACCATTCATATCTTCTTGGTGATTCATTGAGAACTTCCAATGATTCATTGCAACAAGTATCTCATTGTCTTCCTGATTGGGATTCCTATCTATTAAAAATTGCATCTCTTCTTGTGGAGTCTCACATTTCAAATTTGGAGGACACCTTTAAGGGGTTATCTCTCTTCTTTGATGAAAGTCATTTGCACAACTGTTTTCAAACCATCTATGTCTTTGGATATTGTTCAACATCAATTTTCACATTGTCTTGATTTGTCACCTTCTTCTTTGATTAGGAATGTACCTAATTTTATAGTGGCATCTTCATCTTTAGTGGAAAATGAGACACATGCATAGTTTTTAGAGATTCCATCATCATACATCTTCATGTTTCTTTCTTTTAATTCCTATCTAGAATGGGAAGCATTCCTGAATTTGTACTTGGTTATGTTTCTTTCGAAAGGGAGACAAATTGTTTTTTGATATTGGATCAAGTTTTGTCTTTAGGAACTTACTATTTTTGTAGGTTATTACACATTGTGGGGGGGCTACATAGTCTCTCTCTATCCCTCTTATGGGGCGGGGTTATTGATTGTAATGTATCTATGTGATGGATGATGTACTTGGGTGGTATCATGGAGTTTTCCATCTTCCTCACTTGATTTTTATTTTCTCTCTTTTGGAGAGGATTTTTGACCCATTGGGTTTTCTCCTTTTCTCGAATTGTGAGAGATTTATTTTACATTTGTACATGGGTACCTAACATGGCCTTGTATCCAAGACCCATCTTTGCATCATTTTTTAATCATTTGCATAATAATATTCTCCCTAAGTTGCACTTAAGGGGGGGTGTTGGTGTGAATATAAATTCTTGTACCGAGTAATTTATCTTTCTAGGGACTTAGGGGACTTGTTAACATGCTAAGTTTACTTAGGATATAAGATTCTTTCTAGAAGTCTTAGTTGGATTTTCTAGAACTTATCATATCTAGCTTTATTGCATGATTCCTAAGTAGTTAGGTTGTTAGTTGTCACATGTAATAGGATTAAGACTCATGTCACAATCATGTGCAATCCTATTCCTCACCTTTCCTATATAAGTAAGGTCATTATACTCATGTGTAACATAATTCATACCTCAACATCATTTTGATAGGTTTTAATATCAAGCAAGCTCATATTCTTGCATACTCTCTTATAGAAGGTTTTCATTGTTTTTGCTAGTGGTCTTGGGTATTGAGTTAATCTTCAACTCTTTCACATTATTCAAGAGGGTGTACTTCACATCTGTTTGAAAAATTAACCATCCCTAACATGTAGCTAGATAAATTACAATATGAATATAGTCTATCTTGGTGAGAGGAGAAAAGGTATCATAATAGTCAATACCCTCAACCTAAGAAAACCTCTTAGCAACAATGCATGACCTGTACTTTTCAATAGAATAATCTATAATATATTTGGTGTGCTATACCCATTTGCACTAAACCAAGTTTATTCTCTTGGTAAGAAGAACAAGATCCCATTTGTAATTCCTTATCAAGCTATAAATCCTCATCCATAACACTATCCCACTCATGAATACATATATGATCATCTGAAAAATGAATCAATTGAAACCACATTACTCAAGATATTGGAACCTAAATTTTTTGAAAGATTATTATTAGTATATGTGGGATTAGTAACAAGACATATAGCCTCCTCAAGTGTGGTTTAGGTCTAATGAGGTACAGACCAAGACTAGGAAGAGGTGGACCAAGACCATAATCAAAATTACCCTTAATAAGTAGCACATTCTCAAGTGATTAAGAATGAGGAGTAGGTAGTGTTGAAGAAGTAGGGGATGAAATATCCATATATGAAAAGAACTCATCAAATGTGATATCTTTCCAAAAATAGACATCTCAAGTAACAAGATCAAATAGTTTGTAGGCCTTTACATTCTCACAATAGCCTACAAAAATTAAAGGGTGAAACTTCTCTATTCACTTACACCAACATATAAAATCAATGCCCAAGCCTCACTTAAAAATAATTTGAAGAAGGAATCATCAAAATTGGAATTGGATTAGGACTTCTTAGGAGTCATATTCCACATTTCCTTGTGAGGCATATAGTTAGGAAGGTAGTTAACTAGTAGAATTTACTACTTACATTGAAAATATTAAAGCCATGGGCCATACTAAATCATATAATTCAACATCTCCTACAAAGTATTGTTCTTCCTCTTGACCATACCATTATTGTGAGGACTGTAAGGGATTTTTTTGTTAATATTGAAAAACTATGATGGGTGATCCCACAATAGTAGTTTACAAGTTTTGGCCAAACTGGATATTGAATTGAATTTTTTTCACTAAATCTTCACTTTCAGACACCTATAGTGGCTAAACCATGAGGAATTTGAAGATGATGAAGACTAGTGATTTGTGACCTTTTGTCTGTAGATTCTAAATATATTTTTTTCAATTTTTTTGGAATCAAATTGCACTTCTTTTTCCATCTCCTTTGAAAGCTAGTTTTTAACAGTAAACACCATTTTTAAAGAGTGACATTAGTGGCTAACACATATAACTTTTTTTCAATGAAGGATAAAATTATTATTTTTTCAAATTTAGATTTGTAACTACGATATCTAGTACATGGAATTAAAGCTTCGTAGTATTTCATTGAATATTTTTTTCTTAATTAAGTTTCAAAGTCAAACTAGTTATAATTTCTAAGACATGATCTATTGGCTAAAACATAACTTTTTTTATGTATCAAAATTCAATTTTATTTTTTATTTTTTGGATCAAGGACATCAATATCTAGTGTATAGATTTTTTTAGATATTTTTTTGATAATCTGCTATTTTTTCACATGTGAAAAATAGAGAGCTTGATTTTCATTGAAAAACCTACATTCACAAGAAATAAAAAACAAATATAATAATCAAATTAAATTTATTTAAAATTATACTTTTTGGGAAGCTTATAATAAGGACTACATACTTTAAAAAAAATGAATTCATTTGATCCCCCAAAAGGTAAATCAAAAGTGGTTTTTTATTAGCATTTTGATAGGTGTAAAGGAGACTCCGTTATAGGTATGGTTTAAAACTAGCGGGGTTCTATCCAATGGGGGTTTGTTCTAAGATGTTTTGATCAAAGCCTCTTCAATTGGAATCCATTAAATGGAAATTTTCAAGGCTTAAATCATTTTATTTTCTAAAAATATGTAAGTTCAGCAAAAATCAGAATCTCCCAGAAAGTGTAAACCACTATTGTGGGATCACCCCCATGCTCATTGAAAAATATTGAATTTCTTAGCTCACATACTCCTCCATTATTTGTGCATATTTTTTAAACATAAATAATTGAATAATTCTCCACAAATTCTAGAAATATTTTCAAAGTAGTGAGAACCTCACTCTTGTACTTAAGAAAATATTACCCATATGCATCATGAGAATTCCTCAATAAAGGTTAGCACATACATGGACCCTAAAAGTGAGGGAGTAAAAAATGAGATAAGATTAGTATGTACCATCTCTAGGGTTTCTTTAGCATGAATAAAATTACCCATAATAAATGTATCTTAATGATGCTTTCCCAAAATATGACTTTGACACACTCCCTTTCTGGATGAAATCCTAGGAAGATAAACCACCAAATCCCATGTGCTCAACTATTGAAGATACATATAGTTCAAGTGACCAAACTATCCATGCCAAAAATTTCTTAATGAATCAACATATTTTATAATAGATGTTCTTGATGAGGACTTAAATCTATTAAACCTATATAAATCAACATGTAACCGGGGCACCCATTTTTCCCATCAAACTCCAAGTCATATAACAAAACTCCACAATGACTTGTAAGGGATGAGAATATGGTTGCCAATGCTACCTCAAGTAGCCAACCATAAATTACTTTGCAAGGTGTTTCCCTTGGTCTCCTCGGAATGGGCCAGTGTGGTGCTTAGGCTTTGTGACATGGTTCAAGTGCCTCTTGTGGATCTTGGATCTTGTATAAATCTAGTGGTTATATCAGGCATTAATAGGTCGATCTTTTGGTGCAACAACAATCTCCTTTACAAAAATTGGTATCAGATCTAGGTTATAGATTTGAACCCCTCACTTGCACTGGAGGGAATTGTTGCAAGGTGTCTCCCTTGGTCTCCTCAGTGGGCCAATGCAGTGATTTGGCTTCATGACATGGTTTAATCACCTCATGTGTATTTTTGATCTTGTATAAATCCAACAATTGTAACGGGCATTAACAAGTTGATCTTTTGGTGCAACGATAGCCACCTTTGCAAAAAATTATCTATCAAAGCAAGTCCTAATTATTTTCAAATCATTGAAACATCGACATCTATAGATGCAACCTTTTTTATTTTTATTTGTAATTAATGTTGTAGAATACAATTTTTTGTTATAAATATATGGTAATGATGTGCTTTTTGTTTCTAGCTATGTTTAGTTAGTGATAGTTATTCAATTTCAATTATCCCACTTGGATTTCATATGCCACATGTAAAAATATAATTCAGAAAAGGTGTCAAAAAAAATCCTTTTTGACCATGTGATGTATCGCGGCATGGTCCAACCCCAGAAGCTACATGGCATAACGTCCAAAGTGGACGTTGTCACCACATCATGTTTGAACATATCACCACACTTTTAGTCTAGTTTCTCATATTAATCACCCACTACCCCCACCATTTCTTATGTATAGCTACATTTGATGTGCGTCCCTTCCCATTACCTCCATAGCATGCCAAGAAAATTCAAGGAATTCCTTCATTAAATTCTTCTACTACCTCACGCAACACACTATCTTTCACCCCCTTTCTTTCTACTAGAGCTTCTTGACTCATCTTCACAAATAGACCTGAAGGTGTTCGCTTATGCTATCTACAACTTCAATCCCACCACCACTACATGTTACACTATGATATTAGTCTCCCTTATATATATATATATATATATATATATATGCATATAGCCTATATATATATGTGTCTGTGTGTGTGTGTGTGTGTGTGTCTGTGTGTGTGTGTGTATAGACATGTATACATGTATACATATACATATACATAAATATAAATGTATATATGTTTATAATTATCTATTTTGTTGTTGTTCTTCAATTAAATCATATAAATAAATTATTGGTTTGTTCAATGTCACAGCTAGCTAATTCCTGAAGAAATAGAATGCATTTAAGCAACTGTTCATTATGTGACTTCATGGTCTTAGGATAAAAAACATATCATAAAACTGAGTAGATTTAAAATGTGTGTGTGTGTGTCGAAATAGGTATTTTTTTGACACCTTGGCCAAATCAAATTTTTACATGTGCCATATGATTTAAAAATTAAATAAAAAGGATATTTCGGTTTCTAAATTACTTTTCTTCTATGGTAGGATTATTAAATTTTATTAGAGGTTCATGTGGCACTCCATGTGAACCTTCTAAGATAGGTTGCACATGTATCAACTCCTCTCCCCTGTGCAATAAGGACATATGGTTATTTAAAAACCTCTATAGTGTTAAAATATGTTGCAAGAGTCATCCAATTCACTTTGAATGGTAGACTATAGCATAGTTGAACATGGATAAATTTTTGAAAACCATGTATCCCTATTGCTACCACCTCAGAAAAGGGTATATCATCATGTCCAAAATGATTTAACTATTGTTGGCACTATAATTAGATGCTTATATGATGAAAAAATTATTAAGAAGGATGTGTTCATTGATAAGGTTGATTGAATTATGGGAAGAAGTCTTAAATGTCTATCATTTTGTTTGGGAAGATAGACTCAGGTGTTATTCTTATGCTTATTTTTGGGATGATAGAAATATGTGACATGGATAAATAATATTTTTGTAATTTTCATATTTAATGATGCTTTTAGGGAGACTTTATTTTCTAAATTCCTTTCTAATGGTAACCTATGTTTTACTTGTCCATAATCCCCTTTGAATTATGAAATGTAACATAGGAAAAAAATAAAGGCCTTTGTCAAACCAAGTCCCCTAAATGTTGTTGACACTTTTTTGCATATTGGAACAAAGTAGAATTGCTAATTTTTGTTATTTGGTAATACATGTTGAAATATGTAATGAATTGTTGGCAGTGGAGTGCCAATGCTTGTACAATGTAAAAAAAATCATTACAATGGGCCATTTACTGCAAGTGATATTTGGTATTATAATGCAAATATATGTATGCACACACATACATAGATATTTGTGTATATATGTGAACATATGGAAATTAGGGTTCCACCTTTTGGGAGATGGAACTTGGACCTATTTCACGATTTTTTTCATTAGGAAACTAAATTCCTCAACCAAAGTGACTCAATTGAGGGATGGACTAGGGGGTTTTTTGTGTGATTAGACGGAGGTTCACCATTAAATGAAGCTTCAAAGGAGAAATGCACACTTATGCACAAAAACTAAAAACTTAAAAGCATAAAATTAGATTGATAAACAAAATTAAATAGAAATGTACCTAGAGAAATGGAAAGGTCAAAACAAGGTCTGAAAACCCTAGAAATTGTTGTCTCAGATTGCATCGGGACTGATATGCCAAGTTGGGTAATTTAGTCCCACTTTAAAGTTTCTCAGTAGAATCTAGAATTTTCTGATGACTGAGCAAGATCTACAGAAAGGTGGAAAAACGGGTGTACTAGGACTAATATGCCCAGATGGGCATATGAGTCTCTTTCTTCCTTTCCAAAAAAGAAGGATTTGAAATTGTTCTCATATTTCTGCACTTCCTTCCTATATCTTTTAAACTTTGCTTCCGGATTTGAACCTGTGACAAAAATACAAAACAAAATGTTGGGTTGATTTCTTATTGGGGGTTTCCCTTGGTCAAACCCCTAGTTTGGTAATCAAACCTTGATTGAAAGTATAGATCTGAAATGGAAATGTGTGTGAAATTCCTAATCTTAAGTGTCTCTAAGATTAAGAGATCTAAAATGTAATAAACCCTACTCTAATGTGCTAGAATAGGATACATAAATGAAACATGAAAATGATGATGAATCACTTTGGGAGATCTCTAATCACCCTAATAAGCAATTAGAATGCATGTACCTTCCTTTAGGTAGAAAGTAGAATGATAATGGATGATGGAATCAATTAGGAAATAAGTCATTAGGCTTGGTTCAATGGTTAATTGCATGTCCCCAACCTAGAATCCATCATGATCCTCCATAGGTAACCATCATCAATCTTTGGTAATGCTTGATCTTGAAATGAATGTAAGCTTGAAGACCTTAAAAAAAACTATTATGTTGCTCCAAGACTTCAAAATTTCTTGCTCCTTGCTCTTTAAAATGAATCTCTTGCTTACTTGCTTCTATCTCTCTATCTCTAGTTCTAGCTAAAAAAAATGAATGTGAGACTTAGATTTTATAGGCATCCCATCTAATTTATTGTTTATTAGATCCCAAATGTTAAAATTTGAAAATTTTGAATTAAAAACCTTGATTTCCTGCTCAAAACCCTAAAAAGGCCCCAAATGGGACTCATATGCCCAAGGTGACGTATGTCCTGTTGTGTAATTTTTGCACACATGCCCCGCTGAAAGCAGGGACCCTCTTTTTCTTTCACTCTGTGTTTTTCCCCCCTTTGATTTTAAAGTTTTTCTTTTCCTTGGCATGTTCTTAATATGTTTATCTTGCTTTCCCAAGTGTTTTCCCCAAGTTGCATATTGAAAATCTTATGTTTGGGCGAAGTTCAGGTTTTTACCCTAGTTCAGGATTTTCTGGTCCATCCAGATTTTCCCAGATTTCATCCATCCTCCAGTTTTGATGCTACTCTTCGGGTTTTTCAGCCAGTTCAAGATTTTTTTCCCTATCCAAATTTTCTCGAATTGCATTCAAAGTCTAGCTCGACCTATTTTACACTACAGTTCAGAGAGTTTTGGCTTTAGCAGAATTCTGCCTTGCCGTCGAGTTTCTGAGTTTGGTCTATTTTTGGAGCTTTATGCCATTTTTCTTTATCATTTGCGTTCTCCTGAGTCGGGATGTTTAATCCTATTGTGCTTTGATGAGATGGTTTTCTTGTGGGCCATTTTCTATGTCTTGAGCTCGCTCTGTGCATTCATGGTTAAAATTTAGGGTTTCATGCCTAGGGTGTTGCCATTTCTTTTTGATTGAGCCTAGAATTCAAGAAAGATTTGTTGAAGGTTATGAGTTAATGATTCCATGCCCAAGGTCCTCTAATTTGTGACCTTTGGTCAATTTTGGAGAATTCGTATTTGATTGTTGATTTTTAGATTTTTTGCCTACTTTGGGATTTTTGGCTCCGGCCGGATTTTTTCGGATTTTTTGGGAAGCTTGTTGAAATTTGAAAATTTGGTGAATTGGATGAATTTAATGATGAATTCTTAACATTCCATGCTCTTCACTAATAAATTACACAATGTTTTGCATCTTTTTCTACATTTTGTGATGATCTCTATGATGGATTTTGTGCCTTTTTCGCTGGAATCGACCTAGGCTAGATTTTTCTAGATTTTCCCTTCTGGCTTGAATTTCGCAGCTAGCTTGAAATCCTGGACTGTGTTGTTTGCATTTGAGCGATGTTTCTGGGTTGATTTCGATTCGTGTTTGAGTTTATTTGGATGGTGAATACATTGTTGATGATATACTAATCTTGATCTTCATGTTATAATAGTGCTATAATGGATATTGATAATGGTTTTGCTGAGTGCAAGCTAAGTCTAGCATGGTCATTTGAAATTGTGGAGATGAAATTTAATGAATAAATTCAAATACTGTTACTCCACCCCTTGGCCAACTTGGAGAGGGCAGTTAATTTGGGGCTGCATCGAATTTTTTATTTTCCTCTTATTTTCCTTGGCTTGGTTCGAATTGCATTGGATCCTAGGCCGACCTTGGATTGAGTTCATGCATTAAATGCTAATTTATCCTATTTTGAATTCTCCTTGGGCTAACTTGTTTTATGGCCATTTTTTATTGTAAAACCCTTATTGGGCTGACATGCTTTGGGGTTCTCTATAAATTGGGCACTTTGCCTCATTTGTAACATATAGAAGATAGATATAGAATAGAATACATAGACAGATACAAGCGAATTAGCAGTAGAACAGAGGTAGAAGTTAGTCAATTTATGAGCAAGTGTTGTAACAGAACATTGGAATTGTTGCTGAAATTTGGTGATTCAATACAATTGAATACATTGTGATTTTCCGGTGATCTCTTTTGTGTTGACTTATATTGCATGGTTCTTATGACTCTATCTTTCAAATTGCTCAAGGTTATTAGATTTAGATTTAGATCTGATTCAATGATGTTCATAATTTAATGTTTGAAGTGTTGCAGCAATCCTTGGTCCATACCTTTTGCAGCTTGCTGATTGTTAGTTGCTTTGCAAAGTTAGCCTAGACCTTTATATTCATTTGTGCTTAGTTCAATTATGGAGATTTATTCATTTCAATTTTAATTGGGTTTTCTTGGATGAATGTTCATGATCTGAAAATCTTTAAAACCTTAGAAGATTGCATTGTTTCTGTAAGATTGTAGATTTATCTTGGTCAAGCAGGAATTAGTTCATGAGGGATTGGTCCATTTCAAGTATTTCATCATTTTCATTTTTAATCTTAGGAGTAGTTAAATTTAGATATCTCTCTAAAACCCTAATCTTTTGCTATTTCTTTATTATTTGGATTAGATTTAGGATTGAAGTATCATTAGATTACCAGATCTAATAAATTCAAGATTCAATATTTGCTTGTAGTAAGGTCCCTTTGTGATTACCAACATTTCCACATTTATCACTGAGTTGTTTATGCAGTGTCAAGACCTAACATTAGAGACCTTGGGGTTATCTCTTGAGGCTAGCTGATAGAGATTTACCTTTCAAGAGAGATAGGATTTAATATTTTTTCTAAGTTGTTGCGCATAAAACATCATCAATGGGTCCCACATAAGTGGACCTCTATGCTCAAGGTGACGTACGGGTCCCACCCTAGTTTTTCTAGGTGAGAGAATGTTAAGGAGGTTGAAATATTGAGAAAATTTATTTAATTTGTTGGGATTTCAGTTGAAATAAGCCTTGTGATACATAATAAAGGGTCTTATGGGCCTATTAATGATGATTTATGGGGCATGAATGCAAGGGTACTAAAATAGGTCCAAACTGAGTGTGAAATTGTACTATCTCCAAGAAGGGAGTACAATTTTCTACACTACATTTAGCCCCCACATTAGCATCCATATCATGCTACGTGCATATGCAAGCTAAAGTAATTCAAAAAAACTTTATCTCATAAAAGGATACTCATATGGATTCTTTCAAAAAACATGGGAGAATGAGTCCCCCATTGTAATTATCTACAAAACCACAATATTAGGAACCACATCCTATAAAACCAATTCATTAGTTGTTCAAAAATCCTCTTATCTAACTTCTTCAAGAAATTAAATTCGAGGGTAGATGTGTGCCCCCTTTATTTCACTTGCTTTATGGAGGTGGAATCAAGGTAGCAGTCTAACTGCATTGAATTGCATAAGTCATATCATAGGGTATTTCCAAGTACCATACCACACAGTGATAGAAATTTGATGAGACCTATTAGAGCTTCTAAAATCTAGATGGATTTTCATCTCCATGGGTCTGGTTAGCCTTTGATAAACCTTTATCTTCATAAGTGAGTAAGGATTTTAATCTAAAAATGTGCCAATGTTATATTTTCATGTTTACTAGTTCAGTCAATCGTCAGTTTCTTAAGTGATCCTTGAAGCCTTCCAACATGTTTTCTTACTGACCCCATTTACTTGAGCAATCGGTCATCCTTTTCCCTATAGTCATGTTACCATCGGTTGGGCTGAGTCTTGTCCTATTATGCCTTGCATAACCACCCCACTTTGATCTGTATCAAAAACGGTCCCTCTTTCTTTTGCTTTTGTTACTTTTGTTTATTTTCTCCACCCTTGGGATTTCTTCTGTCTTCTGCTTAACTTTTTCTTTTGGTTTCATCAAACTTTGGTTTTGTTTCAGTTTAATTTGGCTCCCTTCTTGTAAATATTCAATAAAACTAATCACAAGCAATAATGGATTTTATTATAATTAGTTTCATTTGCTTCTAATGACTAATGGAAGCATTTCTTTTGCAGGATTAAATTGCACACATGATGATATTTTCCAAATGGGTTTAGTTGGATGGCATTCTTCTGTCCACTTGGTCATGAAAATTAGCTAAGGCAAAAGTCGGCAAGACTTCCCTAATCTCTTACCGACTGGTGGCTTGGCTCCGACCATTTGAAATCCAAAGAATTAGAATACTCCCCATTATGGATCTTATTGGCATAAGATTATCACGGTCTTGCCCACCCATAATCCATTTTGTTCAATATGCATCTATGTTGCCTATCAAAAAGACCTCGGGTAGGTCATAGTGATCCAAGTTCACATGCGGGTCCTTATCGGCATAGGAATCTCTCTCGGAAAGAGGTCTCGGTGACTTCGATATCTCCCACCGACCGCTACCAAAAGGATTCATACATCGGTGAAAGGTTTTCTCCCCACCAAGAAGTCTTGGTGAGTTCACAAAGTCTCCTCGACTAGCAAGAAGAGTCTAATACTTCGGTGAGAGTTTGTCTTCAGAGAGATGTCTCAAAAAAATCTCAAAGTCTTGTCGACCGCCATCAAAGAAAATACTTCGGTGAGACTCAACAGAATCAGGGTAGCGTCTCACTGAGCAATTCTGGTCACCCCGACATAGCACGGGGGATTATATCAGTATGTCTTCAGGAAGAGAATCAAAGTGTCTCGCCGACATGAGAAAGCCCTCGCCAAAAGGTTTCTAAGTTCAGCATAATCTCTTTTTGAAAGGAGTAAGTCTTGGTGACATGGAAGTGATATCGCCAGCAGTCTTGTCGACACAGAGTGGCTTCAGCCAAAGGTCCCCCCAATGTGAGATTGTCTCACCGAAAGGATAGAAAGATCTCGCTGAAAGATCTAAGGTTCGGTGGGATGTCTCATCGACTAAAAAAACTCTCCCCGAACTCAAATGAACACTCTACGAAGGACAAGACCTCGGTGTAAGGTCTTAGCAAAGTTTGAAGGTCACGCCGAAACAAAAGAACTCGGGGAGACTCCAAAAGCATAAAAGAGGTTTGATAGAAGGTCTTCCCGAGATTGAAGGAGTCTCACCGATACAGAACGAGCTTGATGAAAGATCTTCAGCTCGGTAGGACGTCTTGCCGACTTGAGGGAGCCTTCCTGATGCAAAGTGGACTTAGTGAAAATGAAAGGAGTTCGCTACAGGTCTTGCTAATAGCAATGAATTTCTTAGAAAAGGGGGAATATCGGTATAACCAAGGAGATTTCCATGACCTCACACTGATAATGATTATCTCGGCGACCTCGGTGTGTATCGACATAACTTTTGCAGCCCGCCAAAATGTTTCACCAATTGACTCATGCTATGCCGATAGCTGCTATAAGATGAAATCATATCGGGGAGACACCGATGGTGTCTCACCGACATGCGATATCATTTAGACCACTTTTGACCGCTAAAGAATCCTACGTGGCATGTAATCGTCTAATCAGAGAGAGCTAAGATGAGTCATTGACCAAATTGACCGCCCCTGTGGAGAAGATTAACAGAATGCAAGCAAGATGGTTTCCTTCTAAGAATAGTTGATGATGGATTGGCTCAGGTGAAATGTTTAGATCCGCAAGGAGGCCTGATGGCGTTTCTAGAAGACGATCAACGAACAGAGAAGTCCAGAGCAGAAAGGGAGCCAAAGTAAAGAAGAAACTATGACTCAGAGGAATAGCTATGGCGACTACTGGCAAGAAGGTAGATCAATATTAATGAAGATATTCTGAACATTCAAGGTGACTACCCAACTGAGCTTGAAGATGGACACAAAGGTGGGAGAGTAAAGGCTGTAGCTGCAAAAGATCTAAGGTCATCCCCAAAACAACTTTTCAACATGGACATCAGGGCTTCACATTGAATGCAGTTTTGACTTTCCTCAGAAAGATCTGAGGGCTGACTCTCCTACAATCTACAAATATTTTGTAAACCCTAGTGGAGGGGACAACACATTCTTGTTGGTACATTCTATATATAAGGCATTATGGCCTCTTTGAAAAGTTTACAATTTTTACGGTTAGAATTTGTAGAGCACTTCTAGATTAGAACTTCTAGGGTTAGAGAATTTTTAGACTGAAAACTGTTTAGAGTTAGAACTGTTAGGAGCTAGTCAGTTAACAGAAGGATATAGAGTTGCATCTTGATTCTCAGTAATGAGAGGTTATCTAGTCTTCTTGTTTAACAGATAGATTTCAATATAGACTGTAATGTATTTTCTAAGTTCTCTGAGTGTAGTTGGAAACAATCTGGAGCCTCAAATTCTCTGTACACTGGTGATTGTGCTAGCTTTGTAAATATTGCTTATCTGTTTTACTAATAGTAGAAGAAATTAGAGTTTAATCTCCTTCATGTTTTGTTCCAGAATGATATTTGTCTTAAATTGATCATTTGATTTGTGAAGTCTTCAAGGAATGAAATATTATTTTGTGTTTTATTTAAATGGTAATTAAAATTTGTTATGCGAATTAGCACTGTGAATGAAAGAGGTTGTGTTTCAATCACAAGTTTACTTTGTTCTGCAGTTTTGGTTTACAAATTCCCTGAAGTTAACAAGTCTAGTTAAGGTTGGATGAATTATTTTTCTTTATTGTTTCGAAACTCTAACTTATCTTTTTATATTTCTCTAAAAACCCCTGTTAGAGTAGGTTTTATTTCATGCTTGATCTTAGAACAATTCAGAAGCTCAACACCAGCATGCCCCTTGAATATTACTATTGCATTAACCACTGAGTAACATCAAGACAATTGAGACCCAACTACAAAGACCTTGGGAGCTAAGGCATCCATGTGTTGCCTTTCTCTTTTAGGAGAAGTAAAATAGCAATATTCTGCTTGCATTGTTGTGGTTCCAAAATTGCCATCAATAGGAACTGGCACTAGAAGGAGGGCCTAGAAGGGAAAACTAGATAATACTGGATTCTTCTCTCTAGAAAAACCCCACAGAGTTCTTTGATCAGCTGAAAATCCACCACCATTGATAGAACTCAAGACCCCAATAAGACACGAGAGTCATCGGACTAGGGCAACCATCATACAATCTTTATCAGCTCCTCTCACTCCACCAGGCTTTTCACCAATACCCCAGTGGATACCTATCAATCCACCATCAATTCCATCTCAAGTGTCATCACAACTAGTTTGACCCATCCAATAGCTGGTTCAACCACCACCACCAATGGCATTCTTTCATAATAATCCCTCCCCATTGGGGACTATTCCTGGAGGTTTCCATGATATGCCCAAGAACCCTAAGAAATTCAACCCTAAATACATTCATGGGGAGTCAAGGAGTGCTGAAGAACACATACAGGCTTTTAAGGATGCCTGTTCAAGAGCTCAAATAACTCATCATGATGTAGTTTATAGGTTGTTCCCTTATTCCTTGGGGGACATGGCATACAATTGGTACCTTAATCTTCCTCAAGGTTCCATTTTGACTTGGACAGACTTGGAAAATTCCTTCATTAATCAGTTCAGATTCTTTGTAGATCCAACTCTTTTGTACCATCAGTTTGCCACCATCAGGAAGGAGCCAGATGAATCCCTACCCCTGTTCAATACTAGGTTCCAGGGAATGTATAGGAGATTAAAAGATCCCTATCTAGTTACTGAGAATAGTGCCATTCAGGCATACTTTAGGGTTATTGACCCTTTGCTAGGTTTATTCCTACAAAGAACTTATCAACTAGTTGATATCGATTCCCTATCCAAAGTTTATCATTTGGCTATTAAGCTGCAACAACAAACTAACTCTCAACCAAGTTTGGGAGGATGTTTTCCTTCACTAGGGTACCATATGTCTAGCCCAAATCCTCTATTTAACACTGTCCCAGGAATGTCTCCTTCCCATTATGGGCCTATATCTAAATTGCAAACTTAGCCTCCCATTCCATTCTATGACAATAGGACTCCTGACCCTTTTCAACAACCACAGGTCCCTCAAGGTCCCCAGGGTCTGCATAACCAAGTTGGAACCCCAAGTCATGTTGATCAGCCACTTATTGCTAAGGTCGTTGAAAGTGAAAGGACAATCCAACTTACAAATGAGGTAGAAACCTTGAAGAAAACACTATCTCAAGTTACAAACGACATGGCTCAGCTCTGGTGGAACCCTTCCCAAAACCAAGGGAACTACCCTAATCAAAATAGCAACAATCATGGTACTTATCAGAACAACAACAATTTCAACCAGAGGGGCTATCAGGGCCAAAATTACTCTAATCAAGGTTACTAAAATCAGAGAGGATATAACCAAAGGCCAACTAATAACAAACAATGGAATACTGGGCCCAATAATGGTGGGGTTCCTCATAACTATCAAACAAATGAGGAGAGATCACATACAAAAATTGTGCCCGACCTCAACTTCATGACAAATTGGTGTAGGCTTCATGATACTGCAACCCATTTTGAGGTAAACTGCCCCTAGATGGAGAAAGTTGTCAAGATGGCACACGAAGATGCCCACACATTCTAGGGGAATTCCAACAAGGGAGGTGACTCAGTAGAAACAACAATGACTTATGACCTTTTCGAAGAGCAACCTTCATTTCCAAGACAAGAAGAGAATGAACCAGAGGAAGATTCATATGATGCCCAAGCTTTTCAGTCAAAAGGAGGACACTTCTTGAGAAATCAAAGTAAGGGGTCATTCACTACATCAGCACGTCCTAATCACATGGTGCCTCCAAATCAAAGTGTTGATAATAATCCTCCTCCACCACAAGGCCTGCCTGACTTCCATAATAAGGGTAATTCCTTTGGTGTTTTCAAAGGTGGTGCAAGTTGTAATACATAATTTGACATAGTTTTTGAGATGCAGAAAAAAAAAACTTCTTTGTCATATTTTGACATTCTAAAGTCGTGCCCTACTCAAAGGGAGATAGTGTTGAAAGCACTGGAGCAAGCTGACAAATCAAAAGGAAAGAACAAAGTGGCACCTATTGGGGACGTGAATGCAACCTTGTATAGAAACAAGGTAGGTACTCCACCTTTCCTTTTAAGTTTAAGAATTTATTGGAAGAACTTACACAACTGTCTATTGGATTTAGGAGCTTTGGGCAATGTCATGCCATTTTCCATATGTAAGAAGTTGGGATTAAACCCCATTCAGAAAAATAAGGTCATTCAACTGGACAAGATAGAGGTTAATGTGGTAGGAGAGTTAAGAAATGTACATGTTCAAGTAGGATCAGATCCTAGGATCCTAACCAACATAGATATTCAAGTAGTAGATATTCCTAAAACCTATGGTATGCTGCTAAGCAGAGATTTGATGAAAATTCTAGGGGGATATCTTTCCCTTGACTTTTCACATATGTGGTTGCCATGGAGAGGGATTCCTATGCAGATTATAATTGAAAGTGAGCCTCACCTCAAACATATCATCACTGAGTATGATTGTCCCAATGGGGTAGCTTACTTTGAGACCAAGATGGGGGTTTATAAATAAGAGGAAATTCTAACCTTCTTGGTTCTCAATGCTAAGAACATGTCAAAAAAAAAAAACCCTACCCCCACCATTGATGAAAATCAATAGGACCTAATTAGAAAGCTGCAACAAGACCAACTGGTCTTAGGGGAAGATACCGATCTGCAGAATCTTCTTCTACCTAACTGGTCCAGGATACATTATCAAAGTCATTTTGAATTAACTTGTCAACCTTGCATTGACATTTTAAGTCAAGTTTTCCAAGCTGAGGAAGCTAGCGCAAGTCCCCCTGAGACCATTGCAGACTACTACTCATTTGAGGCCAAGGAAGCAATAATACTAACCAGGGATTGTATGCTCTTAAAGGGAGTTCCTTCTCAAGTTGAGCCTACCCCAGGTGTACTCCTGAATCAGTATATCGATAAAGAGCCAACCCAAGATCTGTTAGACACCCCTGCACTCACAAATGAAATGAAACCCAAGGAACCAACTAAAGACACTAGTGACTATCAAAAGGATAGCCACAGGTCAGATGACATAACCAAGCAGGGATTGGGGAGTGTATCTAAGCAACTTATAGAGCCTCCTTTCCCTATATCTAATGCAAAAGATCAAGCAACCCCAATTGTCACTCATCTAACTCAAGCACCCACAATAAATTCAAAAGGATTAACCCCTACTTGTGATCAGCCGTGGACCCCTACCTTTGATGGATCCAAGTCCAAAATCGGTTGTGGTGTTGGAATTGTACTAACTAGCCTGAAAGGGAAAGTTTTCTTTGCTTCTTACAAGCTACAATTTGGGTGCACTAATAATGTAGCTGAATATGAAGCCTTAGCTTGAGGACTCATGCTTGCACATAAGAAGAAGGTCACGGCCTTGATGGTCAAGGGAGATTCAGAAATTGTTATTAAGCAGGTGTGCAGCAAATACACATGTCACAACAAAAGGTTGGAGGCTTACAAAAATCAGGTATGGAACCTGATTGAGGACTTTGATGCCTTTGGGATTAGCTTAATCCCTAGAGAAAAGAATCGGGTAGCTGATTCACTGGCTGTTGCTGCAAGCACCTTGGAACCTATCCAAGGCTCCAAATTCAAAATATTCTCAGTGGAACTGATGTCCATCCTAGCTGTTCCTGACAATATCAAGAATTTCCAGGTCTTTGATGATGATCGACATATTTTTGCCTTCTTAGCAAGCTCAGATGTTTTTGAGGGGAAAATTATTGATGAGTCCAACAAAGATCAAGGGGATTGGAGCCCTGAGGAATGTGATATAGAGGGAGTTCTTAACTTAAAGAATAATAACATTCCCAAAGGAATGGTTTCTTTGGAGAGAATTTTTGACTCAGATCCAAGGGCTCGAGAGAAAATATCAGCTTAAGAAAAGGGAGGTGAATATGAAACAGTTAACTTGGCCGATGTTGGCCCTGAAAGGAATGTCTATATAGGGAAGGCCTGCCTTGAAGCAATTAGAGAAGACATACTGAGGGCACTTAAAAAGGATATTGCTGCGATTTCATGGGGGTATGAAGACCTCCAAACATTTTATGCTTCTTTTATGACTCACAATATCCCCTTGAAGCCTGAGGTTAATCCATTCTAATAGAAGCAGTGCCCTATCAATGCCTTGATTGAGCCATTGATCTATGAAGAAGTTTAGAAATTGTTGTCTGCAAGGATAATCTTCCCTATGCGCCATTCAACCTAGGTGGCTAACTTAGTCCCAGTCCACAAGAAAAGTGGGGAGATTAGGCTATGTGTTGACTTCAGAAACCTGAACAGGGCTTCAGAAACAGATAACTACCTGCTTCCTTCTCTGGATGAAGTCTTGCAGACTATCAATGGAGCTCAGATGATGTCATTCTTGGATGGTTACTCTAGATACAATTAGGTAATGGTCAACTCTGAAGACAGGATGAGGACAACTTTCACTACAAAGTGGGGAACATTTGTATATAGAAGGATGCCTTTTGGTCTGATAAATGCTGGAGCCACTTTCCAGCACTCCATGGACGTATCTTTCAAGGACCTAATTTGAAAATGTAGTATTGTTTACATAGATGACCTAATAGTGTTCTCCAAGGATCAACTCAATCATGTTGCCGACTTGGCCAAGGTTCTCCAGAGGTGTATCCACTATGGCGTCTCCTTGAATCCCAACAAGTGTGTGTTCGGAGTCTTTGAAGGGAAGCTCTTGGAGCATATAATTTTAGAAAGGGGCATATCGATCGACCCAGGTTGAGTCGAGTCTATTCTTAAGATCACATGGCTAGGAAGCAAGAAAAAATGGAGTCTTTCTATGGGAAAATCAACTTTGTGAGGAAGTTCATTACGGGCTTTGCAGAGATTGTAAAGCCTCTCAATGAAATGATGAAGAAGGACACTAAAATAGAGTGGATTGAGGAGGAAAAGGCCACATTTGCGCAAGTCAAGCAATCCATTTCAGAAGCACCCATTCTCACGAGCCCTAACTATCTTAGACCGTTTTACATTTACTCTTTTTCCTCTGAGCATTCATGCGTGGCCGTTTTAACTCAACGAAAAGGAGAGGAAGAGGAGAGGCTGATTGCATTAATGAGCTCTCCATTCAAAAATGCAGAAATCAAGTACCCACCCCTGGAGAAGCAAGAATTCTTGTTGGTTTGAGCTTTCAAGAAGTTTGACATTACATCATTCACATCCAAATCATTGTTGTGGTTCCAAATGCAGCTATGAAGTCTTTACTCATGCAGAGCGAGTTGGGGGAGTGAAGAGGAAAAGTGGATGGATATCTTGCAAGAGTTTGATCTGGAGATATGCCCTATGAGACTTGTTAGAGGTACTGGTTTGTCTTAGTCCATGGCAAACACTGGTGACAACATTATTTATCAGTAGTACACAACCCAGTCTTTCTCCAACAACCCTTGGTATGCCAATACCATTTACTTGATGCTCCATAATCAGTGTCCAGAGGGAATGAATAAAACTCAAAGGAGAGCCCTGAGACTCAATAGTTCTCATTATATGCTCAAAGGAGGGTTGCTATACAAGAAGAATTTCAAAGGAGTATACCTGAGATGCCTTGATCATCAAGAGGCTAAATAGGTGATCTCTAAGTTTCATGGGAAACATGGCACAGGTCATGGTTCTGCAAATTCACTGGCACACCAGATCCTTAGGTTCGATTATTACTGGCCCTGTGTATTCAAGGATGCCCATCAGCATGTGAGGACATGTCACACATGTCATATTTCTGCATCAAGGGAACGCCATTCAGCTATGCCACTACAACTAGTCTATGAGGTAAGGCCCTTTTCCCAATGGGCACTAGATTTCATTGGGGTTATTAACCCAAACTCTTCTATAGGACATAAATTCATCTTAACTGCTGCTGATTACTACAGAGGATGGACAGAGGCTATACCCTTCAAGAATAGCACAACAGAGGTAGTGTTCAAGTTCCTCACCAAATGCATCACTACAAGGTTTGGGGTACCCTTCACTCTAGTATGTGACAATGGCTCTGCCTTTTCTTCTGCTGAGTTTATTTCCTGGGTTTATAATCATAAGATTTTCCTGAAGTATTCTTCAAATTATTACCCACAAGGAAATGGAGTCGCAGAGTCAACCAATAAGAATCTCTTAGGGGTCATTAAGAAACTATTAGAGCATAACCCTAAAGAATTCACCATTCAAGTTGGTGTATGACCAAGAGCCTGTATTCCCCATCCATTTGCAAATACCTATCCTGGAATTCATGCATATATTCTACTCTAGTGACAATAGGATAGAAATCAGATTGGCTACTTTGTTGAAATTAGAAGAATAGAGAAATGCTGCTTTGCAACAATTTTTCAACCACCAGGCTGTTGTCAAACATTGGTTTGAAAAAAGATCCAAGATCAAGGCTTTTGGGATATTAGACTTAGTGTTGTTATGGGATAAGGCTAGTGAAAAGAAAGGCAATCACCAAAAGTTTAACAAACTCTAGTTAGGCCCTTATCAAATTGCTGAGATCCTAGGGGAAAATACTTTCAGACTGAGTAGCCTAACTAGAGAACATGTTCCTTTGCCTGTTAATGGGTAGTTCCTCAAGCACTATTTTGAATCTTGAGGCTTGTTAATTTCTGTTATGTAGATAAGTAATTCATTGTTCTTTATGTAAATAATTTATTTTGTCTCCTATTTGTAAATAATTTGTATTTCTTTTGTAAATACTTTTTGTGCTTCTTCTTTTCAATAATTTGCTGCTCCTTGTGTAGATAATTTACTCTTTTTCTTTGTAAATAGTTTGTTGCTTATTTGTTTGTTCTTTCCTTCTGTCCTTTGTGTTTCCTTTGCTGTTTGGTCTTTGTTTTGTTTTATTCTTTGGGGTTGATCTGTCCTTTCCACCTGAAATTGTGGGTTGTTATCTGAAGCATACTTTGGTCAATAGGAGAGAAGTGGTTTAGATATTTTCAGGTTTTTTGATCGGATGATTTTGTCCTCAATTCATTGTTTCATGCTTGTTGTTAATAAAAGTTGTGGAAAGTTTTGAAAGCAAGGCCCCAAGTGAGTAACTTTCATTAGCTCCTTTGAATCTGTCACAAATCACCAAGATAATCTCCTCTTGAATGATATATTTGTCCGAGGATGATAGTGTTGTAAGATTTGAGTGAAAAATCTGACTTCCAAGTGTTGTTATGAGGTCCATGGTAATTTTCAACCTAGATCAGATATTAAATATCTGACATATTGAAAAGAAAAAGAGAATTAAATGAAATATCTGAAACTTCAAAAGAAAAAGAAAAGAATTATCAAAAGAAAAACAGGATTCAATATGAATGGATGATTTTGGTATCTCTATCGGGGCTATGGATGCTTGACTAGTAGTAGATCAATGCTGTGAGAGAACTAGAGGTATCTCCGTTGGGGCTATCAACGCCTAACTGGCAGAGGAACAATGCCCAGGATATCATTACACAAAGGAAATCAACTCATGTAGTTCAAATCTTGCACATTATTATTCAAAAGATGAAGAAACTTTATGAAAGAATGATGCACAATCAAGCACACACTTTGATTTAGGGGGTAGCCATTGATTGACTTACATTTGAGATTCGAGCTCTACCTTGTTTGTTATAACTGACTCAACTAGAGTTGTGATGTTCATGAACCAGGAGTTCTGGGTAGCTAAATCTTTCAGATTCATGAAAATGGTTAAACCATTTTCCCAGCCGAGTCGACATTTGTTATGCCTTGCATAACCACCCCACTTTGATCTAGATCAAAATGGGTCCCCCTTTCTTTTTCTTTTGTTGCTTTTGTTTATTTGCTCCGCCCTTGGGAGTTCTTCTATCTTCTGCTTAAGTTTCTCTTTTGGTTTTGTCAAACTTTTCTTCTGTTTCAGTTTAATTTGGCTCCCTTCTTGCTAAATATTCAATAAAACTAATCACAAGTAATAATGGATTTTATTATAATTAGTTTCATTTACTTCTGATGACTAATGGAAGCATTTCTTTTGCAGGATTAAATTGCACACATGATGATATTTGCCAAATGGGCTCAGTTGGATGGCATTCTTCTATCCACTTGGTCATGAAAATTAGCTAAGGAAAAAGTCGGCAAGACTTTTCTAGTCTCTTACCGACTGGTGGCTTGGCTCCGACCATTTGAAATCCAAATAATCAGAATACTCCCCATTATGGATCTTATCAGCATAAGATTATCACGCTCTTGCTGACCCATAATTTGTTTTATTCAATATGCATTTGTGTTGCCTATCGGCAAGACCTTGGGTAGGTCACAACAATCCAAGTTCACATGTAGGTCCTTATCAACATAGGAATCTCTCTCGGAAAGAGGTCTCGGTGACTTTGTTATCTCCCATGGACTGCTGCCAAAAGGATTCATACATTGGCGAAAGGTTTTCTCCCCGCCAAGAAGTCTTGGTGAGTTCATGAAGTCTCCCAAACTAGCAAGAAGAGTCTAATACTTTGATGAGAGTTTGTCTTCAGAGAGATGTCTCAACGAAATCTCAAATTCTTGCCGACTGCCATCAAAGTAAATACTTCAGCAAGACTCAACAGCATCGGGGTAGCATCTCACCGAGCAGTTCCGGTCACATCGAAAAGCGCCGGGGATTCTATCAGTATGTCTTCAGGGAGAGAATCAAAGTGTCTCACCGACATGAGAAAGCCCTCTCCAAAAGGTTTCTAAGTTCGACATAATCTCTTTCCAAAAGGAGTAAGTCTCGGTGACGCGGAAGTGATATCACCAAGAGTCTTGCCGACATGGAGTGGCTTCGGCCAAAGGTCCAACCAATGTGAGATTGTCTCACCGAAAGGATAGAAGGATCTTGCCAAAATATCTAAGGTTCGATGGGATGTCTCATCGACTAAACATACTCTCCCTGAACTCAAATGAACACTCGATGAAGGACAAGACCTCAGTGTAAGGTCTTAGTCAAGTTCGAAGGTCACGCCGAAACAAAAGAACTTGAGGAGACTCCAAAAGCATAAAGAGGTTCGATAGAAGGTCTCCCTAAGATTGAAGGAGTCTCGCTAATATAGAATGAGCTTGATGAAAGATCTTGAGCTCAACAAGACATCCTACCGACCTGATGGAGCCTTCCTGATGCAAAGTGGACTTGGAAAAAATGAAAGGAGTTCATTGTAGGTCTTGCTGGTAGTGATGGATTTCCCAAAAAAGGGGGAATATTGGTATAACCAAGGAGATCACCATGACCTCACACTAATAACGATTGTCTCGGTGACCTCGATGTGTATCGACATAACTTCTGTAGCCTGCTGAAACATTTTACCGATTGACTCATGCTATGTCGATAGTTGTTATAAGATGAAATCGCATTGGGGAGATATCGATGGTGTCTCACCGACATGCGATATCGTTCAAACCACTTTTGACCACTAAAGAATCATGCATGGCATGTGATCATCCAATCAGAGGGAGCTAAGATGAGTCATTGACCAAATTGACAGCCCCTGTGGAGAAGATTAACAGAATGCAAGCAAGATGGTTTCCTTCTGAGAATAGATGATGATGGATTGGCTCAAGCAAAATGTTTAGTTCTGCAAGGAGGCCCGATGGCATTTCCAGAAGATGATCAATGAACAGAGAAGTCCAGAACAGAAAGAGAGCCGAAGGAAAGAAGAAATTGTGACTTAAAGGGATAGTTGTGGTGACTATTGGCAAGAAGGTAGATCAGTATTAATGAAGATATTCTAATCATTCAAGGAAACCCCTGAACTAAGCTTGAAGATGGACATGGAGGTGGGAGAGTAAAGGCTACAGCTGCAAAAGATCTAAGGTCATCCCCAGAACAACTTTTCAACATGGACAGCAGGGCTTCACATTGAATGTAGTTTTGACTTTCCTCAGAAAGATCTGAGGGCCGACTCTCCTACAATCTGTAGATATTTTGTAAACCCTAGTGTAGGGGACAATACATTCCTGTTGGTACATTCTGTATATAAGGCATTCTAGCCTCTTTGAAAAGGTTAGAATTTTTACGGTTAGAATTTGTAGAGCACTTCTAGATTAGAACTTCCAGGGTTAGAGAATTTTTAGACTGAAAACTGTTTAGAGTTAGAACTGTTAGGAGCTAATCAATTAACAGAAAGAGATAGAGTTGCATCTTGATTCTTAGTAATGAGAGCTTCTCTTTTCTTCTTGTTTAACTAATAGATTTTAGTATAGACTGTAATGTATTTTCTAAGTTCTCTGAGTGTAGTTGGAAACAATCTGGAGCCTCAGATTCTTTGTACACTAGTGATTGTGCCAGCTTTGTAAATATTGCTTATCTGTTTTACTAATAGTAGAAGCAATCAAAGTTTAGTCTCCTTCATGTTTTGTTCCAGAATGATATTTGTCTTAAATTGATCATTTGATTTGTGAAGTCTTCAAGGAATGAAATATTATTTTGTGGTTTATTCAAATGGTAATTAAAATCTGTTATGTGAATTAGCATTGTGAATGAAAGAGGTTGTGTCAATCACAAGTTTACTTTTTTCTACAATTTTGGTTTACAAATTACCTGAAGTTAACAAGTTTGGTTAAGGTTGGATGAACTATTGTTCTTTTCTATTTTGAAACTCTGACTTATCTTTCTATATTTCTTTAAAAACCCCTGTTAGAGTAGGTTTTATTTCATGCTTGATCTTAGAACAATCCAGAAGCTCAACACCACCAAGCCCCTTCAATATTACTATTGCATTGACCACTGAGTAACATCAACACAGTTGAGACCCAACTACAAAGACCTTGGGAGCTAAGGCATCCATGTGATGCCTTTCTCTTTTAGGAGAAGTAGAATAGCAATATTCTGCTTGCATTGTTGTGGTGCCAAAATTCCCATCAACATATCCATTTAATGCTAACATCACATATTGTGTAGTTTTCAAGATTCATAAATCAAGGATCAGATCTAAATTGTACCCTGCCAGCCCGTGGGAGTTAAGTGCATGATAGATAAATGCAGTGAGGTTAGAAAGAAGCTAACAAGTGTCCCAGGTACAGTGTGAGACCCACCTCCCACTACCCCCCATGGCCCTACATGTTTGATGAGAGGCCGAGATCAACTAGGCATAACGATCCTCACTGTTCCCCGTTAGCTCGCCGAATAAAGGTCAATGATGAATAAATCCAATGAGATCTCGATACCTATCCCTCACTTGCTCAAATAGTGGAGGCGACACATAGCAACAATGTCATCCGACATGGATAGGAACGATTGGTTGAAGATAGTTCGGAAAAGCACTGTTGGAAATCAGGAAGGTCAAACATAAGCTAGTTGTTTGATCATCCATTAACACAAAAGATCAAAAAATCACATTTAAAGATGTAAAGTGACACCTGATGGTCATTCTTACTCTGCACGACTAGCTTGCATTAATAGCTAACACTCTATAGAGTGATCGAGTTGATCTTAACTCGTGTAGATATGCAAATGCAGATAATCATGAAGAATAATCAATAGATTTCCATGTAAATGGGAATTAAATGGAATTAGTACATCTTCCAATGAGATGCCATAATTACACATGTGTGATGAATACTAAGTGTGAATTCCATTCACACAATAAATACAGTGGAGGTGGTTATTGGCATCATTATCACTTAGCAGTTAAACATTTTATGGTGTGAGCAGTTATTAAGAGAGAAAGATGAGTGGACCAACAAGAAGGTCAGGTCATTTGAATTCACAAGGGTCTAGCCATGGCTTGCAGGGTGTTGCTCCTACTATGGAAGTGCATACTTCTTCTAAGTGTAGGCTACCACCAAGTAGATGTAGTCGTTGACTATAATTCTAGGGTGGTGTTGCCGAAGAAGAGGGAAACAAAGGAAAACATCTAGGGAAATCTTTGACTGGATCAAAGTAGGAAGTGAGGTATGGGCGTGGCTCCTACGAGTGCTAGCATTCTACCATCAACCTTACGAGCACCTCCTCTGGTAGTAGTGATTCAAAGATTGATTCTACTTATGCTCGGTACTTGGCACTGCTAAATGAGGGCTTGCCCTCAGATGAGGAGGTGATCTCTTTGTTACCGCTGGTAGTCAAAACCCCAAGTGGACATAATGGGAGTGTGTCTAAAAAAGAAAAGAAGGAAAAGGAAGTTGAGGTTTCTTCTCTTCCTCTTGCAGCAACAAGAAGTGGTCAGGTATACTATGGTCATGACTTTGGTCATGATGGTGTGAGGGGTAAATGAATTTGTTGTGTGTGGAGTATTCTTTTTGCTAGTGTTTATGAATTCCACTATGGTGGCCTTTTTTTATGCATTTGTGGCATATTCTGATGATTTGACATCAGTCATGTGCCTTCGTGGCATCTTCAATTTCCTGGTTCGTGAAGCTCAGATGACGACAAGGGATGTTTTGGTAGTACTTTTCTTTCTCTTCCTCGGTGACAGTTATATTTTAGGCCCTCTTACTATACTAGTTTTTGCAATTTTAGCATGTGGAATTTTCAAAATTCAAATCAAATTCTGCTAAAATTTTGATGAAATGATCATTTTACAATGTAGCTGCATTTAAGTCCGAAGCTTGTTGCTCCCTATTAGTATAAAGGAAATTCAAGATTTGAATGCAAAAGGAGAAAGAAGACAACACTCAAGGGCTAGGATTTTTGGTTAAATAGATATAGATAGATAGGAATGGGATAGTCAGTCATCTTTGGGTTTTTATGTATGAATTATGACAAGCATCTTAAATGGTTTTTCAGATTCGATCCAAGTATAAGTAAATATACGTAATTCTGATACATTTCTCTCCTTGTGCAAGTTTGATATGAATTTGGAATGAAATATTAATTATATTTCTGTTATGCTTTGAATCATTTGTTCAAATGCATGTCCCATTTCTTTGTCTTGATTCAAGTAATCAACTAAATACTTAGATGGGGTGTGAATTTTCTTTTATTTGCAGAGGATTTGATAAGTAGTTGTGCATTAGAAAATGTGAGCTCCATAGTGCAAAGTATTATGAGGGTGGTCTATTTCATTGTTGGATCATTTTTGTTTTACTGATTCTTGCTTATGTGACTCCATTTTTCCCAATAAATATGACACTGATCTATTCCTTAATGATTTGCCTAAGGGGTTTATCAAATAATCATTCAATTGACCAAACTCTAGTCAGGGTTCCAATCTATTTCAAAATTAATTGATTCCATTGTTTATTTGTGATAATTTTTACTTGGGGTGTCATGATTTTGATGAATGGGTAGCACATTACTTAGAAACAAGCCAATTTCCTAGTAATTGTTGCAGAATTATCCTTTGTTAATATCAATATGTGTAATGATGTGTTCAACATAGCTAAATCTTAAGTGAATACATAAGGAATACCCTCCTTGGTCCCATAGATCCTAATGCATAGAAGATCCCAGCCTTTGGGGTATGTGCATGATCATCATGGAAAAAATAGGCCCTTAAGTGGCAAAAAATTCAGAAAAATCATAGGTAACTTGACGTAAAAATTTGAATAAGTTATCTATATTATTTCAAAAATATGTAACAATAGAATCTGTAGAAAATTGAATGCAGTTTCTAAAGCACTAGGTTTTTTTTTAAAAAGAAAAATTATTTGGTTAAAATTTGAAATTTCAATGCAGTAGTACTTAAATTTCATGGAAAAAATAAGAAGTAGGTATCTGTGACCACCCTAACCACATAAAATGTTAATATTTTTTAGAAGATTTTAAATATAAGTAGAGGACTCATGTCCTGATGTGATGCATTTTTAAAAAAAAAAAATTCCAAGTAAATAATTAATTATGATTTTTTTATTACAACTTTTAAAAAATATAAAAACTCGTATGTCTAACCACCTTAACTTGGTCAAAACTTCATGAAATTCATTTTTTCTTTTTTTAATGCTATAGTATGTGAAGCATAGAATGTGATGCATGTTTTGGATTCAAAAAATGTGAGATAGTTTGAAAGCTATCCATGTTTTTCAATCAACTTATCAATTAGGACTTTACTTGTAATTCAAATAGAAAATAAATAATAATTATTTATTAAATTCAAAGTAAAGTATAATTTATATTGGTGGAAAGTTGAGAATCTCCTTTACAAACCCTTTTTATTTCATCAAATTTGGGTAAAAAAAAAGTCGTCAGCCACATACCCTACACATACCCCTCATATCGCCACTTTTTGGCCCATCATGATCCTACACATACCCTTTGGTTGGATCTTGTTAGTTGGCCATTCATTTCAAGAGACTTGAGTATACGAATCAACTATTCCTTAGAGATATATTAGGTGTACTGGAAAATACACCAACAAGACTGGGAGTGGAATTACGAATCCAACGCAACAAAAAGCATCGAAAACAGAGTTCCCTAGCCCCCAATAAGCTAATTTCAATGAAAAAGAACTTTTTACTTTAACATGTAAATAACCTAATTGAGTATATAAGAATAAAAGGTTAGGTATTTTGTGATCATTTTTTTTATTTTACCTTTTTACAGTTTGAATTTGGTGGAGAGTGATTAACGATTCTGAGCATATGACCTTATGTTCCTCCAAGACTTGAGTCTTATGTGACGAGGTGGCACAGGGTGAGGTGCAACATATAGTGAGTGGATTCTTCTCTACCTTTGCTTTTTTTTTATGTGTTTACCTTATGTTTGTATGTAATTGTAGCTAGATTTAGGAGCGTGTAAAAAGAAGTCACAAAGCATCCCTTTCTTTCGTGAAGTCTCCCACATTTTCGCAAAGTGTCCCACTTTTTGCAAATTTTCCCACTTTGTTGAAAAGTGTTCCAAAAAATGAATAAAGTGTTTAGGACCCCTAGAAAAGTATCCTAGAGCAACTTTAGCACAATTTTTGACTGTTGATGTATAGATTCAAGGTTTTTAGGATGCTTATAGGTGATATTTTTTATTTTATTTTTTACATTAGGTTCCTCCTTGATCTCGGTAACATCTCAGTGGTAGGTTATTTTGTCGCCTATGAGTTCTTGTTACACACCTTTCAGAGGAGGATGTAGAGACATTGCATGAGATGGGCATATATGGGGCTTATCTCATGCCACTCATGAGATACCATGATGCCATGCTTATGGTATTAATAGAGTGATGTGATGCAGATACCTACACTTTTCATCCAGCCATCGGTGAGATGACCATTACTTTGGAGGACATGCATCACACTCTTTGGATTCCTATATGAGGCGAGACTGTACACTTTGTAGAGGATCAATATTATCAAGAGATGAGGGCACACATTCAGTATTGCCTTGGAGATCTTATTTAGGAGAGGATCATTGGGCCACATATTGAGTTGAGGTGGCTACTTCACCCATGATCACCACTCCTTAGGTGGATTATGATATTTACTATAGCATTAGTACTTGTGGACACTGAAAAAGTAACCCTTCTACCTTTTCTTCCTATTTAGGCCCTTCTTGTGATCTTGGCTTAATTTTTCCTTGATTTAATGTTGAAATGTGATAAATCATTCACATTAGGTCTTGGGACCTTATGATTTAATAAGAATTTTATGCCTTGTAAAAGTGTTGTGAACCGTTGTAACACATTTTCACACTTTTCTAAGATCTTATTATAATTCACTTAAATAACCTCTTTTTATCATTTACCAATTCTTATTTCAAAGTGTTGTAAAGTGTTGTAACAAACTTTCACATTTTTCTAGGCTTGTCATCAATAATTATACCTTTCTTATGCTTTAATTGGCCCCATTTTATGTCTACAAGCCTTACTTAAGTGTATTTTTTAGAATAAACCCAATAAACATCATTTAAAACAACTTAATTTCTAACACCCACTTAAATTCCTTGAGTGGGACCCATTCACCATTAGGGGAAAATGAGTCCCCCTTGGCACAAAAATTAAAATAATTTCAAAATATTGGCGGGTTTTTATTCTCCTAAGACTTGAGGTCGGCTTGTGATGTAGTATATTTGGGAATTAGGGCATAATTGTGTATAAATAAGGTTTTTCTATTCATTTTTACCCCCATTCATTCAAGAAATAATTCACTAATCATTCAAGCACTCAATCAAGTATGTTCACAAGACCATTCAAGCATATTAAAGCTATTACTTGCATATCTTTATTTTTCTACTTCAAGGGTTCGGTTCGTTGTAGCATTGCATGTTGTTCATTCATCATTCTCTTCATATTTTTCATTTCATTTTCAAGGGTTTAATTACCAATAAGGGGTTTGACCAAGGTGAACCCCTATTCTCTAACCAATCAACCATTTTTCCCTCTCTTTGCATGTGATTTGTAGGTCTTGTGTGTAGATTTATCAAATAGAAAAAGTGGAAAATTCTTCATCAATTTTTCAAAGCTATTAAAAGTGATCAAAGCCCTAATTGAAGCTTGGAGAACACCTAGGTCAAATTCTACAGTTTTGGATCCGGAAACCTGTCAAGAGCTTAAGTGTAGATTGAAGACTATAGTTTCCTGTTCTGAATTTCCTAAAAGTAAAAAGTGGACCTATTCACCATCAGTGGTGTATGAGTCCCATACTCAAGCCCAAAATAGATTTGTTGCAGTTCTGAGTACCCTTTTCTCTGAAACTTGTTTTGGAAGAATCTTCGTTAAACAAGACTAAATTTCCCAACTTGGTGTATGAGTCCTAGTGGGCTTCAACAATGACTTATGTAGGATTCCAGAGCTCCCCTCCATCACTTTGAAGTCTCCAGGTGCACACTTTAGATTCCATAAATTTTTGTTATTGTTTACTTGGATTTTAAGTTCTTTTGCATATAACACTATGTTTTCAAACATTTTCATTTTTCCATGTTTGCACTTGGTGGTGAACCCATTTCTTTTTTTTGTTCAACTCCAAGGATACCTTATAGCCATACTACATCCTTCATTTGGTTGAGGTCTCTAAGGTAATCTTAAGTGTGGATTTTGTGGAATTGGATCCCTTCCTCCCCATTCCCATGTATGTGGATAAGGAAGTGAAGAATTCCATTGTCCACATTCTGGTGAACCTAACTTTTGAATTTCATATTCTAATTTGGAATGCATTTACATCCTAAGAGTAGCTTGCATTAACATTGCATTAGTGAAAATTTCATTTAGCTTGCATTATTGTTTTTCATTTCATTGAAAAATTAAAAAAATATGCATTTGCATCAAATATTTGAATCAAAAAATAGAAAAATCATAAAATTCATTTTAAATTTTTTGAAAATTTTCAAAAAAGTCACTCCCTAGACTCATTCGCCACCCTAGGAAAATTAGTCCAGTTGCATATTTTGCACTACATTTTTTGTCATTTGTAGTTAATTTTATGAGTTTTTGCTTGTTTCTACATTTCTATTTTACTTTCCAGAATTATAGTTATAAGTATTTCATTGCTCTTAGTTTACATTGCATTTGCATTCACCTTGCATTTAGTAGCCTTTGCATGAGTGTTTGGTGCCTTACTTCTAATACCTTAGTGAGAAGAAGTTTGAGACTCATGGCATCCTATGATAACACACTCATTGTGGATCTTGGGTTATCTAGAGCTACCACTCCTAATATTGATAATAGTGCACTAGGCATGGATAATACCCTTAGTAGCTCTTTGCATTCACGTAGTATGCATGTTGACCATAGGCCTAATGATATCCCACAAGAAAAGATAATTCAAATTCATGAGGAATTAGTACACTTGCAACACCAAGGAAGACTTGAAAACATTTCCGCTACTACAATTCCTACCATAGAAAACATTCACCACATGCTTGAAAGTGATGAAGGCCTTGGCCTTGTGAAAAACATAGTTTAGATATTTGGAAAAAATATTCCTTCAACATTAATGTTCCTATTCCAACAAGCAATATGGCTAACCAAGGAGGAACTCAAACTCCTCCTCCCTCAACAGTAGCCTCAATACCTACCTATACCACTCCTCATATCACAACAACAATGCAACAAGTTAGTAATATGATTCCTTCCTTGGGTATTCCTGCTAGCATCCCTAGTTCCTATGTGGCATCGCATGTTCTATCTTCTACCACGCTACCACCTATAAGTGCTCCATTCACTTACCCTACTACTACATACACTCCATCACCACTTTCACTTCCACCATATACCACCTATACTGATCCTCTCATAGCACAACTTTTCCAAATCATTTCTTCCACACATAAATAAATCTACACCATCAATCAAAATCAAAATGGTACACCATAAATATTCCTAGACTTGATAAATATGGAGGGAAGGTAGATCCTTCTAACCATATCAATTCCTATACCACTTTATGCAGTGACTTTTTCCTTGATGATAAATTGTTGGCAAAACTATTTCCTAGGTCCTTAAAAGACACAGCCTTGGAATGGTTCTCATCTTTATTGAATAATTTAATTTGTTCATTCAATGAACTAGTTGATGAATTTGTAAACCATTTACAAGTGCATATGGCTCCTAAGAAAACCTTGGATGATTTGATGAGATGCAAGCAATGTGAAGAAGAAAAGATCACTGATTTTATCTCATGCTATTTGCCACTTTATTCCCAAATTGATGTCAAGGTTCTTAACCCACATCTTAAAAATATGTTCATAGAAAAATTTCAAAGTAAAATTCAAAACAAGTTGACCATGATCAAATTTCCCTCCTTCCTACACTTGTGTACTTCCCTAAGTTGTGATTATCAAAATTCAGTTAGTAGTCATGATACTAGGTCCACTTGTTGGCCTCCTACAATGATTTTAATAACTAAGCCTTTACAACCATGAATCAAAGATTGGACGTCTAACCTAAATAGCTATTTCAATCATCATGAACATGTATTTAACTTGTCAACCCAGGGATATGAAGTTGAAATGGGTTAGCACAATATGTGCACTAGGAACTCAAAGTAACCATTTCATTCTACAGCTAAGGAACACACAATATTGAAAGTAAATTGCTTGACAATGAATGAGAGAAATGTTGAACATCAATTAACAGATATGCTAAGCTAAAATGCATTATAGGAATAAAAATATGAGCAACAAACAAGAAACTACTATGTCAGCTTTGGCTACATGAATAGTCATAGAATGGAACTTTAGTGGCTACAAGAATAGTTGGTACCGGACTTCTAGCTATGTACTAAACAACAAGTAATACTAAACTAATGATAAACTAAGAAGATAGATTACTCACCAAGTGGGTCCCCTTCGATAAGTATCCTCTAAAACTAATGAGAACTCAGATTCTCAAACTCAAAAATTTATTTTATTCACTATAAAAAATATATGAGCGAAACAAACAAGAAACTACTATGTCAGCTTTGGCTACATGAATAGTCATAGAATGGAACTTTAGTGGCTACAAGAATAGTTGGTACCGGACTTCTAGCTATGTCACTAAACAACAAGTAATACTAAACTAATGATAAACTAAGAAGATAGATTACTCACCAAGTGGGTCCCCTTCGATAAGTGATTCCTCTAAGAATCTAATGAGAACTCTAGATTCCTCACAACTCATAATAATTTTATTTTATGTCACTATTATATCACCAAATCATGAGTACAAAAGAGTAGTGTATATGTATTATTGGAAATTGGAGAGTGTAAGTACAATATCAACCGTGCAACCTTATGAAGAAGGAGTGTCAGATTATTATGTATACTAATAGCTAAACAAGGTAGTCAACTCCATGACTGTGAGGATGCCATTTAGGGAAAATAGAGAAAATGAAGCGATCGTGGTTATGCGTGCATGGAATCTAGTCAGACATGCAAGTCCAAACATAGATTCAGCATAGTAGTAACACCCATGCATGCTCAATCCTTAAAGTCCACTACAAGGTGGTTAAGTTTAGTTGAATGAAGAATCTTTTGTTGTCGGCCTCCTTTGACTTGGAGCGATTCCTTTGCTGGATGTTATGGTGCACGCCTAACTGGCGGTGTCTTCCTTAACTTAGCTTATTAAATCTGCATGGTAATGTCAGTACACATAATAACTACACATCTATAACCACCTTAAGGAACATTCATTAACCTCATGCAAAATCAATATAAATTATCCACATAATATGCCAAATGTCATTAAAGCTTGCAAAGATCTAGGATTAAGCCCAATGTCAATGGTTTGTGGGAAAAATTATGAAAATATCAACATTTAACATTAAATTCCATGACATCTACCAACAAATAAACTTTATATTCTACCCAAAATTGGACCAAAAACTTGATCACTCCCACCAACCTAACATTTTGTTGGTCCTCCAGCAGGGGAAGGGTTTTTCTTTTGCTTGGTCAAAGCTCTGGAATTTGTAACTAATAGTTGTCCAACATTAGTGGCTACAGTCTGTGAATCAACATCCTAATAGAATCCTCTGAATCTGTCAAATCTGTTTCATCTTTATTTTTCTACAACAATGTCATACTGGTAGAATCTGAAGTTTGGCATGGGCCACATGAGCATGGGTGGCTGGAAAGTCAGGGGAAGCACAGATTGCCCCTATTTTCTCCCAATCTAAATATACCTATCAACCCTTTTCAGTGTTGCAGCATAATTGTGGATGGAATGAGGCTCAGCCTGTTTCAACTCATTAGTTAGACTATTCCATCTTTGTGATAGACATCTTCTCATAGTTTCCTCCTTCGCTGCTATCTTTACCTCATACTCACTATAAACTACATCAATCTAAGGCATAATCCTATTGCCATAACTATGTATGAGAAGCATTATGTGCCATTCTCTATAAATATCCATTGGGTTGCTTGATTTATCCCTAACAGGTAGAGGGATATCAGACTCCAATTGCTTATAAGCTCCATGTTGTTGCCCCCAGCTAATCTCATTTTGTACCCAAGACATAAATACCCTCAATTGGACATCCCCAACATATAAAAATGGATTCCAATCATGTTCTTGAGTTACAACATAATTACGTAAATAAAATTCACATAGCAAATTCTTCATTTCAAGGGAGGCAATCCTATAAGCATTGAAAAATTCAATAGGGGTGTCAATAGAAGGATTCAAACCCAAGAAAATCCTTGACAACTTAAAAGAGATATTTCTCTTTTAGGACCAGAGCATAGACCCTTGGAGGGGTCCTACATTCCAAAATCTATGGTGCCAAAGTTGTCATATCATCCACCCTTTGCTTCAGGGTGGCAATTTTTGAATCTTTATCTTCAATCTCCACATCCTTCTTTTGAATTTCCTTCTTCAATTTATGTTTTTCCTTTTTCCATTCTTCCTCCCTCCTTTGTATTTCTTTCCATAAATTCAAAATTTCCATATGTACTGTAAAATTAGGATAACTATGAATTCCTACCAGTTTTTTTTGTTGATGGTACCTCCTCATATGACACTGTTTGCATGGACTCAGGTTGTCCAGTTATCTCTATCTACATGGGTATTGTTTCTTCTCCCACTTCTTGTTTCAAGGGCTCTCCTTCTTGTTCTTTTTGTGGCAACAAGAACTCTTATTCTAGTTCTGGTTGTTGCTGTAGGACTTCTTGCTACATTACTTCTTGGTCATGCTACAGGAAATCCTAATTTTCCCCAAACTCTTCTACAATGTTAGCAAGATTGACCAGTTTTATATTCACTACTTTCCTAAATATCTCTTCTTCTTCGAAATTCTCCTACCCCATTGGAGCTTTAGGGTCCTTTTGTGATGTCTCACTAGGATTAGGGATTTCTTGTGAAGGCATACCAATCACAGGCCCAACTGGTCTTGATTTCCTAGGAGGTCTCACATTTTCCTTTAGTTGCAGGATGAACATTGTCATCCTTCCTCTTTTTAGAACTTGGCACCTTTCTTTCTATAGGTTGTGTTTTGGCCTTCCCTTTTCTCATTTCTACTTCTCTTTGTTGAGCCCTAGTTTTCATCAGGGTTTCAAGTGGAATGTCATCATTAGAATCAAAGGAAGAACTTTCTTTTTCTGAGTGCTCAGTTCCAGTAGAACTAATTTCTATGGTTTCTTCTATTGTAGGAGGATTCACACAAGAGCCAACACTAGAGGTTGAAGCACCAAGAGGGGATTTAGTCATGCTCAATCTCCTGCTAGACCTATGGGGTTGAGGTAAAGCCCTAGGTTGCAAGTGCTCAAGTCTAATTTGATCAACATTTATAAATTCTTCCCAGGTCATTCCAAATGCATTATGCAGAGACTTTTCAAATAGCAATTTCATTAGAAAATGGTGGGAAACATAATTATCCCTACCATTTTGGGTCTCGGCTACCATGATTGAGAGAAGATTGTATAGCATGTTAGCCACATTCATCCTCCTCCTGTGCCTCATGTGATTCAAAAGCTTGAAGTGCATGGAATGCAAATTTGACTGGCGACCCTCACAGGTGATGTATTTGATAACATAAATGGTTATTTGCTTCCATGGCTTAGGCAAAGACATTCTGTTTTCACCCTATTTATCAATGCTCAATGGGGGGTCATTTGACTTTGTAAATTCACCCTTGGCTGATTTGTCGTCTCTAGAGGCATGTTACTTTTTTCCATCAGTCGGTAACCCTGTGACCTCTACAATTATTTCCTTAGTTGCCACAACTTCCAACCCTTTTACAGTGGCTATCCCTTCAGAAATGTCTGGGTTAATTCAAGGGAAATGCTTTCATCAAAGCCATCTAGCTTTAGGAAGTAATCTGACCATCAACAGTTTCTAAATTTGGCTAGGCATTGTGCATCCTGCAATAAAACATCATGCACCATGGGTTCATTTCAAATTAACCTACCTCCCATTGTCTGCAATCAAAAAAATGCTTTGCAACTTCTTTCCTACAATTATTGTCTAAAAATCAAGCTCACTTTCATGCAATACCTACTAAATTTCTAGTGCCAATATCGATTAAATTTTCTTTTCTTTGTTTCACCATTTTGCTTGTAACTCAAGATTACGATATAGTCAATTATGGCAAGAAAAGGAGTGATAAATGGGAATTATGATGGGAAGAAATGGTGGCTATAGTTAATGTCACTTCACACATGCAAGTTGTCCTCTCAGTCATATTTCAAATCCTCTCACTCATATTTCAAATTAGCTCATTTTAAATTTTCTGATGTAGCCTAGCATAAATTGACACATGGGAAATATATTTACATTTTTTCTTCCTCTTGCCCCAACCTAAATTTGGACATGTGTCCACACATGTGAGATTGGAGTGGTTATTTGATAGGGAATGATGGAATTTTATGTAAACATCTATACTAACGTACAGTGATTAAATGAATACACTTAAAAGATGATTAAAGATAGCATTTAATGTGCACATACTTGAATGTGTGGATGATTTGTTGCAAATATTGTGGAGAAAGTATTGCTTTCCTTTTAGGGAATAAATTGAACAATTAATGAAAATGAAGTGGAATGAGGTGAGGTGAAATGAAGTGATGGAAGAGAGAGAAAGGTGGTGATGGATGGGTGAATAGGCAAATGGAAGAAGAAATGGACTTCCACATAAGTGAAAGTCTTTATTATGAGAAGTATGTACCTTAATTAGCTAGGAGGGACACGAGGTCTATTTCCTTTAGCTGTAGGAAGCTCGGGTGCTGAAAGCTGGGTGAATTATTGCAATAACTCTTCTTTGGAAGCTGGTTTGTGATATAGTTTGAGGCAATGACCATTGCCAAGTAATTTGAACCTGACAGGGTCAATGGTAGTAAGCTTAACAACTCCATTAGGAAAGACCTCAACAAATTCATATGGTCATAGCCACCTTCGCTGCAATTTTCCTACATTGTCTTGGTATCTTGAGTCATAGAGGAGGGCCCAATCTCCTGGTTGGAATTTCTTGTCCTTGATAAATTTTTCATGCCACTTGATTCTCTAATCCTACACTACTTTTGTATGTTGTAGGGCTGCTCTTCTTATCTCATCCAAAGCATTTAGTTGCATGATTCTTTCTCTTTGTTCCATAGAAATATCCATCCCCAAATCTACTACAGTCCGTAGAGTCTTATATTCAAATTCAATTAGCATCATAGCTATCTTTCTATATAGCAACTCAAATGGGGTAAAGCTTGTAGTTTTTTTCCATGTTGTCCTATAGGTTCAAACAGCTTCTGGTAATCTATTTTCCCAATCCTTTCTATGGATAGCTACTATTTTGGTCATAATGGCTTGAATTTCTTTGTTAATCACTTCAACTTGGCCACTAGTTTGTGGGTGATAAGGAGTAGACTACCTCTGCCTTATGTTGTACTCATTAACTAGTGCTGCAACAAGGGTTGATGTGAATTGTGCCCCTTGATTAGTCACTATTTCTTTTGGGACTCCATATCTTGTGAAAATCTCCTCATAAAGAAATTTTGCAACCTTGTTATCTCTTGCATGCTTCATGGCCTTAACTTCTACTCACTTTGTCACATAATCAGTGCATACTAATATATAAGACTTACCGTTTGATGGAGGGTCAATGTGTCCCACAAAATCTAATCCCCACTTGTCAAAGGGGGTGTTTACTACCTGAGGGCACAGTGGCATCTCATCAGATCTAGTTGGTTTTCCCATTCTTTGAAATCTATCACATTTTTTGGTATACCTTCATGAATCCTTGTGAAGTGTTGGCCAGTAATATCATGTGTTCAAAACCTTCATTGTTGTCCTCTTGGCTACAAAGTGTCTTCCACATGGTTCATTGTGACATGCATGTAAAATTTCATATGTCTCATCTTCTCTCACACATCTCCTCATTACATGGTCTGGTCTAGTATAAAAGAAACATCCACCAATCCAAAAGAAAGGAAAATATTTTTCAATGAGTGCCCTTTTCTCTTTTGGAGAGAAGTGAGAAGGAACTCTACCTGTGACCAAATAATTGGCTATGTCAGCATACCAAGGTGTTTGTACACTGAGGGAGAATACATTCTCGTCAAGGAAAGATTCATCTATGGGCTGATTGTCTTCTGATGTAGTTACCCTTGAAAGAAAATCTGCAACAACATTGGCCTTCCCTAGCTTATCCACAATGGTTATATCAAGCTCATGCATCAACAATAACCATCTTGCCAATCTACCTATGATCAAAGTTTTATTCATGAGATATCTAATGGCTTCATGATCACTATGCACAAAGATTTGGTAGCATGTTATGTAATGTCTCAATTTATTCAGTGCATAGATTACTCTCAACATTTATTTCTCTGTCACGATATAATTGTATTTAGCTCCTTGTAAATTTTTTCTAACAAATTAAATGGAATTTTCAACAACTCCTTTTTGTCCTAAGATTTCTCCTATGGAATAATCTGATGCATCAGTATGGATGTGGAAAGGAAGCTCCCAATTAGGCTCTTTGAGTACAAGAGCATGAGTCAAAGTTGCCTTCAAGTCAGAAAATGTCTTGTCACAGGCTTTAGTCCATTGAAATTCAACATCTTTAGTGAGAAGAGTGTACAATGGTGCTGCTACCTTGTTGAAACTCTTGATGAAATGTCTATAATATCATGCATGACCCAAGAAACTCCTAACATCCATTTTTTTTGTAGGTGTGGGAAGATTTGTGATCACCTCAATCTTTGTGCAGGATCTACTTGAATTCCCTTATGGGAGATGTAGTGGCCAAGAACTACACCTTCCTGCATCATCATGAAGTATTTTTCACTATTTAAGGACAATTTTTTGTCTTCACATCTCTGTAGGACCCTTCTAAGATTTTACAATGCTTGATTAAAATCAACACCATAAGTGGTAAAGTCATCCATATAAATTTTCATGCAATCATGAGAAATGTCTAAGAATATGCTAATGACTTCCCTCTAAAAAGTTGTAGGTGCATTGCATAAGCCAAATGGGAGCACCAAATAGGAATAGGTCCCCCATGGATAGGTAAATGTAGTATTCTCCTGGTCCTCTGGTGCAATTTGGATCTGGTTGTAGCCGTTGAATCCATCTTAAAAAGAAAAGTATTGCTTTCCTGCAAGTGTGTCCAAAACTTGATCAATGAAGGGTAAAGGAAAGTGGTCCTTCTTGGTGGCAACATTAAGTTCCCTATAATCAACATAAACTCACCATTTCCCTCCTTTATTGGGCATAATCACTAATGGAGACACCCACTGACTATCTGAAATGGGGTAGATAAATCCTGCATCTAGTAATTTTTGTAGTTCTCCTTTCACAATCTCTCTTATTGTAGGGTTAATTCTTCTCTATGGCTATCTTACTGGGGTGTAATCATCTCTTATGTAAATTCTATGTGTACAAATTTTAGGATCCAATCCCTTCATATCATGATAATCCCATGCAAATGCATTTTGATGGGTCCTTAATAGGTTTGTCAATTATAATTGTTGTTCTTCATTCAAATTACTATTAACATTCAGATATTTTCATTCTAACACATGTACTTATGTAGTTAACTCTATCATGGCTGCTTCATTAACACATGGTACCTTTAGTTCATATGGCAGTAGTGTATGGGACATACCTATTGCTGCAGGAAGTCTGTTTGTAGGAAGAGTTGTTGCAGGAAGAACATCTACAAAATAATGGCTGCAAGAAGAGCATCTGTAGGAAGAACATCTATAAGAACAGTGGTTGTAGGAAGAGCAGGCATAATTGTCTTGAATGGAGTAGAAGAATGAGAACATGATGCTTCCACCACTTCACAATGGTTTTGAATGATGTTATCCAATACTTCATCCTCATCTTGGAGCTTCATGAAAGAGCTTCTACCTAGCATCATAAGTTGCTCCATAGAGTTAACTTCCTCAGCCTCTTCACCAACATGTGGCCATATAGGATTATCTTCATCATGAGATGGCTAAGCAGATAGATAAATGACAAATTTTTTAGTGCTCCTCCCATCTAAAATGGTCATGTCACCTAATTGACATCCAATGTATGCATCTGTAGTTGCTAACCATGGCCTTCCAAGGATAATGGGATACCTGCCTAGTGTAGCTTTAGGAGAAAGAATGATAAAGTTTGTTGGGTACTCCCAGGAGTCTAGAACTACCACAAGATCCTCCACTACACCATCAGGCTTAATAGTAGAGCTATCAGCAAGTTTTAGGATAGTAGGAGTAGATCTCATGCTTGCGATATTTAGTTGATGTAGGATGTCTTTGGTCATTACATTTATTGTTGCCCCTAGATTAATCAAAGCATTCTCTACTTGGAACTCGTTTATAACAACTACTACCATAGGACTTCCTAGGTCATTATACTTGGGAATAGTCACTTTTTCCAACATGATGTCAGCTAGTTGTCCCACCACATGAACTATAGTTGGGTCCTCCTTTTTCCTACCTAGGTTCTTAATACATGCCTCCTCAATTGCCTTGTCATAGATTGGAACATCCTTTATGGCCTGAAATAGAGGTATTTGGACACATATATGCTTCAGGTGATCCAAGATATCAAAAGTTGTATCCTCCTCTTCTCCTTTCTTCTTGGAAACTTCCAATCTCAGAGGAAATGGTGGTTCTTGTTCAGTCTGCTTGACTTGGGCTGGTTCAATACTTTTAACCACACTTGGTTGAATGGGATCATTCAGAGATTCCTCTTTCTCTTCCACAGGAAGCTTAGTGATAATGGGATTAGAAGGGGTTGGTAGAGTGGTACCTAAACACAAGTGGATATCACTTACACTCATAGCATATGTAGGGAATTGATTTGAATCAGCAGAGTATGTAGGATGATGTTATGGTTTGTTATTTGGATTGGGTGTAGGTTGAGCTAGTAGTTGAGTTGGTTTAGGTGCATTTGAGCTTGGATTAGTAGGTGGAGGCATTATAGCAGGCTGCTAGGGCTGAGAAGGTGGTTGCATGTAACTAGTTTTCTGAGTAGGCCATTTCTCCCTCCTCTCCATTGGTTTTTTTTATGCCAATTTCCTAGAGGTGGTTACCAATGCCCTTGAAATTGCTGCCAATTCCCCTGAGGTTGATTCCACTAGGGTGGAGAACTCTAATGATTGGGCCAAGCATTTGGAGGGTTACTCCAAGGATGCAATGGATATCCTCCATAACTAGGTGGATATAGGGGCTTCCATTGGTTACCAGACATGAATAGGAATTAAAATATGGCCCAACATAGGATAGTGGATTTGGTGGCATACCTTTTCTTGGAGCCCAAGGCTTCCTTTGTGCAACATAGTAGACTTGGTCTTCTTCAATCTCGATTTTCTTCAACTTAAGTGGAACCTACTTTCTTTCAAGATTAGCTACCATCTTACATTTGCAATCCTTCTTTTTTCTACAGTGGGGGCAATACTCTGTCAACATTGCCTCTGCCTCCTCTTGCTTCTTCTTGTCCTGAAGTGTAACTAGCTAAGTGGCTAGATTATATATAATATCTTTCTTGATGTTTTCCAACAAATGAGTGATCTCCATTCTTTAAACTCCACTAGTAGCTGACCTACCCATGGAAGATTGGTAAGCTCTCCCTTTCTTTGAAGCTTCGCTAGAGTAGTTCTGGCATATTTTCTTGATATCTTCCCAAGGAACTTAGGAGATATCTCCTCCTCCCATGAGGTCCAAGGCATCAGTGTAGCTATCATTGATTCCTCTAAGGAAAAACAACTTTTGTGAGTCTTCATCAAGTGTATGATGTGGAGATTTTTGCAGGAAAAACATAAACCTTGCAATGCAATCTTCCAAGCTCGCATCTTCCTTTTGATGCATCCTAAAAATGTCAGCTCCTCTCATGTCACTACCCCTACAATATTCCTTGTATTTCTCAAGGAATTTTGTCTTGATGTCTTCCCAAGTTTCCAAAGTATCTTTTCCTAGGCTCATGAACCATCTTAATGCATCCTCTTTCAAAGTGGTAGGAAATAATTTAAGCCTATGGGCATCAGTAGTATAATCATAATTCTGGTAGAGTATGTCAAACTCAAATAAAAGGGTATTAGGATCTTCTGTGACAAGTCCATAAAACTTTGGGAGTGTTGAGGCAGGAATGTTCTTGATGTTGTCAACTTCATTCTAACCGGAAATGGGGAAAGGAAAAGTTGGTTGGTTAGGTATGTTCCTATTTGCATCACCCATTCCTGCTTGATGTGGTTCCAAAGGAAAGGGGTTCTCAAGCTGATTTTTATGTTCAAAGGAGACTTCAAAACTAGTCAGATCAGGATATGCATTAGCAAATGGGTGTGGATCTTCTTCTTCTTCTAGTAGATTATGATATTCAACTAGCTGGAATGGATTAGGATTGTTAGGAAGGAATCTCCCATAAGCATTCCTTATCCTTCCTCTATGCATGCGGTATCAATCACTATCAGTCGGCTCACATAAAGAATTGGTAAAGAATAAGGGAGGTCATTACTTCCTAAATGAGGATATACTAAGAACAACTTCCAAAAGCACTATAGCAAGAAAAACTACCAATGAATCCAAAAGACTCCCTAGTTTGACACCATCCCCAGCAATGACACCAAAAATTGTGGCCTCCTACAATGATTTTAATAACTAAGCCTTTACAACCATGATTCAAAGATTAGAAATCTAACATGAATACCTATTTCAATCATCATGAAGGTGCATTTAACTTGTCAACCCAGGGATGTGAACTTGAAATGGGTTAGTATAGTATGTGCACTAGGAACTCAAAGTAGCCATTTCATTCTACAACTAAGGAACACACAATACTGAAAGTAAATTTCTTGAAAAGGAATGAGACAAATGTTGAACATCAATCAATGACTATGCTAAGCTGAAATGTATAATAGGAATAAAAATCTGAGCAACAAACAAGAAACTACTTTGTCTGCTTTGGCTGTAGGAACAATCACATAATGAAATTCTAGTGGCTGCAAGAGCAGTCTATGTCAGAATTCTAACTAAGTACCAAACAACAAGTAAGACTAAAATAATGCTAAACTAAGAAGATGGATTACTCACCAAGTTGCCCCCTTGGATAAGTATCCTCTAAAACTAAAGAGAACTCAAATGCTTGAACTTAGAACTTTATTTTATTCACTATAAATCATGAATACAAAAGAGTAGTGTATCTATATTACTGAAACTAGAGAGTGCAAGTACAATATCAAATTGTGCGACCTTTTGAAGAAGGAGTGTCAAATCATTATTTATACTAATAGCTAAACACGGTAGACAACTCCATGACTAGGAGGATGCCAATTTTGGAAAACAAAGAAAATGGAGCGATGGCGGTTACATGTGCATGGAATTTGGTTAGACATGTAGGTCCAAATGTACATTCAGCATAGTAGTAACACTCGTTCATGCTCAATCTTTAAATTCCACTACAGGGTGGTTACATTCAGTTGCATGAAGAATCTTATGTCTTTAGCCTCCTTTGACTTGGAGTGATTCCTTTGCTAGATGTTATGGTGCATTCCTAGCTAGCGGTGTCTTCCTCAACTTAGCATATTAAATGTGCATGGTAATGTCATTATGCATAATAACTACACATCTATAACCACCTTAAGGAACATTCATTAACCACATGCAAAATCAATATAAATAATCCACATAATATGCCAAATGTCATTAAAGCTTGCAGAGATAGGATTAAGTCCAATGTCAATGGTTTGAGGGAAACATTATGAAACTATCAACATTTAACATTAAATTCCATGACATCTAGCAACAAATAAACTATAAATTCTACCCAAAATTGGACCAAAAACTAGGCTCATCACCACTTTTAGCTGTAGTGAGAGATCTGAGCCGACAAACCAAAATAATTCACAAAATTTTAGAAAACAAAACAAAGGGTTCTTGCAATTCAACCCCCCTCCATAAACAACTCCAACTATTAACAACCAAGTTGTTGTTGAAACAACTATTCCCTTTAGTTATGGAGATCTAAAAAAGACAATTCACACCTTTACCTTACACACTTCATAACACAATGTCCCAAATTTTACAATCGTATTTAAATGATTACCTTACCCACCATCAAAATACCCTACCCTACTAAGACTTTACCCCTGAGCTTTAAATAAAATGCTTATTGCCACTATAATCACCAAAATGGATATGACATGGAACATTTTAAGTTTCTTAAACATCTTGTGCAAGACCTTATTTATTTCGGTTGTCTATCCATTATCGACCGGTGTCAATGATTAAGGTAATAAGTTTGTAGCCCCTCTGAATCAAAATTTACAAACCTTTACTAATCCAATGCCAAAACATAATATTTCATTTGTCGAAGCTAGTGAAACTCCAAAGAATGATGTGATGAATGTTGACATAGATGATGAGCATCATGATCCTCTTCCTTATATTACACATGTTAATCCTATGGATGAAATGGTAGGTGTGATAGACATTATCCCTCATAAGGGCCAACTTAAGAGCTCTCTTGATATTTCTTTATGCTCTAAGGATATAATTAAAAATCTACTTGATGGTCCTCTTTACATAGCTAGACATATCTATGATAAGCCCACTAATGGGATATTAATAGATCCCACTTGTGGAGAGAATGTGATCACTGAGGAATTTTTAGTATTACATGACCTTTATCAAGATGACTATGACAAATCAAAAGCATGGATCAAGATATACAATGGTTTTGCTTTCCCTACGATAGGATTGATCGTCCTTCCATTAAAAATAGGACTAAAAACATTATATGTCACATTCTCCATCTTCCCGCAATTGGACTAGTTTCGTTTGAGGCTTGGTCATCATGGCTTCGCTCAATGCAAGTTGTCCCTTCGATTGTTCATAAATGCCTAAAGTTTCCATTTGACAACAAAATATTTATTTTCCACCATAGCGACTTTAACCCTTTTTCTTCTAAAGTAAACTTTTCCTTAGACACCTTCTGGCCTGAGCCCATGGAACCAATAATACTACAACATGACTTCTTTTTCATAGCTTACCAAAAATTTAAAGCCGAGAAAATAGCAGAATTATCTCTCTGAAACATGTCCCCGTCTACCTCTAAAACTACCATCATAGATGAAACCATGCTTCAACCTGAACAAGAACCATACAACCAAGATCAACCAACAAGAAAAACTTCACCTACATCATCCAAAAGACCAAGAGACAATGACAACAACCACATTCTACCGCCTCGAATAAAACAAGTTTATAAAGAAAAAGAGAAAGTGGCTGACCAACCTCCTATGGTTCCTTCCATTCCTCCTCTTCAGGAAGAAAATCAACCTATGGTTGATCAACCCACTTTTACACCAACACAACTTCAAAAAAAAAAAAACAAAGGTGCTCGAGAGCATTGACGTAGACATTGTACACTTGCTCATTAATTACATGAAGCTACCAATGAAAATCAAAATCTGAACTTGATAGAAGCAATGCATGAAAATATGCCTCCCCACCTACCACAAAGTGATCCAATAAAAAAATCACAACAAGAAGTGCATTCTTCTTTGGGTATTATCATTCGTCCTATTGTGATTAACTTGGATGATGATGAGGAAACAACTAAAATTGATGAAGAGGTATATAATGAATTAAACACATTTTTCCCTCAACTATGAGCTTAATTGAGACATCTCCTATACAGAGTGATGAACCTGGTACTTCATCTAGTTTGGCCCTTGCTCTTGTCAATCTCACCAGTTGTTCACCTTTTGAATCCAATGAACATGATTGGGAGGCATATGACTTGCTAGATGATTGACTTGCATTTTCCTTATTAGTCTTTTGTATTTTTTATTTTTTTTGCATCTGTGTAATGTGATCCCCTATGATGTTCTATTTGATGTTCTCTCTCTTTGTGGCATTCCTCTATTTGTACCTTCATTCTTCTCTATGTTGTGCATCTCTTTCACATTTTCTCTTTACACCCTTTTCTTGTCCTTTTGGGGATGACACAAAGCGTTGAGACACTCTATGTCTCTTCCATGTTGACCTAAAAGGCCTTTTTCTTTTCTTTTACCTTTTTTGCTTATCTTTTTCTTTTTCTTATGTTTTCCTTTCAAGGATGACACAAAGTGCTGAGACACTCTATGTCTCTTCCATGTTGACCCAAAGGCCTTTTTCTTTTCTTTTACCTTTTTCTCTTTTCTTTTTCTTTTTCTTGTGTTTTCCTTTCGGGGATGATGCAAAGCATTGAGACACCCTTTGTCTCTTCCATGTTGACCCAAAAGGATTCTTTTTCTTTGTTTTCATTCTCTTTGTGTCATTATTCTAGTTCTATGTATTTGGGGGATGATGATAGTTCCAAGCTCTTTACAAAACATTGTAGCAATGAACATATGACCCCAACTCTATAGATCCCTTATGTGTATTGTTCTTTCATTTTGGGGGCAACCACTTCCTTTTCTTTGCAAGACGTAGTCTTAGCTAGAAACATATGACTTGGCATAGGGATTTCCTAGTTGGCTCTCATGTATTCTTTGCATTTTTCATTTGCTACTTTAAAGTAATTGCTCACAACATGGTGTTAGAAATTCCTTTAAAGTGGGGGCATACATTGGCATTATTCTTTTACATTTTTTTTCCTTTTGCTTGGTTCTTAATGTAGCCTTCTTCCTTCATATGATGTTTTTTTCACTTTGTAGATGGCATTGGGTGTAGCATCCTTCATGAGTGTGATCTCTCTTAGCATATTACATTCCTCTCGGTGGCTTGATGAGATGCACCACATCCCATAAGTTGTGAATCTTCTATTCTTTGATTGGTCCTCTCTTGGAGACATTAGACACAATGTTCCCTAAGTTAAAGACCTAACATGAACTAGGCAAGACTCCCTTGAACATTCTTTGCATGTTCCTTTTTGCATTTGTTATATGGCCACCTTGCATAACACAACTTGCATGCCTATGGTGCCATCAATTTTTTTCATGAGCTCTAAGCATACAAAGCTTTTCTTGTCTCATGAAGCTCAAAAAGTTATTTTATCTTGTGGTGCCTTATTAAAGTTATCAGGAGGTATAACTTTGGCATGGTTGAGCAAGAAGCCCATTTCGAGGCATGAATTTCCTCGTAGCCACCTACATGTGACTGAGTGCATACCAGCCATGAGTGTATGTTTCTTAAATTTTAGACCTTCTCACCTGGTAGATAGCCATGAGTTTCATTGGGCCTCAAAGTGAGTATGCATTTTTTTGGACAAACAACCTAGATTTGATTTGCATCGCGATGGAAAAACAATCGAAGCTTGATCTGATTTATCTTCTTTTCTTTTTTCTTCCCTTTTTTCCTCTTTCATCTTTATGTGTGTTCCCTTGTGTTTATGTTTTATTTGCCATGGGATCCTGATCCTAGGGGCTTGATCATCCCTCTTGATCCTTTTCATCTCATCTTGCTAGCATTAATTCATTGGAACCCCTCTTGAGATGTGTTGATCTACTTTAGTGTGATTTTAGAGCAAGTTCATCCTCCCACTAAAGTGGGGGCTAAATGTGGACACTGGAAAAGTAACCCTTCTCCTTTTTCTTGTTGTTTAGGTCCTCCTTGTGACTTTGGCTTAATTTTTCCTTGATATAATGTTGTAATGTGATAACACATTTACATTAGGTCTTGGGACCTTATGATTTAATAAGAATTTTATGCCTTGTAAAAGTGTTGTGAAGTGTTGGGTATGTTGAGGATCATGATGGGCCAAAAGGTGGCAATATGATGGGTATGTGTAGGGTATGTGGCTGATGACATTTCTTTTACCATAAATTGATGAAATGAAAAGGGTTTTTAAAGGATAATCTCAGCTTTCGACCAATATAAATTATGCATTACTTTTAATTTAATAAATAATTATTATTCATTTTCTATTTGAATTACTACTAAAGTCTTGATTGATAGGTTGATAAAAAAAAATAAAAATCTTTCAAACAATACCACATTTTTTGAATCTGAAATGTGCATCACATTCTATGCTTTGCATACTATAGGATTAAAGAAAACAAAATTCAATTTCATGAAGTTTTCACCAAGTTAAGGTGGTCAGACATACGAGTTTTTATATTTTTTAAAAGTTGTAATAAAAAATTCATAATTAATTATTTACTTGGAAAAAATTACAATTTAAAATATGCATCACATCGGGACATGAGTCCATTACTTATATCTAAAATATTATAAAAAAATATTATCATTTTATTGTGGTTGAGGGTGGTTAGATAGACACCTACTTATTTTTTCTCTGAAATTTCAAATTTTCACCAAATGCATTTAAAAAATAAAAATAAACCTAGTAGTTTAGAAACTACATTCAATTTGCTACAGATTCTATTCTTACATATTTTTGAAATAATATACATAACTTATTCAAATTTTTACATCAAGTTTCCTAACTCTATTTTTTCTAAATTTTTTGCCACTTAAGGGCCTATTTTTTCCATGATGATCCTGCACATACCCTGTTGTAACACATTTTCACACATTTCTAGGATCTTCTTATTATAATTCAATTAAATAACCTCTTTTTATCATTTACTAAGTCTTATTTCAAAGTGTTGTATAGTGTTGTAACAAGCTTTCACGCTTTTCTAGGCTTGTCATCAATAATTATACCTTTCTTATGCTTTAATTGACCCATTTTACATCTACAGGCCTTACTTAAGTGTATTTTTTAGAATAAACCCAATAAACGTCATTTAAAACAACTTAATTTCTGACACCCACTTAAATGCCTTGAGTGGGACCCATTCACCATTGGGGGCGAATGAGTCCCCCTTGGCACAAAAATGAAAATAATTTCAAAATATTGGTATTTTTTTATTCTCCTAAGACCTAAGGTCAACCTGTGATGTAGTGTCTTTAGGAATTACTGCATAATTGTGTATAAATAAGGTTTTTTTATTCATTTTTACCCCCATTCATTCAAGCAATCATTCACTAATCATTCAAGCACTCAATCAAGTATTTTCACAAGAGCATTTAACTATATTGGAGCTATCACTTGCATATCTTTAGATTTATACTCCAACGATTTGGTGAGTTGTAGCATTGCATGTTGTTCATTCATCATTCTATTCATATTTTTCATTTCATTTTCAAGGGTTTAATTACCAACAAAGGGTTTGACCAAGGAAAACTGCTATTCTCTAACCCTTCAATTATTTTCCCTCTTTGCATGTGATTTGCAGGTCTTGTGTGAAAATTTATTAAAGAGAAAAAGTGGAAAAGTCTTCATAAATTTTTCAAATCTATTCAAAGTGATAAAAACCCTAATTGAAGCTTGGAGAACACTTACAGGTCAAATTCTATAGTTTCGGATCTGGAAACATATTAGGAGCAGAAGTGTAGATTGAAGACTATAGTTTCTTGTTTTGAATTTCACAGAAGTTAAAAGTGGACTATTTCACCATCAGTGGCATATGAGTCCCAATTCCAAGCCCAAAATAGAGGTTTTCGCAGTTCTAAGTAACCTTTTCTCTGAAACCTGTTCTGACAAAATCTTCCTGAAATAGGACTAATTCGCCTAGCTTCGCATATGAGTCCCAATGGGCTTCAATAGTGACTTCAATAGGATCCTAGAGCTCCTCTCCATCACTTTCTAGTCTTCAAGTGTACACTTTAGATTCCATAAGTTTATGTTATCTTTTACTTACATTTTTAGGTCATTTTGCATACAACACTGTGTTTTCAAATATTTGCATTTTTCCAAGTTTTCACTTGGTGGTGAACCCATTTCTTCTTTTCGTTCATATCCAAGGATACCTTATAGTCACAAATTACATCCTACAATGGGTTGAGGTCTCTAAGGTACTCTTGAGTGTGAATTTTGTCGAATTGGATCCCTTCCTCCCCATTCCTATTAAGGTGGATAAGGAAGTGAAGAACCCTTTTCCATTGTCCACGGTACTAGTCCCAGATGGTGTGAGACCACACCTAGATGGAGGACTAGTACACAAGATTCGGTGGATGGAGCAGCATAGGACCATCTACGGTTGGGATCGCAATATGCTAGCAAATCTCTATTATGACTTGGGACGATTTTCCTATTAGGAGGTAGGAAATATGGTACATTGTACACTATTATGGGTTTGGTTCCTAGAGCATATCACATGTATCAAAATTTCAGGATTTCCTATTGTTGGCACTGTGGGTTATCCATGCTCCTTTAGCTATTCACTTAGATGAGCATGGCAGTATGGGGACTTATTATACTACAAAGTTAGATTCAACCATCTTGATCAGGAGGAGATCCTATGGATACCTTACAAACTAATAACTCAGTGGCCAAACTAGACACACTAGTTGAATAGGATGCAGAGGGACTAATTTTTACTAGGGAAGCATGATCACATAGTGTGACCTCTCTACTATGATCATTTCATGAGGAATTTTGGACAGATACAGGTTCTACCACACCACAACCATTCTATAGACGATCAGTGTAGAGTGCCCATAGGCTTGGAGATACAAGATGACTCATAGTAGTGGATGTTGTATCTAGTGATTCAGATGATGAGGATCTCAACATGCCCCCAGTCTTTGATGTTGATGACATGGGTGCTATAGATGTTTATGAGGAGTGATGGGAACAATACGAAAAACTCTAGCTTTTCCTATGGATCAACCTATAGGCTATGCAAGACCTCTTCCAGAGCACAAGGATGATGAGAAAGTGATAGGAGAGGAGATTAGGGCTACAGACTTGTTTGTGGATGAGGTAGAGGATTACAACAAGGAGGAGAAATTAGATTATAAGGACAAGGACAAGGACGATGATGATGATGAGGAGGAGGAGAGCCAACTGATGAGTGACGACAGTGATACAACATATGAGGTTCCAGGTACTCGTGAGTGGATAGATTAACTTTCTACATGGGTTACTAAATCACAATCATCATTTGTAGCACATTCAAACACTTATGAGCATGGGGAGGGTAGTAGATCTTCTATACCTCCTACACAGTGGGTTGGAGACCTGGGTGATGACACATTATTTATGTTTATGATTATGGTCATGTTCTTGTTTTTCATTTATATATATATATATATGTTAGGATGTGTATTAATTATATTTATGATTTACATCTTGTAGGATCCATGAGAGTGCTATATGATCTCTACCACCAGGTTGTTGTGGAGATGGTTCCTCCTTTTCCCTCAAATGGGGTTGTTTCTATAGAGTATATTCCCCCACTGATCATAGAGAAGCATCTAGATTTGTTCAAGCCTTTTGCAAGGTTGAGAGGAGTGTACGAGAGTTCTACTAGGTACGCCCATTGAGCCATTGGTGAGCTATCAGAACTATAGGATGCCTATGGTGAGCTTCGATCATCTTGAGATCCGACGAAGCTCAAGAGACTACGTGGAGAGGTTTTCAAGTTGTAGGCGAAGAGAGAATGCATAGATCAAGAGCATATGGAGGCTGTTGCACAAAAGGCTAGGGTTGTTGGATGATTAGAGGGCCTACAGGGTGCACTAAGATCCCTAAGTGGATCGTGATTGCATACCACCATCTCTTGATGGATGCCACCACCAGACCCCAATGGGTGTAGCAATCATAGGCCATGGTAGCATTGTATTATTGAGAATATGTACTTTAAAATTTCTTATATATATGATCATTTATGTTTGGTTTCTTATGTTTATTTTTTTTAAGCTAGATGGAAATGTGATTTATGAAATAATCTTTGTAAGAATATTTAATAAATTTCTTCATGATATAATTAAATACATCTTAGTTTTCTTTAGATGCAACATTATGATTGGGTATGCTATGCTAAATTAAATGCACTTTGATCTATTGTAGAAAATTAAATGCATATAATGATCTAATCTAACACCACATACAAGATTAACTTGAATAATATGAAACTTACACTAACAGCTCAACCCTAATTTGAATAATTACTTTAATATTCAAGACACATGAATAAGTTTTTGTCAAGAATGAAGCAATGCGAGAGAAAATAGCATACCATAGATACTAACTCTAACATCATTGTTTAACATTCACACTATTCAAGAAGGAAGGCTAGACATAGTATCAGCACAAATGAGTGGCATTAATAGGTTCTTTAAGAGGTGTACCATCCATTTATGTTAACGTGTATGCTCCAGACCCATAATTTTCATTAATTATGTAAGGTCCTAACCAGTTAGGGTTGAATTTTCCTTTTTTCAGTCAAGGCGACATTGACATTATGTTGATTCTCAAATAACACCAAATCACCTTTATTACATGAATGAGGGATGAAATGATCATTGTAACTATGTTGCATTTGTCTGGAGTAAGCTTGGAGATGCTTGAGAGAGTTGATTGTCTACACATAAAGAATTTAAAGTTGATGCAATCATTGTTCTTTATAAATATTATCATTAATAAGTCCTTGAAGAGTGATTCTTAATGAAGGAATCTCTAACTCTGATGGCATTATCACCATGGTACCATAAACGAGGTTATAAGGAGCATTCTTGGTTGATGTTCTAATACTAGTACGATAAGCCCATAACACATATGTTAACTGCATGTGCTAATCCTTATTATGTTTTCTTACTATTTTCCTTAGGATTTGCTCAAGAGTCTTATTAGTTGATTCAGCTTGACCATTAGATTGTGGGTAGTAGGGTGTTGAAAAATGATGTTGGATTTTAAACATTTCTAAGAACTTCTTTATGTTATTATTCTTAAATGGTGTCCCATTGTTCGAAACCAACATGGAAGGGAGTCCAAAGTGAGCAATGATGTGTTCCAATATGAAACTACATATTACATTAGCAGTTCTTGAACGAAGGGGAATGACTTCCACCCATTTCCTGAAATAATATGTTGCAGTAATTATAAATGTATGTCTAGGGGAAGAGAGTGGTGATATTTTTCCAATAATATCTAGACCCCATACGGAGAATGGCCAAATAGGAACTTGGGAACGAAGCTCAGAAGCAAGAGCATGAATCAAATTTCTATGTTCTTGACATTTGTGACATTTGTTAACATATTCAAAGCAAACTTGTTCCATATGTCTCTACTAGTATCCTATATGAGTTAGCTTTTGAACTAATGGTATTCCTCCAAAATGGCCTCAACAAGCACCCACATGAGCTTCCACAAGTGCTATAGGGATTTTGGATTGTTTAAGACATTGAAGTAAAAGACCATCAAAGTACCTTCTATATAACACATCTACAAGGATTATATATATCTAGACACAAGTTTTTGAAGTTAAAGTATTCTTAGTTGTCAACTGAAGAAAGGTACTTTCTTTCAAATAATTAAATATTGGTGTGTACCATTCACTGGAGCTTTCTGTAGTGGTTAGTAACACTTCTTTGATCCTATCTTCTATTGATGGTTGCATAATTGTATGGACAATGTCATGTGAAATTTGTTGAAGGATCTTGAGGAGATACAAGGGAAGCCACACTTACCATTGCATCCACATGTTGATTATATTTTTGTGGGATATTATCAATCGTATATGAGTCAACGTTATCTAAGAGAATCATTTTGAGATCCTTATATTTTGATAATTTGTCATGCTTCACTTGATATGACCTATTTATTTTCTTAGTGACTAATTGCAAATCACCAAATATCTTAATGCTTCAAGCTCCCAAAGTTAAAGTGATGTGTATTCCAGTAATTAATGCTTCATCCTCTATTGTGTTGTGTGTGCATAGGAAGTTTAGGTGGTAAGACAAGGGAATAGGATTTCTTGTAGGCAAGACTAGTATAACCCTTACACCAAATCCAGTTCTACACTTAGAGCCATCAAAATATAACTCACACATATCAGTTTCAATCATCAACACATTATCATTAGGGAATGATTCAATGTTATGTGATGTTGATGGTGAAGGAGCTTTAGCTAAATGTTCAATCAAGGCTTCTCCCTTAATTTATTTTTGTAAGACAAATTTAAGGTCAAACTTAGTTAACAACATTACCCATTTTTCTAAGCATCTTGATAAGTCTATTTTATTGAGGAGATTTTTGAAAGGGTCAAACTTGGTCACAACATGCAATTCGGCATTAAGTAAGTAATTTCTCAACTTACTAGTGGAAAACAAAATGGCTAAACTCATTGTTTCTCTAGAGTGGTGTATCAAGTTTCATAATCAATCAAAATCTTGCTAATGCAATAAACAAGATGCTCTTTATTATCTTCATATTTTTGAGCCAACAACATTGGGAGAGCATGTGAAGATGCTAATATATATTATAAAGAATGAAAGGTTTTCCTTGGATTGTTGGTTGTAATATTGGAGGGTTGGATAAGTACTCTTTTAATTCTTCAAAGGCTTTCTTACAATCTTCATTCTAATATAATTTCATTTCATTCTTGAGAAGTTGAGTAAAAGGTGGGGTCTGATCCACCAAGGATGCAACAAAGTGGAAATTTTTTGAATCTTTCCGTGCAAACTACACAATTGCAAAATATTTCTAGGAGGTGGCATGTTTATGATGGCATCAATTTTCTTCATTTCCAACTCTATCCCTCTGTGTGACACAATGAAACCCAAAATCTTTCCACTTTGAACTCCAAAAACACACTTTTTTGGATTCAACCTTATATTGTACTTATTAATATGTTCAAAGATTTGTCAAAGAATATTAACATTGTCTTCGCGAGTCAAGCATTTTCCAAGATTTCATCAATATAATCTTCCAAGATTCTATGTATGTAATCATGAAATATCAATGTCATTACTCTTTTATATGTTACACCAACATTCTTTAGTCCAAAATGCATTACAACCCCACAAAATGTTCCCCAAGGTGTCATGAAGGCTATCTTGTATTGATCTTGAGGGTTGATAAAAATATGATTATATCCTGAAAAACCATCCATGAATAATAATAGAGTGTGGAATGTAGTCAAATAAACTATCATGTTAATATTAGGAAGGGGAAAGTCATCTTTTAAAGATTCTTTGTTCAAGTCACAAAAATTTGTACACATCCTAATCTGATTATCAAGTTTAGCCACTGCTACAATATTTGAAATCCATGGTGAATAATCTATAGGTCCTATAAAACCATCTAAGAGCTTCTCAATTTTAGCTTTGACCAACAAAGCTATTTTAGGATTCATCTTACGTATCTTTTGTCTCACTAGTTTGGCATCATAGTCGTATGTTGTGCATCATGATCTTAGGATCAATATCAGGCATGTCTAAATATTTCCAAGAAAATATTTCATGAAATTATTGTAACAATGTTGTGTGATCTTCTTATTCATCATCATCAAGGAATTTTCCTATTGGAATCACTTTTTCTTCATTAGATATGTCCATTGGTACGTTAATTGTATCTCATATAAGTAATGCACTTTGATTTTTATTTTTCGATATTTGTTCATCTTCTTTTCCTTCATTGCCACTTTTGTTCTCATTATCTGTAAAGTATTTTTGTGCACTTAAAGCATGAAAACTTTGTTGCTTGTGATGATGCCTTGGTAAATGATCATAGACTCCTAGAAACTATAATATAGCTTCATCATTTTGAAATTGACCCAAAGTCATATCATTACTTGTTATGTCTATCAATTCAAGATACTTTAATTTAAGAGTTGTTTTAGGAGTATCTTGTGTGACAATGTTGACATTAAGTGAAGGATTTTTTGATGCTTTATAAATTTTGAAGGATAATATCTGAGGTCACCTCTTTTTTTTTCTTTTGGATAAGGTTTTATAGGGACACAAATTCGATGCTCATTCACACCACATCCTTTTCCATTGTAACATATTTGTTTTAAGAGTTGATATTCTTTTGTGTAAAGCTCATTCATTTCTTTTGATGTCAATCGTGGGTCATAATTGTTTTCTTCAAATTTGGTTGTGTAAGTATTTTCTTTTTAATTCATGTTGAATCTTCACCCTTTGATGGTTCTTCCATGTGTTGCATTGACATTATTGTATTCTCTTTTTTCTTTTTCTTTCTCCATTTTTGTCAAAATGTTATACTCTCCCATCAACGAAGGTGTGAATTTTAATGAACCCCAATCATCTTCCAATAAATTCAACACTTTTCCCATCTCTTGTTGCTCTTCTTTCATAGGTTTTATCTTTGAATTTGGGATTAGTGTCTTTAGAGGACTTGTCATTCCTTTTTCAATTTGTAAGCAATATTTGGGCTTAGGATCTATTTCGATTTGGTGGACTTCATTGTTATAGACATACTTTATGATATGATGAAGAGTTGAAGGCATCACATGCATCTTATGAATCCATGGTCTTTCTAAAAGAAGATTATATGGAAGACCATGACATATAACATGGATAGGAGTTTGTAATGTGGGCTTCCCAACTGTAATAGGAAAACTGAACACACCAAGCAGTTGCTTTCCTATATTGTCAAATCCTCAAATCGATAAGGAATCAAGTTCAATTCTTGATTTATCCACACCAAGTTTATCCAAAAGGGTTACACTACACACATTAAGAGCTGAGCCATTGCCGACAAGGGTTCACTTTATCCCTGTCTTATTGAAGATAACTATTATCATGAAGGCTTCATTTTTCTTTCTCACTTCCTAGGGGGTAACTCATTTTGATGAAAGGTAATTTCAATTTTAACCACATTCATTCCTTGAATTAGAGCTACTACTATAGACATTCAAATTATATTTATTGATATTGTGCACTTGATCTTGATTTACTAACATCAATTATGCCCAAATCATCTCTCTACTAACCATTTAATCAAATACTCTTTATTTGATTAAATTCACCATAATTCCTCTATTAATTAAATAAATCAACTTTGTTTGATTAAAATTATTATTTTAAATTAAATAAATTATTTTATTTGATTAATCCTAATCTTCTTCTTTTAATTAAATAAATCCCTTTATTTGATTCAATCATAATCTTCCTTTAATTAAATAAATTAACCTTTATTTGATTAAATCTAACATCATCCCTTTAATTAAATAAATAAAAATTTATTTAATTAAATCTAATGTTCATTATTCCTCCCATTAGATTTAAATAAATCCAAAAATCTAATTCAAATGTCAAATCAAGCTAATCTCCATCTAAGTTAATTAAAATCTGATTAACTCTAACTCTAATCCATAAAATCCTCTAGATTTTGCAACTTGCACATGTAAATCAATTTAATTGATTTATAAATTCTTCTATTTTCATTCAAAAGGAATCTCTTTGGAATATTCCTCCATTTTGAAATCTCCCTCCCAAAAGGACTTTTCCTCCAACATGGAATTTAAGCCTCTTACATGTCCTTTCTCTTGAGCCAAGTGACATGAACTCTTCTTCCATCTCTTCCTCCACAAGCCAACTTTCAAATTTCAAATTTCTACCTAATAGCATTTATTTGCACATTAGTCAAAATGTGCTCCACCTCTCTTCAATAGCATGTTGACAAGTGGGACAATGTCATTGGTCTATCTTTAATCACACATCCTTCATGTTTTGCATTCCTCCATCCTTCTTTCCTATAAATGGAGAGCTCTTCTATTGATTTTGGATCCACAAAATGGAGGAAAAGTCACTATCTACAGATTTGAAAGAAATTTCATCCACTTTCATTAAAGTTATCATACCATTTCATCACCATAGCTAGGTTATTGAGAATTTCATCAAGGATCACATTGTTCATCATCAAAGATCATGAAAGCTTGCAAGGAATTGGGAAAGGGCTACTTTCCACATCAAATTAGCACCAATTCCCCCATGGGATGTTGGGTTTGAGTATTTGAATAGGCTTTAAATAGCTTTCAGTTGGTTTATTTGGTTTATTTATTGTTCATTGTGCTTTGAATGAATCTCATGGGGAATGCTAGTTTAGATTTGTTTATTGACTAGCATTGTGTTGTTTGTCTATGTTTGAGCAATTCTAGAGTTAACATTCATATTTTACCCCTAGAAGGAGGGTGAATCTTGAGAAATTAACATGTTTTTTGGTCAAAATTTTGTTGTTTTTTCAAATTTTGTGTTTATAGGAAACAACGATGCTACAAAAGACAAGCAACGAAGCTATCATTCCAGCATCACTATATAGCAATGTTGTGTCTTCTTCAAAGGATGATGCTTCTGTCATTTTCCTGAAGGACCGGTCTTTCAAACTCCAAAGAGAAATGCTTGGTGAAATTGTGATGCAATCATAGTCTCTGGTTTTCCACAGAGCAATGTTGGTTTCACCAGAGTGCCACTAGACTTCTTCAAACTGGGATGCCTTCACAGATTGTGATGCTAGAGTTGGGTAAAAGGTCAATTTTTTTAGTTTTAATTCAACATGTGCTTTTTATTTTTATCAACTTTGACTTCTAACCTATTTGTGGCTTTTTTTAATGTAGGATAATCAATTTTTGTAGGTTGACATGATCAAGAAGGGAAGGAGGAAGCAAGGAGAAGTCTTCTTATGACATCATTTCATGATTTGTAAACAAGTGTTTTTAAACACTTTGGGAGAAATTACAATCCTTATTTTTGAGGCTTTTGTTATCTTCAAGTTTTAGGACTCAAGTAAAATTATTTTTGGTTTTAAAAAGAACAATCAAAGGGTTAAAAATAACTTTGGGAACTTACTAGAGTTGGTTTTAGATCTAACAATTGAGCAAGCAAACTACACACTTCATCTTGGTGCTATAAAAAGAATCCATTATTGCTTTTGAAGTTAAAATGAACATGTGTACTTTGTGTTTGGTAATCTTTTTTACAAGTTAATATCATTTAAAATGAATATGCACTTCTCTCGTGCTTCACGATGATCTTGAGAATCAAAATTCTTTTGGTGATATTAGGTTGTCTAAAATATTTCCTCCACACTTCAATTTGGACTTCTAAAATTGAACAAAATCTTGTGAGTGTGAGTGAGTATATTGTGTTTGTTCTCTCTTTGTTCAGGCAAACAAAGATTGAACAAACTACGGATGTGTGTATTCACTTTTTTTACCTTTAGAGGGCCTATCTTGGTGGGAAAAAGTACTCACCCCAAGGGAATGACCCAAGTGGTAACGAACATAAGCCAGGCTCTTCTGAATCGCTATACAAATTTTTCATTGAAAGGAAAGTTTGAAATCAACTTAGTGACACAAGATAGCTCTCCCCCAGTATCTTTATGATTTGTAAAGCCCTTGTTCCAAGGGTTGGGAGACCTCTTGAGGTAGTTTATCATCGTGTCCTATGAATCAGATGCATTTATTATGAACCATTGTGTAGTAGCCAAAATTCCCAATATTTGTTGGCATTAGGAGGTTGGACCTCTGGAGCTGTCCCACATACTTGTGGTTCTTTATAGAGATGAATATTTCATCACGGGAGATTCATGAGGACTGAAGCTTGGCTGACCCGTATAAGTGAGTGTCATGGATGGGAGCCAGTGTGATCAAGCTTCTAGTCATCCGCTCTGAATAAGAATAGCTGGATTTATCCAAGTGAGAAATTCAACAAATATTTTCTCTTCCATCCTAGGATTGTGCAATTTTGAGTGAGTTAAACACATTGATTAGATCCAAAATATCGAAAACAAACATTCAACAATGGTCCTCAAATTTCAAACTCTTTACTAAAGAGCAAATACCTTGGAGAGAATCCAAGTGCTATTGCTTGTCCCTTGGGATTTTATCCTTAGAGGCTTCTAAGTATTTGGATTTTTTTCTCAATTTTCTCTCTAAAGTAAACATTAGGGAACTATTGCCTTCATTTCCTTGATTTCCATATAATGGACTTTGTGGGATGAAAATAAATTGAGACACTAGACATTGAGTTCAAAAGCTAAGAAAGAAAAGTGTGTGGTAAAAAGAACTCATTAAGAAAGATAAAAAAACAATTGAACCTCACATGTGTTTCTTCAAATGATTTCCAAAAAGATCAAAATCCCAAAACAAAATTCTTTGTGCAAAAGTTTCATGTTTAGGTCTCATAAGTTAAAAAATCCATCAAGAAATACATCAAAAAGTGCAACCAAAAACATCTCAAGATAAACAAGAAATTCACAAGGTTTTATAGACTCATTCCTTTGAACAACCTAGATATGTATGCTCAATTTGAACCACTTCTTGGTTGAAAAGTTCTTGGAAGTATAACATGTTCTTCAGTACTGAGGTCTTGTAAACAAAAGTCTCTCTAGGTTCATCTAGGATAAAATCAATACTCTTATCCATCTCACAAACAACTCTTAGAATCTTGGAAAAATCCTTCATACTAGATTTTTGGAAAATCAAATCAAAATCATCTTGTTTCACTAGGTATTTGTAGATGAACCCTTCTTCATACACTTAGTTAAATTATCATCTTGTGGGAAAATTTAATCCAAGACAACATCTAACCACTTGGAGTTTGTGAGTTCATTATAAAATCCAAAATCAAATCCAAACCAAATCAAAGTCAAAATCCAAAATAAAATCCAACATCAAAAATCCAAAAGTCCTAAACTCTAGTATCTCCTTCAAGGTTCCTAAGAGTTCAATCATTCACATCACCCATCTTTCATTTTCTCATCACCACCCTTTGATCCTTAACATCTTGGAATTTATTTTTTGTACCTAAAGTATAGATCAATCCAAGGAGTTAGAGGTTCACCTCCCACATTCCTAAAAATTGATTCTTATTTTATGGTCCAAAATAGATCTCAACACAAGAACATGGAAATGAATAAAGAAACATCTACTTCAAGTGACTTGATTCAAACCACTCCTGAAATTAATCCCATTCGATCTAGCAATCCCCAACCCAATCTTCCTCTAATACCACAAGATCCTCAAGAGGGAGGTGGCCAAGTGGAGGAAATCACCAACAATGTCCTAGGAATGACTCAAGATGAAATCATAGAAATGGTCCAAAATCTCGAGACTCACAAAATTTCCAATGTCATGTTGAAACTTAATCCTTCACAATAGATGCTAGAATTGGAAAAAGAAGGGGCTAAAATCCCTTCTAATTTTGATGTAAGCACTATTGTGGAGAAACCTCTTTGGATTATGCCACTAGTCTCATTCACACCCTCCTTTCAAAGCATCACTCAAACCATCGCACAACCCACATCATCTCTTGCTCCAACTCAACCTATTGTCAACAAGGGGAGCTAATTGCTTCATGCTCTTCAAACACATCCCCTTGTAAACAACCAAGACTTGGATGCAAACACCATTTTGGGTAAATCCATCCCACTAGATCCAAAGCACCCATATGTCTCACTTGTCTTTCATGACACCAACAATCCATCCCATTTCTCTGTGACACCGACATATCCTCTTAACACACAAGTCTCTCTGCCCATGACTTCATAGGGAGAAGGTGGACTATTTGGAAAAGAGGGAATCTTTGACCCCTCATCATTATCATTTCCTAAAGGGAATACACCACCCATCTTCCCACCATTTTCACCTCTACCACTAACATCCACACCAATCCTCAATTTAGGGAAACTCCCCTTACCAATCCTCAATCAACAAAATCAAAACAATCCTCCAATCGTAAGTTAAACCATCATACTGAATCCTTTGATCATGCCATCGATATCGCAACAACAGGTGGCAACAATCCAAACAACCCAAGAAATCAACACATCATCTACAATACCCAAAATACCTCAAAATGTGGTCTCCCAAGGACCTATCATATCAACCACACCACCCACTGTGCAAATCAATCTAACATCACCTCTCATCACAACATTTCAAACACTTTTGAATCCCCCACCACCACCATCAAAACCAAACATGGAAAACCAATATAGCATCACATTGCAAGCGCCCAATAAGCCTATCAAAAGGCACTTCAACAATTTCAAAATCAACAAGCTACACAAGCTGCTCAACAAGCACTGGCATAGTAAGTTGCACAACAAGCACAACAAGCTACCCAATCCAAAGATTTATTGCAAGAACAACAAGCTTCCCAAGGTTCCCAAGCTGCCCAAGCAGCACAAGCAACACAAGCTACTCAAGTAACTTAGGCTACCCAAGCTACACAAGCTACTCAACAAGCTCAAGATTAGGCACAAGCCCAATATCAAGCTTAGCAAGCTCAAGCGCAAGCGCAATACCAAGCACAACAACAAGTAGCTTAGCAACAAGCATATCAGTAAGCCCTACAATAGTACCAAGCACAAGAAGAAGAAGACCAACTATTAGCCCAACAACAAGTGTTGTTGGCACAACAACAATTTTAGGCATATCAACAAGCATTGATCACACAAAAAAGCTTGCAACAAACTCCCCCAAACATGCAAAGCAGCCCACTCATCACTCAAATGATCAAACCATCTCAAAACATATTCACCCCACCTCCTGATCCATAAAATGATATGACAACACAAATCAAATTTCTTTTGTAACAAGTGCTAGATCTCCAATCTGGGAAAAAAACAAAAGTGCCACGTAATTTGTGCCCCTATCCATTCAACAAAAGCCTTGCTATGGTGTCATTCCCAAAAGCGTTTTGAAATCCCTAAATTTGAAAAATATCATGGGATGAGTATTCTTGAAGATCACATCAGGGAATTCAAGGTACATTGCATGGAAGTTGGATCGATAACAAATATCTAATGCGACTATTCCCTCAAAGTTTGGCAGGACCAACAAAGGAATGGTTCTCTCACCTTCCTCCTCACTAACTCATTTGACTGCATAATTCGACAATTTTTTTTGATGAAAGATGTATAATTAGATCTATTGTCAGGTACTTGTGATATTTACTGTGAAATTTTCAAATTTTTTAAATTTTATGCCCGACGTTCATCGAAATTTCGATGAACCTGATTTTTCGTCGAAATTTCGACAAAGATTTTTTCATCAAAATTTTGATGATCAGTCATTTTTTTCGATTTTTCGACGAACATATACCAACATATACTATTGTATGCTTGCATGTCTTCTTAGTTAATATATATATATATTTTATTGATCTTTTTGATATTTTCTATAAGTTATTATTAGATGATACACATTGGATTCCTTTTAATTTTTTATATTTGAAGATACATAACTAACTACAAGGATAATATAAAGAAGATATATGTCTATATGTGTATCATTTAAGAGTTTCTAAAATATTTTACTTCCATGTTAACCACTTTCTTTACTTCAATTGAGAAACATAATACCTCTATAATCTTGCATTTATCAAGTGTCTTGAAATAAAATAAAATTCAAGTACTTAACTATCAATCTTCTCTTGATTGATCTAGTAATAATATACTAGCCAACTAATACTCATCCAATGATATCATCTTGCATTGATTTGTGTTACTTGACCATCACATAATTGAACCAAGTACCACTTTAGAAATACCACATACATAGTCTTCTCTTTCTACAAACCCCCCATTGTATTCATAAGGGTTTTATTGTAGGTCCCATCAAATACTATGCCCTAATCATGTAACAAGTAGATAAGTCATCTTTACTAAGGTCAAACAAGGTTGTTTTATCACAAAATACAATAGTTTTTAGTTTTAAGTGTTAGATTTTTGTTTTGATTATAAGGTTTATCTTGTAGGTTTAAGGTATGAATTTAAGGTTCTTACAATGACTTTTCAACCAATGGTATTATTCTATCCTATCTCTACCATTCTAGTTCTAAAATAAAACATACAAATCAAACTTAACTAGCAATCACACCTTAGTGTGCAATGGGTATGCCGAAAAAGTGTGGAATTTCAATTAGGATAAATTTTGGTCTATTTTTTGCATACATTTATGTAGTACATGAGGTCAATTGGTAGGATATTTAGCAAATGATTTTGTTTGTGCAACAAAGGTCTCAATGGAGAAATCATAGCTTCAAATAAACTATGCATCCACTTATAGGGATCCAAACATGATTAAAATAAAACCTTTGAATTAGGAAGATGATCAAGCTCCATTACCAATAGGCTCATGTTATGCTTGCAATAAGGAGAGAGGGAGAGAGAGAGATGGAGAGGTAGTGATAGAAAGAGGGAGAGATAGAGTGGGGAAGAGTGAGATAGAGGGGTAAGGAGATAGAGATAGAGAGGAAGATAGAGATGGAGATGGAGATGTAGAAGGAGAGGGATATGGAGAGGAGGAGAGGAGAGAAGGATAGGGAGAGATAAAGAGAGAAAGGAGAGAGGGATAGATAGAGATGGAAGAGATAAATATATAAAGAGGGATAGAGATCAGGGAGATAGATGGATGGATAGAGAGAGGGAGACATGTATAGAGATAAAGGGGGAGAGAGGAAAATAGAGGATAGAGAGAGAGGAAGAGGAGACAAATAGATAGAGAGATATAGGTAGAGGGAGAGATAAATATAGAGATAGGGATAAAAGAGGGAGAGATAGTGAGGACAAGATAGAGAGATATAGAGGGAGAGGGAGATGAAGAGATAAAGAGATATAGATGGTGAGAGAGATAAAGAGATATAGAGAGGAGAGAGGAGAGAGAGATAGAGACAAACAAGATGACAGAAGGGAGTATAAGTATATATGGGAAGCAGAGAGATGGAGATAGGGAGGAGGAGAGATGGGGAGAGATAGAGTGGGGGAGATAGAGAGGGGGAAGGAGAGAAAGGGATATAGATAGGTAGAGGAGGAGAGATAGAGAAGAGGGGTAGAGAGGGAGAGATAGGTTGAAGAGGAAGAGAGAGAAGAGAGGGAGATATATAGGTAGAAAAGGGAGAGAAAGAAGAGGGGGGAGAGGGAGAGAGAGAAGATAAGAGAGAGAGGGAGAGATAGCTCAATATATATAGAGGGAGAGGGAGAGATATAGATAGGGGGTGATATAGAGAGATAGAGGGGGATGGTGATAGAGATAGAGATATCGTGATAGAGGTAGAGAAAGATATGGATAGAAAAAGATAGAGAGAGGAGTGAGAGGGAGATAAAAAGAGAAATAGAGATATAGATATAGAGAAGGAGAGATGGAGGGAGAGATGGAGTGAATGAGAGAGAAAGGGGGGAGAGGGAGAGATAGCTCAATAGATAGAGGGGGGAAGAGGGAGTGACATATATAGTGGGAGATATAGAGAGATAAAGAGCGACATGGAGAGATATATCAATCACCCTCCCTATATCTCTATCTATTCATCCTTATCTCTTTATCTCTCTACCTATCTCTATCTCCTTTTCTCCCTTTCTATTTGTATGTTTCTCATTATCTCCCTCTCTCTCTCTCTATTTTATTCCCTCTATTTATCTTTATCTCCCTATCTCCTTATGTGACTTTATCTCTATCTATGTATCATACCTTCATTTCTATTGGCTGCGAGTTTGGTCTCGGTGTTTTATGTAGGTTTAGATCTATCTTTCCTTATCTTCATTTTGTTGTGTATAATTTTTTTGTTTTTTTTGTTTTATGCTCTTTGTCCCCTCCCCCTATATTTATGGCCTTCCCCCTCTGACATTTTGGGTTGAACCTCAGAGCTTTATTGGATTCTTGTAGTGCCAACATGTGACACTCTTCCCCAGCTAGATCCTATGTTAACACCCATCTTTGTTTCCACAAAATTTGTACAATTGTGATCTCATGCTCCCGTAACCTTGTGTTGACAACCAATCCAAGATAACTTATACTAGGGTTTAAACTTTAATCTAATCCTTTGTAGTTTTTCCACATGCTTTAATGCTAGCCAATCCAATAGTGGCCCAATAGCCAATCCAATAGTGGCCCTAACCTCTATTGGGACAATATTGGATTGGACTAATTGCTCTTACAAGTTACAACTAATATCTTGGGCTTCCAAGCTTGATGTGTTTTAATTTTATGTGGATGGACATATCAATTGTGATGGTATATGTAGACCATGTAAATAGTGCCACAAAACCTTGTCAAAGTTAGATGGTGAGCCCATGGCATGGATGACTTGGCTCTTACTCCAAATTATTTTTGTAATAAGCTTTAAAACATGTGGGGACCCACATCAAGTAAGAAGAGTTCAAAGCCTACATGAACCAAGGCTTGTCTAAAATTCAAAATATGTGTTATGGGTTGCCCTTATGCTACGTGGGCCCCTCTTTGTTCAGATTTGGAAATATCCACACCTTTTGGAATCCCCTTCTTTCTTGTCTAGTGTGGACATCTGTTTACATTGATTGTGTAAATGTTTTGCTTACCAGGAGTATTTTTGGTGCTAATGGAAGCGCATTATTGCCCAATTAGCATGGTTTTACCCATTGACTTTTGTGCTTGTATTTGGGCCCATATTTTTCAGTCAAGCAAAGGTTATATTTTCTTTTCGAACGACATTTTCTTGCATATTTAGGGAGCAATATTAATGTAATGACTCTCCTCTTCTCTTTTCCTTGTGTCACCATTAATACATTGTGTTGCCTTTTTTGTCCCTATCGACCTTTTTCTTTCTATTTCCTACTTTAAGCTTTGAACTTGTCTTTTACATCAGTGCCCACCAACTCATTTCCCCTCTCTCACCTCTTCAATTGTTCATATCCCCTTTATTATATTATTATTATTATATTATTATTATATACTATATAATATTATATAATAATATTTAATATAATATTAAATTATTAATATTATTATATTGTATTTAATATCATAATATACTATAATATAATATAATATAATTATATAATATTATAATATTATTATAATACTATATTATTATAATAATATTATATTATTATAATATAATATTTATTAATGTCTATAGTATAAAAGCCCAAGATTTATATATTGTAATTTATTGAATTTCATTTCCATTTTGAATTTTTTTTGCAGGAAAATACCCTAATGGGCGGGCAATATTTATGTAATTTTCATTTTAATAAACAAACATTAAAACCATCGTCGAAGCCTTATTTTCAGGCTACAGCTCACCAAATCAGAGGAGTGAAAGGTCAATACCAGCAAGAAAGAGTTGGAGGAGCCAAAACCAAAAGCGGCAGGGAAGATGCATGGAACAGGGCGTGCGAACTGTTTAAATGGTAAAGGAGATTGATGAAAGATAGAGGAATTAAAATGATACCAGGATGTAGTTGGATTGAAGGCCATAATTTGGTGCATACTTTCGTCGTATGAGACAAACTGCTTTCACAGACACAACGGATCTATGCAAGGTTGGAGAAACTGGTTAGGCAGATGAAAATGGCAGGGTATTTCACATATTCATATTTACTTAACTACGCAGGGTAAAGGATGCTGCAAAGTTAAAACCTAAATGAGCGCATTATTAGGATCTTGGCGGTAATTTTCTTTTTAATAAACATACTCTAAAACCCTCATCAAAAATCTTTTTTCAGGTTGTAGCTCGCCAAATTGGAGAAGTGAAAGGTTAATACCAGTAAGGAAGAGTTTGGAGGAGCCGAAACCAATAGTGGCGGGGAAAGCAGCAAAAAATTTCATAGAGTTAATTTATTAGCACAAAATTTGGAACTGCTCTTGGATGGCTCTGCCTATATCCTTTTGTATTCAAAGTAAGTGGTTCCTTGCTTTTTCTGAATTATTTCTCTTTTTATTTATCCAATGCATTATGAAAATGAAAAAAAATATTTCCATACACAAACATAGCTACATGCTGTTTTCTACTCCCAAACTTGTAAAATTAACATTTTAGAGACCCTTCCCTTTCTGAGGAAACATGAGCCTTTTCATTTCTCATTCTTCAGAACATGCCTGCTATCTTGGGTGTCTTCTCTGTTTCCTCCATTCCAGCAGTTTGGTGCTTTATATTAACATAACATCTGATCAAATATGGATTCTAAGATTTGAAGTTCTCTTGTTGATTGCATTTCAAACTGTTGACAAATCAACTGGGTCTGCTACCCCAAAGATACCAACTCCTCTAGTGTATTTGTGTCTAGGGTGCAATGAGGATTTTGTTGGATCTACCAAAATATCAACATGAACCAATATCTCCTACTGATGATGATTATATTAGATCTATTGCTTCTAATGCTACATAAATCATTCATAACATGATAAACAACTATGCAACATCTGATCTATTTCCCAGACATAACTTGATCATAGTAGAATTAGATATTAGAATACCAAATTTCCAATAGTTAACATGAAAATATTGATAAGAATCATTGAAAACACCATAACATTATTCCAAATAGATAGGCCTCCCTTGTTTAAAATTCTACGTTTTACATTTATGTCTACCAGAGTAGTTGTAAGTACAACATCTGAGTAAATTCCACTATCCTTTATGTGTACCTTCTTCGCAAATTCCATTTCACTAAAAATTTCCTATGTTGATGCGCTAATCCATTTCATTCGAGGTTTCCATTCACTTTTCGCGAGGGTAAAGTGAGTCCAATGGTAGAAACATTGATTCATTGGCTTCACTCGTTGATTGAAACATACTTACTTGGAAGTTTCACTCTTAACTTCTATGATAAATAGTCATCTTCCCTGCAACTTTAGTGATTAACAACTTGTTTTTACGCAAGGGCCTTTTTTCAGATATATTTTTCTGTGGACTTTAAGTAAGTGTGCAATAAATAAAGTCTTTTGTTAGTTGTGTTTTCTTGGAACGAGAATATTATGGAAACATTGGATCATGGATTAAAATCTAGAGACCTCAGCAAAATGTTGATACAGCTCCATTGCTTACAAGAATGGCTTCTGCTTGAATCATGTTGGAAATTATAATCTTGAGCAGCCAATGGTAGGTGCATTAATTGCACTGTCAGTAGAAATCAATTTGGATTTCTTTCCCCCCTGCCGTGCTTGACTTTCTTGCTGTCCAGTAAGTACTTTCTGGCAGCAATTTATTATTGGTAGGTAAGTTCAAAATTTTGAGCGCCAGTTTTTGTGTATTGGCTGAAAAGCCAAAAGTAAGAATTGAATGATTATTCTGTGCAAGAGACAGACAGTAGTTTTGTGAGACAGAACAGAAAGAAAAGTTCAGCAGAACACAGAACAGAAGGAATGTTCAGGAGCAACTGAACAGTGAAGTTCAGGAGCATCTGCCGCAGCAGAAGAGAGTCAGTGAGTCTTGCGCCCATGCGCCGGAAGTGATCCCACACGGAGCAGTAGCGCAGAAGCGCCAGTGCGCTAGAAAATGCACAGTTTCAGTAGTATAGTTGTACAGAGCTTTTGCTCTGAATATTTTATATGTAAACAGTTTTTATTACTGTAATCTTTTTCTCAGTGAAATAAAATGTTGAAAATATTTACGTCTCCATCTTTGTCTGTCTCCTTCTATTGGAACACTTCCGCTATGCATGTTTTCATTCTTTGCCTGGCATAGGAGTTTTTTGAGTTTTTTCTGACATGGTATCAGAGCCCATAGGTTTACTGGGCAGTCAGTTTTAAAGCCTTAGATTTGTCCTAGGCGTGCAGAAACAGAATCTTGGTTTCTGGGTATTTGTAAAAGCCTTAGATTTTCTCTGGGTAGTTTTAGTTTTTCCCCATTTTTAGCAAAATGGCTGGTGGAGACAATAGGAGTTGGCAGCAGCCACCTATTTTTGATGGTAGGAATTATGATGTTTGGGCAAAGAAAATGAAAACAATTTTTATTGCAAATGATTTATGGGAACTTGTTGTAAATGGGTTCACAGATGTTGTTGACCCGACTGCATTTACAGCTTTGAGCAATGCTCAAAAGAACCAGCTGAAGGAGACACAGAAGAATGATGCAAAAGCCCTCAGTCTGATTGAGGCAGCCTTGACAGAGGCTATTTTTTCCTGAATAGCAGCAGCTAGTTATGCAAAAGAAGCGTGGGAAACACTTCAAACCACCTGCAAAAGATCTGAGAAAGTCAGATCAGTCAAACTCCAGCTGCAATGGAGAGAGTTTGAGACCATGCAGATGAAGGACAGCGAGTCCATTATAGATTTTCACATAAGGGCAGCCACTTTGATTAACCAGCTGAGGATAAGTGGTGAAACCTTGGAATAACAAAAGATTATGGAGAAGATATTGAGAAGCCTTCCTACAAAGTTTGATCTAGTGGTGATTGCCATTGAAGAGGCAAAAGATCTCACAACTTTGTCAGTTGATGAGCTAATGGGCTCTTTGCAAACCCATGAGCAGCACCTAAATAGGTCTGCAACCTCCTCCCAAGAGCAAGCTTTCAATGCTCATTCGAATGCAAGAGGAAGGGGGAGAGGTAAAAAAGGTTCCAGACGTGGTAGAGGAAACTCTAGACGTGGAAATGATGGTGATGAAAGATCAGCCCGAGCAAGCAGTCATGAGGGGGCGACCAGCTCTCAAGGAGGAAAAAAGAATAGTAATTCTTATCAGAAAAAAGATAAAAGAAATGTGCAATGCTACAACTGTCAAAGGTATGGTCACTATGCAAGTGATTGCAGGCAAAAACGTGACCAAGGGAGTCAGAATGCATATGTTGCTGACTCAAATGTGGCTAGAAATGAAAGATAGTCACAAGTCTTCATTGCTTGTAACCTTGCAGAACAGAGCAGCGCTGAAGTTTGGTACTTGGACAGCGGCTGCAGCAACCACATGAGTGGTAACAAAGACATGTTTGCCTCCATTGATAGCAACATGAAGTCTGAAATAAAAATGGGAAACAATGAGATGGTTCCAGTTATGGGCAAAGGCATGGTATGCCTACAAACCAAGCATGGTGATGAAAGACAAATATATGATGTCTTCTATGCCCCAGATTTGAAACATAACCTCTTGAGCATTGGACAGATGGTCCAAAACGGGTATAGAGTGCTGATGGAGAAAGGGGAATGCATCATCTATGATAAAGATGGAAGAAAAAGAGTTATGGCAGCGGTTCAAATGACACAGAACCGAATGTTTCCTCTCAAGATGCAAATCTCAGCACAGTCAAAAGGTCTGCAGCAATCAGCCTTCAAAGCAGCCATTCAAGATATCTCCAAGCTATGGCACCTCAGGTATGGACACTTAGGTTACTCTGGTTTGAGTCTTTTGTCCAAGAAAAATATGATAGATGGTTTGCCAAAAATTGTAGAGCCTAATATTAGATGTGAAGCTTGCATTTTGGGCAAGCAACATAGGCAGCATTTTAATTCAAACAACTCTACAAGGGCTAGAGCACCATTGGAGTTGGTGCATACTGACTTGGTAGGCCCTATGCAAAATCTATCTTTTGGAAAAAGCAGATTTTTTATGACCTTTATAGATGATTATAGTCATAGGACATGGGTCTATTTTTTGCAGCATAAGTCTGAAGCATTTGATAAGTTTTTGTTATTTAAGGCCCAGGCTGAAAAAGAGAGTGGACACTTTATTAAGGTCCTAAGGTCAGATCGTGGAGGAGAGTATACCTCCAATCAATTTGTAAATTTCTGCAGAAAAAATGGCATCAAGAAGGAGCTCACAGCCAGTTATACTCCGCAGCAAAATGGAGTGGCTGAAAGGAAAAACAGGACCATTGTGGAGATGGCAAGGAGCATGATGAAAGCAAAGGGACTCCCTATTGAATATTGGGGAGAGGCTGTAGCAACAGCTGTTTATCTAATAAATAGAAGTACAACAAAGACAGTCCGTGATAAAATCCCTCAAGAGGCATGGACAAAACAAAAATGGTCAGTTGAGCATTTGAAAGTGTTTGGGTGTGTAGCCTATGCACACGTGCCTAAAGAAAATAGGCAAAAATTGGATGACAAGGGTGAAAAGTGTATTTTCACGGGCTACTGTACAGACTCCAAAGCCTATCGGCTATATAATCTGGTCACCAAGAAGATAATCATTAGTAGGGACATGGAGTTCCTAGAAAGTGAGTCGTGGGATGGAAAAGTTGACAGTAATACTGATATTTCTGTCTCCATACCCCTTAAGGATGAAGAAGTTGCAGAGTGCAGATGCGCCAGAAACCTACAGGAACCTGACAGTTCAGAAAATAGCAGCAGTAGCTCCAGAAATTCTCAGCAGAGAAGATGCTCCGAAAACTTCCAGCAAGGAAGATGCGCCAGAAACTTCCAACAGGGAAGATGCGCTGGAACTTTCAACAGGAAAGTTGCTCCGGAAACCTACAGCAGCAGACTTCTTCATCAGGCCAGCAGCCAAGTAGCTCCGGAAATTCAGACCCCACTCTCGCCTCCCTAGTGCCAAGAAAGACTAAGAGTCTAAGGGAGATCTACCAAAGTGAAAGGTATGATGAAGTTTTTAATGAGAGTGTAAATTTTGTATTATTTTCTCATAGTGATCCTATTTATTTTGAGGAGGCTGTAAAAGAACATAAATGGTGTGAAGCCATGGATGAGGAGATAGATGCAATAGAAAGAAACAAGACATGGGAGCTCACTAATTTACCTAAAGGGAAATCAGTTATTGGTGTCAAATGGGTCTACAAGACCAAATGTAATGCCGAAGGAAGAATAGAAAGGCATAAGGCAAGATTAGTTGTCAAGGGGTACAAACAGCAGTTTGGGAGAGAATATGATGAGACTTTTTCTCCTGTTGCAAGGATGGAGACCATGTGGGCAGTCATTGCAATTGTAGCCCAGCACATGTGGAAGGTTTATCAAATGGATGTGAAATCCGCCTTTCTCAATGGAGTCCTGAAAGAAGAGGTATATGTGGAGTAGCCCTTTGGATATGAAGTTCCAGGTAAAGAACACAAGGTATATAGGCTGAAGAAAGCTCTTTATGGGCTGAAACAAGCTCCACGGGCATGGTACAGCAGGATTGACTCATACTTGATGAGCAATGGCTTTAGCAAAAGCGATGGTGAGCCCACTCTTTACATCAAGGCAGCAAATGGTAAGGTTTTAATTGTTGTCTTGTATGTAGATGATTTAGTATTTACTGGGGATGATGATTTCCTCATTGCTGATTTTAAAAATGCCATGAAAAGAGAGTTTGAAATGACAGATTTAGGACTCTTAAGATATTTTCTAGGCATAGAGGTCCAACAATTGGATAATGGCATCTTTATTTCACAATCAAGTTATGCCAAACAAATCTTGGAAAGATTTAGGATGTTGGACAGCAAAGAAGCCCCAACCCCAACAGCTACAGGTCTGAAGTTGAGTAAAGAGGACAGCAGCAAGAATGTTAACCCAACTCTTTATAAGAGCATGGTTGGAAGCCTCATGTACTTGACAGCTACAAGACCAGATTTAATGTATGCGGTAAGCCTGATTTCTAGGTTCATGGAGCAACCTAAGGACACACACTGGCAAGCAGGTAAAAGGATTCTCAGGTATGTCAATGGCACAAAAAACTATGGCATAATGTATACCGCTTCTAATGAGTTTCAGCTGGTTGGGTACACTGACAGTGATTGGGCAGGAAATGTGGATGATAGAAAGAACACATCCGGGTATGTTTTTCACTTGGGTTTAGGAGCAGTTTCTTGGGCTTCCAAGAAACAACCGATTGTTGCTTTATCCATAGCAGAAGCAGAATACATAGCAGCGAATGCAGCAGCATGCCAAGCTGTGTGGCTAAGAAGGATCTTAGCAGATTTGAGAGAAGAACAAGAGGATGGAACAGTAATTTTCTGTGACAATGTTTCATCAATTGCCTTGACCAAAAATCTTGTGTTTCATGGAAGAAGCAAACATATTGAAATCAGGTATCATTTTATTAGAGAATTGGTTGAGAATAATGAAATTAAAATGGAATTTTGCAGGTCAGAGCAGCAGCTCTCAGATATTTTTACAAAGGGTTTGTCAAAAGAACCTTTTCAGTGCCTAAGATATAGGCTAGGTGTGCAGGAATGCGCCAGAACTTCAGTTCTGGAAAACACAGAGAAGCGCAAGTGCGCCAGAACTTCAGCAGACAGTTCTAGAATGCAAATCAAAGGAAAATAGGTTTGCGTCGGTGCTCCGGAACTTTTGTGGCGATGCGCCATAAGATTCGCATAGTGTTGAAGAACTGGTTTGCACTGGAAACTTTTCGCCGGTGCTCCGGAACTTTTGTGGCGATGCGCCAGAAGTTTCGCAGAGTATTGAAGAGCAGGAACTTTTGCGCCAGAAACTTTGCTCCGGAAGTTGCTCCAGAAGCATTGCACCGGAAGTTTCCAAATAATGATGAAGAGCAGAAAGACTCAAGATTAAGGGGGAGTGTTGGAAATTATAATCTTGAGCAGCCAATGGCAGGTGCATTAATTGCACTGTCAGTAGAAATCAATTTGGATTTCTTTCCCCCCTGCCATGCTTGACTTTCTTGCTGTCCAGTAAGTACTTTCTGGCAGCAATTTATTATTGGTAGGTAAGTTCAAAATTTTGAGCGCCAGTTTTTGTGTATTGGCTGAAAAGCCAAAAGTAAGAATTGAATGATTATTCTGTGCAAGAGACAGACAGTAGTTTTGTGAGACAGAACAGAAAGAAAAGTTCAGCATAACACAGAACAGAAGGAATGTTCAGGAGCAACTGAACAGTGAAGTTCAGGAGCATCTGCCGCAGCAGAAGAGAGTCAGTGAGTCTTGCGCCCGTGTGCCGGAAGTGATCCCACACAGAGCAGTAGCGCAGAAGCGCCAGTGCACTAGAAAACACACAGTTTCAGTAGTATAGTTGTACAGAGCTTTTGCTCTGAATATTTTATATGTAAACAGTTTTTATTACTGTAATCTTTTTCTTAGTGAAATAGAATGTTGCAAATATTTATGTCTCCATCTTTGTCTGTCTCCTTCTATTGGAACACTTCCGTTGTGCATGTTTTCATTCTTTTCCTGGCATAGGAGTTTTTTGAGTTTTTTCTGACAAATTAATCGTGCAACCCTGTGCCAATACTCATAACCAGGACTTCCTTTTCCATCCATGAAATCATCCACTTCTAAGACAATCATACAGATAGCAAAAAATTCATTATAGCTTCACAATTCACATAATGGATATTAATAAAATCCCATTAAGTTTTGAGTATATTAAGGTCTAATATTTTACACAGATTCGAATTTGCACAGGTTATTATACATCTATTTATTCAGATTCATTTTTTAACAACTCAAAGCCAACTATAACAGGATTCTAGATACTCTTCCTCTTGTATATATTAAAGAACTCGATCTATATTAGAATATAAATATCATCTAGATTCTCATGTGATAAACCTTGGTCTATAAATTTTTCCCGCTAGGTGGTTCTGCTTACGTTTTTTCTCAAGTGGTCATTGCCGTCCCATGGAACATTTGAAATTCACTTTGTAATTTTTTCTTATGGGTGGTATTCTGAATAATCTGCTCTACTAGTCATGACCTTTATTCAGGTTTTCATACACCTCCAATGTTTTAGCTCCCTCAATGACAATCATGAGGATCTTTGCCTAACCTGGGGCTTGGTAGCACAGTTAATTTACATGAGTTGAACAGACCTTGAGCCTTCTAGGAACAAGTATATCAGTGAAGTCAGGAAACCGTATGGCAATACAAGTTTGGAAATTGTATGATCACCATAGATATAGTTTCTAGAAGCTAACTGGTGGCAAATGACTAGAGCTAGAAGCATACTCAAAGATTGGAGCCACAATCCTGTTGTCTCAACCAAAAAATGTTGTGCTACTATATTTCAATCTTTGGCACTTTCAAATTAAGGCCTTCACCTGCTCATCAAAGTTACATATGAATTGCCACTTTTCCTAAAATTCCCTATGAATCCAACTCTAGAGAGATCACAGAATTCTTCATGTACATATATAGCATAAAAAAACAAATGTTCCACAAGGCTGCAAACCCAGTTGATTTGTCAACAGTTTGAAACACAATCACTAAGAGATATTAGTGCATATTGAGAACTTAAAATCTCATAATCCATATTTGATCATATGTTATGTTAATATAAAGCACCAAACTGTTAGAATGGAGGAAATAGAGAAGACACCCAAAATAGCAGGCATGTTGTGAAGAATGAGAAATGACATGTTTTGTTTTCTCGTTTCTTTTACTTTCATTTAATTCCCCCTTTCTTTCTTTTTTTTCTCTTTTTGTTTTCTCTTTATTTTGTTCTTTTCGGTTTCTTTTATTTTTTTCCTTCTTTTTGTTGTTAATTATATTGTCAATAATATATATTTTCCTTATTTTTTCCTTCTTTTTCTTGTAAATTATATTTTTACCAATAATATATTGTTAATAATATAATTTACTATATATTTTTTTCACAATATATTTTATTATATTATTAACAATATATCATTTCTTTCTATTTTAATCTTATTTTCTAATGTTATTTTTTTACTATATATATTGTATTTTACTTAAATAAAAAGAATCGATAATTCTTATTTTATTTTAACTATATTTAATATTATCTACTTTGTATATTAGTAATAATACAATTTACTATACTACATTATTAACAATATATCATTGTTAATAATATATATAGTGAATTAGATTATTAAAAATATATTATTTTTCTTTCTTTTTAAATCTTATTTTACATTCGAATTTTATTTCTCTTATTTCCTTTCATTTATCTTTACAATTTTATTATCTTCATATTGACAATTTCTATTGTTTTTAAGTTTGTTTTGGTGATCTTTTCTCTTTATTCCTTTTATTCTTGCTCATTGATATTGTTGTTTGTGTACTAGTGGAGGGACAAGGCATGTTGAGTGCACTGAGACTAATGGTAGGGGCATTGCAGGAGCAGATGGAGGTGATATAAATCTCTAAGGAATTTGATTTTAGCATAGGCATTGTGTGAATATATAGGAGGTTTGGGAGTTGTATCTAAGGATGTTGCAGGTTAGAGTTATCAAGTTGGGAGAAGAATGAGACATAAGAAAAAGTACTCTATTACATTTTGTATACTGGAATGATTACTTTCAGCTTTATAAGGATAAACTTCTAGTATCTGCTACTTCTTTCCCAATTGTTAGAGGATTCAACAATTAATTGATTATATATTACCAAAACATGAGCAAGTTACAAAATTCATTCAAATGTATGTAATAGCATACATTTGAACGAATAATTTAAAAAATAAAATTGCAAACATAAATTGACAAATAGTTTGAGACAAACCATTAAAACTTCCAACGAATTTGCTATACATGTGTCGATATTTTCATCACACTTTCGACAATTTATATTTTCGCATGCATAGCAATTTGATTGAAAGTTTTAGTGGTTTGTCGCAAACTGGCCGTCGAAATTTTGACAAATGTCTGTAGTTTTTCGTCGCAAATTATTTGTCAAAATTTTGATGAATGTCTACAATTTTTTGCCAAAATTTTTTGCTATTTCTCATTGCTAGATGGACAAAGTTTTCATCGATTTTTCAACGAATACTGGCTCCATTTTCCATGGAGATGACCAACAATGTTGGGTTGCTTTTTCAACATATAAAAGTTTATCGAAAAAGCGACAAAATTTATATGAATGTTTCATCGATATTTCAACAATAGTTTGTCGATATTTCAACAAATATTCATCAAAATTTGGAGTCAAATACAATAGTTCCTAGAATCAAAAAGTTCCAAGAAATTGTGGACACATTCATACAGAACTACGCATTCAACATTGGAATGGATGATATCCTAGAGGAACTATTTGCGCTCAAACAAGCTAAGGGGGAAACATTCACATCCTTCTTACAATGATGGAAATCTGAGGCCAACATGAGCAAGTGGACCATGCCAGAAGAACAACAAATCTACACCATCATTGCCAATCTCGAGAAAACCTTGTCTTTCCATCTAAAAATGCAATGCATCACCACATATGACCAGTTGATCCCCAAGGCACTTAACATCGAAAGATACCTTATTGCACAAGGGGGGACATCCACATATCAATAATATCAAGATAACCGCCCATCAAGCAGTTACAATGAAAAACCTCACACATGGGTGAAGAACAAAATATCACTAATGATGGTGTGGTTGATTCCAGGGTCAAAATCAGTGCTCCAAAACAAAACACCCAATCATACCAACAACACACAAGCCAACACAGTATCACAACAACCACCCAATAATAGCGCAGTCAACAATTTGAATAATCAAAGGGGACCACCCCCACTAAACAAGTATCCCCCCAAACGAAAATACACAACCCTTGGGGAATCAATCGAATCTATCATGAAGAAACTAGTATAGGAAAATCTCATTAAAATCCCCATCTATGATAATTATCAAGAGCCCCAAGTGAAACCACCATGGTACAATAAAAACCACCTTTGTGATTTTCATAAAATCAAGGGACACACGATAGCCAGTTGCATGAGATTGAAAATTATAATCCAAGATCTTATTGATGAAAAAGTCATAAATGTTGAACAACTTGTAGGAAATCAAGACCTTAAGATATACATGAATCTGATGCCAAATCACAATAAAGGAAATAACCATGGAAAGACAAAGTATGGAAATGTAAACCATGTTTACAATCATGTCATCGCATCCCTAGATGAATGGGTCACTATTGTTAATATCAAGGGAGCCAAAGCTGATTGTGGAGTCACCATACATGGTGGAAAAGTTACCATTGCTAGATCATCATAGCCACCTAGGGAATCCACCTCAAATACAAAATTTGTTCCCAATGGTTATAATGTCTTAGACTAGCTGAAAAGAACCCCCGCTCAGATCTCCATCATGGAGTTACTAAAGATCTCACCTACACATAGAAAAATCCTAAAGGAAGCATTGGCTTCATCCACCATCTCTACGGATCTTGATTTTGACCAGTTCCAAGCTATGGTTGGACACCTCACCATCCCGCATCTCCTTTTTTTTTTTTTTGATTAGGACTTTCCCACTCAACCATCTCATAACTGTGCACTCCATCTTGAATTCTTCTTCCATAAAAACAAATTCAAAAGGGTCTTGGTTGATGGGGGTGTGAGTCTAAACACCTGTTCACTCAAGCTAATAAATAATCTGGGATTCTTTGAGGATGCCATTGTAAAAGTTAAAATTATAACAAACAGGGAATATGATGACAAGGAAAGAGTGTCTCAGGGCACTATTCAACTCCCTATTCAAGTAGGTCTAGCCATCATGGAAACCACATGTCAGGTCCTTGACCTTGATTTACCTTATAATATTCTCCTGTGGCATCCATGGATCCATGTGATGCAAGCAGTTGCATCTAATTTCCATCAATGTGTCAAGTTTCCCTACCAAAATCATGACATCATAGTCCATCATGATCCCAAGCCCTTTTATTATTGCAAGAACTTGGAAGCAAAATATTACAAAATCCCTCAAGTTCCAAAGAATGGTGAAGGCCCTTAAACCACATGTGTAGACCCAACTATCTTAGCCTCCACCTCTAAGACAAAGACACCTGCCATTCTTGACATCTCTGAAATCAAAGTAATTATCTAAGACAATGGGTGTGGGGATTAAAGAATGAAGAAAATTTCTTTCGTAGTGGGAGAGTTACCTCAATCTCCTAGGTCTCATGGGAAGCCCCAACCAATTGAAACATCATCCCAAACCTTTAAAGAAGACCCCTCCAGATTCAGATGTTGGGGAGACCTAAGTTGGGAAGTGGTAGATGAAAAATACATATCAAGCTCGTTGTACCAAGATGAAACGTTCATGCCTAATCTTCCCATGGATGATAGTAGTAAAGGACTACAAATGATGCTTGGTATGGGCTATAACAGAAACCAAAAACTTGGAAAAAATGACAATGGGCTTCTGGTACCTCTCATTCCTCATAAGCGTATGATAAATCTTGGCCTCAGACGTACCCCTCCAAAAATAACCATACTTGGCAAAGGTGCCCCAGTTAAAATAGTCAAAGCTCCCCTTTAGTTGTCGATATCCATAGACCTACCTTTAGAGAACTATACCTTTGACATAACCGATGTGTGTGACAAGGACCATATAACTGACTTACCCATGCTATTTGAGGATTCATCTCTTCTCATGACTAGTACCCTATCTTTTGAGTCAAACAACCAAACCCATGAGCTAAACTTATTATATCCCCAACTCATCGATTACGACCAACAAGGACCACCAATTCTAGACACATTCGAAAATGATGAGGCTCTCTCAGAATTCATGGGATTGCTAGATATGATACCATATGGAGATCACAAAGTTGGATTCGACATTGAGCTATACACGCATTCCTATTATGGGGAAACGATTGAATCCTTCAGTCACAAAAGTGAAAATTTAAGAATAATATCTAGGTCTTTGAGTGAAAACCACAATGTGGCATTCTCAGACCCAAAAATAGAAAAAATAAAGGACACATACAATGGTGAAAACCTCTTTGAGGCACTGGAGGATGAAGGATTCAATCTTCCCCTTAGTGCTATTCGTTAAGAGAAGTCAACAATCTTAGCAAAAAAGTGCAATCCGGTCAACCTAGGGATATAAGAAATGCCACATATCATCTTCTATGCAGAATCACTCTTGATAGAAGAACATGAACTCCTAGCTACATTCCTAAGAGAAAGAAAGAAAAACTTTGCATGGACCTATGTCGACATTCTTGGGCTTGATCCAAAAGTTGTGGTTCACCACCTACCTATATACCTAGAAGCAAAGCTAGTAAGACAAAAACTAAGAAAGATGCATCCACAAATAACATTGTTGGTCAAGATGGAATTACAAAAGCTCCTTGATGTTTGTTTCATATGGCCAATTGATTATCCATAATGGGTTTCAAATCTTGTACATGTTTCAAATCCCACTGGGGGCATCTACATCTACACTAACTTCAGAGATTTGAACAAAGCATGTCCCAAGGATGAATTTCCTCTCCCAAACATTAATATGATTGTGGATATGACAACATGACATGAAATGCTATCACTAATGGATGGATTCTTAGGGTACAATCAGTTCATGATAGCTAAGAAAGACCAACACAAGATAGATTTCACTTGTCCATGGGGGACATAATGCTAGAATATGATACCATTTGGGTTGAAAAATGTAGGAGCTACCTACCAAAGGGCCATGACACTAATCTTCCATGATATGATTCACAAAACTATGGAAGATTATGTGGATGACATATTGGCCAAGTCAAAGAAACATCAAGATCACATACTAGCTCTAAGCTCCATCTTTGACAGACTGGTAGAGTACAAGATCAAGCTCAATCCAAAAAGTGTGTCTTCAAGGTACAATCAAGCAAGTTACTAGGATACATCGTATCTAGGAGAGGAATCGAGATAGACCCCGCCAAATTCAAAGCCATTCTAGAGATGGAGGTACCAAGGACATTAAAACAATTAAGGGGTTTACATGGAAGACTCCAATCCATCCGTTAATTCATAATGCAACTAGAAGACAAGGCTATCCCATATTCTCATCTACTCTACAATGGGGTAGCATAAAAATGGGACCAGAAATGTGACCAAGCTTTCAATAAGATCAAAGAGTACTTACTCACACCGCTAGTTCTTATACCACCAATTCCAGGAAAGGCCTTGATCCTATACATATCAACAACAACAATAGCCCTTGGTGCTCTCTTAGCACAACATGATGAAAATGGGAAAGAGAGAGCTATTTACTACATCACTAGAACCATGGTGGGACATGAGCTGAATTACACATCTATTGAGAAGGCTTGCTTAGCAGTCATGTTCGCAGCATATAAATTTAGACACTATATGTTGGCACACCAGATAAAACTCATTGCAAAGATAGACCCTCTCAAGTATCTAATTATAAAGCAATGCTCACATGGTGAATAGATAAATGGGTTATGATCCTGATAGAACAAGACTTTGAGTATGTAGAATGAAAGTCTATTAAAGGAAAAGGAAATGTGGATTAGTTGGAAAAGGCATTGTTATATTTAGAGAATCCACTTGTATTAGATTTACAGGATGAGTTCATCTTTAACGTAAGTATAGAAAATCACTAGAAAATGTACTTTGATGGATCTTACAACAACACAGGTCAGGAGCGAGAGTCTTCTTCATTATTCCATAAGGAGATTACATACCTAAATCATACAAGTTATCTTTTCCTTGCACAAACAACATTGTAGAATACGAGGCTCTTATCATAGGGCTGAGAATTGCAGTACAATGGCAGATCATGGCACTCAAAGTCTATTGAGATTCACAAATCATAAACTAGGTAAATGACAAGTACCAAATGAAGGACGACAAGTTGACTCCATACAAGAAACTGGTGGAAAGCTTCAAAGAGTCCATTGATATCACGTTTGAGTAGCTACCAAGAGAAAATAATAGAGTAGCGGATGCTATGGCAATAATTGGATCACTATTGGATGTCCCACACAACATCCCAAAGAAATAATTCATTGTAGACTAGCTTCTCATACCAGTATTTAAGGTACCAAAGTCTGAATTTGTGTGTGAAATCGTTGGTGCTGGTGATCCCTGGTATCATGATATATACACCTAATTATGAATAGGAGTTCTCTCCAGTGATATAACCACAACCCTTAAAAGAACATTTTTCAAGAAGTCATCATGTTTTATCATCCTAGGAGATAACCTATATCATAGGAATATTGAGGGAACCCTGTTACAATTCCTTAACACTGAGGAAGCTTTGACTGCTTTAACCGAGGTACACAATGGAATTTATGGGTCACATTCAAGTGGTATGACATTGGCTAAGAAACTACTAAGGACTAGGTACTATTGGCCTACAATCGAGAAGGAAGCTCACAACTATGTCTGAAGATGCTTACAATGTCAAAAATATGGGGATCTCATCCATGCACTAGCTCAAGAGCTCCACTCGATCATCACACCTTGGCCCTTTTCACAATGGGAGCTCGATATCATTGGTAAAGTCACACCTACCTCATCTAGTGGACATAATTTCATCATCACCACCATAGAGTACTTCATGAAGTGGGTAGAAGCTATTCCCATGACCTATATTATAGGAAAGAATATATCCAAGTTCATCTTGAACTACCTACTTTGATGCTACGATGTCCCTCAAGCCATTATCTCAGATAATGGGACACCTTTCAAAAAATATGATGTTTGAAACTTATACCAAAAATTCAATATCCAACATCGCTTTTCCACTCCATACTACCCCTAAGGAAATGGCCAAGCATAAGCTACCAATAAGACCATCTTAAAAATCCTAAAGAAAATAGTCAATGACGCTAGTCGTGACTGGCACCTACAGCTGAATCCCGCCTTATGGGCCTACCAAACAACTATCTGCACACCAATAGGTGCCACCCCTTTCTCCCTGGTCTACAAATCATAATCAATCCTCCCTATTGAGATCAAGCTCCCATCCCTTAGAATCTCATTGCAAAACCTCATCACTAATGAAGAATATTGGGTATCATGGCTGAACGAGCTGGAAATACTGGATGAGCAGCACATGGATGCCTTAAACAATTTGTACGTCTACCAAAATTGTCTCAAGAAAAGCTACAATAAGAATATTAGGAGTCAGACCTTTCAAGTTGGAGAGCTTGTACTTAAGGAGAATAAAAAAATGTACCAAATCTAGTTAGCAAGGGCAAGTTTGAACCCAATTGTTTGGGACCCTTCATCATCATAGCGAGCTACAAATAAGAGCATATCAGCTATCAATGCTTGAAGGGGAACCTATACAAGAGCCCATGAATAGCTCCCATCTCAAAAAAAATTATGCCTAATCCCACAAGGTATAAATACAAAAATAAAAAAAATATCAAAAAATATAAAAATACAAAAAATTAGAAAAAGGATTGAAAATAGTAAAGAAAAAAAAATTGTCCTCTAGTGAAAACGACTTCGGTGGTGCTTTGGGTAGGTACCTTGGTGAAAACCTGGAAAATAGGTGCCTTGTGTAAATAAGAACTTTCCATCTACCATGATCTTTGTGGTTGGTTTTGCATCATCCATCCATCATGCTTCCATATCTCCATCCATCACCCATCTATGTCTGCATCATGGCTTGATCTTGTGTTCATATCATGATCCCTCCTAGTACTACTTGGCCCATTTCTAAGGTTAGTTTTTCCTACCTATATCCAAGTAGTCTATTGCATCACATTGGGGGCATGTTCTTATTGGATCAGATTCATGTGTATTCTTGAAGTCTTCCTGAAAATTAAAAAATCCAAAAACATTCATAAAATCATAAAATCCAAAAACATTTGAAAGGTCAATTAAAAAGTCAAAAAATAGAATCATCTTGTCGAACTATGGGTCTCAGAGCTCTAAAAATAGGCAAGGTTGATCTTTGATCATTCCCCGAGACACTTGGGTTAGTCCTTTAGGAGTCCATCACAATAATCTGGAAATCCATTTGTTCATATTTCATCAATAATCAAGTTTGTGTTAGTCAAACTACATGGTCTCTACATGTATAATGTAGGCAAGGCTAATATTTGATTAGCCCCCGAGGCCCCTAGGATAAGTCTTTAGGTTAATCTGTTGGTCAAAATCTCAAAAAACACCAAAAACATTAGAAATTTTGAAAATCAAAACATTTGCAAAACATCTTGAAAATACCAAAAACAACCTCAAAACATTTCAAACAATAAAAAACATCCAAATATTTGAAAAAATCCATCCACCCCATCTCATGATCACCCCCAATAAACATCACTCACAATAAATCAATCATCACCCTCAACCTTTAGTGAAACAGTCGAAAACAAGTCTAGCAGTTCAAAAGTAAAAACTCAAATGTCAAAGGTCTCAAGTCTAGGTCAGTAGGTAAACAAGTTGGTCAACTCTTGGTACTGATAGCTCATCATCCAGTCAATCCCAAATCATTTGATAACATCATGTCCTAGGATGCATCCTTCCTACAATGTACATCAACATCAGGCATCACTGTAGTTTAGTCTTGGCTATGGTATGAAGAACATTAGCTTGTTTGTTTACTTGATCTTTGTCTTTTGACTTATCTTATTGTGCTCATTTCTATGACCTCTTGATGATGTCTCAAACAAAGGGATTTAGAGAGAAAGGAATGGGGCAACAATTATTTTCTTTTATCTATTGTGCTTGTTGGATGTTCTTGTAATATAACCTTGGCCATACGTGCTCTGTTTGGTTTGTAGGGAGGGTGTTTTAGGTGTCTTGTTGACCACATAGGAAGGATTTCCTTTCTATGTTTTCGTATGAGATTTTTGAAATATCTAAATTGCATTCTAAATAGGGTTTCATATGCCAGGTATGAATAGGGGTACTCCTATCTGATTGTTGAGTCAAAGTCCATCACACTAGGTACAACGCCATCCTGGTTCTGTATACCTTGATGCATCGTGCTATGTGTATTATAAAACATAAGCTAAGTAAGTCCTTTTAAAATCCCAATTCCTGATAAGTAAAACATCATCATTGTTGGTGTTTAAATTTGCACCTCTGGACTACGGTTTTGAAACAGATAGCCATGCACAATAAAATTGCTCTTCAAATTAGGAGGGAAAGCTCCCTCTTGCTGATGGTGTGAAAGAAAGTAAACAAAGACTAAGTTTCCTATCTTTTTGATCAGCTAAGAGCACAAGGTTTATAAAACTCAAAGTTTCTTAGCTAAGATTTTTTTATTTAGAATTTTAACTACGACTAACTTATGCTAAAGGCGTTTCTATTTTCTCAAGTAAATGCAGAGCAAGAGAATATAGAAATGAACAAATTTTTATTCTCTAACAAAGTGCTTAGATAAAATCTTTTTCAACATACACCTACTTACTTTTGATGCGAGTTGAAATTAAGATCACGTAAGAAAAACGTGATTAACAAAAATCTGTGACATTATATTAAGGAAAAAGAGGCTCAAGAATTTATTTCTCAAATTTTTGGAACAAAGATTACACTAAACACATGCATGGAACAAGAACTTGTAGCTAAAGAGGCTTGCAAACTTGTTCTTGCACAAAGGGAACATCAATTACAACAACTACTTGCTGGCTAAAAGAGACTCAACAATTCAATATCATAAATATAATTGAACAACACTGAATAACAAATAGAAGGCACTATAGGCTCAATGTTTTGTTATCACTAGCATGGTTGAAAATAAATGAGCAAGACTACTCTTATTTATAGCCTAAGTAGAGGAGTAGGGAACCCTAAAATCTACTTGCTCTTACAACTAAGACTTGCTTAGCAAGTAAGCTTTATTTCTAAAACTAAAAGAAGATAACATCTAACACCTAAGAAAGTAGGAAAAGGAGGAAATGCCAACTATTACAATTTATCTTCTTTCTCTTCTTCAAAGAATGGATAAGAATTGTTCCAAGAATAGAAAGAAAGCGGAAAGAAATCTTCTAGATGAAAGTGACTTTAAATCTCAATCACATATGCTAAAAAGAAGGAAAATGTGTCCCAGTCAGGTGCATCTATACCATCAATAGAAAATTTGCGCTTTTCTAAGATATCCTCTCCATCTGCAGTTGATCTCAGGAAATTCAACCTCATTGGATGGTTTTTCAAACTTTGCTGACATCATGGAAATGTAACCCATTCTACCACCAACTGAATTGCTGCCATCACAGCTGCGATCAACATTCTGAAACTAAGTTTTCACTTCATCAATTCCAACATAGGAACCATCTTCAAGACTGTATCGAGAAGGAATCTCTACAACAAACTCACTGATGAAGAGAAGAGCTTCAATCGCCCTTTGTTTATAGGCAATAAACTCCTCAGATATCCTCTCGTAGGTTCTAATCTTGAAGAAATGACACTCTCTCCAAGTAATAATCTGCCTCTTCTGTTCTTTTGAAACCATTGAACCATAAGACGTATCAAAATTTTCAATGATGATTTCATGCCTTGGTTTCACTTCAGCCACTGACTGTTCAAACCCTTGAATACCTTGACCTAGCTCATGATAGTTTTCCCTTAGTTGAAACATCTATGCTAAAATCTCCTTTCCTCTGATGATGAAACTCTCGATCCACTCTTGAGTTTCCTTCCCACATATTACCAGTTCTCTCAACTAATGATGATCAGCTGGTGTCTCTAAAACCTAGTGTAGCAACTGAGTATCCCGTGAAGTTCCATGGACAAGGTTAAAAATATAAAGACTAAGTTGTTGTATTTCAGCCTTGAGGGCTGCTTTGTCTTCTCCATCCTTGAGCACTCTTTCTTGAAGGCTTTCAGACACAACTCTAAACAAACTGGCATCCACATGTCTGGTGTTTTTTCTGAGATTAGCCTTCACCATCATGAAGTCATCCATATCTACTATATCTTTGTTCTTATCTTTAGAAGGTGTAGCAGTCTCCATGATTATTTCACCATCAGGATTCCTCTCAAAGTGAACTTGCCTCTTTGCTTTCTTCTTAGGCTATTCCTGGTAGATGTTATCAAGGTCATCAAAATTCACCTGTTATGAAGGTCTTCTTACCCTTCCCAAGAAGCTTTCAAGCCAAGACACGGTAGTATATTTACTAACTTCCTTGGGAGGTACAATTGCAACTTCTTCATCTTCTTCAATATCTAGATCAACGTGAATTGGTGAAGACCTTGTCAATGGTATAGAATCATATGTTAAGGGTAGTTCTTATGTTTCCTTCTAAGGTATGGGCTCTTCTAGAGGAGATTTTGCTTCAACTGTTGGCTGCTCCTATATGACTATACCTGAGAAGTCTAACCTTCTTCTTACATTTTTAGTTGATAAGTTGCCCTTCACACCTTCTTGAGACTGACTTACACCTTTCTCTTTTGACTATGCTCTAGAAGAAGAAGGAAGTGATGATTGTGTCCTTGGTGGCTTTATTGCTCGAATGGATTTCTTCCTCTTGAGGACTAGGAAAATATTGCTATGTTCAAGGACTTGTCTTGTCCTTTCTTTAATAGAGAGGGACTCTTTGTTAGCCCAATTGACTTGATGAAAGGGATGATCTTCAATTTTCTTCTTACCGTACATTGGGAGAAGCACATGGGTGATCCCATAATAGTGGTTTACAATTTTTGGCCAAAATGGACACTGAAATTATTATTTTTAACTAAATCTTCACATTCAGGCACCTATAGCAGCTAAATCGTGAGGAATTTTAAGATGATGTAAACCAGAGTTTCCTCACATTTTGTTTGTAAATTCTAAAAATATTTTTTTCAAAATTTTTGGAATTAGATTGCACTTCTTTTTCCATCTCCCACGAAAATAGGCTTCTTTCAAAAAACAACATTTTTAAAAAGTGATGTACACCATATAACGCATAATTTTTTTTTCATGAAGGATAAAAATCTAATTCTTTCAAATTTAAATTTTTAACTTTGATATCTAGTGCTTCCACTTGGTTAGATATTTTTTTATTCAATATTCTTTAATCAAGTTTCGAAGTCAAACCAATTACAATTCAGACATAGCATGACTGTATAATGCATAACATTTTTTGTATATATTAGAATTCAATTTATTTATTTTTGTCGGATCAAGGACTTCAATATCTGGTGCACACATATTTTTCAATTTTTTTTTGATAATCTGCTATTTTTCCACATGTGTAGAACAAAGACCTTCATTTTTGATGAAAAACCTATGTTTAATAAAACTAAAAAACTAATACATAATAAAACCAAAACATATTAAAATTATATTTGTTGGATAGCTCATTTCAAGGACTACCTGATTCTAGTTGGGTTTCTGAAGAATCCACCATTTTCATTTTCAAACCAACCTTTGAAGCATAAAAAATTAGGTTTTGTTTGTGTCTAAGGGGGAGAATAAGGGTTTTGGGGGGTTTGAATGAACCCATAGGGGTTCGAGCAAACCCCTAGGGGTTCAGTCAAACTAGGGTTCATTCAAACCCTAGTTCGATTGAAGCACCCTAGTTACATGTATTTTGATTTCTTTTTAGGCGAAAAAAAATTGAATGGGTTTGCTCGACCCTAGTTCGACTGAACCCATTTTTGGTTTGTGCGAACCTTCAAGTTCGTACGAACCCCTAGAATCAATTTTTTTTCCATGGTGTCATTTTTTCTCAATTTTCCTTCATCAAATTATAAACCATTATTGTGGCTTCACCCACATCCTCATCATCATCTAATAACCCTTCGATATCGTCTGATAAGCAGTCTTTCATATGGTGAAGAGCGAGCCTATTGTAACTACGCCTCCACACCTCAAACGCATCAATGCAGTTAGCCCAAAAATCTTCAAGAGTGGGTAAATGAGTGTAGTTATTCTCAAGTCGGGCAACGTAGATGCGATGAGGGTCATATGATCATCTCTTGCTATAAGGCTTGAGACCATGTTTATCTAACTCATCTCTCATGGTCTAAGCATCTGTTGCTGATCTACATGTATGGATTCCCAACCCCAATGGAAAACTAAAGGCGGGTCTCCTTCTATTCCTCAAGACTATGTGAACATCATGCTCTTGCCTTAATAATTCCATGAAGATAACTTCTTCTGGGGTTAAGCCACAATAGTGGTTTACAATTTTTTTGAGGAAGGAATTTTTTTTTTTGTGTTTCCACAATGTCAAGGGGTTTGGTCGAACTCTATGGATTAAGCGAACCAGTTTGGGTGTTCGACCAAACCTCCAAGGATATGAATAAAAAAAAATATTTTATAGGGTTCGCTTGAATGGATGTTCAAGCAAACCCTTTGAAATAGGGCATAAAAAGTAAAAACAAACTGTCAATGTCACATTCTACGTATTTTGTGTTCAAATTGTGTATGCGGCGAACGGAGAACCTGAACATGAATGTAGCGAACTGTACGGGAAAAACGTGCATCAACCCGACCTCCATAGCCACAGTTCATCAACTCACAATTCATCAACCCAACCTCCATAGCTCACAGGTTGGTTAAATTCAAATTTTATAGATTTCAAAATGCATTTGTTTGAGAAATTTTTAAACCCTAAATGCAAAATGTTTCAAATTTGTAGATTTCAAATTGCATTTCTTTGTTTGAAATTGTATTTACATGAAAGTTTCTAAATCCTTTTCAACAAACACTATTTCTATCATGCTTTGATGAATGTTCATACCCTATTCCAAAGCTCCAATTTTGGCACGGGCAGGGAGTGTTTAATAAATGGCGTTGCAGTTGCTTGAAAGATTTTACAAACCCATTTCAAAACTCTGTCAAAAAATTAACATGCCTTGTCTATGCTTCCACGTTTTGCATACATTTCTACTAGGGCATCTCCAATTGCATTTTCTTTAATGTTTCTAAAGCCTTACCTGAACATAAAATAGATTTATTTGAGGCATTATATCAAATAATTCATGGTAATTTTTTTTGGTTATATTTGTTATTAAAATTATTGTTGATAACCATATATCTTTATAATTTTGTATAGGATGGATTATTTTTTTCAACCCACAATAATGAATTATTGGTAAATAAAAATGTGAACCATAATAGTGACTATTTCCCTCATTGAGGTTGATAAGTTATGTTAATGATTGTGGTATGAAAGTATAAATAAGAATATGATCCCTAATTGGTAATATTTATTAATGCACAACCTCTCTAATGTGTATAATTTTTTGAGGGATTTGAAACAATTAATCTAGAATCATTGATTAGAGCTAAACATATTATATTGTACACTCTAAAAAAACTTCAATTGGAACTTAGGTAATCTAAACTATTTATAAAAATGGGGAATTATAGTTATTCCCCTACAAGTTTTTATATTGGAAAATCCTTGCAATGAGGGTTATAGTTATTGATATGAAATTATAAATTGGTAAAAGGTATAAAGTGGTAACCAATTAGAATTAAAATGCAAAAATTGGTGAAGGTTTATCTAATTATTTTTTTATATATATGACCTTTAGAAAAATGGGCCTCATTCATGGTGGATATGACACCAACAAAGAAAGATAGGGAGCATGGTGATAATGTTGTGAAAATGTCATACCTAGAGCTATGAAGTAGAATTAATATATTTTATATCTTAAAATCTTAATATAATTAGGTGCTTCTTACTATTTTGAATCACCTTAGATAGTTTAGAAATTCAACTTAAAACATAAATCCTTGTTAAAAGAGGTAGTGTTGAGTTGTGTACATGTCCCAACTTAGATAGTTTATAAATGATACCATTCTAAAATTATAACTTAGGGTGCATACAATGGAAACTTGGATAAAATTCTTCATATTTTTCCTTTGAGTCTTATGACATTACTCCAAAAATGGTTGGTTCTAAATGTATGAATCAAAGAATAAATTTAGAGGAAAGAAACTAGATTGTTTGAATGAAATGTATAATAAAATAGTTCTATTAGGATTAGAAGGAATGAAGGTATTATTAAATTTTCTATTTTACAACTCAAAAGAGAATAAAGAAAAGGGTGTGCCTTGTTTGTTGTTAATTTTTATTTAGTAAAAGTGAATGAGAACCATTCAAATGAAAATAAACCTCCATTACAAAAGTCTTAGGATGTCTTTCCTAGAATGAACTCCTCATGTTTCCTCCTAAATGGGTGTTTTATTTTTTAATAGAGTTCATGCATGAATTAGCCCCTATATCTAGAGATCCCTATCAAACAAACACTTCATATTTGCATGAATTAAAGGATTTCCTAAATGACATTTTAAAGAAAGGATTTATATGTTCTAGTGTCTTGTAATGGGATGCTCCAACTATTTTTATGAAAAAGAAAGATAAGACACTTTTCCAAGTTGTCTTGATTATGTACATGTTCAATAAATAAACAATTAACATTAATATCCACCACCTAAAATAGATGACTTATTTTACTGATTGAGAGGGGTGGCCATATTTTTGAAAATAGGTCTAATATTCAATTACAATTAGAAAAGAATAAAGGAGGAATACATTCATAAAACTACATTTAGAATTAGGTATAGGACATCAAAATTATATGTTTGAGGAAATGCATATAAGACACTCATATACAAAATAGTACAAAAGAAAGAGAAAAAATGTAAAGAATGCACTTGTAACCTATACTTGCTCGAGCATTAAAATTTTGAAATTAAACATAAAGAATAATAGGATTTATAAATTAAATGCATGAGGCTATTATATAATATCAAAAAAGACTATTTTAAAGTTTAAATTTATATTTTAATTTTAGGGTAAATAATTTTGGTTGAATTTATGAATTAGAAATAGAAATTTTGAAAGGGCCCCACCCTTTTACAAAGACCAATAAAGAGACAAAAAATGATTAATCATATTGGCATGGAACAATAACAAGAAAAATATAGTTGTAAGTTATAAAAATAACATCCAATTAGAAATACTCCACCAATAGTGGCAATGTATCTAATAAATAGGGTCATTTTCCCAAAAACATTAGTAGATCTATCATTGAAGACAACTTGAATCCAAAATTCTTCAAGGAACTATATATTATTGTCAACCTTATCCTTTTCCATGAATGAACCTAGTTCCTTTGTAATGGAGTTTCCATTTTTAGTTTCCACACTTGAGACCAAAGGATTCTATAATCTTCTAAACTTGAACCTTCTTCATATTTTTAAATTATTAGAAGGAATACCAAGAGGTGAATGTTGCAATTCAAGAGAATGGTAGAGGCAATGAACTCCAACTAATCCATCTGTAACATTATTCTTGTCTCTACCAATCTCCTCTAAATTTCTCTTGACAAGACCTTCTAAATTAGTCATGTCTACAAGAGGACCAACCACCCCTCAATTATGCTCGAAGGGAGCCTCAACCAAATCCTAAGGTAAACAAGGCTCCATCTCATCCTTATGCATTTTTTTCAACCTTTCCTTCCTCTAAAATTCCTACACCTATAAAATACATAGCTATCTCCACATGACAACATGGTGAAAACACAAGAAAATCCTATAGAATGACATGTTGAACCCAAATAACCAAATTCAAAAATAATTTAATCTATAAGTATAAATAGTTTGATGGTATAAACTTTATACATATAAAAATATGATAAATGTATGACTATTTTTTTTCCAATCTATAAATTTTTGATGTGCTTGGCTATATAATTGAGATTATTCACTCATAATTTGTAATGATAAAAATTTAGTATGTATGAAAGAAATATTTTCGAGACATCAAGCTACCATTCTACATAACTCTCGTGGAAATAAGAATATTATTTTATTTTAACTAAAGAAATTGTGTGTACTCTATCTTGAAAATTACTAATTAATTTTAAATTATATACTTATAATTTAAAATAATACCATCCTTTGTAACATGGAATAGATAGGTTAATTAATGAAATAAAATATATTTTTATATTAAGAAAAAATTACAAATATATGGAACTCATACATTGAGAAATTGACTAAGACAACTCTGAATGAGAATTAAGATGCTCAAATAATAATTTATATACCTTCTTTCAATAATTAACATTAGAAATTAATACTTGGATCATATTGTATGATCACACTAGAAACCAACAATGAAAGATTGAGAGTCTCAACTAAGAATTCCACCTTATAGATAACATTCATACTAGAAGCCAACAACTAATGGCCAAATTTCATAAGTAAATTTCATGTGTTATATATCATGCCTTTGAGGGGTCCACAAGTACCATGAGCCTTTTGAAATCCTTCTCCATCTAAATGCATCCATTCCAAGACTATTGGGAGGTGGGTATACCAAGTTCCTTAATTTATTGTAGGAATTTAATCAAGAGTAGGACATTATGACTTTGGCATGTAAATTTAAATCTAAATGCACATCCAAAAAAATACAAATTCAATAACTAAATTTAATTCAAAAAGTGGCCCACCATCTATGGCCTTCTATAAAATTCTTGAAGATGTCATTCCCATAAATGATAAATTAAAAGTTAAGTTATGAATTCACCAAAATGACATGAAATTATCTTTCTAAGATGTCATATTTGCATAAATCCCTCAAAGAAATTTTTAACTAATTTTAAACACTCAAACAAATACATATATATGAATATACACTTCATTTATAAATTATTGGAATATATCAACCCATCACAATTAAATTCTTAGACATCATGCATAATATTTTTGATCTATTCACAAAGCCACCTAGGGTATCATAAAACTTGAGTAGGTGAATACCAATATGCATATCTAATGGTGGGGTAAATGGAGGGGGATTAAGAGTAAGTTCATATATATCTATTACTTATTTTTCAATCCAATATATTGGTTGGATAGGTTGCATTTGAATAGAAGGAGTGAAGCTAAGGTCTATTAAAATATGACTCACCATCTTCTCTATTCTTAGGATTTTGGAGTTTATCAAAATATCCTTTAACAATCTCAACCAATATTTGCTTCAACTTTCAAATCATCCACCCAATCCTTCCTGAAATATTCAATATGTGAAACATAATTATGAGGAAGATACCAATAATCCTTGAAATATCTTTTTGTATCAAAGGATAATATGGTTCTATAATTTTAAATTATTTCCAATTTTGAAATTTAAATACAAACAATAATCTATTTAATCGAGCAATAATTGTAATTTTAAGGCAACCATAAATTACTTGAATATTTTTAAGGTCTAGATCATTAGATTCTACTTACTTTAACTTAAATTTAAAAAACAACATTAAAATCCACAAAACAAATTTCAAAGAAATAATAAATTATTACAATATTATTTAAAAATCTAATTGTAATGAACATGTTATAGTAATAAATATATTCAAATTTTAAATCTATGAAAATATATAACCAAATGATCCTTAGTTTTCATATATCATTTGTGATGAGAATGTTGAATATTATAAATTTTTAGGCCAATCTTTAGGCACTAACTCACCATTGTTAAAATGATCATTAGTTTATTCATGGTTTTTTTCATGATTATATTTTTTTTCAATTTCTATTAAACCAAACTCAAAATAATGGTATAGATTAAGATTCTTGTCTTTATCCTACATTTGGGTGATGTTTTATTCTAGATTTATTATCATAATTAGAAGTTGTATAAATTGTTAAATTATATATTTTTTAACATATATATAAAATGTATGGTTGGATTAGTGAGATATTTATAACAAGTACATGCAATATGAAGTCAAACTTTATTAGATTTGATTCTTAATAAATTAGTTTTAGCGATTCAATTTATAGCTTTATGCAATCTATAAGTTTAAATAGTTTGATGGTATCTAAACTTTATACATATAAAAATATGATAAATGTGTGATTATTTTGCTTTCCAATCTATAATTTTTTGATGTTGTTGGATATATAATTGAGATGATTCACTCATAATGTAATGATAAAATTCAACCTCATATGGAGGATTTTATATTATCTTCCATTAAATTCATCCTCTTTATGAGATTCTTATGGAATATTGATATTCTAGTGTGAATTCTTAATTTTAGACATATCTTAACTAGATAAATTTAGGTTCAATGAAGGCAATAGAACTTTTTTTTCACTTACATAATCCTATTTTGAAGTTCATTTATGTTAACAACTATTAAATTAGACCCAATTATTTTCAAATAATTTTACACTAATCTTTGTTTTCTTATTCTTTCTTTCATTGTTTCATTTAAAATTTGAACCATTTAAGGATGCTATGTTATAGATTATAGTTGTCTTCCAATTCTTTTTAAATTGTTCAACCCTCTCATGGTCTAAATAATTTTACATTCAACAACCATGTCTAAAGTACATTATATACCCAACCTCTTCCCCTATTTAACACACTCATAAACCTTGTTACTAATCTCATTCAAAGAGGTGGAACAACCAATCTTAGAGGGATCCTCATCCATAGGAGAGAGAAGGGAGCCATCAATCTAGGCTCTAGTAGTATTCTAAAAATAGTAGAACTAGAAGCTAGAATCCTAACAATGATAGCCAAGTTGGATAATACACAAGTTTTCCTTTTCAAGGGATTGGGGAACACTTATTGGATGGGTATTATTTCCCCTTCACCACATTTTGATTAGGATTAAGAATTGAAATAATAAAATTCTCAAATTGGTATAAGAAAAAAAAAAGCCCTTAGTGGAGGGGAGCTCATTTTTTTCTCATGTGCAACTCTAATAATAGATTTCTTAAATTACATGAGTAAATGAAAAGGGAAGCTAACAAGTCACATGCATCTAAGATTATTAATAAGATAAAAGTTATAGGATAAACAACATTTATAGTTTCTTTCTAGGATGAAATAAATAATCAAGTAGAAACATTTATATACTTGTGAGGAAATCATCTATATTTTCCTTCCTCTTGTATTTACTTTCTTTATGAGAATTCAAGCCCTTCATGGATAAACCACTTCTAGTAGCTCAATACCTTCCTCAATGGATTTAAAGGTTAACCTTCTTACTTTTTAACCAAAATTTTAATAACATTCAATTTTGTGTAATTTATGTCCACTATTATCATTTTAATTCAAAATAATGTAAGAAATTTATATATTTATTTAAAATTTAAAAAATCTTAAAATAATAGTTTTAAATTAATTGAAAACATGGTTGGACTCCTCTAATTTTGTGGAACTATTTCTTAAAATCTATTTTAGTTGAATTTTATTTAATAGGGAAAGGAATCCACATATGGCATTAATACCTTCCTTGATGGTTTTTAAGTTAGGAAATTTTAAATTTCATTCATAGGTATTGAGGTATTTTAAACAAAAGTTGTGTTTGGAAAAAAGGTATTTGGTACAAACTCCAAAAAAAAAAAATGTTATATGTTTATGCTATTAACACATGAAATTTTGGGCCTTAAAATAGCCACATCATCCCCATATTTTAATACAAATGAGACATTGAGGCTTTATGTCACTTATAATAGATCTAAAATTAGTTGATATAGCTCCATTTAGATCAATCAATATATCCTAATTTCTATCAAATCATAGGGTTTCAATTTTAATAATTACACAATTCAAAGCACATATGATTTTTCATTTGCTAGTAGAGGGAACTATCTTATTATGCCATTAAAATAAAATATAGGTCCTCAATACTTTTCATCTTTATTTTCCATCATTACATTGAACCTTTAAAGGGACATCTTCATCTATCTCATTTTCTTCTCTTATTTGTGCTTTCAATAATGACTAGATTGATTTTACATGACCATCAATGTTAAATAATGATGCTTTGTGTGCAATATATTAATTAAATTTTAGAACTATTTTAGATTATGTTTTAAATTTAAATTTTAGAACTGTTTTAGATTATGTTTTGTGTGCAATCTAGTAATTTGAATGTTTTGAAATTATTAAAAACTATAATAGATGTTGAACTTTTTTTTGTTAATGGTATGAAAATATTATTGATGAGTAGATGAATTATTACAATTGTTTTAGATCTGTATTCCCTTTATCTAGATATATTTACCAAGGTCTCATTGCTCTTTTAGGTGTACTGTATATATATATATATATATATATATATATATATAACATGGAAAATGCAGATCATGTTCCACCTGAGCCAGATTGTTTGTTTACAAATACCACTATTGAGATTAAAAAATTGAGAGACTCATTAGCATATGGTGCAAACCCAGGGATGTATTATGAACCATGTATGTCAATATTACATAGTTTAGGAAAACTAAGAGATGAACTTGAGAGGACTAGTACATATTCCCTAGATAGAATAGCTGCTATTCTTTCCCACATGTGGGAAGAAGTACATGGTGATGTTCCCCTTAAACAAATACAAGATAGTGTGACCAAAGAAATGATAAAAAACACTTTTTTTCCTTTTTATCAAAATGTACGTAAGGTTAGGGGATACCAGGTCACTAGATGTTTTGATCGTGCTATGGTTGATTGATCGACCCACAATTTGTCATAGCACATGATCAATACCAAAAAAATGACTAGATTCCATTATATTTTGTTCAACAATTATATGCTGAGGTCCATTTGGGCCTTAAAGTTAACTACCTGGACATTTGACCATATGCTTGTTAGGGGCATGGCAGGATTGCCGATAGGCCCACCTATCATTGAGCAGATAGACTAGCCCTAGTGTTTAGGACATTGGTTGGCGAGAGGTCTCCTTCTCTCACCCCAACTCTAGCCCCCATAGCAGATGAGGTTGTCGTTGCTTCCCAAAAGGAAGCAATTGACACTGTAGGTTACATTGTGGCTGCCACCACTAGGATATCTAATGATTGTGTAGGTCAATATTTGATGTCCAGACAGTCCTAATCCATTCCATTTTTTAGCACAGTGGACCACCATGGATCCTTTTACAGTGGCTGACATCCCTACTCCTACACAGCTTGATGCACTTGCAAGAGATATGACATGTAGGACTCTGCATTGTTTGGTTGAGGACCTGTTGGAGGCATATTCCCACATTGCATTAGACAATGGGATTGGTATAGAGCATGTCAAAGATCATTTGGCACATGGATTCTGTTCAGTTCCAGGATCCCATCACTCTCAACCGAGCACTAGTGCGCATCAGGATCCACCTATAGTTCATTTAGCAATTGCATAGACTATGGGTTTTATTGATATGTTGATTGGTTTTGGTTCATCATCATCGATGCCATCTCACCTTCATAGTCGTCTACATTCATCATTTCTAGCACAACATGGGATAGATTGGATGGATGTAGATGTTGATTCGTCATTTGACCATTTGGTGGATATGGTGGAGGCGACCGTTTCAAAGGACTTAGGTCATCTGATATCAGATGATGTGCATGTATGTGTGCATGTGCATGTTTCAATTCTTTTTTAATTATTTTAATTTAGTTTTTTTAACTAGATATTCATGTAAGTTGATATATATGTATATATATTGTTACAGGTGGACATACCTCATGTCACTCCTAGCCTTGGTCTAGATCGTGTACATGATCGACGTGACTCTGTGGATGAATTTTCTGCCAGTGGACATGTGAGTTTTAAATTTTTATAAATACAAGTGTATATATACACATGCAATATTTATGTATGCATAGATCTAGATAGATATTTAAAAATACAAGTTCATTTAAAAATAACTTTCATAATTTTTTTTAATATAAATTATATGTATTTAACACATTCTATACACAATTTTATTTGTAGGGCTCAACACATCTATCAGAGTAGGACCATTCTTTAGTATTTGATATTTGATGATCTCTAATTTACATTAATTTGCTTATATGATATGTACATACATTTTCTTATATGATATATACATACATTTTCCTCTTTGCTTATAACATGTGTTATGTTTATACATTGAATCTCTTTACATGTATGTACATGTGTTTGCTTATGGTTACATGTTTACACATGATATATGCATGCATTTTCTTTAAATATTCAATATACATACATGTTTGTTTATTTGATGATATCAAGTACAGCTTACATTTCCTTATATTCAATATGCATTTGATATCTAGTAGAATTTTAGGAAATCAATGCCACTTTATAATTAGGTTCATTCATGTTGATCACAATAAAAAAAATAAAAATTAAATGACTTAAGCAACATGAACCATTGAGCTAAGAACAAAATATAATCTTTTTGACAAGTAACTCGAAATTCAATTCAAATATAATTAAGAAAATTCAATTCAAATTATACCTCTATTATACATTTTTGACAAGTAACTTGGAATTCAATTCAAATTATACTTCTATTATACATTTTTGACACTTTAACAAAATTCTAAAATTACTAGATATGTTATGCATACCTATGCATTAAATAACAACAAACTCCACAATGAAATAACCTGTTTGTTTACTACTTGATTCATTTAAACTAGGATCTAGTTATTCCATGTATACTAGAATAAATTTTTTCACATCCCATATGCATATAAATAGAAGCTTATTTTTCATTATTTTGGATATCAAATTGCAAGATTAATTCTCATTTATATGACTTGGAGCGCATACTTTGGAGAAGAGGTTTTTGCACATTTATCAAGAGGAAAATATTGGAGAGACAACTTTTCATTTTTATCAATCAAGGAAAAATTTGGAGGAGAATTTCGCTAAGTTGGTAGAGGACTTGTTTTGAGTCATCTTTAAGTTGAAGAAGAAAATGGGACAAGAAAGAAAAAGAAAAAATGTGTCAATGAAAATTGAAGATGTTGTTAGGAACTTGGTCTCAAGTTTTTGGCATGATCAAACTCATCCATCATCAAATACTAGAGATGTTATGAGACACAGGATTGGACTTGGTATTTATGAAAATCATATCAAACATTGGCTAGACATAACACAATTTGAGATGTATATGAACTTTTGTAATGCATATCCTCATATAAATATTGGGAAAACAATGTTTCAAAGGTTAAAGCCATATTATGTGAAGATAAACAAGTTTTTTGATACTTGTTGTTGTCATTATCATATTGAATTTGATCTCTACTATCAGGTGTTTTGAAAGATGAGAGAAGAAAGATGTGGGTTTCAAAATGCACCTCCTAAATAGGAAAGTTTGTTCATAAAGTCTATATTATGTGATCATGAAAATGGACCTCAAATAAACTGCATAAAAGGAATTTGTGAGACATGTGGAAATTTGGCTAAATTTCCTTCAAGAACTGAGGATACTGACCTAACAAAGACAGTAAATTGTAAGAGGTAAGTACTATTTTTAGAGAGTTTATTTGTTTCAATTTGATTAGATTGTTATTTGGATTCTCTTTAATGTAATGTTTCATTGATTATGTGGTTTATTACTTATTCAAATATTTTACTCACACAGGTACAAGTATGTAAAGTTGCTAACAAATTTTGGGAAAGAATCCACAATGTTGAACTATGTAGAACAGGAGATTTCCATTGGAAAATTTATGGAAGATTTTAGAAAATTGATACAACCATACATACAACATTCCTTTTTTGCTGAGTGGAAAGCACAATGATTCCAAACATTGAGAGATACTTTCCCAAGTGGAATAGTTCTATTAGCAGTTGACTTTGTAGAAAATTAATCCTTTGAACATCAAAAGGAGATTCAATCAGAGTATTACTTTTCAAAGCAAGTCACTATTATGGTTCATGTGTGTTATCGACATGCACAATCAGCATTGGATGGTGTTGAGAGTACAGAGAAGAACAAGCCATTAAGAAAGAATATCACTTTTATATTAGTGATGATAAAGAGCATGACACACTTTTTGTCCAACATTGCTTTACAATATTTTTTGAGAATTTGAGAAGCAGGGGTGTAAAATTTGAAAATCATTTTGTATGGTCAGATGGATGTGTGACACAATTCAAATCTTCACGACCATTCTATGCACTTTGTAGATATCATAAAATCTACAAAATACCACATGTTTGGAGTTTTTTTAGAGTGGGCATGGAAAGGGTGAGCATGATGGAGCAGGAGCTTGCATCAAACGAGCTTTAAGAAAGCATCAAATGAGTTATCCAAAAGATCATCTAGACAATGCACATGATGTTGTTGAATGGTGCAAGAAACACTTTGCATCAAATGTGGTTGACACATCTTCAAGAACAAACCGACACATTCCACATAGAGTGTTTTGGGAGATATCGGGTATATATAAATTACATTAAATCAAAAATTTGAACTTATTTAAACTTAAAATTTATATATATATATATATATACATATTTGTTTTTGTACATGTATCTAGGTGTGGATAGAATATCAATACATGGATGCAAGAGGGTACAAAAAACAAGATATTTGCATTGTGTTAGGAGTTTAGATAGTCGCCATGGATGGACATTAGACACAAGGGATTACTCCTCTTTTTGCACTGAGTGCATTGAGGGAAACTCTGATTATACATGCAACAATCAAGAACTTGGATATGTTGGTAAATGGGATATGATGCCACTAGTTGTTTCAGAAACATACGATGAAAACGAGGAAGAAATATTTGAAGAAATTCCTTTGATTTCAATTGATTATGACCATATTTCAGGATTGGTTAGAAAAGGTACATGTGTAAGTTTTCAATAATTTAAATATTATATATATCTATTTAATGATCTTTAGAGACATTTCTAATTTTTTTAGAATTTTTTTGTGTAAATTGTTGGTGTAATTAATTATTAATTACACATTAGCATAAGTTTACTTAGGCATATTTAATTCCTAAGTTATAGGTTTTATCCTTATCTTATTGAGCTATCTTGTTGCTCAAGATAAGATTAGGTTTAGGCATCTTTGCTTTTATAAAGAAAATTATCTCTTGTATTATTTTGTACTTCGAATATATCAAATTGCATGTTTTTATGCAAATCTCTGCTTTTTCATTTTTCTCTTCTGTGGAAGGTCATTTTTCTAGTTTGCAATCAGATCTTGGTTTCTAACATGGTATCAGAGCCTCGATTTTCTCAGCTTTGTTGGAGGAACACAGTGCAGAGCTTGTTCGAGGTCCCTCAAGGGTTTCATTCTGTGAGCATCTTTATGTAGCATCTTGGATCAGATTAGGGTTTTTCGTTGGATTCAAAGCGCTAGAAAAAGTTAGGAATGACTTATTTTATTTATTTTCGTCACCGTTTGCCAGATCTGCGAGGGTTGTAAGATCGGTGATTTTTTCTCATAGATCTGGGGGTCACTTGATTTTCGGAGCACTTTGGGCCCAAACGAACCTCACCATTGGATTCACAGCGCCCCAAAACCCCTATTTCCATATAAATTTTGTCCAATTTGGACACAGTCATCCAGAGAGGCAAACATTTTTTACCCGCGGCCCCTAGGCAAGCTTCACGAGGTTCAAATTTAACAAAAAAACCAAAAAAATAAATCAAAAATCAAAAAATCGGTGTATTTTTTGCCCGGCCAGTTCAATTTTGCAGCACCGCCACTACACCACCGGGCGGCCACCGCAGCTCCACCTGTGGGCCACCTCCGCTCACCCACGCCGCTCATACAACACCTCTGCCCGTCCACCACCGAGCAGCCATCGGAGCTCTGCCAACTCGCCACCCAGCAGCCTCCTTCGCTCCACTCCGCTAGTCCCCGCGGGCTTTTCTAAATCGCCGAAGGTTCTATCGGCATCCAGGTGCCCGAGTGCTAGCCCCCGCTGGCCTTTCAGCGCTCTGCGTGGTCACATTGGTGACCAGGGGCCGCACCCCGCACCCAGCCGGTGGTCTCTAGCCCCAGCCCTAGTCATGTGGGTGACCAGGGGCTCCGCCCCAGGAGCCAAACAGCCAGCCCCCTAGTCCACCCAGGTGACCAGGGGCTCTATTTTTTTAGCCCCTAAGGGCTTCTGGTAGCCAAATCGGAGCTTTTTCGACAACTTTCATGGAAACGGGCATATCTTGGGCATACAACGTCCCTTTTTTGAAAACGAGATATCGTCAAAAATTTGTTTCAATGCTCTACACAATGGTGCTGGTGTGATTTTCTAGTTTTTCTTCTTTGATGCTTTTTTCAGCCTTGGAAGTCAGATGTTTCCGTTTTCACTCTGGGAAGCATATCTTGTGACTTGCTTATCCATTTTTCACAATTTTCATGGTGTTGGAAAGTTGGTTTCAGCCTCTATGCAGATTTGAGGTCATTTATAGAAAATGTGTAACTTATTTTTTGCATGCATTCATTTTTGTTTTGTGTGCTAGGTTTGCATTTTCACTCATGTTTCTATAGTTTTGCATTATCTCCTTATGCAATCATTGGGTATTATAATAACGAACTGATATAAAGTTTCATTAAGGGGGGTTCTTGCATCCATCTTTCATATTGGTGACAACTCGCATGAGTATGTCTAGTTTCCTATTGTTTCCCTTAGCTTCTTTCCTTCTTAGCTAGACAAATATTTGGTTTTCTTTGGTTCACACTTCACATTGGGATTTTATAGTTCTTGATCCGCATTGGTTCAGATCTTTCTCATTTGAAGGCCATGTTTTTATGGTTAATGTTCCAAGATCTTGATGGTACTCGTCTTATGGGCAGTTGTAGTTTTAGTTTAGCATTGGCTTCATGAGACACAACTTCCAGATTTGTCATCATTATGGGTCCATTCCTACTTTCATCTACTGTTGCTTACAGATTCCAGATTTGATCCAGTGTTCCTTAGCATCGGGTCTACTATTGCATTTGTGATTCTGATTGGTATCTTTCAAATAGAACTATCTTTCCTTGCTTGCCGGATTTGGGGTTCCAGTGTTGCTTCATTAGAGTTCTTCCAGTGCTTCTTCGCAGCAGTTCATCTCTCTGAAGGGGGGGGTTTTCCCACTGGGTTTTCTCTCTCTTTACATTTGTACATGAGCACCTGATTAGGCCTTGTTTCCAGGACTCATATTTGCACAATAATTTGCTTCTCCCTAAGTTGCACTTATGGGGGGGTGTTGGTGTAATTAATTATTAATTACACATTAGCATAAGTTTACTTAGGCATATTTAATTCCTAATTTCTAGGTTTTATCCTTATCTTATCGAGCTATCTTGTTGCTCAAGATAAGATTAGGTCTAGGAATCTTTTCTTTTATAAATAAAATTATCTCTTGTATTATTTTGTACTTCGAATATATCAAATTGCATGTTTTTATACAAATTTCTGCTTTTTCATTTTTCTCTTCTGTGGAAGGTCATTTTTCTAGTTTGCAATTAGATCTTGGTTTCTAATATAAATTTGGTGTATAGGAGATGTTCTTGTAGTCATAGTAGAGCTTGGAAACATCAAAGGTGTTAGTTATTATGTATTGTGTTGTACAAAAGAGAGGAATAATCTAACACAACCTGAAACAAGTGATGGAATGTCCTTTCCCACAGGTGAGTTTGAATTTAAAATTTTATATACATTATATTCACATGTGCACATTACATTATAAACATTAAATATATATTGTACAAACCTTGAGCATAAAAATGTTGCACATGTTCATATGTCTTACCTTAGGTTCATGTTTACCATGCAGGTTCTGTCGTAGTGCAAGGGACATATCTACAAAAAGTCAAAGTTGTTCAGCATGGGATTCATTTTGTTGACTATCAACCTGATAACAAGGTATATCAATATAGTCACTTAATAATTTCTACCGCCCTATATCTTCATGCAGTTCCACATGCATGTGGCCAAAGAAAATGGAAACTAGATAGTGATGATCATCAAAAAATTCTACATATTATTGAAGAGTTGGCAGAACTAGAATCTTTGACTTAGATTATATCCATGGTTTTCAAGTTCACTTGTAATGCTATACATGTTCAAATGATAACTTATAGTAAATTGTACATAGTTGTAAATCATTTTGTGTAAATTACAATTATATACATACATATTTGTTCCATGGAAAATTCTTAAGGTCAAGAATCTTTGATAGCATCATCTCTCACTTTTTTTGGTTGCATTTAAACCCACATATATGCTTTCAATCCTTATTTGAAATATAGTGAAGTTTTCTAAAATCATTTTTCCTAAATTACAATTATATACAACTTATATTTGTTTCATGGAATTCTTAAGTTCAAGAATCTTATATGCAAATTCCATAGCCAACATAATTTGTTCCATCAAATTGTTCCATGGGAAATTATGTAAATTTAAAATAAAGTATTATCTAATTATAAAATTGTGTACACATATATTAAAATTAAGTATTCCTAAACCCCATGTGCCCCTACCCTCTATCTCTCCCTCCTGCCCTCCTCTATATACCTCTCTCAAGTCTCTCCCCTCCTACCCACTCTAACCCCAACCCTTAAGCCCCTACCCTCTATCTCTCCCACTCCCCCCTCTCTCTCTCTCAAGTCTCTCCCTCCTACCCACTCTCCCTCTCTCCTCTACCCTTAACCCTTAAACCCTAAACCATTGTACCCTCTATCTCTCTCCCACTCCCGCTTCTCTCTCTCAAGTCTCTCTCTCCTACCCCTTCTCCCTTTCTCCCCTCTACCCTTAACCCTTAAACCCTACCCTTTATCTCTCTCCCACTTCCCCCCCCCTCTCCTCTACCCCCTACCCTTAAGTATATTATATATTATAATTTAAAAAATATACTTTACATTTATATTAATATTAAATATTATAATTACAATGGGAAAAAAAAAGAAATATATATTTAATAAAGGGGGTTCGCCCGAACACGTTTATCATGTTTGATCAAACCCTCTTTAAATCTATTTTTTTATTATATGTGAAATGTGTTCGGTCGAACCCCCATTCGACCAAACATTTGATTTTTGTTCAACCAAAAAATTGTTTGACCGTATCCCCTTATTTTCACCTCGACCCTCTTAGGCACCAAAATTGCTCAGAATTTTGCACTTTGAAGCTCGATTTGAGAATGAAAATGGAGGAGATTTCAGAAACCCAACTGGTGTTAGGGTACCCTCAAAATGAGCTATCCAAAAAATATAATTTTAATATGTTTTGATTTTATTATCTTTTTTTTTTAAGTTTTATTAAATATAGGTTTTTCACCAAAAATGGAACTCTCTATTTTGTACATGTGGAAAAATAGAAGATTATCAAAAAAAAAATTGAAAAATATGAGTGAACCAGATATTGGAGTCCTTGATTCAACAAAAAAAAAAATGATACATATAGTAAAAGTTATGTGTTATACGATTGCATTATGTCTAAATTGTAATTGGTTTGACTTTCAAACTTGATTAAAGAAAAAATATTCAATAAAAAACTATCTAACCAAGTGGAATCACTAGATATCAGAGTTACAAATCTAAATTGAAAGAATTATAATTTTATCCTTCAGCAAAAAAAAGTTATGTGTTATACGGTGTGCGTCACTTTTGAAAAATGCTAATTTTTTGAAAAAAAAAAGTTTTTGTGGGAGAAGGAAAAAAGAGTGCAATCTGATTCCAAAAATTTTGAAAATTATATTTTTTAGAATCTATAGACAAAATGTGATGAGACTCGAGTTTGCAGCATCTTCAAATTCCTCACGGTTTAATCGCTACAGGTGCCTGAATGTGAAGATTTAGTTAAAAAAAAAATCAGTGTCCAATTTGGCCAAAAATTATAAACCACTATTTTGGGATCACCCTTTGATGGGTATCTCGGTAGCATGAGTGGAGCATCAGAAAAGCCATAGACTCTGAGATAGGTGAAAGTAGGAAACTGTATAAGCCAATTTTCCCACTCTGCCATTGATGCCCTAGTAGTTGATGAGATACGTACATACAATTCATTATCTAGGTCTCGCACAGTGTACATCAAGAAAGCCTCGTTCACCCTTTTATAATGATGTAATGACTTCGTCAACTCCAACTAAGGGTAGTAGTTGTAGATATGTTGTACATTTAGATATCCTTCAGTGTTCAACCCTCTGAATTAACCTTGGTAGGCCACTAGGTAGACTAGGAAGGAGACCATATGGAACTCATGAATCTGGAAGTATTTTGTTATCTATTGATGGAGGTTGTCACTGATCAAGGTGGCCCAATCATAGAACTCAGTCTTCTTCATGATGTGAGGTATAGCATAGAACATTTAGGGTTGAAACTTTGAGCATCTTCTTGTCAAGTTACCCTATTGAGCAAGGTGAGTATGATAGCAATCTCATCTTTGAACTCTCCTCACCCAACATTCTTAGGAAAAGTCTTATGCTTTTCCTTCATCCACCTTTGAGCGATCTTCTTACTAAATTTTTCTTTGTGCATCTCCCATATCCTCTCACATTCACCCTTTGAGATAGTCACACTTTCAGGCCAAGGGGGAATTTAGAAGCATTTCTCGATCATGCCAGTCTTCAAACTATAGATCAATCTACCATCTACTAACTAGATCTCACGTGTTGTCGAATTGTAATGCTTGATGCAAGCAACTAAAAATTTAAGACTATGAACTGAAATAGGAATGGATGCTACTGCAAGGAGTCCAGAGTGTCCCAAGTTTCTTATTGTAGTGTTGCCCGCGCTCTCCAAAGCATGTAAATCAAACACCGGCTTGATGTGATGCAAGTTCGTCTCAACTGTTTTGATGAAGTCATGGTAGAGAGCTGATTTGGTCTTGAAATCATTAGGACTGTATTCCATTTTGAAAACCTTGAAGAATGACTATAAACTCACCTAGGTTTAGACAAGTTTTGAGCAACTTTCTATTTTTAGAATGTTGGTTTTTCTTCTTCAAACAGACAAATTTATGAAAAATTTTCTGAGATATGGGTTTTGCTCAAAATTTCGTTGCAAGACAACACAAATAGCCCATTTTCGAAAATTTTGAGTGTAGACCAAAAAAGCAGTAAACCCTAATTTCTTCAAATTTTTAAGGAAAAAGTTGGCACCTGGGTTTTGTTTAGAATACAATTTGGAATGAACCCAGATGATCTAATTTGAAAAATACCAAGGCATGATTGAAAAAGCAACCAACCCTAGAATTTGAAATTTTCTTTAAAAAAATGTGATATGGGTTTTCTTCATAAGATTATTTCAAGAGGATCCAAATGATCAAAATTTGAAAACTCTGATGATTTCACTGTCATGCAAAGAAAAAGCAACAACTGCAACTTGATAAATTTCTTCCAAAATTCTTCAGAAAGATGAGTTGAGTAGACCCAGATGGCTAAAAATTGAATTCTTTGACCTTCTCCAAAAATTTGATGTTCTGGACGAAAAAAGCATGAAAAAGAAAGGGTGATGTTTCTGGTTTAAAAATTATTCTTGAAAATCAGCAACCTTGAGCTCTTGAATCTTGAAATAAATCTTCAAAGTTGCTACTCCACTTCAACTTGGACACTACCTCCAAGAATAATGAAATTTGAATGATAAAAGCCTCTTAAATAAACTCCAGGTTTGAGAAAACCTTGCTTTATTTTTTCTTTTATCTTCAAAACCATAAAATCATCCTATGCATTGAACTTGGACATTCATGTTCATCTTGCAATTTGAAAATTTTGGCTAAGGCAAGACAACATGGGTGCCCTTCTTGGCTAGAGGCGCCAACTTCTCCCAGAGTTAACCATTTTTCTGAGTCTTTCAACTTTTCTCAATTTTGAAACCCTACTTTGATTCTGATCTTCGGCTTCTAGGTTGATCTAATGGATGAGCTGGATGTTTCATCATGAAGCCTGAGTGATTCTGAGTATATTATCTTGGAGGCACCTTCAGCTAAAACCTTCGTTTGATCCTCCAAAATCATGAGTGCCTATCTCCTTCTAATGCACCAAACCTTCACAATGTTAGCCATTTTTGTGCGATTTCAAGTTCTTCATTTCCCTTTGATCTTCTAATAAAATCTTGATTTTGGGAGCTACACTGATCTGATTGACTAACCGTCAGTTTTTTTCGATAGCTCGATTGAATATGACAAAGAGATCTTGGAGACTATGTTTGCAAATTCTATCATTTCAAGCTTCAAAATCTTGGGCGCCTTTTCTCTCTAGGGGCGCCCATGTTCACCAACCTTAGAATATTTTAGATTTTTCAAGTTTCAAGCTTAACTCGTCTGCTTCAGAAGATTTCTCCATTTCAGATGATCTGAGTGTCTGATAGACCAATAGTTGGACTTGTTGTGGAACTGAGAAGATTTAGAGAGGGTTCTTCTAGGATTCATAGTGGAAGAGAAGTTTATTAGAGGCATCAAAAGCTTGGGTGCCTTGCAAGCTAGGGTGCCCAACTTCACCAGAGTTAGAATATTTTCCATAAATTTCACCTTTTCTTTTGACTTTTGATTTTTAGCTCTTGTCAAACCCTCTGTTCAACCTTCAATCTTTGATGACTACCAACTTGGATTGACGAGTTGATGGTCTCTTTAGAAAGCCTAGTCGATTATGAAGAAGTCATGTTGGAGGCTTCACTAGAAAAATCATCTGTTTGAGCCCTCAAAAACTTGAGAGCATTTCTCCTCTAGGGGTGCCCACTTGCTACAAACTAAGAATATTTTCATCTTCAAATTCAAACCTTCATTTTTTAGCTTCAACTCGATCTGGATTTACTAGGGATTGACAAGTCAGATGCTCTGACAAAGACATCCATTGTGAAGATGACTAAATTATGAAGAGATTGAGCCCTACTACAAAACCTAAGTGCTGAGTTAGGCCTTTCAAAAATCTAGGCGCCACTAGGCACTTGGGGCACCAAAAGTTTCTAGACTTAGAAAACTTTCTAACATTTTCATGATTTTCATTTTGTGTTCTAGTTGAAACCTCTTTGTTTGATCTCGAATCTCGGGCGACTGGATGATTTGATGACTGTACTACCAAATTCACTATGAAGCTGGGAGGATTCTGAAAAACTATGCCTCAGAGCTTAATTCCTAATTTCTTCATTTGATTCCCTAAAAAGATGGGTGCCTATTTCTTCTTGGGGTGCCAATGGCTAGCAAATTTAGTCAAAATTCTACAGATTTCAACTTCCTTCTTCGTTCTTCATGTGTGTTCTTCAACTTACCTTCTGTTCAGTGATTACATGTTGAATTTGATGTATGGCAGTTGACTGGCATCCATTGATGACTTCAGAGCTACTAAAATGCTTCAAAAAAAACAAACTAGACCCACTAGGGAAAATTTGATCATTTCTTGATTATGACTGCACCAGCCTAATGAGGAAGTATTTTAAGCCAATCAAAACTAGTTTGAACCCTAACAAAACAATTTTCTATTTTTAGAAAAAATTTCCATTATCCATTTTGAAAGAAACCCAAATAAACCCAGAAAAAGTTATTATTTTTAAATAGCAGTTTTCCTAAAAAGTAGGGATGAAAAATTGAGATCTCGGTTTTGTAGATTAGGTCACTCTAATCCAACCTAGATCATCATATTTTGGAAATTTCAAGTTTTTACCCCTCATGCAAGACATGAAAACCCAAATTTTGACCTTTTTTGATAGATTTAACATGACTTTTATTTATTTCTTCAAAATGCCTAAGTGTAGCAAATTTGTTAATTTGGGGTACAACATTCATCATCATTCATCATCCTCATCTCTAATAAATCTTGTAGATCATGGACTTGTTGGATCCTCTTGTCCTCATCTCATTTCATCTTTCTTCTCTCTGCACTAACATGGTACCATGACAGTTAATCAAAACACATCACCAATACATCCATCCTACATCCACAAATCATCAACATGATGCATATCATCCATATCATATCATACAGGAAACATTGATCATCTCACATGCATTGTATTTCATCATTGCATAATATAGATTGGTTACTCTAAGCATCTCATAAATCATACATTTACATCCATTGCATAATCATATATGCATCATCATATCATTCATTGCATAATCATATAAGGATCATTATATCATCCATACATGCATCATCATATCATACATGAAAAAGATATTGAAAAAGAAAAAGAGCATATCATAAAATCTCATACATCTCATAAGCATAACATCATCCATTAGGGGCATAATATAGATCTATTAGTCTAAGCATATTTAAATCATTTGCATATCATAACATTTGCATCCATACTCCATACATCATCATCATAAAATTGCATAGAAAAGATACTGAAAAATAAATGCATTCATGACATCCATAAGCATTTGCATAATCATACATCGCATCATGACATATAGAATCACATCACATATAGAATAAATTAAACACATCCATCCATAATGCATAATTAAATGGACACATCCCATAATGAATCAATCACATCATATCAAATATATCAAAAAAGTGTAACTGTCATGGTACAAAATCAGGATCATGTATGTGTATTAATCAATGTGCAACGCCCACGGAGCTATAAAAAATGGAGCCCATGGATCTAAAAAAGAATCAAGTGTTCCAATCAAAACTGTAAGGTAGCTAGCCCTGGTGGCTACTCCCCTCGTACACATATCTCTTAGCCCTGTCGCATGTCTACCTCTTACCACTCTACTGAGAGTACTTTGGTACTCAAGCTACTATGGGTATGGCTTTTTTATAGTGAAACCGGTAATACTCTACCTCCCACACTACCTCGTGGTACATCTGTGTTGGGACTATCCTACCCTATGAAGATGCAGCCATACTCTCTACTTGTTGTCTCTTGCTGACCTTCTGGGCTAGCTACAGCTCTGTCATCTATTGTTGTTGTCTCTCATGATCTCACTCGGTAGTGAGGGCCTGGACCTACTTCCTATCTTGGTCCCTCTCTACTATAACAGTTTGTAACTAAGCCTGTAACCCCTGTATCTGCCCCTATAAGCCCTATAACTACCCCTGAAGCTATTGAATCTAGGCATCTCTCTGATCTAGTTGCAGTGGTTGAGGTGGCTATGGTGGTGGTTGCTGATCTCTCAGTGATGACTATTGATCTCTTGATGGTGGTTGTTAATCCCTCTATCCTCTCTGATCAAGTTGTCATGGGGGTGCTCCTCCTCCTCCTCCTCTTTTGTCTCTAGGTGCTCTCAGAATCTATCCCCTCCTCCTCATCCTATGTTGGGGTCTCCTCCTAGGCAGTGCTACTCCTAGAACTATGAGCTGAAGTGGAGGCCTGAACCATTCATCATATGCATGTATGGTTCCTAGATCTACCTATCCCTAATCATAGGCCCATGGCCTAGCCACCAACCATCTAAAATTGTTGACTTCATGTAATGTTGGGATCATCCGACTCCATGTGGTCTCTCTAGTGGACCGAGCAAAGATAGCTATGTGCTAATAATTTGGCTTGTCCTAGGTGTCCCCAAACTACCAGGCTACCCTGTATGGTAGGTAGCACTTGATGATGGTGTGCTCACACCCTTGCATTAGTCTATCTTTCCTGGCATAGAATAACTATTATACTTCATCGTATCAAGCCAACATCTTAACCAAGCTCTTCAAGTGAACACTATCATCTCATCCAAAGCCCTCCGCTAGTGAGGAAGACCTACCTATCTTGTATGTCTAAAAGTTAGGCTGCCCCTATACCTCCAAGCTATTGGGTTGTCGGGCTTGACATCAACAATTGTAACCCTTAGTCAAAGCACGACTATGTGCTCCCATGCACATATGTGTAAAAGTTTGATGCTAACACCAATAGCTCGACTGTCACAATAGGTGAACTCATACAAATCATGATATAATGAGGCCAACATCACTAGTCCCCAAGAAAACAAGGTCCTCATGAATAGCATCTACTCCCAAGCCAAACCCCACCCTAGACTGAAATATCGAGCTCGCAGATCTCGTGCTACTAGTCCTGATATGATCGCGACCACAATCATCAGAAAAGTTGACACCTGACCTTTGTAATACTCAAGATCGATCTAAGCCTCGGTGAAAATGATCTCATCTATCCCCATGATCTCATAGCATGCATCAGTGCTAACATCCATGTCATATATAACTCTCTTGCCATGAATCAACAATCGCAAGATGTTCCAGACATCCTCTAATGTGACGGTCACCTCACCAGTGGGAAGATGAAATGATGAGGCCTCGCTATGCCACCTATCTGCCAACATAGTCATCATAGCTAGGTGGGTCCTCACGATGGGCGCATAAGCAACGTACCAAAGGTCGATCATGCCAAGGTGCTCCTATAGTAACTCATGTAATCTGCTTAGTCTACTCAGCACTGAGGGTTGGTGCTCATGTGAATTTACAGGCTCTCTATCCTCTTGCACCCATGAAGCCACAAGCATCAAGTTGCGTAAAAAGATTGGACCTCGTTTGAAGTTTTTGACACTAAAACAATAAATTTGTCGATATTTGCAAAGGTGTCACTCTTTGAAAACTCCAAACAGTGGCGCTAGAACCCCCCAAAATATAAACCAAGTTGCGGTGTCTCTCTTTCAAAACTCCAAATAGCAATGCTAGGACCCCCCAAAATGCAAACCAAGCCGCAACATCATTGTTTGCACATATGGGCCTATTTGACCTGAAACCCTGAAAGACTAACTAAGTCATGGCATCACCAGTGACATTGGTGTCACCCTTTGACTTTTCGAGCCCTCAGACCAAATTGTGATGCGACATCGCAATAAGTAGTAGCGGCACTATTTGACCCCTAACATCGTCGATTTTGCACCTTTAGCATTGCTATATAGCGATGCTGAGGGTTTTGACTTTTTAAAAGGTAATAAATGTGCACAAAAATAAAAATTAAAGTTCGGATTAGGATAACATACCAGTGGCCCTACACCTGGAGGTCTCTAGTAGACTTAGACTCACTCGGAAATGTGTCGGGGAAGCACTCTTTACACCATTTTGTGGGAGGCTCAGAGCTCAAAATCAAGGAATTCTTAAAGTCTGAATGTGAAAATGAATTGAAAGTGACCCCTCCTAGGTATTAAGCATGAAAATTAGGGTTTTTTGCCTCGTTTTAGCTGCCAAACCAGGGTTTTGTGCCTCCAACCCCAGTTTTTCCCAACCGAAGCTCATTTTAGGTCTTTTTCTTGTGTTTTCAACATCCTAGAGCCTTTCTGAACCAGTTGGGCAACTTGTCATATTTTTTTGAGAAATCACCCAAAAATCCAAATTTTTCGTCCAATCTCTCAAGGGGGCAGTATACTAGCATAATTCTTCCACTAAGGCAACAGTGTGGCATTAGAAAAAATTAGAAATTTTTTGAATTTTGATCCCAGCAAGGTTATTCTTTGAACCAATGCAACTGGTACGTTACTTCAAATAGGGGAAAAATGTAGACGTTCAAATTATACTGATTAATATCATGCACTTGATCCTGATTTACTAAAACCAATTCTTCCTAAATCATCTCTCTACTAACCATTTAATTGAATAATCTTTATTTGATTAAATTCATCATAATTCCTCTGTTCATTAAATAAATCAACTTTGTTTCATCAAATAATTATCTTCTTTTAATTAAATAAATCATTTTAATTGATTAATCATAATGTTCTTCTTTTAATTAAATAAATCTCTTTATTTGATTAAATCATAATCTTCCTTTCATTAAATAAATTAACCTTTTATTTGATTAAATCTAACATCATCCCTTTAATTCAATAAATAAAACTTTATTTAATTAAATCCAATGTTCATTATTCCTCCCATTTGATTTAAATAAATCAAAAAATCTAAGTCAAATGTCAAATCAAACTAATCTCCATCTAAGTGGTGTAGGTGCACCTTTGTAAGCACATCCCTCCATGAGGCCAATGTAGGATTTTGAGTTTTTATAGGTATTTTCATGATGTAATAAGGCTTATATAGCCATTTTGAGTTTGTAATAGTCCTAGAAAGCTATCTTAGGCATGAAAATGTAAAGTTGCAAATATTGATAAAAGTTGTCAGGTAAAATTGTAGAAATGCAAAAAAATGCCAAGTGGAGGAATATGAAGAGTCAAGGTAGTTGTAGAGGTCATTGAGTGATTTTAGGAATTTGAAAAGTTTGGGAAAGTGTTTAAATATGTTGTGAAATCATTGAAGGAGGTTGTCGAAGGATTTAGAAGGAGAAAACTCAATAAAATATCTCAATTTTCTGTTATTTACTGTATTTCTCACCATTATCAGCCTATGTATGAGTCTGTACAACAGGGATTTTCTTTGAAATGTTTTCAATCTATTGTAGGATAGTGTGGGATTTGATTTGAATTGCTTCTTGAAGAATATCATTGTTATTTAAGCAATTTAGTGGTTGAATTCTAAGGACTGGTCTAAAACAAGGGCATAAGGGTTTGAAGGGAAAAATGTATTGAAAAGACCATTTCTCCCACTATATGGATTGTATCTTAGAGGAATGGCCTATGTAGATTATTGTAGGTGTAGCAATAACTTTTTTCATGGTGGAAGAGAGATTAAAGAGTATTGATAGCACTGCCCTATTGTAAAACTCAGTGTTAGTGCCTTTTGATCAAGTCTAGTGAGAGTGAATTTAAGGAAAAGATTGAGAGTGTGGTGGAATATCACGAAAATTGTGAGATCAGGTGTATTTGAAGGTGTTTAAAAGATCTGAGGGGCTAAGAGAGGTCAGCTGTGAGAAAGAGCAAGAAAACCTAGTTGGAAAGGGTGAAAACAAGTGGAAAGTGAGAGGTTTATGAAGTTTCATATTTAGACTTGAGAGAAGCATAAGAGAAGGATAAAATGAGCATGTGTAGGCATAAATAAGCATGTTTGAAGTGTTTTTGTGATTGTGAGAGGTTAGGGTATAGGATTTTCAATAAGCCCTAGTTAAAGGTGAAGAAAGTGAGGGTTTGGTGTAATGGGGTCTAAATGAGCGAGTAGTGACCTAAAAAGTGGATATTATATGGTTTTGATGGTTGCCTTTTTACTTTTTGGAGGTTTCAAGAGTTGGTTGAGATTTTTTAGGTGTGTCTCTTTGAAAAAGAGGCCTAATTGAGGGTTGGTTTAGTGTAAAAAGGCTAGTTTGAGAGAGTTGTTCCAAAAGGGTTGCAAGTGAACTTGTGATATGTGAAAGTAGGCCATAATGGGTGCCTAGATTGGTGGTTTAATGTGAAGGTTTTTTCAAGTGTTTGGAAGTTTTTCCAAGAAAATTAGGTTGGATGACCTAGTAGGAAGACTTGGTAGAAAATTGAAAACAAGAGAAGAATTGATTTTTGAGTTGAAAAGTGCATTGGAACCCCTTTGGGTGATGGATATAAGTTATTTGACTACCTTGAATTGCATCAATTGGTATCATAGTACAGCTTGAAGATTCCTCAAGGGGATTCGGTGATTGGTTGCAGTTAGAAGTTCAAAGGACAAGATAGTATGGCAATGGACATCAAAGAAGCAACACAAAGGAATGCAATTTTCAAGACCATCTGCAAGTTTCCAGCTAAGGTATGCACTGTGATGGTTGATTCAGGTGGTTTAGACAAATTGGTATCTCAAGAAATGGTAGATAAGTTGCAATTAGAGAGGATACCTCATGAGTCACCTTATTTTGTTTCTTGGGTAAATGGTGAGCATGCTTTATTGATCAAAGAACAACCTTGGGTGGAGTTTCATATAGGTGCATATAGAGAAATTTTTTTATGTGACATTGTACCTATGAGTGTGTGCCATATATTGTTTGGAATGCCATGGATGCATGATATATTTGTTTTATATGATGGAAGAGAAAATAGTCATAAGATAAAGAAGGATGGTGTTATTTTCACTTTGATTCCTTTGATAGAAGAGGGTAGGAAATAGTGCAAGACAAAAAGAATTGATGCAGGGCAGTAGAGTGTCTATGGGGCATGAGAAAAGTGAATATAGAGAAGAAGCAGCCTTGGGGAAAATGGAAAATGTAGGGACAACAAGTAAACACAAGAGTGAGATGTTATAGAGCAAAGGAGATGATGAGTTAATCAAGAAGTCTGAGATGGTGAAGGTCCAAGAGGAGATAACCTTAAAGATTCAAGATAAGAATGGGAAAAGGGATGAAGACAAGAAGATATTTTAGTTGCAAGAAAAGGAAGGTATAGTACAGTCAACTTTGATCAAGATAGCAGAGAGCAGGTCTGATATGATAAAGTTGGATACAAGGAATTGTGTGATGAAGAATCTTGGGGCAGCGACCCTGACAAGAGATAGAGAAGAAAAGTATACAAGAGGTTTTCCTAGTGCAAGGAAAGAATTGTTTGGTAAGGACACTTTGAAGAAAGGAAGTTGTCCATTGAGTGGACAAGCACACAAAGTGTAGCAAGAGGATGACAAAGAGAATGGAAGGAAACAAGAGCCTAATTAGAAAGGTAAAAGAGTGCAGTGGATGTTTGATAGAAGACCCAAAGGAAGAGAGGTCTTAGAGGAAGATAGATTGAGGTATTAGAAGATGAGTAAAATTAAAATAGATGAATAGATAGTGGAAAGCCTTGAAAGGCTTGAAAGGAGTGAAGAAATTATAGTGGAAACAATGTTGTGTCCCTTGAAAGGGAAAGAGGATGGTGAGCAGCCAAGTATTGCCAAAACAGAGGAGTTTAGGTCAGGTAACATAGAGATCAAGAAGGCAGCAAGTTTGATGTTGGATATGAAGATGAAAGAAGAAGAAGTCCAAGAAAAAGGGAAAGTGGAATAATGTATGAAAGATGAGAATGGAGACAAGCTCATAGAGAGCATGGCAAGAGTGGTGAGTTTTCCATTGAAGGGACAAGAAGAAAATGAATCCAAAAGTGCGGAGATAATAGAGAATTTATTCAAAGACAAGAAGTTTGAAAACATAGTGAGACAAAGAAAGTGGCAAGATTAGATGAAAGAGGTCGAAGAAAAGTAGAGTGAAGGTATGGTATTAAGGAAAAATGGTGGACAGTTGGGAAAGGTTTCTAAAGAAGATATGACATAAAAAGCATTTGTGAAAGAGTTTTTAGAGAGCGCAATCACCATGAAAGGTGAAGTTGGAAAGACAAAATGTTTGATTGTCTCAGAGATGGAAGATTTTGAGGAAAAAAAGTTGGTAGAGGTTTTCCAAGTGAAGGCTGAGAAGAAAGTGTTGATAAAATATCTAAATGAGATGGAGAAGAAAGCAAAGGATGTGGTTAGGATAGTGGATTGTCCTAGGTTGGAAAGATTACTGATGTGGCAGTTGTATGCTGTTGTGATAGTGGTTCTAAGAATAGGGAGCCTAAGAATAATTGTGAGAAGAAGAATTAAGAGACAGAGGATGAAGGGAGTCGTGTGTTGCTTCCTTGTTTTGATGATTGTGATGATAATAATTAAGCCATGGGTGAAGATGAAGGGGAATATACAAAGTATGTGTCATTTTGCAGAGAATAGAGTTGAAGAACAAGGCAAGTGTAGATGGATGAAGCTAGTCAAAAAAAATAAAAGCATAGAGTTGTTGGTCCAAGTTGACAATGCAAGGAGAGGACCATATTGTGTGGACAAATATAAGCCAAAGGTCAAGATGGAGCAATTTCAAGAAAAATTAGGAGCATCAAAGACTGAAGATGTTGCAGGTTCAAGTTATGAAGGATTCCAAGAGACTTGGAAGGAAACTTGTAGTCAGGTGAATGGTGTAGGTGCACCTTTGCAAGCACATGCCTCCATGAGGCCAATGTAGGATTTTGAGTTTGTATAGGTATTTTAATGATGTAATAAGGCTTATATAGCCATTTTGAGTTTGTAATAGACCTAGAAAGCTATCTTAGGCATGAAAATGTAAAGTTTCAAATATTGACAAAAGTTGTCAAGTTAAATTGTAAAAATGCAAAAAGATGCCAAGTGAAGGAATATGAAGATTCAAGGTAGTTGTAGAGGTAGTTGAGTCATTGTAGGAAGTTGAAAAGTTTGGGAAAGTATTTAAATATTTTGTGAACTTATTGAAGGAGGTTGTTGAAGGATTTATAAGGAGAAAACTCAATTAAATATCTCATTTTTTTTTATTTACTATATTTCTCACCATTATAAGCCTTTGTATGGGTCCGTACAGCAGGGCTTTTCTTTTGAAATCTTTTGAATCTATTGTAGGATAGTGTGTTCTTTGATTTGAATTCCTTCTTGAAGAATATAATTGTGATTTAAGCAATTTAGTGGTTGAATTCTAAGGACTAGTCTAAAACAAGGGCATAAGGGTTTGAAGGGAAAAATGTATTGAAAATGCCATTCCTCCTTATGTATGGGTTGTATCTCAAAGGAACGGGCCTATGTAAATTAGTGTACGTATAGAAATAAGTTTTTTTGTGGTGGAAGAGAGATTAAAGAGGATTGATAATGCTGCCCCGTTGTAAATTTCAGTGTTAGTTCCTTTTGAGCAAGGCTAGTGATAGTGAATTTAAGGAAAAGATTGAAAGCATGGTGGAATCTCATGCAAAATATGAGATCAGGTGTATTTGAAGGTGTTTAGAAGATCCGAGGGGCTAAGAGAGGTCAGTTGTGAGAAAGAGCAAGAAACACTAGTTGGAAAGGGTGAAAACAAGTGAAAAGTGAGAGGTTTATGAAGGAAGTGTCATAAATACCCAAGGGAAACATAAGAGAAGGATAAAATGAGCATGTGCAGGAATACATAATCTTTTTTGAAGTGGTTTTGTGATTGTGATATGTTAGGGTATACTATTTTCAATAAGCCCTAGTTAAAGGTGAAGAAAGTGAGGGTTTAGTGTAATGGGGTCTAAAAGAGAAAGTTGTGACCTGAGAAGTGGATATTATCTAGTTTTGATGGTTGGTTCAGCATAAAAAGGCCACTTTGAGGGAGTTGTTCCAAAAGGGTTGCAAGTGAGTTTGTGATATGTGAAATTAGGCCATAATGGGTGCCTAGATTGGTGGTTTAATGTGAAGGTTGTTTAAAGAGTTTGGAAGTTTTTCCAAGAAAAGTAGGTTGGCTGACCTAGTCAGAAGACTTGGTGGAAAATTGAAAACAAGACAAGAATTGAGTTTTGAGTTGAATAGTGGGTTGGAACCCCTTTGGATGATGGAGATAAGTTATTTGATTTCCCTGCATTGCATCACTAAGTTAATTAAACATGATTAACTCTAACTCTAATCCATCAAATCCTCTAGATTTTGCAACTTGCACATGTAAATCAATTTAATTGATTTATAAATTCTTCTATTTTCATTCAAAAATGAAACTCTTTAGAATATTCCTCCATTTTGAAATCTCCCTCCCAAAAGTACTTTTCCTCCAACATGGCATTTAAGCCTCTTACATGTCCTTTTTCTTGAGCCAAGTGGCATTAACTCTTCTTCCATCTCTTCCTGCACAAGCCAACTTTCAAATTTCAAATTTCTACCTAACTGCATTTATTTGCACATTGATCAAAATGTGTTCCACCTCTCTCCAATAGCATATTGACAAGTGGCACAATGCCATTGGTCTCTCTTTAATCCCACATCCCTCATGTTTCTCATTCCTCCATCCTTCTTTCCTATAAATGGAGAGCTCTTCTGTTGATTTTGGATCCACAAAATGGAGGCAAAGTCACTATCAATAGATTTGAAGAAAAATTCATCCACTTTCATCAAAGTTATCATACCATTTCATCACCATAGCTAGGTTATTGAGAATTTCATCAAGGATCACATTTTTCATCATCAAAGATCATCAAAGCTTGCAAGGAATTGGGAAAGGGCTACTTTCCACATCAAAGTAGCACCAATTCCCCCATGGGATGTTGGGTTTGAGTATTTGAATAGGATTTAAATAGCTTTCATTTGGTTTCTTTGCTTTATTTCTTGTTCATTGTGCTTTGATGAATCTCATGGGGAATGCTAGTTTAGATTTGCTTATTGACTAACATTGTGTTGTTTGTCTATGTTTGAGTAGGTCTATAGCTACCATTCATAGCTACATCACTTGGATTTTCACTAGAGGGAACCACAACTTGTTGCAAGGCCATTTAAAGCATGTATTATGATAACTAGGTGAAGTTTGAATTAGATCCCATAGGGATATCTTTGCAGGAGTATTCTTAAGTTGTTCAACAATATCATAATACTTCCCACTATACGAAGGAAAATGAGGAGCACTAGGTAAGATGAGTTGAGGCAATGGGAGGGATGTTAGAGTTGTTTATCTTGGTTGCAGATTGTTTCTAGTGTTATATGTATGAGGAACAATATTATAACTCAATTGTTTTGAAACATTATTCTTAGGTAGTTAAATGATGAGGATGGGTTTGTTTTGAGTTTGATATTGGTTTGAGGGTGGGTAAAGGATGAGTTGAGGTTGGACAACATTAACTTCTCTTTGTTTCGGTTTTCTATAACAAGCCTTAGTAGATGAACCTTGTGAGATGAAATCCTTAAGAGCTTCATCTAACATTTCAAAGTAATCACTACTAAAGGGCTTGAAGGATAGGTTTAACTTAAAAGAAGAGATTTGACATACTCAAATAACTATGCTTTCTCCAAGGGTTTCATCGGTTTATGGTTGCTTTGGTTTTTATGTTTTCTAATGAATTCCAAATGTAATCTAATCTTATCAAATTATGAAATAATGCTAGAAATGGAAAAAAAGGTGCAGTAATCTAATTCTATCTACAATTGAAAAATGTACTTGAAATGAAACCAATTACAAAAATATTGCCAATGACACTAATTTTGCAAACTAAAATAGTAATCTAAAGATAACAACTAGAAGCACAAATGAAAAAAATATAATGCTATAAAATGAAAATTCATACCTGATTTGGGAATAATATTCCTAGATGGGAAAATGAGTCCCAATTAGGATTTTTGCTAGGTTCAGAGAGTGAAAAATAGATAGCACAAAATACCCAAAAATCAAGAGAAAAGACTTGTACTAGGACTAAATCACCCAAGTGGGTGAATGAGTCCCAAATTAGGGTTTTAAAATCTGAATCAACAAATTCTAAGCAGATTTTAATGTGTCTAGGTTGTATTTTGACTTGACTATTTGCAATTATAGATTTCGAGTGAAATTGAATGATGAAAAATAAAAAATGCAACCTATATGCTCTTTTCACTAATGCAATTTTTAGAATTCCTAAATTCAAATCTAATGAAAATTCAATGCAACCTATATCTAGGACTAGAATGTTCTCCAAATAAAAAAATCAAGGGTCCAAAATTTGAGTTCACCAAAATGAACACACAAAAATTAGGGTTCCAGGTTTTGGGAGATGGAACTTGGACCTATTTCACACTTTAGTTCATTAGGAACCTAGATCCCTCAACCAAAGTGACTCAATTGAGGGATGGACTAGGGGGTTCCTTGTGTGATTAGACAGGGGTTCACCATTAAATGAAGCTTCAAAGAAGAAATGCAAACACTTATGCACAAAACCCTAGAAAATTAAAAGCATGAAATTAGATTGATAAATATAATGAAACAAAAAAATACCTAGAGGAATGGAGAGGTAAAAACAAGGTTTGAAAACCCTGGAAATTGTTATCTCATATTGCACCAAGACTCATATGCCAGGTTGGGCGATTTAGTCCCACTTTACAATTTCTAGGAATAATTTGTAATCTTCTAATGACTAAGCAGGATCTACAGAAAGATGGAAAAAGGGGTGTAATGGGACTAATACGCCCCTAGAGATGGGTGTATGCATCTCATTTCTCCTTTCCAAAAAAAGTAGGATCTGAAATTGTTCTCATATTTCTACACTTCCTTCCTATATCTTTTAAACTTTGCTTCCAGATCTGAACCTGCGAAAAACCTACAAAAAAAAATGTTGGGTTGATTGCTTATGGGGGTTTTTCCTTGGTCAAACCCCTAGTTTGGTAATCCAACCTTGATAGAAAGTATAGATCTGAAAGGGAAATGTGTGTGAAAGTCCTAATCTTATGTGTGTCTAAGATTAAGAGATCTAAAATGAAATAAACCCTACTCTAATGTGCTAGAATAGGATGCATAAATGAAACATGAAAATGATGATGACTCACTTTGGGAGATCTCCAATCACCCTAGTAAGCCATAAGAATGCTTGTACCTTCCTTTAGGTAGAAAGTAGAATGTGAATGGAAGATGGAATCACTTAGGAAATAATTCATTAGGCTTGTTTTAGTGGCTAGTTGTATCTCCCCAGCCTCTAGAATCCATCATGATTGTCCATAGTCAACCATCATCAATCTTTTGCAATGCTTGATCTTGAAATGAAAGTGAACTTGACGACCTACCAAAACACTATTATGTTACTCCAAGACTTCAACTTTGCTTGCTCCTTGCTCTTGAATATGAATCTCTTGCTTAGTTGCTTCTATCTCTCTCTCTCTCTAGTTATAATTGAAAAAATGAATGTGAGATTTAGCTTTTATAGGCATCCCATCTAATTTACTGTTTATTAGATCCCAAATGCTGACATTTCAAAAATTTGAGTTAAAAACCTTAATTTCCCACTCAAAACCCTAAAAAGGCCCCAAATGGGACTCATATGCCCAAGGTGGCATATGGGTCCCACCTAGGGGGACCTATACACTCAAGCTGGTGTATGGGTTCCACCCTAGATTTTTGGGGTGGGAGAATGTTGGGGGGTTGAAATATTAAGTATATATATTGAATTTGTTGGGATTTCAATTGAAATAAGCCTTGGGATATGTAATAAAGGTTCTTAGGGGCCTATTAATGATTATTTAAGGGACATGAATGCAAGGGTACTACAATAGGTCCAAACTAAGTGTGAAATTGTACTATCTTCAAGAAGGAGGTACAATTTTCTACACTATAATATGTACACATATATACAGAGAAATATTGTTAACCTATGACTATAATGAAGGATAAATTAAAGAAAAGGGATGAAAAATAGTAAGTCATAGTTTAACAAATCTCATATCTAATATGCATGTACAATATCATATATACATGCACAAAAAACTTGGAACTACACTTACATTATATACAAGGGAAACACAACTATTAACTGGGAATTTGTGCAGCATGTCATGGAGGTATTGAGAAGAGATGTAGAATAAACATACATGTACATAAGAAATGGCGAGGGTGGTGGGTGATTAATGTGAGCAACTGGAGTAAAATGGTGACAAACCTGTGCATCTTTAATGGTTAAATAGATAATCATAAATTGAGGTACTTCATAAGTTATAAGACCTTTACACAATATGTATAATAATGAAATTTAACATGTATAGGATAAATTCATGTTCTCTCTTGGCATTTGAATATGGCAACATAATCTATGAAAACAAACTAGATTCACAATCTCACTTATGGGTTAAGTATAAAACTACTTAGTTGTGCAAAAGTGAGCTGAGGAGGGTGGGTTTCATACAGGAAGATAAAATTAGTTAATTTAAATAGATCTTCTTAAAAATATCAACAATCATGATAATATGTACAAATCTAACCCCAATGTTTGGTTTTTATAGGTTCAATTCCACTAAATTTAATATATAAGGATATAATGAACAAAAATCCTTTAAGACAAATACTCTCAACAATTATACTATTTAATGCAAGATTAAATAAAAACATCATACTAAGGAAAAATGAGGAATGCCCTCTATCATTTCTTGTTTCTAATAATTTGATTTAACTTGTTTTCACCATCTCAATATTACCATGTCATGATGTTATCCTTCATACAAAAATGGTACTCATGTTTATACACAATCAACTACACTAACATTGTCATATTAAACAATTTCACTTATGGGTTAAGTATAAAACTACTTGAATTGTGCAAAAAAGTGAGCTGAGGGTGGGTTTCATACAGGAGATAAAATTAGATTTTGAATAGATCTTCTTAAAATATCAACAATCATGATTTCAAATCTAACCCCAATGTTTGGTTTTTATAGGTACAATTCCACTAAATTTAATATATAAGGATATAATGAACAAAAATCCTTTAAGACAAATACTTCAACATATTATACTATTTAATGCAAGATTAAATAAAACATCATACTAAGGAAAAATGAGGAATGCCCCCTATCATTTCTTGTTTCTAATAATTTGATTTAACTTGTTTTCACCATCTCAATATTACCATGTCATGATGTTATCCTTCATACAAAAATGGTACTCATGTTTATACACAATCAACTACACTAACATTGTCATATTAAACAATTTCACTTATGGGTTAAGTATAAAACTTCTTAGTTGTGCAAAGTGAGCTTGAGGAAGATTGGGTTTCCTTGGGAGATAAAATTAGTTAATTTGAATAGATCTTCTTAAACATATCAACAATCATGATAATATGTACAAATCTAACCCCAATGTTTGGCTTCTAGAGGTACAAGTCCACTAAATTTAATATATAAGAATATAAGGAACAACAAACATTTAAAATAGAGCTCTCAACATTTATACTATTTATTGAGATTAAATAAAACATCATACTAAGGAAAAATATGGGAATGCTTCCTATCATTTCTTGTTTCTAATAATTTGATTTAACTTGTTTTCACCATCTCAATATTACCATGTCATGATGTTATCCTTCATACAAAAATGGTACTCATGTTTATACACAATCAACTACACTAACATTGTCATATTAAACTAATAGTAATATTGACTTTAGCTTATTGTGCTATCTTATAATAATATTGAATTATAAATCTTAATCTTGTAAGAGTGGTGTCACATTAAGGTTCTAAAATTCCATTCTTTATATGGATAGATGCAAGCAATAAGAGACTATCAAATGTATTTCAAATCCCATCCAATAAACATTTAACCAATAGATATACTTCTTCATATTGTAATCCCAATATGTTGTTTTGTATAAACATGATTACCTCTACTAGTATTACCAAACAAATATTGAAATATCAAATATTGTATTCAACTTTGAGAGGTGCAATCATATAAAATTAATAGTTAATATAACATAGTGAACTAATTTAGGTTTAAGCAAAACATTAACATACTTGGGACTTCATACTAAAATAATAGAATCCCTTTGTCTGTAGACCCCTTGTTATAGTTAACTTTGAAGGTAATTGTTCCTCATTCTTGAAATATGTTCAAACTACCTTCTTAATCACAAGACAAGTATTGAACCCTTAAAATAGAACAAATAAGCTCTCTCTATGTCTCAATAGTGATGGAGGAGCATCCTAAGATATAAGACAAATATTGCACCACCCAAAAAATTGTCTTATATTTTATTTTTTTAATTGTAAGTTTTTATTCATATTCTAGTTATTTCTAGTCACCACATATCTTACAATATTTAATCATAGTTACACATATCACCTTGTAGTTAGAATTATATACTCTACACTAGTTCTACTATGTTGTATTAAATTCCCAAGAGATTTCAATCACCACAATGGCCTAATTAAATATTTGACTTTCAATTATGTATCACTAGTTAACCTTTAGTTTGACTATCATTACTTATGACAACTTTTTAAATATTATGATAATAAAGGAACACAAATAGATTGTTTGGTGTGAAAAAAAATTATACATTAAAATAGCAATGTGTTTAAACAACCAACGATATTTATTTTGACTAAATTGATGAAGCAAAACCTATGAAAAAGAGAACATCCCCAAATTTATCGATGGCACCAAAAAATTCTACAATATTTACCTGACTGAATTGATGAAGCAAAACCTATGAAAAAGAGAACACTCCCAAATTTATCTATGACACAACAAAAGCCTACAATATTTACTTGACTAGATTGATGAAGCAAAACCTATGAAAAAGAGAACACCCCCAAATTTATGTATGGCACCTAAAAAACCTACAATATTTATAAAAACCTATGAAAATATAACACCCCTAAATTTATCTATAGCACCCAAAAAAGCCTACAATATTTTCCTGACTGAATTGATGAAGTGAAACCTATGAAAAATGGAACACCCCCAATTTTATTCATGACACCCAAAAATCCAACAATATATATTTGACCGATTTGATGGAGAAAACCCTATGAAAACGAGAACACCCCCAAATTTATCCAATTGAATTGATGAAGTTGAACCTATGAAAAAGAGAACACCCTCAAATTTATCTATGGCCCCAAAAAACCTACAGTATTTACCTGACTGAATTGATAAAGAAGAACCTATGAAAAGGAGAATACCCTAAAATTTATCCATGGCACCAAAAAAAAAACAATTTTTATCTAACAAAACTGATGAATCAATACCTATGAAAAAGATAGCACTCCCAATTTTTCTATGGCTTCAAAAAAATCTACAATATTTATCTAACTGAATTGATGAAGCAAAATCTATGAAAAAGAGAACACTCCCAAATTTATATATGGAACTAAAAAACCTACGATATTTACTTGATTGAATTGATGAAGCTAAACCTATGAAAAATATGAAACCCACAGATTTATCCACAACATCTAAAAAGAAAATAATATTTATCTGACTGAATTGATTAAGTAGAACTTATGAAAAAGAGAATACCCCTCAAATTCATTTGTGGCTCCCAAAGAACCAACAATATTTATTTGAGTGAATTTTTGAAACAAAACCTACAAAAAAAGAACACTCCTAAATTTATCTATGGTACTGAAATAACCAACAATATTTATCTAACTGAATTGATGAAGCAAAACCCATGAAAATAAAATACCCCAAAATTTTATCTATGGCACCGAAAAAACATACATCTGACTAGAATGACGAAGCAAAACATATGAAAAAGAGAACACACCCAAATTTATCTATGGCATTGACAAAACCTACGATATTTACCTAATTGAATTGATCAAGCAAAACTTATGAAAAAGAGAACACCTCCAAATTTATCTATGGAAAGTGCTAAAAAAACCAACAATATTTATCATATCGAATTGTTGAAGTAGAACCTAAGAAAAATAAACACCCCCAAATTTATCTATGGAAATGAAAAAGCCAACAATGTTTATCTGATTGAATTGATGAAGCAAAATCTATTAAAAAAAAGAACACCCCTAAATTTTATCTATGGCACCAAAACATCGAAGAATATTTATTTGATTGAATTGAACAACATAAACCCATTAGATAGATGATAGTGATGCTTGAACAAAAGATTAATTTCATATAAGCATGTAGTGTGTTTATGAACACACATTTTACACTGTTCATTAACACCTATAAGTTCTTATAGAAGCACCCTCACCTAGTAATCTGAGAAATATTAACATAAAATAAAATAAAATCCTATAGTAAAGAAAAAACCAAAAAAAGAGATTGGTAGCGCCTTAGTGAGGTTATAACCTCACTCAGGTTGAATGGGTGTCGTTGAGGGATAGCTATTGCTAAAGTTGGTTGTATATCAAACCTGCCAATTGACACCTGCATAATTGAAGAATGCAAACTAGAATACGTTCATTTAAAGAATGCAAACTAGAATACGTGCATATGAAGACTGTCAACCAGAAAATGTACATGCAAACCAAAAAGTTATGTTGTGTTTTTGTTTACCTACCGAAATGGGACCTCTATAATGGCACTAAAGAATGAGGGTGGAAGCATCGCCGAGCTTGAAGGGAGACCGTTATCAGAGCATAGCATGTACTAATGGCTACTTGAAGTGATACTAGTATCCAAGTGTAACATGTAGTAGTGGCAGGATTGAAGTTGCAGAGACCATAAATGAACACCTTCTGGTCCATTTGCAAAGAAGAGTCGAGAAGATGGTAGAAAGAAAGGCAAAAGATAGTGTGTTGTGCGAGGTAGTAGGAGCATTCAATGAAGAAATGCTCAAAATTTGTGCGACATGTCGTTCAGGTAATGGGAAGGGACGCACATTAAACACAATTGTAGATAAGCATTAGCAAGGGCATTGGGTGATTAATGTGAGCAACGAATACTAAAAGGATGACGAATTGTTCGAGCATGACGTGTTGACAATGTTCACTTTGAACATTGTGCCACACAGCTTGTGGGGATGGACCTATGCCACGATAGGTCACATGGCCAAAATGACAATTTTTGACACCTTGACCAAAACAAATTTTTGCACATGATATATATTTTAAAAAAATTCAAAAAATAATTTTTTATTTATTTCTAAATTAATTTTCCTCTATAACAAGATTTTTAAATTTTATTAAAGGTTCACATAAAACTCCACGTGAACCTTCGAAGATAGGGTGTGCACGTATAGGCCCCTCGCCCTTAGTGGAAACAAATTTTCGAACATCGTGTGGAAAATATGTCAGTGGCATTTGTTCTATTGGATTGTCAATTCTTTCAGACGAAACCCAACTAGTCAGAAACATCATACGTCCTCAGTAACCCAGACTCATTCTTGTTCATCGTGAAAACACGTTAGTGGCATTCGCACAATTTTAGTCTGGTCGATTGCATTAAGTAGCCACCGCCATTTTTGTCTCTATTTTTTTAGATGACTTTACTAGGTACTAAGCGCCCGTGGTGGCTAGCTGCAAACAAGTCTCCAGTATTCTTAAGTTCACATTTGTCACCGTACTCCATGCCTGTGTGAAAATGGGAGTTTCAAAACAGAGTCACATGATGGAATCATTACAAGTAGACCCAAGAGATTTCTTTATGATATCGAGAAAGAGAGAGATCATTTCCATAAAATCAAAGGGTAGAACACAAAAGTGATGGAATATGCGCAAACGAGGCATCCATTTCTGTGTCTTCATTTTACACGACTTTACCAGGTACTAAGCGCCCATGATGGCTAGCAGCAAACAAGTCTCCAATATTCTTAAGTTCACATTTGTGAGTCTACTCCAAGCCTGGGTGAAAATGGGTGTTTCAAAACAGAGTCGTTACGTTTCTCTTAGTAGTCAAATTTTACGGGATATTAAATTCATATCTTAGTTGACATTTATTTTAATGTCTTTGGTATCAATATCTTTATGCATAAATGAGCTGCGGGGTTAAACATCACACACTACGCTGCTTTGACTGCTTATGTGGCAGATGTCGGCCCGTTCCCGTAGCCAGCGTCCTTTCCGTTCCCGTTCAAACGGTACTTGCTTTAATTTCAAATTCAAACGATTCCCGCGGTTTGATCGCATAAAACAAAACGTTAGTGCAGAACAGATACGCAAATGGTTGTTGCAGCGGCGACGTTGGGAGCTATGGAACAGAGTATGAACATCCATTAAATCATAATGGAAAGAGGATTATAGGCAGATATTACAGTCAGAAATGCTCTGCTACACATGTATGCAAAATGTGGAAAAATATACAAGGCACGTGAATGTATGCCTCAAAGAAATGTGGTCTCATGGAATGCTATGGTTCCAGGATACGCGCAAAATGCGGTTGTTGAAAAAAATTTACAAACTTTCGACCAAATGTGCAGGTGTTAAGCCAGACAACGCAACCTTTCCTATCATCATCCCAGCCTGGGCCAAAATGGGAGCTGTGGAACAGCGTATGGACATCCATTACAGGATTAACGTTAGAGGAATTTTGTCAGATGTTGTAGCTGCAACTTCTCTGGTAGACGTGTATGCAAAAAAGTGTGAGCATGGACAAGGCACACGAAATGTTTGACAGAATGCACACGAAATGTTTGGTCAGATCAATATCATATTGCTGCTGCACTTAACGAGGCGTACTCTAAATCATGGAGATTCAACAAATTTAGAGCTCCTCTGTGCACTAAGAATTGTTTGGTAATAGTTTTGATCCCCATAGTAGATCAAAACTAAATATTGCATTCAGGAATTACAGGCAAGAATCCACAAAGGTAGTCCAATTGTGTTTGGCACCTGCACTGAAACAGAAATCATTAAAGAGATGCTTCGATTTTCTACGGAGGACGTATAAAAATAACAGAGACAGTTTAAGTTGGGAAGCAAATAATGGCTTGGTAGAGGAATCATATGCATTTACCCATAAGATTGCTGAACGCAACAGAAATGCCTCCTCCAAAAATTGTTTGATAGAGTGCCATGATTGCAGGATATACAAAATGTGGAAGCACAGACAAGGCACATGAACTGTTTGAAAGAATGGCTCAAACAAAAATGTTCTCAACGCCCTGTTTGCAGGATATTAACAAAATGGATTTATTGAAAATACTTAAGAAACTTGCAACCAAATGCAATTGGCAGGTGTAAAGCCAGACTCTACAACCTTTGCCAGCATCCTTCCAACTTATATCAAATGGGAGCTTTGGAACAGGGTATGGATATCCATCAAGCATAAAGGTTAGAGAAATTTTCTCAGAGGTAGTTGCAACTGTTCTTGTAGACATTTATGAAAAATATAGCTACATATATAGCTCACCATACAAACTAATGAAGAATATCTGAGTTTAAGGTAGGTTGGAATTGTGGGGCCTCCCTTATTTCGTCCAACCTTTGAAAATATCAAAAAAATAATAAATTTCAAAAACAAAATGACAAAAAATAATATAAATCTAGTTCTAATCAAATGTCTACGATATCTAATTTTGCATCATTCAAAAATTAAGGGCCTAGGAAATTTACAAAGCTTAGCAAACCATTGGATAATGTTCTTCAAACCTTCCTAATAATTTGGCCAACCTTAATTCCATTAATCTATTGGATTTCTCTAAAGGATTATCTAAGAGTTATAGTGAATAATCCTTCTACAATTTCCATGGAGTTAACAGACACCATACATATACTTGTATGGAATTCAAGCATAAAATTGTATATCTCATTGATAATAATGTGATTCATGTTGATGGTGTGAATGATGGGGGAAATTATTTGATGGCTCCACTAAAATAAAATTGGAAATTTTAGGCTAATAATTTTCCGTTGCATACACAATTTAACAATATTGAACACAAATAGGTATTCATGCATACAACTAATTCTATGATGTATACACAAATGAATAAAGAGCCTATGAATACAAAGTATGTATGTTTCTCTTCCCATGCTTCTATAAAAACATTTATGGCTATTACTCATCAAATTTCACCTCCTTATGTACCTTCAGTTATTTAATTTTATGACGAGATCTTGAACCACAATTATTATGATACATTTTATGGTTTTCTTCATGGTCAAAAGTGTGAAGGTATTCACATTAATCTAGGCAATTAGAATAACGTATGCATAGAAGAATTTCATATAATTAAAAATTTAGCATCAAACGATTATACATATTTATGTGTTGTTATAAACATAAACAATGACATTCTTGTGGACACTTTGGGGAGTATTGTCTTTATTTGTGACATGGAGCTTAAGGAGGTGGATGAATTTTTCCATATCATTCCTTCAAGTGTTGGTTAGATTTTGTATTTTACTTGGGAGACCTTAGTTACAATAATAAAATGTGATAACCTTTATGATACATCAATGTCTAAAATGTGATTTTCAAGAGAAAATTGCAAAAGTGATGAGAGATACATATGTAGGTCGATTTTGAAGTCATGTTTCTTAGATAAGGTGGAATGATTGTAGTAGTATCAAGATTAAATGTGTTATTCATCCCAAGGCACGTGAACTATTTGATAGGATACCTCAAAGAAATGTGGTCTCATGGAATGTTGTGATTGCAGGATATGCACAAAATGTGTATGTTTAAAAGGATTTAGAAACTTTCAACCAAATGCATAGGTATAAAGCCAGACTCCACAACCTTTGACAACATCCTCCCAACTTGAGACAACATGGGAGCTTTGGAATAGGGTATGGAAAACCATTATAGGATAAACATGAGATAATATAAATCTAGTTCCAATCAAATGTAGATATGATATCTAATTTTGCATCATTCAAAAATTAAGGGCCTAGGAAATTTTCAAAGCTTAGCAAACCATTAGATAATGTTCTTCAAACCTTCCTAACAATTTGGCCAACCTTAATTTCATCAATCTATTGGATTCCTCTAGAGGATTATCTAAGAGTTATAATGAATAATCCTTCTACAATTTTCATGGATTTAAAGGACACCATACATATACGTGTATGGAATTCAAGCATAAAATTGTATATCTCATTGATAATAATCTGATTCATGTTGATAGTGTGAATGATGGGGGGAATTATTTGGTTACTCCACTTAAACAAAATTGGAAATTTCATGCTAATAATTTTCCATTGCATACACAATTTAACAATATTGAACACTAATAGGTATTCATGCATCTGGCTAATTCTATTATGTATACACAAATGAATAAAGAGATTATGGATACAAAGTATGTTTGTTCCTCTTCCCACACTTCTATAAACATATTTATGGCTATTACTGATAAAATTTCACCTCCTTATGTACCTTCAATTATTTAATTTTATGAGGAGATCCCAAACCACAATTAGTATGATCCATCTTATGTTCATGGTTTTCTTCATGGTAAAAAATGTAAAGGTATTCACAATAATCTAGGAAATTAGTAAACATATGCATAGAAGAATTTAATATAATTAAAAATTTAGCATAAAACGATTATACATATTTATGTGTTGCTCTAAACATAAACAATGGCATTCTTCTGGACACTTTGGGTAGTATTGTCTTTATTCTTGACATGGAGCTTAAGGAGGTGGATGAATTTTTTGATATCATTCCTTCATTGGTTAGATTTTGTATTTTACTTGGGATCTACCTTGGTTACAATAATTAAATGTGATACCCTTTATGATACATCAATATTTGAAATGTGTTTGTTAAGAGAAAATTGTGAAAGTGATGAGAGATACATATGTACCTAGTTTGAAGTCATGCTTCTCAGATAAGGTGGAATCATTGTAACGACATCAAGATTAAATGTGTTATTCATCTCATATTTTACTAAGGTTATATCTTGTTATTGATAATTTTGTTAACAATAAGAACAATACCAAGATTGGGAATGATATCTTAATGACAATAATTTGAGTAAAGTGGATCAAGGTTTGTAGTGAGGCTAGAAACAAAATCATTAGATGCTTTGGATGATGCACTAAATTAATTATTTCATGATAAATTAATGATAATAATTTGACTAAGTATGATTACATTTTCCTCACGTGTAATAATCCCAACAAAACATTTGGTAAATATTTTTTAGATTTGTGAATTTTAAATAAAATATTGCAATCCTAGTTTATCCATAGTTTTTACATAAAAAATATAAACTTATTTTTTTTCTTATACTCAATGGAACTAGAGCACATCAAAATGTGTTGCAGGAATAACATAAACAACGTCAACAACTATAGCAACAATAAACTAAAATTATTAATATGCTTAAACCTATAATAAACAACTTTAGAAAACACATACTCAAATAGTTGAAATCTTACAACTTTAAATGTTCATTCACAAATTTTGAGTGAGATTTCCCTACAAGGCCAATGGATTATCATTAACTCTTATATTAACTATATTGCCTTTTATAACAATATCTATAGAATAAGTAGTTTATAGTAGGCATGATTTTGATCAAGGTTTTTAATTCTAAAATTTCTTAGTATAAATTTTAATGATTAGTTTTAGACTAACCCATATGCAAGATAAAACACACTCATGATAATAGTACTAAAACATGATTAAAAAGGACCAAAATTTAATTTAAGAGCTAAAACTATTGAATATAGATTAAATTTTAAGTTAATGTTTAGATTATTAAAAAAATTTATCCTTATGAGTTAATACCCACAATTATGGTATATTCAATAATAACTTTTGAGTAGAAGTAGCTAGTGATAGGGGTCCTTAATCATTCAACTAGAAGGGGGAGTGTATAATTTCATTAAAAAAAAAGATTAGTGACTAGTATTATTACATGGGTGACTCAATATAGGATAGGAAAAGAAAGTAAGCATTCACAAGAAGGGCATGTGTCATGAGTTGGGGATAGCATGAGAAATCTATCATCTTAGTATATTTATAGTTTTTGAATAATGGTCATTCTATGAGTGCAAAATGATGATTATGCTAGTTATAGCTAGATGGTGTTGGATTGTTTAGTTGTTTCAATCATTGACTTGTTCTTGGATCCATTGGATTTGTTGTAGCTCTCTATATATGCAGATATGGGTCTAGTTAATTCAATAGACAAGGTCTTAAAGAAGGAATTCAACTAGTATGCCTAGCAGATCTTATGTGTGGTAGCCAAATTTCTATAATATATGAAACAAATAAGGCATAAAAATAATTTAATACCTGATAATAATTTTATCTAGCAAAATACTATATAGCCAAATCTATGCACATTGCTATCACCCCATGAAACTATATACTCTGTTGTGTGGGTGGCCAAGTGGAATAATGGACTATATGAATGGATAATCCCTAGAATTATAGCAACCTTGATCTTGTGGTGACTAAAATTAAGTAAAATATAATTACTTACATAAATTATTGAATTGAAGGTTAGTTAGAACTCATACACTATATATGCCTTAAATTCATAGTACAAACTCCTAGATTGAAACTATTCAATATCTAAAGGAACATAGGGTATTGATCATTGAAACTAATACTAATAGGTTCTATATATTTTCACATGGTCATTTGATGGAGAATTCAAAAATGGATGATATTTATGTTCTTGTATAAAATTTGATACTATTGGATTGAAAGCTAAATATTAGGTTTAGTAGCTATATAATATGGACCTTAAGTTGAGTTTGGATCCTTAGTGCTCACATGTAATTAAGTTATATTTTAATAGCATCTTCATCAAACTTTGAGACAATCTTAGGTTGTATTTACTAAAAGAACCTACTATGCCATCACTCTCTACTTTCCTAGCTATAGATAAATGATTGAGATTAAGTGTATAAACAAAATAAATGGGTCTATTTTTTGAGTAGCTTGGAAGGGATAAGTCACATGTCATAAATCTAGAAGATGGTTCTTAGGATTCTTTCCCTTATTGGATCTTCATCAACCTTGTCCATATACATAGTGTGTGCCTCATCACCACTGTAGTCTACATCAATATCTCTTTTTATTAAGTGTTCTCCATTGCCTCCAACATCTTGTAGAGGTGACAACAAATTTCCTTGAGATTTTTTATTCTAGGCACTTAGTTGCTTCCTCATCTATTAATAATAGATCCTCTATCTTTTATTCTCTCCTTCTTTAACACTCTTCCTATAAAAAAGTAAAACCACAACTTCTACATAATGACCAACACATTGGAGAACATTTATAGTACCTTCTACCTATCCTCATACTTTATGGAGGACAAAAATATATTGGTTATAAACTTTACTCAATGCCATGTAGCATTTTCACCTCTCCACAATCCACAAGCCAAACCTTAGGCCATGAGACCAAATTTGATACAATTGTAATGTGAGATCTGAAGTAAAGGTATGCCCAGTGATATATCAAAGAGACTTGCAATGGAGAACACACTCGCAACAAGGAAGAAGACATAAGGATATGGTATGAGAAAAAATATTTCTAATAATTTGAATGACAAAGAATACAAATTTATGGATAAAAAACATAAGTATTCAAACTTGACTATATATTTAGATTCAACTCCTATTTTAAGGGCAACAAGAAGACCTTGACCTTTTACACAAAATTACTATTTATTAAATTTTATAATAAAATTTCTGTCACCAAAACCCATCAATTTTTATTAATGTAGTTTGGTCCAACATTCAAATTTACAAACTTTGTCTAATATATTAAAGGCATAAAATCCATTGCTAATCTAAAAAAATAGTATTTAATATTTGATCAAATCATCCAATGAAATGCAAAAATAAAGTATCAGTCTTGTTTGATTGCCATCTATTACTCATGCACAACTTCCATGTGGAAAATTGACTATTACTATTTGTACTCAATCTTCTTGCTATTATCAACATACAATGTGGGTTTACCAATCATGTAGCACTCATGGCATAGTGAATGACACACCATTGCATGATCTTCCTTCTTCCACACACATGCTAAAGCTTAGTCACAAAACTTAATGGCATGTAGGATTTCACTTTCCAACCACATGCCCTTACACCAATAGGAAAATTAAATTCACTATATCAAGTGCTAATATTGCTAATGTAAGCCAATAATATTTTGTACTAGAGTGTACCTTGAAGTGTTAACTCAATAATGGATAACAATTGATAGAAGAAAGTTGGATTTTCATTGATTAATGATGTGATTGAATGATGCATATCAAATCAAGAGAAGAATGTTTATAATGCTTTGTCAAAACATTATTTTTGTAATAATATTCTCTATATTGTGAAAATTTCTTAGGATGGCATTTTTAAAAACACACCCTATATATATGAAATTAAAATTTTACACTTCTCTAAGTGAGTAATATTTATTATAGCATTTGTAAGAGTAATTTTAAATATTCCTTTCCCCCAAATTGAGTTAAGATTTGTTTTCATTTGAATTTAAATTTTTGGGTCTACACTTTTGCATACATGTCTACCAAGGCAATTGCAGCTAGCACATCTAACAAAATTTCTCTAATGTTTATCCTAAAATGGATTTCCATACCCTATTCCAAAGCTCCTATCTTGGCTCAGGTTGGGAGGATGTTGTCGAAGGTTGCGGAGTCTAGATTTACACCTATGCATTTGGTCAAAAGTTTCTAAATCCTTTTAAACATACACATTTTGTGCATATCCTACAATCACAACATTCCATGAGACCACATTTCTTTCAGGCATCCTATCAAATAGTTAACATGCCTTGGGATGAATAACACATTTAATCTTGATGTTGCTACAATCATTCCACCTTATCTAAGCAACATGACTTCAAAATAGACCTACATATGTATCTCTCATCACTTTCACAATTTTCTCTTGACAAACATATTTCATATATTGATGTATCATAAAGGGTATCACATTTAATTTTATTGTAACTAAGGTCTTCCAAGTAAAATAAAAAATCTAACCAACACTTGAAGGAATGATATCAAAAAATTCATCCACCTCCTTAAGCTCCATGTCATGAATAAGACAATACCCCCCAAAGTGTCCACAAGAATTTTATTGTTTATGTTTAGAACAACACATAAATATGTATAATCGTTTGATGTTAATTTTTTAATTATATGAAATTCTTCTATGCATATGTTATACTAATTGCCTAGATTAATGTGAATACCTTCACATTTCTTACCATGAAGAAAACCATGACCATAAAATGAATCATAATGATTCTGGTTTGAGATCTCCTCCTAAAATTAAATAATTTAAGTTACATAAGGAGGTGAAATCTGATGAGTAATAGCCATAAATATTTTTATAGAACTATGGGAAGAGGAACAAACATACTTTGTGTTCATAGGATCTATGTTCATTTGTATATACATCATAGAATTTTTTTGATGCATGAATACCTATTAGTGTTCAATATCGTTAAATTGTGTATACAATGGAAAATTATAAGCCTAAAATTTCCAATTTTATTTTAGTGGAGCCACCAAAGAATTCCCCCCGTCATTCACACCATCAACATGAATCACATTATTATCAATGAGATATACAATTTTATGCTTGAATTCCATACAAGTATATGTATGGTGTCTATTAACTCCATGGAAATTGTAGAAGGATTATTCACTACAACTCTTAGATAATCCTCTAGAGGAATCCAATAGATTGATGGAATTAAGGTTGACCAAATTATTATGAAGGTTTGAAGATCATTATCCAATGGTTTGCTAAGCTTTGTAAATTTACGAAGTCCTTAATTTTTGAATGATGCAAAATTAGATATCGTAGACATTTTATTAGAACTAGATTTATATTATTTCTTGTCATTTTCTTTTTGAAATTTATTATTCTTTTGATATTTTGAAAGGTTGGAGGAAGTAAGCGAGGCCCCACAATTCCAACCATTAAATTCAAAATAATTGTTTCACTAGTTTCAACATAAATGACATACGACAAATTCATCGCCAGTAATTCACTAATGGAAAATTCACCGTTAGAATTTACCTAGGTGGAAAATTAACCGTCATTAATATTTTTTAATATATATTGCTATAACTTTGAATTTAAAAAAGAAAAGAAAAAAGTTCACCTTACAATTTATTTTGATGTTTATTTTGATATGAATGTAATTTCATCTCAATATAAATGCAAACTATAAAAATACTTTACCCATAATTTCTATTCATCTCAATAATAATTATTATTCATATTCATTTTGATGTTTAGTTTGATATGAATGTAATTTATATTCATCTCAATATTATAGATGACTGATAAAATAAAATAAATTGAATAATATTTTTATTTTTGAAAAATATTTTTATTTTTATTAACTTATAGATGATGATAAAATAAAATATATTCAAAAATATTTTTTATTTTTATTATTATAAATCAAATTCTCTAAAGTTAATGCAATTAATTTTTTATTATCATAAATCAAATTATTCTTTTGAAAAAAAAATCAAAATTTTCAAATATATATTAAAAAATATTAATTTTCGTCCTCCGTGAATTTTATTTGGCAATGAATTTGTAATTGTTGGCGATGAATTTTCCATCAGTGAATTGTTAACGGTGAATTTTTCTAGAGCCAACATAAACATATACCTTATCTAAACCTTTCACAACTATGTTAAACTCATATTCTTCATTAGTTTGTATGGTGAACTATACTTACAATTATCTATGGTATCAAAATTACTTATAAATAGTTGCAACTACCTCTGAGAAAATTTCTCTATCCTTTATGCTTGATGGATATCCATACCCTGTTCCAAAGCTCCCATTTGATATAAGTTGGAAGGATGCTGGCAAAGGTTGTAGAGTTTGGATTTACACCTGCCAATTGCATTTGGTTGCAAGTTTCTAAAGTATTTTCAATAAATCCATTTTGTTAATATCCTACAAACAGGGCATTGAGAACATATTTGTTTGAGCCATTCTTTCAAACAGTTCATGTGCCTTGTTTGTGCTTCCACATTTTGTATATCCTGCAATCATGGCATTCTATCAAACAATTTTTGGAGGAGGCATTTCTATTGCGTTCAGTAATCTTATGGGTAAATGCATATGATTCCTCTACCAACTATTATTTGCTTCCCAACTTAAACTATCTCTGTTATTTTTATACGTCCTCTGTAGAAAATCAAAGCATCTCTTTAATGATTTTGTTTCAGTGCAGGTGCCAAACACAATTGGACTACCTTTGTGGACTCTTTCCTGTAATTCCTGAATGCAATATTTAGTTTTCATCTACTATGGGGATCAAAATTATTGCCAAACAATTCACAGTGCATAGAGGAGCTTGAAGTTTGTTGAATCTCCATGACTTGAGAGTACGCCTGATCAAGTGCAGCAGCAATATGATATTGATCTGACCGAACATTTCATGTGCCTTGACTATGCTCACACTTTTTTGCATACACGTCTACCAGAGAAGTTGCAGCTACAACATCTGACAAAATTCCTCTAACGTTAATCCTGTAATGGATGTCCATACGCTATTCCACAACTCCCATTTTGGTGCAGGCTGGGAGGATGCTAGCAAAGGTTGCGTTGTCTGTATTAACACCTGCACATTTGGTCGAAAGTTTCTAATTTTTTTTCAACAACCACATTTTGTGCGTTGCTTGGAACCATAGCATTCCATGAGACCACATTTCTTTGAGGCATACATTCACGTGCCTTATATATTTTTCCACATTTTGCATACATGTGTAGTAGAGCATTTCTGACTATAATATCTGCCTATAATCCCCTTTCCATTATGATTTAGTGGATGTTCATACCCTGTTCCATAGCTCCCAACATCGTCGTTACAGCAACCATTTGCGTATCTGTTATGCTCTAACGTCTTGTTTTATGCAATCAAACCACAGGAATCGTTTGAATTTGAAATTAAAGCAACTACCATTTGAACGGGAAAGGAAAGAGACACTGGCTACAGAAACGGGGCACTGGCTATCGAGGCAACAAAATGCATGGGCACCATGGGCTTATGCATGCATTTCTTGCACCATTATAACGGTACCTGTCAGGGTACTATTGACAGGTACTTTTATCAGCTTCTCAACCGTGATGCCTCAATCATCGCCGTCAACTTGGCCATGCCGCCAACTTCACTGTAAATGCTTTGATTTAATGTGGCTACCAAACTATGCTACCATCTTCAATGTCATTTTCGTGGTCATTTTGAAAATAGGTTGTGCCGTCCATTTTCAATTTCGTTGCATAGTTGAGAGAGGACATTCATACATAGTCGATTCAGGCATTAGCGGAGGAGCGAACGTGAGCTGCACCAAATGAACAGCGCAGCACCAGGTCCCTTTCAATATTTTCTTTTTTGTCTTCTTTTTTTCCGACTGTTCCAAACAGAGCTTGTGATCATAATTGGGATTAGTTAATCAACAATTTTATTAATTTCATGGCTTTATTTCTGCATATTAAATTTGTATCCATTAAATTTGAATTGGTCTCATCCCTATCTCTCGAGCTCTCTTTGTATTGGGCTGTTTGTTTTTTTTGTTTGCTTCTTCACTGCGCCCCTCCAAGAACTGTTCCCTCACCTCTGTTCTTCATTTGCTGCCACACAAAATAACTTGAATCTGTTAAGGTACGCGGTAGAAACAAATTCCTCAATTAGTGACAATAGAAGCGTAGTTAAACTTGTTCCCCCATCTTCCGAATGGGATCCACCATCCTCACTATTCTCCACAGGAGCAATACCCTGTTTTGGCTGGACCCTAGTCCTACTGAGAGGACAAGTAGAATATATCAATAAATCACATTTCTATGCAGTCAATAGGGAAAGCATGCTTACAATTGGGAAGAAGCATGCCCTTGTCATTCTCCTCAAACACACAAACAAACAACATAATCCATACCTTCATAGCTGCTCTGCAATCTATAAACAAATAGAGGCAGGGCATCTATGACGGCCTTATCCAGACTAATAGTTATATTCACTAAGAGATAATTGTATCATTTTAAAATCCCATTTTTAACCCTAGGGAAGTGCCACCATATAGAGCTTATAATATAGTAGTTGAGGTTCAAATAATTTAATGAAAGTTTACTTATCTTAAGATGATAAAATAAGGCAGTCAGATATGTTTTGGTATATTCTACTTAGAGATATAGGCATATAATTTTTCTGTGGAGTTATATGCATAGAAATTTCGTAACTACAAATTTAGATTTGTGTATAAGGTTCAAATTAATGAATTTTTAATACAATCTAGATTACTTTTATAATTTGTGAATTTGGTCTAATTAAGTTTAAGAATGATCTAATATATATTTTTATTTTATTTCTTACATGATTAAGAATAAGTGAATTTGAGTTAGTTCAAAGGTTATGATCAAAGTAGTAGATAGCTAACTTTTGAATTCTAAAATCAACTTGTATCTTTATTTCTTTTAATTTCTATGATATGACCTATTGTAACTTGAAATCAGATTAATTCAATTTTATTTCTTGTTATGTTCCTTAAACCTAATTTTTCAGACAAAGATGAATTGTATTTCCTCAAATTTAAATAAACCCAACACTCAAAACCTTCTAAAATTTTACCAGGTTTTGAATGTTCTTATATCTGTAATTTTTAGATTTGATATTTTCATTACTATGTCATTTATTCTAGATTTTATTAGAGTCTTGGGCTTTCATTATTTTATGTATATCCCATCACCACCATCCCATCTTTTGATTGTTTGAGTTTCATTATCATATCATTTACCATGGATCCTTACAAATTTTTATTTTGGGATTTCCCTCATGCATACATCATGGATTATGAGCTATTTTCATTCTTTCTTGATTCTCCTCCTTTTATCCTTAATTATTTTGCCTTATTTTATGACATAAATGATCCTACATGTTTCATGCATAAGATTGTGGAGTATTTGACAAATGTTCCATCCTTTATAGACTTATGCATGCCTTCCCATCTATATTAGAGGATTTTACTTTATTTATCTCCATGACTCGTCATGATTCTTCATCTCATGAGATAAAAGATGGTGATACTTTAGTCCTAATTTCCCATAATCCATATAGGTATATTCCTTCATATGGTGATATTTCCTAGTAAGCATATATTATGTGCATCTCATCTCCCATAATATATCTAGGGATATTCCTTCATGTGGTGATATTTTCTAGTAAGCATATATTTTGTACATCTCAAAAAAACTTTCCTTTTACCTCTATTGGTTTTCCTACATGTGTCTCTCTTTCTCTAATACACATGTTTTACCTTCATACAAGATTGGTATTCTTTCTTGTCATTCATGTTGCTCATGCTATATTGATGATATATTAAGTGACTATCATGGTGACAATTCTTTATTTTTTAATGATAATGCTCATGACTCTTATAAAAATGTTACACATAGTTCTAGTTCTTCACATTTTGGTGTCCTTTCCTTGGGAGTCTCATAGATATGTCCATGCATATCATGATGTTATATGCCTTTTTTATAACAATGGTTTCTCCTTCAAATCCTTTTATGCCTTTATATGATATATATTTGTGTAATTGTGGAGTACCTTCTCTTACATATCATATTGAGAAAACACATGGAGTATACATTCATTGAGTAAGAGAACTATGTAAAGATCTCTTAGATTATTTATTTAGCTTGTGTGCAACTATTTAGTGATTTATCTCTTAAATCCTCCCCTACTAGTACTAGTGATTTATCTACACATCAAGCTATTGGACATGTTGAGCATGATATTTCACATTATTGGTACTCCAACATGAGTATGTTCGAAAATATAGATGGTATATTTATCATTATGAGAAAATATTTAAAAAGAGATTATAGTAATGGAATATTACATAATCCTTCAAAATATGGTATTTCACCCTTTCCCTCACCAAGTAGATTTCTAGAACCATGTTTATAAGTATAATGGTAGATCTAATCCATGAATAGAATTATAATCCTTGTAAAATTCATGCTAGGGTTAAACCACAATAGTCATTTACAAATTTTATGAGGAAGGAAATTTGATTTTTCTTCCTTTCCCCAAACTCAATGGTTCGACCGAACCACCTTTTATGTTCGACTGAACCCTAAAACACAAACAAAAAACATTAATATTTTAAGGGGTTCGGTCGAACATGGGTTCAACCGAACCCCCTCAAATAAGGCATAAAAAAAAATATGAACTTTTCACTATCATCTTTTCCTTTTTCTGCTTTCCCTGTGCTCTATGCGTGCGGCGAACAACGAACATGAATAGCAAATGACGAATGGAAAACTCGACTTCATCTCTCCATAGTTCATCAACCCAACTTGCATATCTCACCAGGTTTGTCAAATTTGAATTTCATAGACTTCAAAATGCATTTGTTTGTTAAATTTCTAAACCCTAAATGCAAATTTTTTCAAATTTGTTGATTTGAAACTGCATTTGTTTGAAAGTTTCTAAAGCATTTTCAACATACAATATTTCTATGATACATTTCTACTTTGTCAAAAAATTAACATGCCCTATCTATGCTTCCACATTTTGCATACATTTCTACTAGGGCACCTCCAATTTATTTGAGGCATTATATCAAACAGTTCATGGTAATTTTTGACGGAGTATGATAGAAATAGTGTTTCCATTGTATGCACCCTATATCAAACAATTAATTAACAAAATTATTTGAGGCATTATATCAAACAGTTCATGGTAAATTTTGATGGAGTATGATAGAAATAGTGTTTCCATTGTATGCACCCTATATCAAACAGTTCATTAAAAACTTTATTTGAGGCATTATATCAAAAACACTATTGGAAATTTATTTGAGGCACTATATCAAAATCACTATTTCTATCATACTCCATCAAAAACACTATTGAAATTTATTTGAGGCATTATATCAAACATTTCATTAACAAATTTATTTGAGACATTATATCAAACAGTTCATGATATAAAGTTTAGGGTGCATACAATGGAAACTTGGATAAAATTCTTCATATTTTTCCTTTGAGTCTTATGAAATTACTCCAAAAATGGTTGGTGAACTAAATGTATGAATCGAAGAATAAATTTAGAGGAAAGAAACTAGATTGTTTGAATCAAATGTATAATAAAATAGTTCTATTAGGATTAGAAGGAATGAAGGTATTATTAAATTTTCTATTTTACAACTCAAAAGAGAATAAAGAAAAGGGTGTGCCTTGTTTGTTGTTAATTTTTATTAGTAAAAGTGAATGAGAACCATTCAAATGAAAATAAACCTCCATTACAAAAGTCTTAGGATGTCTAAATCCTAGAATGAACTCCTCATGTTTCCTCCTAAATGGGTGTTTTATTTTTTAATAGAGTTCATGCATGAATTAGCCCCTATATCTAGAGATCCCTATCAAACAAACACTTCATATTTGCATGAATTAAAGGATTGAACCTAAATGACATTTTAAAGAAAGGATTTATATGTTCTAGTGTCTTTTCATGGGATGCTCCAACTATTTTTATGAAAAAGAAAGATAAGACACTTTTCCAAGTTGTCTTGATTATGTATGTTCAATAAATAAACAATTAACATTAATATCCACCACCTAAAATAGATGACTTATTTTACTAATTGAGAGGGGTGGCCATATTTTAAAAAATAGGTCTAATATTCAATTACAATTAGCAAAGAATAAAGGAGGAATACATTCATAAAACTACATTTAGAACTAGGTATAGGACATCAAAATTATATGTTTGAGGCAATGCATATAAGACACCCATATACAAAATAGTACAAAAGAAAGAGAAAAAATGTAAAGAATGCATGCTTGTAATCTATACTTGAGAGCATTAAAATTTTGAAATTAAACATAAAGAATAATAGGATTTATAAATTAAATACATGAGGCTATTATATAATATCAAAAAAGACTATTTTAAAGTTTAAATTATTTATATTTTAATTTTAGGGTAAATACTTTTGGTTGAATTTATGAATTAGAAATAGAAATTTTGAAAGGGCCCCACCCTTTTACAAAGACCAATAAAGAGACAAAAAATGATCAATCATATTGGCATGGAACAACAACAAGAAAAATATAGTTGTAAGTTAGAAAAATAACATCCAATTAGAAATACTCCACCAATAGTGGCAATGTATCTAATAAAGAGGGTTGTTTTCCCAAAAACATTAGTAGATCTATCATTTCACAACTTGAATCCAAAATTCTTCAAGGAACTATATCTTATTGTGAACCTTATCCTTTTCCATGAATTCAAACCTAGTTCAAGTTTGTAATGGAGTTTCCATCTTTAGTTTCCAAACTTGAGACCAAAGGGAATAAAGGGTTCCTATAATCTTCTAAACTTGAACCTTCTTCATATTTTTAAATTATTAGAAGAAATGCCAAGAGGTGAATGTTGCAATTCAAGAGAATGGTAGAGGCAATGAACTCCAACTAATCCATCTGTAACATGATTCTTGTCTCTACCAATCTCCTCTAAATTTCTCTTGACAAGACCTTCTAAATTAGTCATGTCTACAAGAGGACCAACCACCCCTCGATTATGCTCAAAGGGAGTCTCAACCAAATCCTAAGGTAAACAAGGCTCCATCTCATCCTTATGCATTTTGTTCAACCTTTCCTTCCTCTAAAATTCCTAAACCTATAAAATACATAGCTATCTACACACGACAACATGGTGAAAACACAAGAAAATCCTATAGCATGACATGTTGAACCCAAATAACCAAATTCAAAAATAATTTAATGTATAAGTATAAAATAGTTTGATGGTAGAAAACTTTATAAATATAAAAATATGATAAATGTGTGATTATTTTTCTTTCCAAATATAAATTTTTGATGTGCTTGGCTATATAATTGAGATGATTCACTCATAATGTAATGATAAAAATTTAGCATGTATGAGAAATATTTTGAGACATCAAACTACCATCTCTACATAACTCTCACATGGAAAGAAATGGTTATTTTATTTTAACTAAAGAAATTGTGTGTACTTTATCTTGAAAATTACTAATTATTTTTGAATTATATTCTTATAATTTAAAATAAGAGCATCCTTTGTAACATGGAATATAGATAGGTTAATTTTAATAAAATAAAATATGTTTTATATTAAGGTTAATTTTAATGAAATAAAATATGTTTTTATATTAAGAAAAAAATTTAATAAATATATGGAACTCTACATTGAGAAATTGACTAAGATGTAACTTTGGTATGAGAAATGAAGATGCCTCAATAATTTATGCACCTTCTTCAACAACATTAGAAACAATACTTGCCTATATTGTAGCATACCCAATTCTGTGGTCTCCCTCATGGATGCATTTAGATGGAGAAGGATTTCAAAAGGCTCATGGTACTTGTGGACCCCTCAAAGGCATGATATAGAACACATGAACTTTATTTATGAGATTTGGTCTTTAGTTGTTGGCTTCTAGTATGAATGTTATCTATAAGGTGGAATTCTTAGTTGAGACTCTCAATCTTCCATTGTTGGTTTCTAGTGTGATTATACAATATGCGCCAAGTATTAATTTATAATGTTAATTATTGAAAGAAGGTTTTGTTTCATAAGAAGAGGTATGCTGACATATTCCAAGGCATGTTATTATCCACAATGCATGAAACTTCTTCACATATCTACCAAGTTCTAAACAGATACAGATTTGCCATTTCCATGGAGGAGATTGATGATTTAAAAAGAAAATATCATGCCATTTCTTTCTTGAGAAGTCATGTTTGCATTCATGATTTGCAACTTCCATCTTCATCCAAAAAGAAATTATGTTATTGTTATGTGCCTGATATTAACAAATCAAAACCTTCATTTGAGCATGATCGCCAACACAAAGGTAAATGAGTGGAAACAAAAGAAAGCTCAGTTAATGGCTTTTAGGATGTTGGTGGAAAATCTGCATCTTTTTGAAAGTGGCTTCCTAGCTTATTAGTCTTATGTTTAGTAAGGTTTTTTAATCTCCATTGTGTTATGTATTCGAGTCACGGGTATATCTAGTATGATGTCTTCTTTTGGGTATTTTGGGTGCATAAGAGAATGTGCATATGTACTGATGTATTCAACCAATGTGCTTTTGTAACATATGTTGTAATCAGACAATTAGTCATTTGTACTAGGACCTCACTGGTCTTTTTGATATTTTGTAAAATTT
>VDFB02000008.1:374930143-374947529 GCA_007258455.2 Sequoia sempervirens | reverse complement strand
GAATAGCCAATGCATTAAGTACTATGACAACAGTGACACAATTGTTATGTTTTCTAGGTCTAGGGTTACATTGCACAATTGTTATGTTAGGTGGGCTATGATCTGCAAATACTATAGAGAACATTTTGTACATTAATTGTTATAGCTCAGTAGACTCTGTCAGCTATCAAATATTAGTGAAAATACATAGAGTTCTATTTTACTAATTTACTTAAACAAAAATGAGTAGTAGACTTGTTAGCATTTAATGCATTAGTTGTAGATTGATTGACAAGCTTTCCATTTGCAATGTGCATTATACAATTGCAATAGTGAACTGGTTTGATCGCAATAGTGACTTTCCTTTGAGAAAAATGCCATGCACATTAAATGCATGATGACATAGGGTCAAACCACAATAGTGGTTTACAAATTTTATGAGGAAGGAAATTTGATTTTTCTTCCTTTCCCCATACTCAATGAGTTCAATTGAACTCTAGAGTTTGGTAGAAACATCTTTTTATGTTCGACCGAACCCTAAAAAACAAACAAAAAAATTAATATTTTAAGGGGTTCGGTCAAACATGGGTTCAACTAAACCCCCTCAAATAAGGCATAAAAAAAAATCTGAACTTGTCACTATCATTTTTTTATTTTTTCAACTTTCCCTATGCTCTGTACGTGCGGCGAAAAATGAACGTGAATATCAAATGACGAACGGAAAACTCGACTTCATCTCTCCATATTTCATCAACCCGACTTGCATATCTCACCAGGTTTATCAAATTTCAATTTCATAGACTTCAAAATGTGTTTGTTTGTTAAATTTATAAACCCTAAATGCGAAATTTTTCAAATATTTTGATTTGAAACTGCATTTGTTTAAAAATTTCTAAAGCCTTTTTAACATACACTATTTCTATGATACATTTCTACTCTATGAAAAAATTAACATGCCCTATCTATGATTCCACATTTTGCATACATTTCTACCAAGGCACCTCCAATTTATTTGAGGCATTATATCAAACAGTTCATGGTAATTTTTGACAGATTATGATAGAAATAGTGTTTCCATTGTATGCACCCTATATCAAACAATTCATTAAAAAAATTATTTAATGCATTATATCAAACAATTCATGGTAATTTTTGATGAAGTATGATAGAAATAGTGTTTCCATTGTATGCACCCTATATCAAACAATTCATTAACAAATTTATTTGAGGCATTATATCAAAAAGACTATTGGAAATTTATTTGAGGCGTTATATCAAATAGTTCATTAACAAATTTATATGAGACATTATATCAAATAGTTCACGATATAAAGTTTAGGGTGCATGCAATGGAAACTTGGATAAAATTCTTCATATTTTTCCTTTGAGTCTTATGACATTACTCCAAAAATGGTTGGTGAACTAAATGTATGAATCGAAGAATAAATTTAGAGGAAAGAAACTAGATTGTTTGAATGAAATGTATAATAAAATAGTTCTATTAGGATTAGAAGGAATGAAGGTATTATTAAATTTTCTATTTTACAACTAAAAAGAAAATAAAGAAAAGGGTGTGCCTTGTATGTTGTTAATTTTTATTTAGTAAAAGTGAATGAGAACCATTCAAATGAAACTAAACCTCCATTACAAAAGTCTTAGGATGTCTAAATCCTAGAATGAATTCCTCATGTTTCCTCCTAAATGGGTGTTTTATTTTTTAATAGAGTTCATGCATGAATTAGCCCCCATATCTAGAGATCCCTATCAAACAAACACTTCATATTTGAATGAATTAAAGGATTCAACCTAAATGACATTTTAAAGAAAGGATTTATATGTTCTAGTGTCTTGTCATGGGATGATCCAACTATTTTTATGAAAAAGAAAGATAAGACACTTTTCCAAGTTGTCTTGATTATGTATGTTCAATAAATAAACAATTAACATTAATATCCACCACCTAAAATAGATGACTTATTTTATTAATTGAGAGGGGTGGCCATATTTTAAAAAATAAGTCTAATATTCAATTACAATTAGCAAAGAATAAAGGAGGAATACATTCATAAAACTACATTTAGAACTAGGTATATAGGACATCAAAATTATATGTTTGAGGCAATGCATATAAGACACCCATATACAAAATAGTACAAAAGAAAGAGAAAAAATGTAAAGAATGCGTGCTTGTAATCTATACTTGAGAGCATTAAAATTTTGACATTAAACATAAAGAATAATAGGATTTATAAATTAAATACACGAGGCTATTATATAATATCAAAAAAGACTATTTTTAAGTTTAAATTATTTATATTTTAATTTTAGGGTAAATACTTTTGGTTGAATTTACGAATTAGAAATAGAAAATTTGAAAGGGCCCCACCCTTTTACAAAGACCAATAAAGAGACAAAAAATGATCAATCATATTGGCATGGAACAACAACAAGAAAAATATAGTTGTAAGTTAGAAAAATAACATCCAATTAGAAATAATCCACCAATAGTGGCAATGTATCTAATAAAGAGGGTCATTTTCCCAAAAACATTAGTAGATCTATCATTTCACAACTTGAATCCAAAATTCTTCAAGGAACTATATCTTATTGTGAACCTTATCCTTTTCCATGAATTCAAACCTAGTTCTATTTTGTAATGGAGTTTCCATATTTAGTTTCCAAACTTAAGACCAAAGGGAATAAAGGGTTCCTATAATCTTCTAAACTTGAACCTTCTTCATATTTTTAAATTATTAGAAGAAATTCCAAGAGGTGAATGTTGCAATTCAAGAGAATGGTAGAGGAAATGAACTCCAACTAATCCATCTATAACATGATTCTTGTCTCTACCAATCTCCTCTAAATTTCTCTTGACAAGACCTTCTAAATTAGTCATGTCTACAAGAGGACCAACCACCCCTCGATTATGCTCAAAGGGAGTCTCAACAAAATCCTAAGGTAAACAAGGTTCCATCTCATCCTTATGCATTTTGTTCAACCTTACCTTCCTCTAAAATTCCTAAACCTATAAAATACATAGCTATCTACACATGACAACATGGTGAAAACACAAGAAAATCCTATAGCATGAAATGTTGAACCCAAATAACCAAATTCAAAAATAATTTAATCTATAAGTATAAATAGTTTGATGGTAGAAACTTTATACATATAAAAATATGATAAATGTGTGATTATTTTTCTTTCCACTCTATAAATTTTTGATGTGCTTGGCTATATAATTGAGATGATTCACTCATAATGTAATGATAAAAATTTACTATGTATGAAAGAAATATTTTTGAGATATCAAACTACCATTCTACATAACTCTCACATGGAAATAAGAATATTAGTTTATTTTAACTAAAGAAATTGTGTGTACTCTATCTTGAAAATTACTAATTAATTTTGAATTATATACTTATAATTTAAAATAAGAGCATCCTTTGTAACATGGAATAGATAGGTTAATTTAATGAAATAAAATATGTTTTTATATTAAGAAAATTTACAAATATATGGAACTCATACATTGAGAAATTGACTAAGATGTAACTATGTATGGAATTAAGATGCTCAAATAATTTATATACCTTCTTTCAATAATTAACATTAGAAATTAATACTTGGTCATATTGTATACCCACCTCCCAATGGTCTTGGAATGGATGCATTTAGATGGAGAAGGATTTCAAAAGGCTCATGGTAATTGTGGACCCCTCAAAGGCATGATATAGAACACATGAACTTTATTTATGAAATTTGGTCTTTAGTTGTTGGCTTCTAGTATGAATGTTATCTATAAGGTGGAATTCTTAGTTGAGACTTTCAATCTTCCATTGTTGGTTTCTAGTGTGATTATACAATATGCTTGCCAAATTGTATTAATTTCTAATGTTAATTATTCAAAGAAGGTTTTGTTTCATAAGAAGAGACCTATGTTGACATATTCCAAGGCATGTTATTATCCACAATGCATGACACTTCTTCACATTTCTACCAAGTTCTAAACATATACAAATCTGCCATTTCCATGGAGGATATTGATGATTTAAAAAGAAAATAGCATGCCATTTCTTTCTTGAGAAGTCATGTTTGCATTCATGATTTTCAACTTCCATATTCATCCAAAAAGAAATTATGTTATCGTTATGTGCCTGATATTAACAAATCAAAACCTTCATTTGAGCATGATCGCCAGTGGAAACAAAAGAAAGCTCGGTTAATGGCTTTTAGCATGTTGGTGGAAAATTTGCATCTTTTTGAAAGTGGCTTCCTAGCTTATCAGTCTTATGTTTAGTAAGGTTTTTCAATCTCCATTGTGTTATGTAATCGGGTCACGGGTATATCTAGTATGATGTCTTCTTTTGGGTATTTTGGGTGCATAAGAGAATGTGCATATGTAATGATGTATTCAACCAATGTGATTTTGTAACATTGTAATCAGACAATTGGTCATTTGTACTAGGACCTCACTAGTCTTTTTGATATTTTGTAAAATTTGTTACTCAGACTGCAACTGGGGGTTTTCTTGCTGGTTCTTTCCAGCTAGTATGTTTTCCTGAACCAGCTATATGTAAAATATTATATATAAATAAAATTATAAGTGGTCTCCCACTTTTTCTTAAAAAAAAAAGTTCTTGTAAATGTCCACATCTTTTTCCTTGACATAGTTGTTATTTCTTAAAATATTTCTTATGATTTTTCATAATGTTGGTCAATACTTTACTGTAAATATTCTATATTCATGCTCTTAAATGTCATAAGAATATGTCATAAGAGGGTTTCATCATATAAAGATATAATGATATTATATGCTCTTAGAACATGTTAGACACCTCCCTTGAAGTATTCAACAAATGACAAATAACTACCAACACAAAGTGAGATGCCTCATTTCCTAATATGAGGAAAAAATAATAAATAAAAATATTAGGATGCAAGGCTAACCCACCTTTCCCAATACTTGGCTAAGTTGATCATCTATTAAGGAGTGGATCCAAACAAAAAATGTGCTTCTAGTGCTTACTACTAATTCAAGGAATACCTATTCATTTTTTCTTTATTTTATGCCTAATGACTCCTCATCTCAAGTTAAATTGTGGGAATGGATTTTTATGCCCTCCCTGTGAATAAATGGCTACAAGGAGGTGAATATGATATGGTGGAAAAAACCAAGATACAAGTTGGTTTAGTTCTCAAAAACTCTCTAAAAAATAATTGAATTCCTACATCCTAACTAGAAATACCATGAGGGGTTTAGATCCCATTTTAGACAAAAAATATTCTTATACTGATCACTAGTTCACTTGGACCAACTAAAGAAATGGTGAACTAAGAGAAACTTAGTTGTATTGATAGATTCAAACTTAGTTATTTCTCTTTACATTTTCCCCTCTCCACAAAACACCCTTATTTAAGTAGATTCTATTAAACCTATCTCATAGATCACCTCCCAATTCTTTAAACTTTTCAAACTTCTTATTCCTCATACCTAATAATCTATACTTCAAGCTCAACACTTCCCACCTCAATCAAATTGATCACCTTGCTTCCCTAATATCCCTTTGGTTGATGTTCCTAGACCTCATCAAAATGGTAAGTGGATACAATTGTGGAATGATGTGATTAAATATATTGCACTACCTTACTATGATCTTACAATAAGAATATGGCTAGAGAAAGAGATCTAGAATGGAAAAAAAATATGGATCCAAATAGAAAAAAAAAACTTGTTTTGGCTTTAGCACTTAATAATAACTTTTCTACAATGAGTGGTTGCTTCCGTTGAAATAAAACTTAGAAGATTTGAATTTAATTGTGGTAGAGGATCTCAATTAATAGATAGGCTACATTGGATGAAAGGATATAAGGGATACAAATTATTTTTTAGTTATCTCGAACATATTTACATTCTCGAGAGTGGATAATATCTATCGTTGATCAAGAGAGGTAGTTCCATGACAACTCTAATGATATTAAATCCATTTTCCTCCAACATTACAAATAATTTTTAATTGATCTAGTTGAAGGAGATCCACGTCAAGATATAGTTGAGGAATTGATTAGCACTTGCATACCCAAAATAATTAGTCTAAGAAAATAAGCACATTTAGATAATTTATTCACCCTTGAGGAGGTTGATATTTCCTTGAAGGATTTGAATACTCAAAAAGTCATCGAATAGATGGTTTAGCTACACAATTCCTTAAAACAATATGTCCATTCATCAAGGAGGACTCTATGAGGTATAAAAAGTAGCTTTATCAAAGGGATCCATCATTTAAATTCTATTAATCAAGGGTTGATAAATTAATTCCTAAAGGAAAAATATTTTTTTTATCTAAGGGTGGATACTAATTACTCTTCTTAATACCTCCTACAAGATTGCGGCTAAATCCATAGCTAAAATAATTGAACAGATGACACAAGAAATTGTAAGACTAGAAAAAACTATATTTATAAGAGGGAGATTTAAATTATAAAACTTGAATCTTTTTAAGGCATCTCATTAGATTCTACTTACTCTAACTTAAATTTAAAAAACAACATTAAAATTCACAAAACAAATTTCAAAGACATAATAAATTATTACAATATTATTTAAAAATTTAATTGTAATGAACATGTTATAGTAATAAATATTCAAATTTTAAATCTATGAAAATATATATAACCAAATGATCCTTAGTTTTCATATATAATTTGTGATGAGAATGTTGAATATTGTAATTTTTTAGGCCAATCTTTAGGAACTAATTCACCATTGTTAAAGTGATCCTTAGTTTATTCATTGTTTTTTTATGATTATAATTTTTTTCAATTTCTATTAAACCAAACTCAAAATAATGGTATAGATTAAGATTCTTGTCTTTATCATAATTAGAAGTTGTATAAATTGTTAAATTATATATTTTTTAACATATATAAAATGTATGATTGGATTAGTGAGATATTTATAACAAGTATGCAATATATTTAATCATATAATTATTTTTGTAATAGAAATGAATAATTAAATAAATGCTATAACAATATATAAGAGTTAGATAAAAGGATTAAAATTAAATAAATTAATAACAAATAGTGATACTATTATTGAGGGTAATATAAAGGGGGGTCATCATACTTAAATAAGTCGCAAATAATGAGCTGACAAATAATAGTGTTTATTGCTATGTAAACATGATATCACTCACATTAACATTTCTATTATAAGTAAAGTTTAATATTATTTGTGAGTAATAAAATTGATAGAATGTTTGTATTAATTGTAGAGGGAGCCTTAATATCATTGAGTATTGTTAATACTCTTATCAATATTCATATCGATAGTTACCTTAATACTAATGTTAGCATACTTAACCTTATTAATGCTCATCAATAATTGGATAGTATTTTTGGCAAAAACTTTTATAGGTGTTGAAATATGAGAGGAAAATAAATAAATAAATGCAAACCATATAATTATTCATGTTGTTATTACCATCAAAAGTTACATATTTAGTACTTTAAATGCCATCATTGGGTCATGAGGAACTATCCTAATAATCATAATACCATATTGACCTTACTATCAACAAGAAATAGAAGTAGGAACAACTCATTGTGGGTTACAATGACATAACAATTATAATGAGAATATTATTAGTGTAACCATTAAATTGTGATACTTGCAAATTTAATATTTAAAGTATAGTTAATAGTGAGAGATGCATTAATAATAGTATCACATTAGCAAGTTAAACCAACAAATGAATTAAAGAAAGGATGTTAATTCTATTGGAGATGGTTATTGTTGCATCATAAATGCTTAAAGAATTAGTTAGCGTAATTAAAGTATTAAAAAAAAAAATTATTGGGTTTTCTAGTGAAAAATTATGGGCATAACAATTATATATTGTTTTAACATATATATAATGTATGGTTGGATTAGTGAAATATTTATAACAAGTATGCAATATGAAGTCAAACTTTATTAGATTCGATTCTTAATAAATTAGTTTTAACGATTCAATTTATAGCTTTATGCAATCCATAAGTTTAAATAGTTTGATGGTATCTAAACTTTATACATTAAAAAATATGATAAATGTCTGATTATTTTGCTTTCCAATCTATAATTGTTTTATGTTCTTGGCTATATAATTGAGATGATTCACTCATTATGTAATGATAAAATTCATCCTCATATGGAGGATTTTATATTATCTTCCATTAAATTCATCCTCTTTATGAGATTCTTATGGAATATTGATATTCTAGTGTGAATTCTTAATTTTAGACATATCTTAACTAGATAAATTTAGGTTCAATGAAGGCAATAGAACCTTTTTTTTCACTTACATAATCCTATTTTGAAGTTCATTTATGTTAACAACTATTAGATTAGATATTTTTATCCCCAATTATTTTCAAATAATTTTACACTAATCTTTGTTTTCTTATTCTTTCTTTCATTGTTTCATTTAAAATTTGAACCATTTAAGGATGCTATGTTATAGATAATAGTTGTCTTCCAATTATTTTTAAATTTTTAATGGTATGAAAATATTATTGATGAGTAGATGAATTATTAGAACTGTTTTAAATAAATATATTCTCTATATCTAGATATATTATTTACCAAGGTCTCATTGCTTCTTTAGGTGTACATACATATATAACATGGAAAATGAAGATGTTCCACCTACATAATTTTTGTTTGGAAATACCACTAATGAGATTAAAAATTTGACAGATTCATTAGCACAGGGTGCAAACCTAAGGATATATAGTGAACCATGCATGTTAATATTGCGTAGTCTAGAAAAACTAAAAGATGAACTTGAGAGGACTAGTGCATATTCCCCAGATAGAGTAGCTTCTATTCTTTCTCGCATGCGGGAAGAATTACATAGTGACATTCCCCTTAAACAAATACAGGATAGTGTCACCAAAGAAATGATAAAAGCCACTTGTTTTCCATTTTATCAATATGTGTGTAAGGTTAGGGGATACCAGGTCACTAGATGTATCGATCATGCTATGGCCTCATTAATGTACCCATGATTTCTCGCAACACATGGTCTATACCCAAACAATGACCAGATTCCATTGTATTTTGTTCAGCAGTTGTATGCTGAGGTCCATTTGGGCCTCAAAGTTAACTACCTGGACATTCCACCATATGTTGGTTAGGGGCGTGGCAAGATTGCTAATAGGCCCACATATCGTCGAGCAGATAACCCACCCCCAGTGTTTAGGGTATTGTTTGGTGAGAGGTCTCCTACTCTCACCCGAGCTCTAGCCCCCATAGCAGATGAGGTTGTCGTTGCTTCCCAAAAGGAAGCAATTGACACTATAGGTGACATTACGGCTGCCACCACTAGGATATCTAATGATCATGTAGGTCAGTATTTGATGTCCAGACATTCTTGATCCATGCCATTTTTAGCACAGTGGACCACCATGGATCCTTTTACATTGGTCGGCATCCCTACTCCTACACAGCTTGATGCACTTACAGGAGATATGGCACACATAACTCTGCATTGTTTGGATGAGGACTTATTGGAGGCATATGCCCACATTGCATCAGACAATGGGATCAATATAGAGCATGTTAGAGATCATTTGAGATGCAGAGGTCATTCAGTTCTAAGATCCCATCACTATCAGCCGAGCACTAGTGCACATTAGGATCCACCTACAGTTCATTCGACAACTGCACAAACTATGGGTTTTACTAATATGTTTATTGGTTCTGGTTCATTATTGCCGGTGCCATCTCACCTTCATAGTCCTCTAAATGCATCATTTCTGGCACGACATGGGATAGATCAAATGGATGTAGATGTTGATTCGTCGCTTGACCGTTTGGTGGATATGGTGGAGGCGACCATTTCAGAGGACTTAGGTCATCCGATATCAGATGATGTGCATGTATGTGTGCATGTGCAAGTTTCATTTCTTTTTTCATTATTTTTAAATTTTTTTAAACTAGATATTCATTTAAGTTGATATATATATATATATGTATATACATTGTTACAGATGGACATACCTCATATCACTCCTAGCCTTGGTCTAGATCATGTGCATGATCGATGTGACTCTGTGGATGAATCTGCTGCTAGTGGACATGTGAGTTTTACATTTTTATATAATCACATGTGTATATGTACATGCAATATTTATATATGAATAGATCTAGATTGATATTTAAAAATATAAGTTCATTTAAATATAAATTTCATAAAATTTATTTAATATAAATTATATGTATTTAACACATCCTGTACACAATTTTATTTGCAGGGCTCAACACATCCATCAGAGCAGGACCATTCTCATTTAGATGGCCATTCAACTAGGAGTAGACATTCATATTAGGCCATGCACACTAGATTTATGATATTTACCACATGTATTTGCTTATACATGATGATGTTTAGTATTTGAGATTTGGTGATCTCTAACTTACATTTGCTTATATGATATACATACATTTGCTTATTTGTTGATCTTTAGTATTCGAAATTTGATGATCTTTAATTTACATTTTACATTTATGATATGTACATATATTTTCTTATATGATATATACATACATTTTCCTCTTTGCTTATAATATGTGTTATGTTTATATGTATTGAATCCCTTTACATGTATGTACATGTGTTTTCTTATGGTTTAAACATGTTTACACATAATATATGTATGCATTTTCTTTAAATATTCAATATACATACATGTTTTCTTATTTTATGATCTCGTACAAATTACATTTCCTTATATTCAGTATACATTTGATCTCTAGTAGAATTTTAGGGAAATCAATGTCACTTTATAATTAAGTTCATTCATGTTGATCACAATAAATATTTTTTTTAAAATGACTTAAGCAACATGAACCATTGAGTTGAGAACAAGATATAATCTTTTTGATAAGTAACTTGAAATTTAATTCAAATATAATTAAGAAAATTCAATTCAAATTATACCTCTATTATACGTTTTTGACAAGTAACTTGAAATTCAATTCAAATATAATGAAGAAAATTTAATTCAAATTATACCTCTATTATACATTTTGACAAGTAACTTGAAATTCAATTCAAATTATACCTCTAATATACATTTTTGACACTTTAACAAAATTCTAAAATTACTAGATATGTTGTGAATACCTATGAATTAAATAACAACAAACTCCACAATGAAATAACTTGTTTGTTTACTACTTGATTCATTTAAACTAGGATCTAGTTATTCCATGTACACTAGAATAATTTTTTTCCCATCCCATATGCATATAAATAGAAGCTTATTTTTCATTATTCTGGATATCAAATTGTAAGATTAATTCTCATTTATATCACTTGGAGCGCATATTTTGGAGAAGAAGTTTTTGCACATTTATCAAGGAGGAAAATATTGGAGCTCGACAACTTTTAATTTTTATCAAACAAGGAAAATTTTGGAGGATAATTTAACTAAGTTGGTAGAGGATTTGTTTTGAGTCATCTTTAACTTGAAAGAAGAAAATGGGACAACAAAGAAAAAGAAAAAATGTGTCTCAACAAAAAAATTTAAAAGAAGAAGAACAAAAGAGGCATGAACAAAACTTGGAAAATTATCATAGAAAGAAACAAGGTACATGCTTGTTTCTTCTCTCTCTCACTCTCAAGTGTGTGTTTAGGACTTTTACTTTGAAAAAACATGAGTATTCATTTGATGGGATGGAATCCATAATGTGCATTACTCCACCCAATAATTTGGTTAGTACACCTAAACATAAATTTGTATGTGCATACATTTTGCATTGGCTTTCTTATTAAAATTAGAAATGTTTAATGTATGACCATTTTTCAACTTACAATACCCCAACTTAAAATGTACTCTTAAACTAAAATATTGTACATTAAATCCTTCCCTACAAACCTTACACTTATCTTTTACCAATACCTTTGTTTAATGTTTTTGTCATCACATTATCATTGTTGAGTATTGCATCTACACAATTTTCTCTTTACTTTGTTCATGAAGAAAATGATAGTGTACTTCAATACATGCTTAGTTCTCAATGAAACCTTAAATTTTGTGTCCCTCACAATGCCACTTTGATTTTCATAATTTTTTCAACCACATTAATTATTTTATGGCTTTGCAAATTCCTATATATTCTAACTTTGCACTTTGAAAGAAACCATTATTTTTTCTTAATTATTCATGAAACTACACGTTCATGTACAATGAAGTAGCATTCTAATGTTGATATTTGGTGATCAATATCTCGTATCCAATCTACATTGCAACATCTAATTAGCTTAAGATTTTTCTAAACTCCCATTGAATTTAATCTAATGATCAATAGTTCCTTAACTAATATTTTTTTAATATTTTAATAAATGCCCAATTCTAAGCTCTAGAATTATTTGAAAATTAGAACTCAAATTATACTTAAAGCCAATGCAATGTCATGTTTTCTAGAGACTAACACATGTATACATGAAAACTAAAGCTATATGGTGCTAAGGAATAATAGTTATATATGATAGATTATTCTTTAAATTATGTCTTAACACACACTTGTTTTGAAGGTTTCTAACCATCATTGCACTTGAATGACTATAAATACTTTTAAATGTCCTCAAGTCATCTTGGTCATGCAAGTTGTGATGTTTATCTAATCCTTGACTCTAATTCCTTAAGCCAATTCTTTTTGTTTCAATATGTGTGTTTGGTTTTAGTTGATTATTTGGGTTGTGTTTTATGTCGCATAAATTTTTAACTTTTTTCATCTTAACACATATTAGAAATTTATTTGAAACCTTGAAACATATTATAGCCCAATTTTGTTGGGGTTCTTTGGATCACCTTGTTATACTCTATGGTTTTCCTTTGCTATATCACTAGCCTAAAAGTTCTAAGTCACTTGTATGCATAATCCTTAAACTTTGATGCTTGGCATGGAATTTGACCTATGTGTATCCTATCCTTGGCTATGCATTTATGGATTTGTTTTCATACATGTTCATGTAGTTGTTTTGTATTTTATTTTTATCACTTCAATGTTCTCAAATTATTTTTATGTTTTATGCTCTAGGGATTCCTCAAGTTGGAGTCGAGCCAAATCTAGATATTGGATCAAATGAATCCATTGAAGAACAAATGGACCTTGAAGTTAGGGAGGAGACCCAAGTTCAAACAATGCTTGTTGGAGAGGGGTCAAGATCACTTCCTTCTATTGGTATGGATGAGCATATAAAACTAGCACAAACTTCTCTCACTTATAGCATCATGTTTTATTAGTTTGTTTTCTTGCATACATAAACTTCATTTATATAACATCATCTCTCACTTTTGTTTGCAAAATATTTTGTGACATGTAGGAAGGGCTCAACACGCAGGAAGTTTTCATGGTCAAGTCGAGCCAAATCTAGACATTGGATCAAATGAATCCACTCAATAATGCATGGTCCTTGAAGATATGGAGGAGGCACAAGTTCAAACAATGCATGTTGGAGAGGGGTCGGGACCACTTCCTCCTACTAGTATGGATGAGCATATAAAGCTAGCTGAGAAGGTGAGGAAACAAATTTCTCATAGAAATTTAGATCATTTACTTGAAATGGATATGGAGAAACTGAAATATTATGCCAACTAGCCTTATAATAAGAGAAAGAGGTCAATGACTAAATCTGTAAATGGAATGATCAATCATCATTTTAATCATCTTGCTACACTTGAAAAAACCCAATTGTTATCACGTTTACTTCTTCGTGATGAGCTCAAAGAGCCATTACAATTGTTGGGTGTACATTCGGCATCAAATAAGAAGAAACACATGGGATTACAAGAGGATATTGTTCAAAATGTTAAAAAGGGTTTAGATTCCATTGGGAAAGGATCTCAATTAGTGGATAAGGCCACTACAAGAAGGGTGATGTTGACATCTATTGTACATCAAGATATAGCAAGAAAAAGAAAAATGTCTACACTTTCAACTAAAATTGGTTATAGTAGAACCACATTGATAAAATATGAGAAAAAGAGAAAGGTTTTGGATGAGAGTTTAGAAGGAAATTTGGAAATTATGTGTAGAGCTCCCTGTTCTGATAGGATTGAAGATGTTGTCAGCAACTTGGTTTCAATTTTTTGGCATGATCAGACTCGTCCATCATCAAATAATAGAGATGTTATGAGACACAGGATTGGACCTAGTATTTATGAAAATCATATCAAGCATTGGCTAGACATAACACAATTTGAGATGTATATGAACTTTTGTAATGTATATCCTCATATAAAGATTGGGAAAACAATGTTTCAAAGGTTAAAGCCATATTATGTGAAGATAAACAAGTTTTTTGAAAATTGTTGTTGTCGTTATCATATTGAATTTGATCTCTACTATCAGGTGTTTCGAAAGATAAGAGAAGAAAGATGTGGGTTTCAAAATGCACCTCCTAAATAGGCAAGTTTGTTCATAAAGTCTATATTATGTGATCATGAAAATGGACCTAAAATAAACTACATAAAAGGAATTTGTGAGACATGTGGAAATTTGGATAAATTTCCTTCAAGAATTGAGGATACTAACCTAACAAAGACAGTAAATTGCAAGAGGTAAGTTCTATTTTTAGAGAGTTTATTTGTTTCAATTTCTCATAGATTGTTATTTGGATTCTCTTTGATGTAATATTTCATTGATTGTGTGGTTTATTAGTTATTCACATATTTTACTGACATAGGTACAAGTATGCAAAGTTGCAAATTTTTGTTGGGAAAGAATCCACAAGGTTGAACTATGTAGAAGAGGAGATTCCCATTGGAAAATTTATGGAATATTTTCAAAAATTGATATGACCATACATACAATATTCCTTTTTTGCTAAGTGGCAAGCACAACAATTCCAAACATTGAGAGATACTTTCCCACATGGAATAGTTCTATCAGTAGTTGACTTTGCAAGAAAATTACTCCTTTGTACATCAAAAGGAGATTCAATCAGAGTATTACTTTTCAAAGCATATCACTATTATGATTCATGTGTGTTATCAACATGCACAATCAGAATTGGATGGTGTTGAGAGTACAGATGAAGAATGAGCCATTAAGAAAGAATATCACTTTTATATTAGTGATGATAAAGAGCATGACACACTTTTTGTCCAACATTGCTTTACAATATTTTTTGAGAATTTGAGAAGTAGGGGTGTAAAATTTCAAAATCATTTTGTATGGTCAGATGAATGTGCCGCACAATTCAAATCTTCATGGCCATTTTATGCACTTTGTAGATATCATAGAATCTACAAAATACCACATGTTTGGAGTTTTTTTGAGAATGGGCATGGAAAGGGTGAGCATGATGGAGCAGGAGCTTGCATCAAATGAGCTTTAAGAAAGCATCAAATGAGTTATCCAAAAGCTAGTCTAGGCAATGCAAATAATGTTGTTGAATGGTGCAAGAAACACTTTGCATCAAATGTGGTCGGTACATCTTGATGAACAAACCGACACATTCCACATAGAGTGTTTTGGGAGATATTGGGTATGTATAAATTACATTAAATCAAAAATTTGAATTTATTTAAATTTAATATGTATATATACATATTTGTTCACATAAGTTTTTTGTTATACATATGTATCTAGTTGTGGATAGAAGATCGATGCATGGATGCAAGAGGGTAGAAAAAACAAGATCTTTGCATTGTGTTAGGAGTTTAGATAGTCGCCATGGATGGATATTAAGCACAAGGGATTACTCTTGTTTTTGCACTGAGTGCATTGAGGGAAACTCTGATTATGCATGCAACAATCAAGAACTTGGATATGTTGGTAAATGGGATACGGTGCCACTACTTGTTTCAGAAACATATGATGAAAACGAGGAAGAAAGATTTGAAGACATTCCTTTGATTTAAATTGATTATGACCATATTTCAGGATTGGTTAGAAAAGGTACACATGTGTAAGTTTTCAATAATTTAAATATTATATATATCTAGTTAATGATCTTTAGAGACATTTCTAATTTTTTAAGAATTTTTGTGTAAATTGGTGTACGGGAGATGTTTTTGTAGTCATAGCGAGCACGGAAACATCGGGTGTTAGCTATTATTTATTGTGTTGCACAGAAGAGAGGAATAAGCTAACAGAACCCGAAACAAGTGATGGAATGTCATTTCCCATAGGTGAGTTTGAATTTTAAATTCTATATACATTGTATTCACATGTGCACATTACATTATAAACATTAAATATATATTGTACAAACCTTGAGCATGAAAATGTTGCACACGTTCATATGTATTACCTTAGGTTCATGTTTACCCTATAGGTTCTGTTGTAGTGCAAGGGACATATCTAAAACAAGTCAAAGTTGTTCAGCGTGGGATTCATTTTGTTGACTATCAACCTGATAACAAGGTATATCAATATAGTCACTTAATAATTGCTACCACTCTACATCTTCATGTAGTTCCACATGCACTTGGCCAAAGAAAATGGAGACTCAATAGTGATGATCAGCAAAAAATTCTACATGTTATTAAAGAGCAGGTTTAACCAAAATCTTTGACTTAGATTATATCCATGGTTTTCAAGTTCACTTGTAACCCTATACATGTTCAAATGAGAACTTATAGTAACTCATACGTAGTTGTAAATCATTTTGTGTAAATTACAATTATATGTACATATTTGTTCCATGGAAAATTCTCAAGTTCAAGAATCTTTGATAGCATCATCTCTCACTTTTTTTGGTTGCATGTAAACCCATATATATTCTTTCAATGCTTATTTGAAACGTAGTGAATTTTTCTAAAATCATTTTTCCTAAATTACAATTATATGTACATATTTATTCCATGGAAAATTCTTAAGTTCAAGAATCTTTGATAGCATCATCTCTCACTTTTTTTGGTTGCATGTAAACCCACATTTATGCTTTCAATCCTTATTTGAAACGTAGTAGAGTTTTTTTAAATCATTTTTCCTAAATTACAATTATATACAACTTATATTTGTTTCATGGAATTCTTAAGTTCAAGAATCTTATATACACTTATATACAACTTATATAATTTTTTCCATCGAATTGTTCCATGGGAAATTATGTAAATTCCAAAATTAAGTATTATCTAATTATAAAATTATTGTACACATATATAAAACATAAATACATGCAAATAAAAAATGAAACCCTAAACCTTAAACCCTAACCCTATAACCCTAAGCCCTTGTACCCCCTACCCTCTATCTTTCTCCCACTCCCCCCATCTCTCTCTTGAAAGTCTCTCCCTCCTACCCACTCTCCCTCTTGAAATCCTCTATCCTTAACCCTTAAACCCTACCCTTTATCTCTCTCCCACCACCTCCCACTCTCTCTCAAGTCTATCCCTCCCACCC
>VDFB02000008.1:374801231-374930043 GCA_007258455.2 Sequoia sempervirens | reverse complement strand
TGCATTTTGTGTGATAAATCTCCAACATATTGCATTTAATTTTAAAATATTTGCCAAAATTTATTGTGTGATTTTATGTTTTGTGTTTATGGATAGCATGTTCTATGTCATGGACTATGCTCATCTGTCTATTTTGTAATTGTGACAGGGACCATTGGTTGTAACCAGAGTGGGTGATAAGGATTTATATCAATTGCTACAAATAGACTTGGTTCTTCAGCAACAAGTTGCAAGGTCAGAGTCTTGTATCATTCTCTTGGTTTGTTTGCAATGAAATTTAATTCTCTCAAGAAACTAGCTTTATAGATAGGCACATGAGCATAGTAAATGACATGCCATGTGATTCATAAACATGAAACTATTTTTTCCTTATGAGCATGTTGCTTTTGTAGAGAGAAATCTTTATAATTGTAATCATGGGATGTGCAGTTCATTGGTTAAATATTCACGAATCATGTATTGCTTCTAAGATTGCGAGGAAGAGGAAACAAAGGAGTTATTTTGGTCTGCAGAGAATGCAGGGAAGTGCTATAAAATTTCATGCATTTGTCGTGACTTTAACATTCATGACATTTGTCAAGAAATTACAAGTAATGGTGTTTGTCATGAATTTTATAACACTTCTTACTACATGCACTAGAGGGCAAGAGTGTTTTGATGCATGCGCCTCAAATTTTTGACATGATGATTATGTGCATAACATGTTGTGTAATTGTCAACCTCAACATGGGTGACCCAAAAATGTGTTCATCACTCCCAACTATATAATGTTCACATGTTTTGCTAATTTGCATATGCTTAAATGAATAGTAATCGTGCTGCAAAAACAATTAAAATTAGATTGGCCATGTAAATATTAGAAATGCAAGTGTAAAAATTAAGAACTAAAGTATTGTCTATAGAAATGAAACCATGTGTATCTAGACCATAGAATTTGATTCGTTTGTAAGTGTTACGTATCAACTATATTGACCACAATTTGTGCGCAAAAGTTCACATAGTTTCGATTTAATTCCTAAGGAAAAATTTATTGTGTGCTTTTTGGTTTCATGTTTATGGATAGCATGTTATATGTGATGAACTATGCTCATTTTTCTAAATTGTAGCTGTAGCAGGGACCATTGGTTGCAGATGAATTGGAGATCAAAGATTCATATTGTTGCAAGCGGACCTAGCTTTTCAACAACATGCTCCAAGGTTAGATTCTTGTATCATTCTCTTGCTCTCTTTGAAATGAAATGTAAACCTTGCAATGCATCTAAGTATTAACTATTAGGAGAGTTGTGAACAATAAAGGACAACGCTTGTTCAAGAAACTAATTTGTGGAATAGACAGATGGGCATAGTTAGTGACATCTTATGTAATTCATAAACATGAAGCTATTTTCCCTTAACGATCATGTTGCTTTTGCAAACAAGGATATGCATAATTGTAATCATGGAATATGGAGTCCATTGGTTAAATATTTACGAAGAACTATGATTTTTTACTGGTGTCGTAATTTTTTTAAACAAAAACCAATAATAGACGCAGTGTGCTAATGATGCATTAATTGCTATAGTTTTAAAGACTCCATTGGAAAAGTTAACACAATTTGCATTAGTGATTAAAAATTTGTTAGCATATACAATGTTCTACTTTCCTAATTACTTAATCAAACATGAATCTAGTATACATGCTACAAATAATAGCCAAACAGATAAATCATGGTTCTTATACATGAAAAATATGTCCATGAGCCTCAAATACACAATGCTTCCATATTTTACTAATTTTCTAAGACTACAATTATTAATATACTTACTACAAGACAATCAAATTTGGTTAAGCAAGTGAACATTTCAAATGCAAATGAGTAATTGAGTGGCAAAGCTCATACAGTTTAGATGTAATTATTCAATATCTGGTGAAATATATTGTGTGCTTCCTTGTTGCATGTTTATCAATGGCATGTTCTATGTCGTGCAGTGTGATTATCTCTTTGAATTGTACCTATCACAGGAACCATCGCTTGCAATTGAAGTGTAGGACAAAGATCTATATTGCTTCTATTAGACTTGGTTCTTCAATAACAATCTACAAGGTCAGATTCTTGTATCATGTTCCTGCTTTGTTTGCAATGAAATTTAATTCTTCCAATGTGTGTGATAATTATGAATTTGAAGAACAGTGAACAATAAAGGAGAATGTTGGTTCAAGAATCTAACTTTCTAAAGAAACAAATGGGCATATTATATGACATGCTATTCAATTCATAAACATGAAACTATTTTTTGCTCTAAAGCACATTACTTTTGCAATCAGAAATATGCATAATTACAATCATGGGACATGTAATTTATTTATTAGATATTTTGCACAATTTATGTTGTTTTTCTATTTTTCTATTTTTCTTAAAGGAATACTAATAATAGACCAATTGCATTAATGACACACTTGTTGTAGTTCCAAGCAGTGCATTGGAAAATATTATGCAATTTGCATTCAATGATTAAATGTTTTCCAAAATATATGGTATCCTTTTATCCTGAATTAGTTAAACAAAAATGTATTTAATATGGCTAGTGCAAGACAATTAAATTTGATTGAGCAAGAAAATATTAGAATTACAAATAACAAAATTAAGAATTAAATGCATACGGCATGTGAACCCATGGAATTTTCAAAAATATATAATGTCGTATTCTCCCAATTTACTTAAACAAAATTGAATAGTAGACATAATAGCATCTAATGCAATATCTATACATTGATAGACAAGTGTGCCATATCGAATTCATATGATACAATTGCAAAGTTGACCTACTCCAACATGCAGCGAACATATAGTTAATTCATGAAATGTTAGGCATACTTAAAAATCACGGTTTCTCTCATTTTCTATTAGTTTCAGTAGGTCCATTTTCCATTTTCATTTAACCAAATTACGAAGATAGGGTGACATTATGTACTGTAGAAAATATTTAATCAAGGGATGCATATTGTGTGAATTTTTGCAATGTGCTATTGAGTACTGAAATAGGGAATGCATGTTTAATGCACTAAATGCAAATTCATGATATGTGTTGAATAGCTAGCACAAACATAAGCGGACTATGCATAATTAATTCATGGAATATGAGACATGTGTTTCTTTTTTCTTATTGTTTGTTGAAAAGCTTGTGTGTTTTGAGATGTGAATTGTTTCCTTCAATGTTTTTTGCTCTGTTTTATGCTTGAACAAGGTAGGAGCTCTATGAAAAATTGCAATTATTGAGTGGATTGTCCATTTAGAACAAATTAAAAGTAACAGTTACTTGAGATTTCATGAATAAAATTTGTATTTAATGCTTGTGTACACATCACTTCTTAAACACTGCTCACACAAATTGCATTGAGTGAATTAAACATTTATTCACTGGTTCATGATTAAATATTTCTCGCAACATATAGTGTATGCTTAGTTTGCTAATTTATCTAAACAAAAATGAATAATAGACCTATTCCAACTAACATAATAAGAAACTATTTCAAAAGAAAACTCAACAAATGCAAATGTAAGCTTTCCTTTCGACATAAACTAAAAATTGCAATTGTGAACCATGAACCATAGAGACAATGATAAAATTTGCAAAAAAGATGGACCACCATCATAATTTTTTGTGAAGATTCAGATATCAAATAAAAATTTTGTTGATAGGCTACTAGCCATCTAGGCAATAAACACATAATTAATGCATTGAACGTTTCCATAGTCAACAAGACTCTGCTCAAAGCATATGTCATACACTATTCCCACTTGCCTTGTTGGATTTTGTAACAATAAGCAATATTACTGGTTATCAAGTATCACGAACACATAAACAAACCAGTTCCTAGGAAAGCTTAAAAGTAAGTTGCCCAATTAAATATTTGGCACAATATATAATATTCCCCACCATATATAAATTTCCCCTATTTTCTTATTTTACTTAAAGAAAAATGAAAAATTGACCTAGTCAAACCAATAGAAAAAGAGATAAACCATAATTTTCCAGCACAAAAAATATGCGCTTAAATCCCAACTATAGGAAAAAGAAAAAAATATTTTAAACAAAGCAATCTCATTGGCCAAGTGGCTAATTCAAAATAAAATGCATCACTTGCAATAGTTTTTTTTTTTCCTATTGGTTGGAGCACGTTTACTATTCATTTTTGTTAAAGTAATTTACGAAAATAGGAGAACATTATATATTTTGCAGTTATTCAATCACTAAATGCAAACATGTTTAATGCATTAAACAATATGAGTGGTGATTCAAAAGAAGTGCAAAAACTTGTGTGTTTTTAGGTCTACATTCCCCTATTGCATGTTTCATAAGTCTTCCAGGCTCTATAATTGTGCAAAGGCTACACAGTTTTCTTTGAACGATTTTCACAAATAGCATAGTTTTTTGTGACTAAATTAGTAAGCATTAAAACTAAATACATTGGTCAACGTGATATAAACTATGTAGGAATTTGATACATTGACTATGTATTCAATGCTTCAATGGCCATCAACCTATTTGCAAAGTTTGCAAAAATTGTATTTAATGCCTTGATGTTTGCGAAAAAATATTGTGTTGGTCTATCTTTTTGAAAATTTTATCATTTTCTTCTATGTTTGATGCCTACAGACAACACATAATGCATTTAACATGTATTGTCTACATCAATAATAGTGCCTTCCTATTCTCTCAATTTACTTTAACAAAAATGAATAAAAGGCGTACTCCAAGCAATAGAAAATGAGATAAATTCCTTATTGTATTTTAGTTGCAAATGAAACCATTGCAATATGACATTCAGTTTGTCCATTTTGTGGTTAGTTGTTGCATTATTAAACTGTTCACATTTTTCCTAAAGCAATCTTTCTTTTGCAAATGTTCTTTGTCTTGTAAACAATAGAACATTTCTGTCTGGTTCAACATTCTTTACAAAATTTGTAGATCATATTCTTGTGCATTAATCAAAGGAAATATTTGTCTCCACTCTATAATGTCATGCATTCACATGTAATAAATTTGTCATTCTCATTATTTATGAACTTAGTCAAGCAAGACATGGAGAAGCATTTATGTATACACTTGTTCACTATTAACCTATTACAAGGTATTGAGATTAATACCTACCACTAGGTTGAGTTTATTTTTTTGTTTGTACTTTCCAATACTATTAAACAAATTAGAATTCTAGTCATTTGGTTGCATAAAGAAGAGTAGCACATGCACTTTATGCAATAGAAAAAGAAATCAATGATAGAATTCACACATGAAAGATTCAATTCATAGTTGATTAGGTTTTCTTTGATTCTCCAAATTCCATCTAAACAATATTTTTCCAATCAATTGTTAAAACCTAGAAAGACTTTGTTATCTATTATTAAATATATTATTCACTCGTACAATACAGTTCTTATTAATTACAGTATTCATTGAGCGTTAATTGCTTTATGTTTATGGGTTGCATATAACATGTCATCGAGTATGCTCATTTGTCTCATTTTCCCCTCTAACAGGACCCATTGGTTACAATTTGAGCGTGAGACAAAAATCCACATTGTTGCAATTACAATTGATTGTTAAACAAGGAAATATAAGGTCAACATCTCAGAAAACTGTTACTTCTTTGTTTGTAGTACAAAAGTTAACATTTATATAAAAGAACAAATTTCTTGCACTCCATTTACATGCATACTACATACAGCTCAACATATATGCATATTAAGGATTATTAGTAGTTATAACAATCTAGTATTATATGCTTTCTGAATAAAAACATGATATCAAAGAATGGAAACTATAGACGCTGATAAATATGAATATGCAAAGTGCTCACAAGTCTGTAATATAGACAATGTACTAAAAGAAACTGGACTATGTAGAGTAGGTACGTTTAAGTACAATGTTGGAGACTACTTGTTTGATTCATTACAAACACTATTAAACAATCAATATACATCGGTTGAGCCACGGAGAAGAGCAATAGATTACTTTTTGGCTTCTTTAGCAAAAAAAGATAAAGATGCAATTAGATCATATGACCTTGCACTAGACCCTGAAAGTCTCTATAGATTGCACAAAGTGCATGAACAAAACACATATCTATGTACGATGTGACTCCCCGCAAGGACAGAAGCCACAAATGATGAAAGCGGCCTATGGGGAGATGTATTTTGTATTCAGTGGCTATTGAAGTGGTTGAATATACAGATTTTTGTTTGGTCAACAACATCAAGGATAAAGTACTTGCACTTTAACAATGTGCCCAATTTACCAGAATATTCCATTTTGTTCCATGATACGACCCCCCAAAGTGGGTATTTCAAACTGCTAATAAGAATTCAACAACAAAATCCAAATGTGCAACAACCAGTTAGGTTAAATCAACTTAAAAAAATAATTAGGAACAATATACAATATGAAACTACAAATGCCAACAAAAAGCAAAAGTTAGAGAGTGGCAAGAGCAATTCTATTTATACACTCAAACATGAGAATCTCAATCACAACTCTATTGTAAGATTGCAACACCTTAAGAACTTTATTAGGAATAAAAATAAAGAAAACCAACCTATGCCTATTAGATCAAATAAGGTTAAAAAAAATTGGTGGTAGAGCTTTACGAAACAACAATTCAAGATACACCAAAATACACATGCACAATCTGCCAAATGCTATGTTCTAACAAAGATACTAGAAAATTCAAAGACAAGCAAAAGGAAATATATTATGAATTTGTACAGTCAAGATCCATAGCATTGACAAATTGCATATGCCATATATGTATTCTGCACTAAAACAACTCATTGTACCAAAGTACATTGTACCATAGAAAATCTGAACTAATAAACCATTGCCATATGTAAAACTTTTGTCCCAACTAGAGGAATGACTTGTATCACTTAGAATTGCATTTTCACAAATCTAGGAACTAGGGTACAAAAGATCTCAAATTGGTCTAACAATATCTATCATTAATGTCCCTATCAACATTACCATTATACAAATGGCATTACAACAATCAACCAATAACACGCAAAAATTTGTTGTATCACTCAAAAGATGATTGGAATACAAAAATGCATTTCAAAAGGGCATGGTACGACCCAACCTCATCATGGAAGCTTTGGCCCAATTGTCAAAAATGACACTATACAAAATGAAAAATTTCTAAATAAACAAAGAATGGGAACATTTTCTGCATACCAATGATGAACTTGAAGAAATTACTAGGCTTGTCACAGTTGAAACTAAGTCAAACAGTATCATGGAACATGAGAATCCATCTGAAACTTTGGTTCATGGATTTAAAGTATCTTGAAGTATGCATAGCATGCAAGACAAAATCATTGAAGTTGCACCTGTAGAACAAAACTATCCTATTAGAATCTTTAAAGGAAAATATGTTGAGGAAATGAATTTCACAACATTATTCTTTGGCAAGCCACGTGATGATGACATACTAAAAATCTTTACATATCACAAGATCGCACAATGGGAAGTTTTACAATGAAACAAAAAATTTGCATATCACATGACAAATATATTTGTCAAAACTATCAAAATACTAATACTACATGTGTTGTCTACAATTTCCATAAGAATATGAAAGGGCCAACTAAAAGGACGTAAACTAGTTGCAAAGGACGTGAAACAAAAACCAAATCTTGAAAGAATTCTAAAATCAGATATTGGATATGTTGACTTCAAAAGCATAAGAATATCTTCAGATTATACACAACTTAAGAAAAATGTCTTTGCAATGATACACTAGCTAGGACCGCCAACATGTTAGATAACCAGGAATCAGTTGCTGGACCAAAATACTTCCACAAGAGAGAGATAATGGCGAGAATGCTTGCTATATCAATATGCAAGATTGATTCACGATTGAATTGATACAAATGTACAAGATGAGGCTTTCTTATAAAAGGCAAGCATGCACAACCCTAAACCTAACTTGAGCTACAAGTTAGCTCAATTAGATAAGGATAATAAAATGCAACCTAGGACTTAAATAAAAGCCTAAGTAAACTTATGAAGATGTAATTAAATAGTTAATTACACCAACACCCCCCCATAACTGCAACTTAGGGAGAAGATTATAATGCAAACTACTATGGGTCCGGGAAACTAGGCCATGTTAGGTACCCATTTACAGATGCAAATGAGATACAATCTCTCATAAAGCAGAGAAAAGGGGAAAACCCAGTGGGAAGAAAACCCCTCTCCAAAAGAGAGAAAACAAAAAACAAGCATGACGAATGTAAACATGATGTATGGAGGACTCAATGATACCCCCCAAGGACTACATCCATCATGAATATACAATAAATGACCCTCCCATAAGAGGGAAGAGATGAGATAAGATATCCCCCCCATGATGTATGATCTCCTACAAGTATGGTTAATGTCTAAAGACAAAACAAAATCCAATGCCTACAAACAATGTTTCTCCCCTTGGGAAGAAGATACACCAAGTACAACTGTAGGAATGATTCCCATTCTAGATAGGAAGTAGGAAGAGGAATCCATATGTATGAATATTGTGTCTCTAAAATATGCTCGTGTGTTGCCAAGTTCTTGGATGATGAAGATGATGCCACAATCCAATCAGGTACATGCCCAATCACAACAAACTGTGACAAACTAGGAACCAATGGAAACTGATCTTGAACAAACTCCATAGACAAACATGAAGTGATAATAGTGGACGCATGACTATCATCAAATAGTAGAGATAGACTCTCAAATTGGTCCTCCAAATCTGAAATGTGAGACTCCACAAACAAAGAAGCAATGTCTGTTAAATAGGAATCCCAATCAGGAAGACTATCAGGTACATGTTGCAATGAATCAATGGTAGTACTCAATGACTCAGCAATAGAAGATGAAGAATCTGGAACCTCTGAAGCATCTGCAATCTCGTCCAAAGGATCACAAGCATGGGTTATCAACTCTGAAGAATGAACAAGCACATGTGAGTTGGAAAGAGGAGCTTCAAGAGATGGAGAAGAATCATGGTCTCCATATACCTCTCTAATGTGAGTCCAAAGAGCATGAGGACATTCGAAGTGAATAAGTGTCTCCAAAATGTCATCATTTACATTTTCAAAAATAACTCTACGGACTCTAGCCCTAAAGCCTTTCCAAATGCAATACTCAACACCTATGCTAGGACAAGGAACTTTATTAAACAAATAGGGCAATAGATTTCTCTCACCAAGATGAGTGAGAATTAAATTACTCCATTGCTTATAGTTCCCATTCTCCAAAGTAATTATGTCATCCATTTACAAACTATCTGGTGTTGGCTTCTCCCTCTTTATTTGGAAATAAATAAGTTTTATAGAAAACTTTAAAAAATCTCCAAAACCCGTCAGTTTTTAAAAAAAAAAAACAATAGAAAGCTTGTAAAAACAACTTTCCCTCTTTTTGAAAAAGAAAACTAACCCAAAAACAGGGAACATATAGCCATGCAAGATATAGATAAACCAAAAAAGGCCGATAAACAAGGAATCAATACTCGTCAGAGACTTAGATAGCAACCGAGACAGAGGAAGGTACGTTGATGGACAAGGCACATGCAAATGACTGCCGATCTAATGCACAATACCCAACAATAAAGGCAGATGAATGATGTACAACCGGAGACTATACTCAGCGATCGATGCAAGTGGATCTGACAGCCAACAAGCACTTCTCATACACACTTTGATAGCGAACGGGACTGTACACCAACCAAGCACGGACCTACAGATTAATCATGTACCGGCTGTAGTGACCGCCGATAAGATTTCCAATGGGAGTACTTCGTGGACAGACCAATAGGGCCGATGTGACCATTGTCAAAGATTGTCAATGTGGAGTTTTTGTACCTGCAGATTGAACAATGGAGAATATGCCAATGACTCCCCAATGTGTGGCGATGATAAGGGGCCAGGGTTTGGAGAGAAACCGGCGAGGGGCTGTAGGGAGTAGTGTGAGGACGGGCCAACAAGGATGGCAGTGATACCAAGTACGGCCCTGCCAATAACGATTAATGCTGTCCAAAACAAAACAAACCCCCGTAGAAATTTGTATCCATCGAGAAGATTAAAATGCCCGACAATATAAAAATTTGCCCCAAATTTAAGAGAAATATCACAGAAATACTTTACAAGAGAGAGATAATGGCGAGAATGCTGGACCAAAATACTTCCACAAGAGAGAGATAATGGCGAGAATGCTTGCTATATCAATATGCAAGATTGATTCACGATTGAATTGATACAAATGTACAAGATGAGGCTTGCTTATAAAAGGCAAGCATGCACAACCCTAAACCTAACTTGAGCTACAAGTTAGCTCAATTAGATAAGGATAATAAAATGCAACCTAGGACTTAAATAAAATCCTAAGTAAACTTATGAAGATGTAATTAAATAGTTAATTACACCAACACAACATTCTTCCTAACTTTTAGTAGTGCTGAACAAAATTGGGATCCTTTAATAAACACACTACAAGAATTACACAAACATCATCAATTAGATAAAAAAAAAAAACAAGAACCGATTTCTCAAATGAACATTGAAAATTTTGAATTGATCAAGAAGGATCCTATTACTTGTGTACAATACTATAGACATAGAATAAATGCAATGAAAAGTTGATGCTTACAAATGAATCCATGTTTGGAAATGTCACTGATTACTTTTCAATGACTAAGTTTCAAAATCGAGGAAATGAACATGATCATATGCTAATATGGGTAAAAAATGCACCAATCTATACAGAAAAAAATAACACAGACATCATAGATTCCGTTGACAAGTACATTGCTTGTAGCATTGATCATTTGCAAGTTGACTTGGCTAGTTTACAAAGGCATCACCATGCAAAGAGATGTAGAAGACTAAGGAAAATAGTTTGCAGATACAATTCCCCTTTACCACCAATGTGAAAGACATAAATACTTTCACCAATACTATAAAAGACTAAAACAATAACTTCAAACGTTGTCGGCATGTACTCGACACTACAAAAATAAAATTATGACAATAAATACACCTTAGACATGTTTTTAAATGACATAAACAGGTTTGAAACTAATTATATAATAGCTTTGAGCTCTACAATAAACATGCCAATTCTTCTTTTACAAAGAAAACCATCAGAAATATGGAACAATAGTTTCACAAGGACAATGCCACACCTTTGGAAGGCTAATACAGATGCCCAGTTTGTGCTCAATGCATATGTTGCAACAATGTACTACAACTCTTACATTGCAAAAGTAGACAAATCAATGACATATGCATTCAAAAGAATATGTAAGGACCACCAGCAAATAAATATTGATGCAATAAAAATGATTGGTAAACTTGGAAATTCTTTGTTGAACTTGCAACAAATGTCAAGACAACAAGCTGCACACATTGTTTTATCACTTCCACTAAAATTCAGCTCAAGAAAATGCATTTTCATTGACACACAGTCCTAGAGCACTCGTACATTCATTCTAAAATATGTCAAATAGTTAGACAATGAACCAGATGATTCATAAAACATTCTCTCAAAATCCATAGTGGACTATTATTTAATACATCCTCAAACATTGATAGACATATGTCTTGTGGAATTTGTTTCAAGCTATAATAAAAACAAAACTAAAGTTAATCCAAGAACAAAACCAAGAGTAATATGCTTTATTAACTTCAACAAGCACTTGGACATGTAGAATCATTACAGAGAGCTCAATTGATGCTCTATGTACCATTTACAATAAATGAGAGTACACTAAAACACAACTTTGACACATGGGAACATGCATACATGCATCATGAAAAAACCATTATAAAAAACTGTGCAAAGTTCACTTGGAACACAAGTGCTACATGGGGTGACATAGAAAAAGAACTTAAAGATGTTGAGTCCCTTGATGATAACAACAACAATAACTCATTCACACCAAGGAAATCTAGCCAAAAAAAACAATATGACATCCAAGCAGACCTTCCAAACATATAACACATAAAACCAAATACAATGTTACACAATGCATATGAAAGCGCTAAACAACCACAGATAAATGACAACAATGAATACTAAAAAATTCTAAATACAAATTTTGAAGAAAGAACAACAACCAATTCTTAAAGATGTTATAATGAAAAAGATGAATAACATTGAAAAACCTTTGCAATTGTTCTTGACTGGAGGAGCTAGAATTGGAAATACTTTCACAAGAAAAGCTATATACCAAGCTCTAATTCACATTTGCAACAAATCAATCAACCAAAAATCCAGACAAACCAAAAGGCTTATTAACTGCATATACAGATAAAGCAGCTTACAACTTAGGTGGAGTCACATTACATTCAACATTTCACATACCATTTCATACATCAAATTTTCTTCCCTTAGCATCTAAGGCATTGGACAATATTTCAAAGAACTATGATCAATTGTGTGTGCTCCTTATAGATGATATCTCACTAGTAGGCTCAACATTTCTACGTTACATTGATAGATGAATACGAGACATAATGCAAATGCCTATAATGTACTTTGGAAACCTTTATACAATTTTCTATGGTGATCATTACCAAGTGCAACTTGTACTTGACTCCATTGTATTTGAGAATAGACCCACTATGATTGAATTGATGCCTTACAATTTTTGGAGAGACAATGTAAAAAGCTACTCATTGGTCACAACTATGAGACAAAAGGATGAAAATTTTATTACAATTCTTAACAGAATATGAAAAGGATTACAAACAAATGATGACATAGACTATCTTAACCAAATTTTCTTTCGTCCTACACCTTTAGACCCAACACTTCCATACTTGTTCTATAGGAAAGCTGATGTAGAGGTGCATAACCATAAAATGCTATTGTCTATTTGTAGTGAAATGATAGTGCTAAATTCAATAGACAAGTATGAGGAAAACCATAATGCAATATGGCTCTATAGCCATACTACTCTTCCACCTCAAATATACTTGAAACAAGATATTCTTGTTGAAATCTATGCATGAAACTATAATACACAAGATGGCCTAGTTAACGAGAACGATGGAGTATTTAAAGCATATACAATAGATAATAACATTGATATTGTTTGCCAATAATTGGGCAACAACAATGCAAAAAACTAGTACAATATTACACTAATCTCATTGACAAGGAATGGGTTCCTATATCGTGGATTACTAGAGCTATTCAAAACATTTCAACGAATAAGAAAATTACAATAAGAAAACAATTTCCAATACAACTAGCATGTGCAAGAACCATTCATCGATTACAAGGACTAACAATGCAAGTTGTGGCTTTTGACCCAAGAGGCATACTTGACAACATGGCTTAACTTACACAACATTATCATGGACAAGGACAATAGACTCATTATTTCTGCTAAAACCTTTAACCATCAAAAACTTAAAAGTTAAGCGCAAGGTACATGAAGAGAAGCATCGTCTACGGTCAAGTGCATAGTGGTAGCTTGATATCCAAGCTACATGTACACACAATGCACCACAATTGCTTCTATGCACATTGAACACAGTTTGTTCATTACATCCACATGTACATGACATTGTCAATGACTACGACACAATGCAATTAGACATTTTGTGTTTGCAAGAAGTACATGTGCAAGCTTTCCAACCTAGTATATTATTGCAATATTTTAATATCTTTGGTATGAACATAATACATGGAATAACAACATTTACCAAAAAATATCTATTCGTATCAAAAACAAAACAACACAACTCTACAAATATTGAAGCTATCACAATCACAATACTACAAAGCATTAATGAACTGAATATATGTAATATTTATGCAAGACCTAATACTTCTATTCAAGAAATAATCACAATTCTACAATCTATAATTGCATACACAGTTAGAAAAAACATACTATACATTGTGGGCGACTTTAATGTCGACATGTGTTCACAAAACATAAGCAAAACAACACTTGAAAATCTCATGCAAACTAACACAATTCATTTTTTGTTAAAAAATCACATAGTCTATAGAAGCCACTGATTGACCACATTTGGTCAAATTTAATGACAAATGTATGCAATATTTATAGATCAAAGGGATATTGGACTGATCACTTTCCTATTTTCCTAAAATTCCACTACACTGGTTAAATTAGTTCAACATAATAGCATGCATAAGCATTTATTGCTAAAATTTTTTCCAATAAATTCTGCTATACTAAATCAATAGCACGTAGGAAAATCATGGAACAAACAAAAAGAACACAAGAGCAAGAACAAGAAATGGAGGAAGACACAAGCAAACGGTAAACAACCTATCCTATTTCCCTATGATATGCATTTTTGCATTGTTTGAATATAACGTTTACATCTCCATTGTTTGTAGAACAAAAGTGAAGAAAACTATATCCATTGAAGAGTTGAATGCAAAAAATGCTAGCGACACTTTCCAACGTGACGTCATTGTTGTTTATAAAAAACATTGGACAAAGTCAATAAAACACGTGAAGTTTTACATGCAGATCTCATAGACCTCAAAGCGGAAATGAAGATTACACTAAATATCAGTGGATACCTTGTATAAGAACATGAGCAGAAAATAGTTCTAGGAATGGGAGTTGCAATATCAAGGTTCCAAATTTCTCCTAGGATAGATTATGATAGATGGGACTATGATTGTATACTAATATTGATAGACACAAGCACAGTTGAAAGCTTGCCTCGCTTTTCAACATACTACCACTTCATTCCAGATACTACTATTGGCTAGCTGCTAGCAGTAACAAATCAGTATCCAATTGGAATAATAGCTCCTCTAGTTGTTGGTGCTAAAAAATTTGGAAGCCACTATGCAATATATATCAAAGATGGCATAACATAATCCCAACCCCAACCATAACATAATCATGCAACTATAGCTACATTCAACTCACGAAAAGCAATATTTTCAAATAGAGGAACTACTACGTAAGAAAAAAACCCCAACCTTTCTTTTCAAAAATATCTTTAAAAGTGGAGATAAAAAAATATGTCTCACATGGGTCGATTAGTGTTTATCTGCAAATTGAATAATAAAAGAACATTGGAAAAGTTATCTGCTTTTGTTGCAATCAACACTTAAGGTTGAACTCTTTAAAAATCTGTATGCAATTTCATTTAAAATTTATGAAGCTATTGCTGCTAACTATCTATGTTCAAATGTTTTAGGTTTCAGGGACATTAAAAGCAGCAAATGTACTGTCAAATACATTTGAAGCTTTCTTCCTAGGTTGCAATTATAAATTCAATACTTATGGTGCACTCCAATAGGAAACTGATCATTGCATCCATTGTGACAAGGAGGTGAGCTATGTATACATACTTCATCCTAAGGAAATCATCACAACAAATGACAAGCAAATAGTCCATTGCTCAATCTAAAGCAATGTGTTGCGACAACTCTTGCCTATCCTTAAGGACATTAAATATGAAAAACTACATCAAGGAAAAGTCAGCAATGATATTTTCACTATGAGACTTTGTCAACAAAGGGCATTTCACTCTCAATCAAAACAATGCTATCATAGAGGCCATATGCCTAACTAAGTAAAGAGTATATGCCACAAGAAGGTATAAAGCAATTTACTAATTCAAATAGTCTTGTTGCTTTTCAAACTCCTCATATTGTTTAAAATTATATAAAAAAACTACCTTTCATACTAACTATAATAATGATATTGCAGGTGACAAAGAAGCAAAAACAAGTGAAAGACTACCTGCCATTGGACAAACCTGCAGTCCTTCTTTTCTTTATGCTTTTCTTGTTGGCTCTTCTGCCTATATTACTATATTTCATGTTTTATGACTCAAAACTTCTTTCTATTTGTATTTTTATAGCTCGCATGTCTCTCCATTATATGGTAGAAAATACTTTACTTTCTTATGTTATCATTTAAATAGATAAAACTCTATTGTTACATGTTCACATTATTTAATAAATTGTATGCTAGACAATACTTTACCTTCTTACATTACTATTTAAATAGATTAAACTATATTGTTACATGCTTATAATATGCAACATGTTCACAATTGCATTTTCTAGATTTTCTTTTCAAGAGTTTACCCAAGCTTTCTTACATGTTATTAAATATGTTATTACCTTTGTTACTTGTTACCTATTATGTCGCCAAAAAATGTATAGTTGACATTTTTACTCACTTGAGTCTTTTTGATGGACTTTGGCTTTATTTTGCTTGGGTTTAATGTTGTAATGTGGCTTAAACATTCACATTAGGTCCTAAACATTCAAATTATGATGTCTTGTGAAGGTGTTGTGAAGTGTTGTAAGACATTTCTACACTTTTCTAGACTCTATTCATTGCAATTCACCTAAAAATCACCTTTTCATCAATTATTAAGTCCTATTTTGAGGTGTTGTAAAGTCTTGTAACAATATTTCACACTTTTCTAGGATTAATTTCATTATTTACACCTTTCTTATGCTTTATTTGTCCCCTTAATGTACTTTCTGACCGTTTTCAAGCTTGTTTTTGACAACATTCCAGTTGCATAACTTTTAATGCCCTGAAATTCCCAACACCCACTTAATTTGCTTAAGTGGGACTAAGTCAACAATAGGGGCGACTTAGTCCTTTTTGGCACAAAACTCAATAATTTTAAAATTCTAGCGGGAATTTGTCATCTAACCCTTGAAGTTGGCTTGTGATGTTACTTTCTAGAAATTTTAATAAATTCAAGTATAAAAAAGTTGTTTTCTCCTCATTCACTTGCATTCACTAAACATCAATCAAACATTTGAGCACCTTGCATCATTCAATCAAACATTATCAAGTCAATCTATTGGAGCACTTCATTCAATATCTTTAGATTTTGAGCATTAAAGGTGTGGTAAGTTTATGAATTTTTCATCTTATCTATTTATCATACTCTTTTCATTTTATTTCATTGTTTAGGGTTTGGTTACCAAAGTGGGGTTTGACCAAGGCAAACCCCTATTCGTTAACCCTCAACCATCTTCCCCCTATTGCATGTGTGTGTGCAAACTTTTGTATGTAGATTTATCAAAAAATTAGGTGTTGAAAGGTGGTCAAAAAGTCTGCAAAGTCAATCAAGTCAACAAAACCCTAGTTCAAGATTGGAGAGGCTTTCTACCTTGTTTTCTGTAGAATCAAGTACAAACACCTATCAAAAAAGAAAGTGTAGACCTGAGACTTCCAGATTCTATCCCAAATTCGCTGATATTGGTAGGAGGACTAAGTTGCCACTAGTGGTAAATTAGTCCCACTTCTAGGCTTGAAAACTGATTTTGACATTTTTGGATACCCATTTAGCAGATTCACGTTCTGACAAAGTTTCCCAAAAATGAAACTAAGTCGCCCCACTTGGTATAAGTATCCCGGTCAACATTTTCAGTCAATTTTTTAGGATTCTAGAATCTCCCAACATCAAGCTTTAGATTCCAAGTGCACCTCTTTCATTCTGTTATGTTATTTTATCATTTAGTTTCACTTTTAGGCATTTTTGCATATCACATTGTGTTTTCCAGCACTTTGCATTTTCTAAGTTTTGCATCATTAGATTACTTCATTTTTAGACCAAAGAATTAGGACATCTTAATTAGGAATAATTCATCTCATTTACATAGGTTTTGAGTGTAAACCCTTGCATTTTGGGACCCTTTCAATCTCCTTTCTCCTTTTTAGGTGAAAAATCCTAGGAGCAAAGCATTGTGAGGGAAAACCAAAATCATCGTTCACATTTTGGTGAAGCTAACCTTTGAACATATTCCTTTCTAATTTAAAAAGTACATCCTAGGTTTCATTTACATTGCATCTTGCATTGATTAAATTGCATCCTAGGGTTTTAACATTGCATTAGTGAAAAGCTCACTTAGATTGTATTATTGCATCATTTTTGCAGTACAAAACACAAAAATTATTCATTTACATACTATAGTTCCATTTGTGCATTTGAAAAACATAGAATTGCATTTAATTTTTTTGAAAAAACACAAAAAATCATCAGTGGGACTAAATCGCCACCCTGGATGACTTAGTCCTTTTGCATATTTTGCATTATAATTTTTGGTAATTTCTAGGTATTTTTTGTACTTTTGTTTTTTGGTACTATATCTTTGCTTTAGTTTACAGGATTACTGCTTTTCACATTTTATTTTCCCTAGATTGCATTTCCTTTGCATCCACCCTATCTTTTGTGGTGCTTGTATGAGTGTTTGGTGCCCCATTGATAATACTTTAGTGAGACGAAGTTCTAGACTCATGGCTTCCCGCGATAGCACTTTCATTGTGGACCTTGGGATCTCAAGAGCTCCTACTCCTAGTATGGACAATAGTGCATTAGGCACAAATACTATCACTTCTACACTTTCACCTTTCCATCCAATGAATGTTGACACACAAAATAATTCCATTCTGCAAGAAAAAGTCATTAGTATTAATGAGGATTTTGCACACTTACAACATGACTTATCCCTTGAAAACATTTCCACAACTGCCATACCTTCCATTGAAAACCTTCATCATTTAATTGAAAGTGATGATGGCTTGCAAGTTATGAAGAGAATTGATGAGATATACAATAAACATGCTCCTACTACTTCCCAATCCTCAAACACTGTTGTGAGCCAAGGAGGACCTCACATTCCTCCCCTTTCAACCATAACATCCATACCCACTTATACCACTCCTCAGGTTACAACAACTATGCAACAGGTTAGTCATGTGACTCCTCCTTTTGTTATTCCAACTAGCATTCCTAGTTCTTTTGTGGCATCGAACATTCCTTTTTCCACCTTCACCCCTCTTAGTGTACCTTTAACTTCCCCTAACATTACATACACTCCATCACCATTCTCTCTTCCACCTCATACCACTTACACTGATCCCATCATTAAACAACTCTTTAATACCATTTCATCCATGCAACAACAAATCTCCACCATTAGCCAAAGTAAAAATGCTCCACCTACATATCATGTTCGTAGTAGTCCATTATCCCTTGAGATCTTACACACCTAGATGCCACAAGGATTTGAAATGCCTAGGTTTGAGAAATACAAAGGTAAAGGAGACCCTACTACCCTACTAATCATGTCAATGCTTATACAACCTTATGCAGTGACTTTCTCCTCGATGATAAGTTGTTAGCAAAAAAAATTCCTAGGACCTTGAAGGACACTACATTGGAGTGGTTTTCAAACTTACCCAATCATTCAATCCGATTGTTCAATGAACTCTTGGATGCTTTCATAAGTCATTTCCAAGTTCATATGACTCCTAAAATGACAATGGTTGATTTAATGAGATGTAAAAAACACACCGATGAAAAAGTAACTGACTTCATTTCACGTTATCAGTCATTACATGCTCAAATTAATGTCAAGATTCTTGATTCACATCTACAAAAGATGTTTATTGAAAACTTGCATAATCACCTTCAGGATAAGTTAACCATGATGAAATTTACTTCACTCATGCATTTATGCACGACCCTTTGTGACTATCACAACTTAGTTCTAGTCATGACTCAAAGCCCACTTCTAACCGAGCTAAGAAGTCTAATCAAAACAATCAAAACAATCCACAAAACTTTAGAAAAATGAACTGAGACATTTTATAGTTCAATTAGCCTTCTCTGTAACCAACCCAACCTGTTCCAAATCAAGTGGCAACTATCAAAGTAGTGGTACCGAATACTTATGGGGACCCGAAGAGACAATTTACCCCCTTACCTGATACTTTCCATAACATGATGAACCAATTGCTTCAGCAACAAATGATCACTTTTCCTACCATTAAACCACATGATACCACCAAACCTTTACCACCCACCTTTAAACCTAATGCTTATTGTTATTTTCATCACCAAAATGGACATGACACTGAACAATGTAAGTGTCTCAAACACTTAGTTCAAGGCCTCATTGATTCGAGTTGTCTATCCATTGCGGGTGTCAATGATCAAGGAAATAAGTCCATTGCACCCCCTAACCAAATTTTAGAAATTTTCACCAACCCTATGCCTAAAAACAATGTTTCATTTGTCAGGGCTAGTGAACTTTCAAACCCTCAGGTGATGAACATTGATACAAATATTGAACAACCTGATATTACTCCAAATGTTACCCAAGTTACTCCTATGGATGAACTTGTGAGTGTGATAGACGTTATCCCTCGTAAGGGCCCAACCAACAAATCCCTTGATATTACTGTTTCTTCTCATGATATACTTAAAAAGCTTCTTGATGGTCCTCTTTACATAGCTGAACAAATCTATGATAAGTCTACAAATGGCATATTAATGGATCCCGCCTGTGGCAAGAATGGGATCACAGAAGAGTTTCTAGTATTACATGATCTATATCAAGATGATTATAACAAAACAACTACATGGATTAAATCACATACTGGTTTTGTGTGCCCTACGATCGGATTGATCATACTCCCCTTACAAATAGGACCCAAAACTTTGGATGTAACATTTTCTATTATTCCATAATTAGATCAATTTCTTCTACAGCTCGGTCATGCACGGCTTCACTCCATGAAAGCGGTCCCCTCAGTTGTTCAAAAATGTTTGAAATTTCCGTATGGAAATGAAATATTTACCATACACCATAGTGGCTTTAATCCATTATCGTCTAAAAGTAATTTTTCCTTAGAATCCTTTTAGCGTGAACCTATGGAACACATCACCCCCCGTAAAGATTTCTTTTTCATAGCCTATCAAAAGTTCAAAGCCAAATGAATAGCCAAATTTTCTCTTCGTAACATGTCCCCATCCACTTCCCCTCCTATCCTAGATGAAAACATACTTAAGCCTGAGTCTGACATTGAATAACCAAATGACCACCCAACCATAGGCACTTCCCCTCCATTGTTTAAATGGCCAAGAGAAAATAACACAAATCCCATCATGCCTCCCTGTATTAAACAAGTGTATAAAGCTAAAGAGAAAGTGATTGACTTATCTTCTTCAATTTCTTCCATTCTTCCTCCTCCAGAAGAAAAGGAACCTATGATGGATCAACCCACCCTTACACCTCAACAACTCCAAAATAAGATTAAAAGAAACTGTGGTGCTAGGGAGCATAGACGTCATTGTCGTCTCCTTGCTTGTCAAATGCAAAATGACCATAACAAAGAAAACCAACCTTCACCTTTAACCAAAGCAATAGATGATCACCCTCTTCCCCATGACCCACCACACAATACTCTAGTCCAACCCACACAAAAAATGAACCGATCCAATAGCCGCAACTTTTGATACATCCTTCCTTGGAAATAACCCTTCATCCTCCTATCGTAATCAATCTTGATGATGATGATGATGATGACAAAGAGATCACAAAAATAGATGAAGAAGTGCATAACAATTTAAACTCTTTATTTTCATCTACCATGAGCTTAAATGATAAACCTTCTATACCAAGTGAAGAACCTGGTACCTCTCCTAGTTCATCACTTGTAACTCTTGCTTTGGATAGTCAACTTCCCTCGCAATACATTGAACATGATTGGGAGGTGGATGACTTGTTAGATGGTTGACTTGCATTTTCCTTACTAGCCCTTTATATTCATTTTTTTCCTTTTTCTTTTTCATTTTGCTTTGATTTTATGTGCATATCATGTTCCCCCATAACGTGCGTTTGATATGCTCTCTCTCTTTGTGCACTTCCTCTATTTGTACCTCTATTCTTCTATATTTCATGCATTATTTTTTCCTTTCGCTTTTGTTTTGTGTTTTCCTTTTGGGGATGATGCAAAGCGTAGAGATGCCTTATGTCTCTTCCATGTTGACCCAAAAGGTCCTTTTTCTTTTTCTCTTTTGCTTTTGTGTTTTCCTTTTGGGGATGACATAAAGCATAGAGATGCCCTATGTCTCTTCCATGTTGACTTGAATAAGTCCCTTTTTTTTTACTTTGTCTTTTTCTTGTTTTATTCCTTTTGGGGATGACACAAGGCATTGAGACCAAAATTTCTCCTTCATGTTGACCAAAAACACTTTGGTTTTATTTTGTTTTTGCTCTCTTTGTGTCATTCTTCCAGTTCTATGTGCTTTGGGGAATGATGATAGTTCCAAGCTCTTTCACAAAAACATTACAGCAATGAACATACTGACCCCAAATCCATAGATCCCTTATGTTTGGTGTGTTCTTTTTTGGGGGGAAACTCCCTTTTCTTTTGATCTATTTTTCATGTACATGACACAACCTAACTTAGAAACATATGACTTGGCATAGGGGCTTTCCAAGTTGGCTCTCATGTCTTGTTTTATTTTTGCATATTTCCTTTGCTACTTTAAAGTAATTCCTCATAGAACAGTGTGTAGCAATTCCTTTAAAGTGGGGGGCATACATTACCATAATTCATTTGCATTTTTGGTTCTTAATGCAACCTTATCACTTCATACGATGTGTTTGTCACTTTGTGGATGAAATTGGGTGTGATGTCCTTCATAAGTGTGATCTATCTTAGCGTATTGCATTCCTCTTAGTGGCCTGATGCAATACACTGCATCCCCTAAGTTGTGAATATACTATTCTTTGATTTTTCCTCTCTTGGAGATATTAGACACAATTTTCCCTAAGTGATAGACCTTGCATGAACTTAATAAGACTCCTTTGAACATCTTTTGTATTTTACATTACATTTTTTCATTTTACCTTTTGCATTTTTACCACCTTGCATAACACAACTTGCATGCCTGTGGTACCCTTGCATTTTTTCATGAGTTCTAAGTATATGAAGCTTTGCTTGTCTTATGAAGCACAAACCAACATTTTTCCCTTTTGGCGCCTTGTTAAAGTTATCATGAGGTATAACTTTGATATGGTTGGGTGGGAATCCCACTCAGCGGCATGACTTTCCCCATAGCCACCTATGTGTTTGTGAGTACATACCCACTAGCGTATGTATCTCCCCTTTTGGGCTTTCTCACCCATGGACAACCAGAAGTTCCATGGCCCCAGAGTGAGTATACTTGGGACTTCTCACTCGACAGACAACCATAAGTTCTGTCACCCCAAAGTGAGTTCACATTTCTTATTTCAGGCAACTATCCTAAATCTAATCCACAACAAGTTGGACAGGCGATCAAAGCTTTCATTTCTTTTCTTCATCACGTGTGTTCCTTTTGATTCTTATGTTTGGTTTTCCATGAGATCTTAATCCTTGGAGGCTTGATCATCCCTCTTGATTATTGGTGTCTCAACTTACCAACATGAGTGCATTGCGATCCCTCTCGATATGCATGTTGGGCTACTTTAGCGAGAGTTTGAAGCAAGTTCATCCTCTCACTAAAGTGGGGGCTTAATGTGTCACCAAAAAATTTATAGTTGAAATTTTTACGCTCACTTGAGTCTTTCCGATGGACTTTGGCTTGATTTTGCTTGGGTTTAATGTTATAATGTGGCTTAAACATTCACATTAGGTCCTAAACATTCAAATTATGACGTCTTGTGAAGGTGTTGTGAAGTTTTGTAAGACATTTCTACACTTTCCTAGACTCTACTCATTGTAATTCACCTAAAAATCACCTTTCCATCACTTATTAAGTCCTATTTTGAAGTGTCATAAAGTCTTGTAACAATATTTCCACTTTTCTAGGCTTAATTTCACTATCTGCACCTTTCTTATGCTTTATTTGGCCTCTTAATGTACTTTCTAACCATTTTCAAGTGTGTTTTTGAGAATATTCTCATTGGACAACTTTTAATGCCCCAAAATTCTCAACACCCACTTAATTTGCTTAAGTGGGACTAAGTCACCAATAGGGGTGAATTAGTCCTTTTTGGCACAAAACTCAAAATAAGTTTAAAATTCTAGCATCAAGAATTTATCCTCTAACCCTTAAGGTTGGCCTGTGATGTGTTACTTTTAGGAAATTTTAATAAAATCAAGTATAAATAAGTGTTTTTCTCCTCATTCACTTGCATTAAATAAACATCAATCAAACATTTGAGCACCTTGCATCATTCAATCAAGCATTATCAAGTCAATCTATTGGAGCACTTCATTGTATATCTTTAAATTTTGAGCATCAAAGGTGTGGTAAGTTTATGACATTTGCATGCTATCTATTTATCATACTCTTTTCATTTCATTTCATTTTTTAGGGTTTGATTACCAAAGTGGGGTTTGACCAAGGCAAACCCCTATTCGCTAACCCTCAACCATTTTTCCCCTATTGCATGTGTGTGTGCAGAATTTTGTATGCATATTTATCCAACAATTAGGTGTTGAAAGGTGGTCAACAAGTCTACAAAGTCAATCAATTCAACACAACCCTAGGTCGAGATAACAATGGAGCGCTCGGGCAGGATAGTATGCAAGGGAGGCACTTCAAATTCTATGCAGGCGAGAGATGAAGAATCAGATGAAGAAGATGATGGCAGCGGGTGGACTCATGGTGTTGGGGTCTTCCCTGTTTGTGGTGGACTAGTATCAGGGTTTGTTGGTGGTTGGCGGGAGGATTTGGCTGTCTACGGATGCCCTTCTTTCTTCATGGGGTTGGTTGTGCGTCTGTGGGGGGTCTGGTCTTTAGTTGAGGCCAGATTTGTGCTTGGCGACAGTATTCTTGTGGTGGGTAGTGTTCCTTCTTCCGAGGGGTGGCCTCTTTCTCCCCTTTGGTGGGTGGAACTTCCTCCTTTGTTGGTGAAGGCAGTTTCAGGATGGGTCGGCTTCTTTTCTTATTTTGGGCCCCTGCCTTCTTATGATTTTCTTTTTTTGCCTGGGTGTTTGGAGGGTTCCTATTTTTCTGTGGGACTGTGTGGTAGATGGCATTGCCCTGATAGGATGAGCTTCATAACTGTGTATTTTAGGGCTTCTGTTGCCTTTGCTTTTTCTCAGTCTGTTTCACAGATTTTTGGTTGTTTCTCTGCCCCTTCTTGGCCCTTGTTCTCATCTGGTTTCCTTTTACTGCTTGGGGGTTTTGTTGCTTGTGTTTTTTCTATTGGGATATCTGGTGGTTGTTTCAACCCTGACTGGGAGAGCTCTTTGTTTTTTTATCTGAGGGTTGCTTTGATTGCTTCAGCTTTAGCTCCGTCCCTTTGGCAGGAAAATGTTGGTTTCATTGTTTCTTGTCTCTCCTTGTTCCTTGAAGCATTGTTTGTTTTATTGGGAGAAGTGCTTCTACCATGGAGTCCTTTGAGGCCTCTTTGGGGTGCTTTCCTTTTTAGGATGGGGTCTGTGTGTCTCTATTTATTTCTTCTGACCTCTGGGTTTTGTTGCAGTGGGGGTTTATCTATCCCTCGCCTTCTTGGTTCCATGGCTTTGCTTTTCAAGCCGCTTTCGGTGCATCCTTGGGTTATTCTAGTCTTTCCTATGAAGGTGGTCCTATCTTCTATTGAGGGGGAGATGGATGTGGCTGGAAGTGACTGTTCTCCTATAGAGGTGGAGTGGGATGCGGCTTGTTGTGCTTGGTTAAGCTATTGGGGGGCTATTGAAGCCCTTTTTTATGGTGGTTTGGGTTTTGATGGGAACCTTCATGATGTGTTGTTTTCTTTATCTTCTATGGAGGTGGAGATATTGATTTGGAAGCAGATCTTTGAGACTTTCAACCCCACGATCATTGACAGTTGCAGCTATGAGAAGCTGGGTTTTCTTTTCTATAGAGGTGGAAAGAACAAACGACTTTTGAAGGATACTGTTGGAGCTTTATGCTTTTTTGTTTACCTTTCCTATAATTTTGGAAGAGGTGCTTTGCTAGACTCTGCTACTTCTGCTGGTGGAGCTCTGATCATGATTTGTACTGTGAAAAGTTGTATTGGGTTTAAGGTCCCTGTCAAAACCTTGTGTTATGGGCTGATGGTCTTGTCTATAACAATGGATTGTAGTGGGTTGTTGGGCCCGTCAAAACCAACGAAGTCAAGATTCAAGTGATTTCTTGATGCTCTTCTTGGCAACCTGCTGGCTTTTGGCTAGTTGTTGTCTTGTTGTGTCCCTGGTTTGCTGCTGGTTGTATTTTAGTTTATCCTTTGTACAGCTTGTTCGTCTTGGTGTGGGTCTGGGACCCCTGTAAGTCTTGATGGTTTCGGGTCCATTCAAAACCTTTTTTCCCCATCTATCAAAAACACAACCCTAGGTCAATATTGGAGAGGCTTTCTACCCCATTTTCTGTAGAATTAATTACAGACACCTGTTAGAGAAGAAAGTGCAGACTTGAGACTTCTAGATTCTATCCCAAATTCCCTGAGATTGGAAGGAGGACTAATTCACCACTAGTGGTGAATTAGTCTTGCTTTCAGGCCTGAAAACTAATTTTGACATTTTTGGATACCCATTTAGCAGATTCGTGTTTCAACAAAGTTTCTCGAAACTGGGACTAAGTCGCCCCACCTAGTGTAAGTGTCCCAGTTAGCATTTTCAGTCAATTTTGTAGGATTCCAGAATCTCCCAACATCAAGCTTTAGATTCTAGGTGCACCTCTTTCATTATGTTATGTTATTTCATCATTTAGTTGCAGTTTTAGGCATTTTTGCATATCACATTGTGTTCTCCAACACTTTGCATTTTCTAAGTTTTGCATCATTAGATTACTTCATTTTCAGATCAGAGCATTAGGACATCTTGATTAGGCACAATACATCTCATTTAAATAGGCTTTGAGTGTAAACCCTTGCATTTTTGGACCCCTTTCAATATCCTTTCTCCTTTTTAGGTGAAAAATCCTAGGAGGAGCAAAGCACTGTGAGGGCAAACCGAAATCATCATTTACACCTATTAATTTTTTTCCAAAATACATAGAGCTCTATCGTACTAATTTACTTAAACAAAAATGAGTAGTACACTTGATGACACGTAATGCATTGTCTATAGATTGATTAACAAGCACGCCATCTCTAATGTACATTATACAATTACAACACTAAACTCCTTTGATTCCAAAAGTCACTATCCTTTCACCAAAATTCCATGCAAATAAAGTACATAATAGCACAAAGGCTTACACAATTTGCATTCAATTATTAATTTTAGCATGTACATTTGTAATACTTGCTTGCCCAATGAATTTTTATTCTCTTGCAATAGGTCTACTATTGATTTTTGTTTCAATAAATTACAAAACTATGAAAACATTATATACTAGGCATTTATGACCATATTTTTTATTTCTATAAAGCATTATTTATCTATTTTTCTCCTCATATGGACCAATCCCAATACCTTGTACTATGTGAATTGTGAACAAATGCAAATGATAATTCTTTTGTATGCTTTGATGTGTTTCCCACATTGTGAATGTCAAATGAATGAACAAATGGTGACAATGGAAAAAATGTTATGTGTGAACATGCTAGAAATATAGACTTGGAACAAATTTGCCTGTTGATTGATGCATTAGAATACTAGTGTGGTTCCTATATAAAGAAATATTGTTTTAGATCCACTCCACTGTAGAGACTTACAATGCATTAACAGCGGCTTGATTGCTTTGATAGGCACTAGCCTACTAGCAAAGCCTAGAAAATTTAGATTTAATTACGACATGTTTACAAAAATATCTCATTTTGCTGGCAAAGCTGCCACAATTTGGCACAATTGTTTTTTCTTTTCTTTGTTACTACCTCTTTCATCTACATAACTATATCTTATGTTATGGGAGTATTATATACTTGGTATTTATGAGCATATTTTTTATGTTTCTAAAACATTATTTATCTATTTGGCTACTCCTATGGAGCAATCCCAGTGCCTTGTACAATATGAATTATGAACAAGCTACAAATTGTAATACTTGTGTATGCTTTTCTATGTTGTGCACGTTTTGGATGTCAATGAGTGCACATATGGTTAGAATGGCAAGAGTGTTACATGTGAACATGTCATAATATAGACTTGGAACAAATTTATCTATTGATTAATGCATTAGAATACTAGTATATTGTTGCTATATAGAGCAATATTGTTTTAGATCCACTCCACTGTAGAGACTTAGAATGCATTAACAATGGCTTGATTGCTTTGATAGGCACTAGCCTAATAGCAAAACCTAGAAAATTTGGATTTAATGACTAGATGTTTGCAAAGAACCATTGTGTAGTTTTGTTTCCCTTCACAATGTCTTATTTTGCTGGCAAACCTCCCACAATTACACACAATTATTTTTTCGTATGTTTTTCTTACTAGCTCTTTCGTCTACATTACTATATCTCATGTTCTCTTACTTTCAAATTTCTACTATTTTTGTTTTGCAGTTGACATATTCTCCCTTTATATGCTACACAATAGTCTACTTTCTTATGTACAAGTTGCTATTCCATGCTTTGCATTTCAATTTGTCATAATTGACCAGTGAAATTTATTTCACAAATCTTATAATGTGTTTCTATTTCCCTTATTTTCTTGTACAAAAAGGAATAGCAGAACTGTTGTATGCAATACAGAGGGACATAAATGATACATAAAAAAATAAGTTGATACTTGATACAGTTTTGTTTGACCTACTCTATCGCATGTTGGTACAAGCATACTTAATTCATGAAATCTTAGATGAGTGTTGGCTTTTATTTATGCTTAATCTTGTTTCTAAAAATATTATGAATATTTTAGCTCTTCGTTGCACTTTTCCATATTCGTTACTCTAAAAAACTGCATTGTTGGTGAATGGCTTGGCTGTGTGTTTATAAAACTTCATATCTCTCTAGCTACACATTCAATGAATGCATAGTTAGTTCATGAAATCTTACGCAACTACTGGGCTTTTTTGTGCTTGTTCTCATTTCATTATAGTTTGTTGAAAAGATTGTGGGTTTTTTTTACCTATTTCTAGTGGTTTTCCATATGGGTTCACGTAGAGTTTGACTATGAAATTTTTGCCTGGGCCAAAATTTAGACAAAATAAAAAAATTTACACAATTTTAACGAACATTTCAACAATCAGAGTTCCTTACAAACAAATCTACAAAAACATCTCATACTTTAACCTTCCACTCTCTGCTTCAATAACCAGATGCCTTTGTAGTTCTACAAATCTTTGTCTCCACTTCAATCCCAAAAAATGGTTTCTGTTGAAAACACAATGTTAACAAATTTTAGTTAATGCATTCACACTTATCACAAACTTTCCCACATAGTCTAAGTTCTTCTACATTAGGTTTCTATAAGCTTCTGAATTAGGTTTTACCAAATAGTCTAAGTTCTTCTACATTCAATTTCTAATACTTCACAATCCAATATCAACTCACCTCTATCACATTTTTTTTGCCTCAACTTTGGTCACAAAACTTGCAGATCATAATCTTATGCATTTACCAAAGACCAAAATTCTCCCCTATCTATATTCTTACACGTATACATGTAACACCCTTGCCATTTTCACTATCTAGGCACACATCCGATGCTTGGAACCTATCCACTGCACCGAGCTATAGAAAAACATTCCCATTTACAGTTGTTCAACATTTACACATCACAAGGTATTGGAAATGCTTCAAACCACTAGCCTCATCATATTGTTTTTTTGTTACAAGGTAAACCCAACCATTTGAGCAAGGTCTTTTGCACTGTGCATGTGAGATGTATTGAAGGGCTGGTGAGTACACATGCACTGACTACATTGTTAATTCATGAAAATGTAGCACACTGCTGGCTTTTATTTCTGCCTAAAATCCATTAATATTTGCCTAAAGTTGATTTTTATGGCCTTTCTGTCATTGATTAATATTTGCATAAAATTGTTTTTTTATGGCCTATTTGTCATTGATTAATATTAAACAAAATTTTAAGTTACAAACAATATACTATTTGCAAAGGAAATTTACTTTTCAAGACTTTCAATTAATTTAACTCATTAATGTTGGTCAAATCATAACATACTTTTTGATTACTACAAAATAATTTATCTTATTCACAAATTCTTTATCAACACTCTTTCAATTTTAATTATAAAAAACTAATTAAAACCATTTATTCATTTCATGTAAACTAAAATTTGTACACATTTACAAAAAATATCAACTTGTAACATTTCTTCCTAAATAATTAGTAATAATTTAGTTTATATTCAAAAGAAAATTAGTATTTTTATTTAAAATATTATTGCAAAACTATATTGTGAAGCAATTAGTTAATTTTATTTAATATAAGCAACCAAAAACTTATTTTCTAAATTATTTAATACTACTGAATATAATCTCAAACAATTGGTTTATTTTATTCAATATCAAATAATTAATTGTATTTTCAAAATGCAAAGTAATTGGCACTTATTTTCTAAAGTATTTACCCATACTTACTATTTCTTAAAAAATAACTTCATTTTATTTAATTTAAAAAATTAGTTTCGTTCCAATGCTTCCATAATTTACTAATTTGTAAATGCATTTAATATTTACCCATGCACTAAATTACTTTACGAAACACAATACTTAGTAACTACAAATACTAATTACTATTACCTTACTAAAGTAATTTACTACAAAGCTAATTATATTCATTGTCAAGTGATTGATTCTATTTTAGGTTACATAAATAAATACTTCTTTTACAAGTAATAATTTGAATTAAGGTTACTAAAAAATTAAATTCATTTACAAACAATTACATATATTATTAATTTTTTAACAATGTTTAGTACCATATTTGGTTAATTTTATTAAACAGTAAATCTAAATTCTACCCTAATCATTTTAGCTTCCATAAGTAACTATCTTTTACAACTAATAATTTGAATTAAGCTTACTAAGAAATTAGATTCATTTAAAAACAATTACATATACTATTAATTTTTTAACAATGTTTAGTACCATATTTTTTAATTTTATTGAACATTTAATCCAAACTCTACCCTTTGGCTTCTATAATCAAATACTCTTGCATTCCACTTCAGTCTTCTTACAATAAACCTTGAATTAAGGTCTCATGAGTGTCACGTACTGGTTAGTATCTACCTTTGGAATATTATAATAATAGAATTTATTTTATTTTTTGAGTAGAATATGCATTTTGTTGTTGATATTTGTAATGTGTTTGAATTTACATTATACTCATTGAAAAATAGTTACTTTAGGTAAAAATTAAATATAACATATAATTGATTAATACGTAGAGGTAATATGTAGCTCCTTAAATATTTTTGTTTAGAAAATTAATGTGAAAATATAACACCGTATTTTTAATGGGTAATTATTTTGGGGATATAGTTTGGCCAACATGTTGAATGATCTTTTAAATCATGAAAGATGGATTGCTATTAATATAAATATTTTAAATATATTTCTTTTAAAAATTGAAAGAAATTATTAAGAAAGAATAAATATTGAATTTGCGAGATAACTTAGATAGGTGGCTCAAGATTAATATTTCAATTTTCTATTCAAGAGTTTTTATTATCCACTTACCATATTACAATCTTCTCATTATCATTATATTTAAACCTTTAAATATAATCAGTAAATTAAAATAATTATAAACTTAAAATAATCAACCCTCTCTAAGAAAAATAAATATCTACTTGTTTTAAAAATGCTCACTAAACTATGATTTTAAAATTGTTTACATTATAAATTAAATATCAATAAATTATTTTTTATAATTATTATAAAATTATATAATTATATAAATCTAATTTATAGATTATAAACAAGTTCATAAATACAAACCATAAAAATAAACATTACCTATGAATAAAAAGTAATATAATTATTCAACAACAAATAGAGGGTCATCTTACAAGTAGATTTTTTAAAGATATATATGCTAGTTTATTAGCTTTATTAAATTTGATGTATAAATGAACTCAATTTTCTATTCAAGAGTTTTTATTATCCACTTACCATATTACAATCTTCTCGTTATCATTATATTTAAACCTTTAAATATAATTAGTAAATCAAATAATTATAAACATAAAATAATCAACCCTCTCTAAGAAAAATAAATATCTACATGTTTTAAAAATGCACACTAAATTATGATTTTAAAATTATTTGCATTATAGATTAAATATCAATAAATTTTTTTTATAATTATTATAAAAGTATATCATTATATAAATCCAATTTATAGATTATAAACAAACATAAATAAAAACTATAAAAACACAAGTTACTTATAAATAATAAATAATATAATTATTCAACAGGGTCATCTTACCTAAGAATGAACTCACATCTACAATTTGACATTGTATCCTATTAGCATATAATTTCATGTGTTTGTATACACATATACAGGTCAATGTATAGGTGATGAGTTACAATGACATGAACCAAATCACTAATGCAAACTTCTTCCAATCTTATGAAAAAGGCTTTACACTTTTGAATGTGGTGCATTTGATATGCAAATTGACGTACATTTAATGCTATTTCCTTAACTTCTCATTAAATAAATAAATAATTTAAGCCAAAGCTTCTCAAGATTATTTAAATGAATAGATTTCAATTACCAAGACCATGTAAGATTTGTCATTATAAATATATTTCATTGACTAAGACTATGGTCACCTCTATTTGAAGGAGGCCAACAACCTATTAATCTGTCTTCTCCATAACACAAACATGCCTCTTTGTGGGGGATAAATTCCTCATTTGACACTTGCATTTTGTGTCTACAAGAACTTCCGGATATCTAGACTCTACAAAATGTTACAAATACCCAACCCCTCCAACAAGGAGACTCAAAATGATGGTTGAAACAATCCCAACAATCAGAATCTTCAAATACTAGTATATAATTTTGATTACTAAAATTTAATTTTGTTGTATGATATTTTGATTAATTATTTCGAAAACAACTTATAAACATAAAATACTTATAGCTAAAAGCATATACTGATATGAAGTATTTAACGGAAAAGTTATATAAAGAAAAATGAAACAGCTGGATTATGTAAAGTCTAAATCACTGGTGATAGCATTGGAGACTTGTTCATTCATAAACCCACTTATTGTAGGGTGAAAAGTAAGAAGACGTCTAAAATTAAACACTTGTCACCATCTAATGATAAGGCAAGACAAAAAAAGCATTAAGATCGATCACATCACATCACATCGATCGTCACCAGCACTACAAAAAAAATTACGACGAACGAGATCTTAAAATAACAGATAGTTTTGTGAGCAGGTACAACGTATTGCTTGTGTTTCTTAATGCGCAGGTGACAGTTTTTCTCTCCTGTGCCCTATCTAGGCTAATCCTTCTATTTTGATAAATGTTCACTTTTTAACTACCCATAAAACAAACTAGCCTGTACAACAGATTGCACGGTAGAAATTTATTCATATAACCATGTTTCAGAGACCGAGTTTGTAAAATCTAGCGCTTATATCATCTAACGTCTGCTTCAGTTCTTGCCTTGGATTTTCTTCTCTCTTTTCGTCGAGAACTCTTTGTTCTCCTTTCCCAATTCATTCCACAGTGATTTTTGAAGTCACATCATAAGCAAACAGAATAGATTAATCATTTTAAGCTCTAATTCAAGAAATTACAGACGAATGGCCCGAGGAGGAGATAGAAGAGAGAAGTATAAAGCAACCACCATCTCTAAAGCAAAGCTCTTTGATCCTTCTCTCTTTGATTGGGAAGATAAACACTGGGATATTTTTTCAGACTAAGTATTCAGTTGAAGAATTACGGATTTTTATTTAATATTAAGACTGTAGATGTTTATTCTGCCAAAATTTCAAAGGAATGGAGAAACACGATGAAATAGTTACTGTATAAAAGGTTGAAATTATTTAATTATACCTAAAATTAACGATTTAATAATGGATACGGAGCCTCTGGTTGCAGCGACGTAACAACGCACTCCGATGAGACATCCGTAGCCATTAATTAGTGTTTGTACATAGTGTTGTCCTGCATCTACTGTGCATTTGTGCCAAAAGGATATCCGTCTCATTAGGCTTTTTAACATCGTACTTTGGCCTGGTCTAAAGTGTGACGAAATGGAAATCTTGAGAAAAGATTTTGTCCTCTTTCTTACAACATATTCATGTCCACCTACATGAACAGTTTGTAGGTACAAGAGTTCCATTTCCTACAACACTGTCAAAAATTCCTGCCACTCTATTTGGACCGAAGGTGATGTTGTGTATGGATCAGGTTTAAAGAAAGGAAGTTAGAACAGATTTGTGTATGTTGTGGGTGAGAAGGTCTGTATCACAACAAAATAAAAACCCAACTTCACCTGTCAATTCTCACCATTTTTAACCTATCGACAAATGATCCTCTCCTAAGCTATATATTAAATTTCTAAGCTAATTTAGACTGTAATTCGTTGGTTATGAGCAGAGCTGTTTCAGCACCCCTCCTCTTCAATCCTGTGTGTCTGTGGAATCTGAGCTAAGTGGTGGGCCTTCGATACTTATTGGGCCCGTAAGCCTTCTGCGCGGAAATATCCTTTTGTATTAAGAATTTACAGAAGATAAGTAAAACCTTAATTCAAAAATTATATAAAAAGAAAAAATCCAATTTGAAGCGGGCGAGAGGGTACATCGATATTCATTAATGATTGTTGTAAAACATGTTCCTAATCTTAAAATATTTGATTGGTTTCCTTGAGGAGCCTTTTATACTACCTTATCAGCTGCTTGTCCCAACTAAACAGCCCTTTTCTTGCCCCTATATACAATGTAATAGGAGAGTATGATTGATTCACACCACAAAATTCTTCTCCTTGCCAATTCATAAGTGCTGCTTGAGACTCAATTTGCTGCTGTATAGGTACTTCTAGTAAAGTGGCTGGCTGTAAATTTGAGGTGTTTTGTAGATATTTATTCTGCCAAATTTAATTTGATTCTTTAAAAAAATTAAAATTAACTTTTTCTACTTTGAGTAAGTTTATAAATTAAAATTAATTTTTTTTTCTCTGTTTCTGCATTGCATCTTGATGATGGATCATGGAGTATGATCGGTTGATGTAAAAAATACACACGATTTAATCCAGAAATCTTATTTACATTCTATCATAGACTGTGGAGACTTTATGCTTTCAAATAATATAGAAGCACGATGAAATAGTTACTGCATAATAGGTTGAAATTATTTAATTATATTTAATTGTACCTACATGAACAGTTTGTAGGTACAAGAGTTCCATTTCCTACAACACTGTCAAAAATTCCTTCCACTCTATTTGGACCGAAGGTGATGTTGTGTATGGATCAGGTTTAAAGAAAGAAAGTTAGAACAGATTTGTGTATGTTGTGGGTGAGAAGGTCTGTATCACAACAAAATAAAAACCCAACTTCACCTGTCAATTCTCACCATTTTTAACCTATCGACAAATGATCCTCTCCTAAGCTATATATTAAATTTCTAAGCTAATTTAGACTGTAATTCGTTGGTTATGAGCAGAGCTGTTTCAGCACCCCTTCTCTTCAATCCTGTGTGTTTGTGGAATCTGAGCTAAGTGGTGGGCCTTCTATACTCATTGGGCCCGTACGCCATCTGCGCGGAAATATCCTTTTGTATTAAGAATTTACAGAAGATAAGTAAAACCTTAATTCAAAAATTATATAAGAATAAAAAATCTAATCTGAAGCGGGTGAGAGGGTACACTGACATTCATTAATGATTGTTGTAAAACATGTTGCTGATCTTATAACATTTGATTGGTTTGCTTGAGGAGCCTTTTCTACTACCTTATCAGCTTGTTGTCCCAATTCAACAGCCCTTTCTTGCTCCTATATACAATGTAATAGGAGAGTATGATTGATTCACACCACAAAATTCTTCTCCTTCCCAACTCATAAGTGTTGCTTCACCTTGAGACTCAATTTGCTGCTGTATAGGTACTTCTAGTAAAGTGGTCGGCTGCAAATTTGAGGTGTTTTGTACCATTAAGGCCTGACTTATGACACCACTTGAGCATGTGGCTTGGTTATGAGGATAATTACAAGGAAAACATCATTCATACTCTTGGGCCAAGTTAAGTTGGACAGGTACTAGCTCTTTTGAAGTATTAGCAGTATTTGGACTGTAGGCTTGGAAAGGTATAGTATTGAGCACTTGCTTTTGCCCTTGGTTATGACCATGGTAAGGAGTCTATTAGGATGATTGGGTTGATGAATAGCTTGGTAATGGGCTTGGTAAGGTCAAATATTGGAGTGCTTAGAAAGTGCATCCACTGTTGATCCCTGTTAAACAACAAACACTCTCAATCAAGTGCTGAACCTACGCAAATACCATGACAACCCAGAAAAAATAAAATTAACTCAAAAAAGTTTGATATGCTTTACTGGTTAATTCAACATCTTTATAATCGCAAAATAAAAGATAGTTACACTACTTTACCAAATGAATATATGAAGCCCATGATGAGAGTCATCTGCAAGTGCCTGCATTTTAACGTCCCCTGCAAAACTAAGGATAAGGTAAACAAAAGGTGTTTTAAGATTTATTTTATAGAATGGGAGGTTTTAGTTTGAAAAATTGGAATCTTATTTTGATAATAGGAGGTTATTTTTATGTTCTCAAATTTCCTCTTTTAAGAGTAGGGTTGAAAATTTCTCCATCCGTTTAGCAGATAATTTTGTCACATGTCATGTATTTTCAGTTTTGAGCATTACTATTTATAAACTATAATTCAACTAATTTATTAATCAGTAGTTATAAAAAACCCATTAAACTCAAATTCCTAAAAAAATTGTGTTCCATAAATTGAATAATGACTATGACCTCCCTCCACTCTTTATATTTATACACGTTTGGTCTTGGCCATGTTCAAACTATTTTCATCTTTTATTTTGGACTGACTCCCACATAGACTCTAAGGTGTACCTTCTAACAACCCCATTTTTTTTTCTTCTAAATAGTTTATTATTATATTTTTGGTTCTTATAAATGTCACATCCCCCAGTTTAGTTATATCTACTTTGGATGACTACATGGGAAAGACAAATAACACAAATTAAATTTCTTTCAAAAAGGAGGAGATGACAAAGGAGGAGGTTTGACCTCCAACCCATATTGGAGGAATGGTGTTCCCCCTCTCCCCATTTAATCCCAGTGTACAAGAAGGATGAAGGGGATGCATGATTGTAGTATATTCATAAAATGAATTCATTGAAAGGCTTTACAAATTTTCAAGAAAATGCAGTTTGAAGTGTAAAAGAATCTAGACTCCACAACCTTTGTCAACTTCCTCCATGCCTACACAATAATAAGAGTTTTTGAATATGCTATGGACATCCATCAAAGTAAAATGGATGTATGAATTTCATTAGGGGGGTATGTGTAGGTGTATAAAGATAACAAAGGTACAATGTTTTGCTGAAGTATATTCAACCTCTAAGCAATTTATTTTCTACATTGATTTATCTGTAATAATGAGGGAGACTTATATGCAAAATGTGGGAGAATGGAGAGAAACAAAAGTCATTTTGACAAATTCCCTCAAAGAAACATGGTCTTATAGAATACAGTGATTTCAAGATAAGGCACTATAACTTGTTTTTGGAAGAAGCATTAAGGATTTTAAAAGAAATTCCTCAAAAAATGCGGTCTTGTGGATTACAATGGTTGCAAGATATTCACAAAATGGGTTTGTTTAAAATCCTTTGAAATATTCAAGGGAATTCATTTGGAATGTGTCAATATAGATTCTGCACCCTTAACAAGTGTTCTCTCTACCTAAGAAAAAATGAGAGTTGGGGATTAGGTTATGGAAATTGTTATGTAGAAGGGATAGAGGTAAAGGAAAGAAGAGTTTGGTGGAAGTAGCTGAGAGTGAAAAATATATGTATACTCTAAAATGAGACTTGGATGATTTATAACTCATTCATAATGACATGTTGATTATGTGACATAAAAGATCCTTGTCGTGGCTTATAAATTCCTTGGAGGGTATTTGTTAGTGCTCATATTTAAGGTGAACTTGTCCTTGGAGAAACATTAAGATAGGATATTTGAGGATGTTATCAAATGATGAGGAAAATCTACAATGGATGCCAAGTGAGTGAGATATGAAAAAGCCATGTTCATCAACGAGACATGTAATATTTTTCTAAGAATACCAAGTAAGGAATGGCAGCTTGTTTTAAAAATAAATGTACATATTATTAAATCATAATGCCTCTTGTTAGGAGTTTGGCATAATTGTTTCCTTGCTATCATATTCTTTGCTATGAGTGGATGCATTTTTTATTTTGTAAGTTGTTATGGATTAAATTTTGGGTATGGATTGGATCCTAACAATTTATCCTTGTAAGAAACTATTACTTTTTATGTTGTATCATATAAGATGGATGATATTTTAATGCCCAATACTCCTTGTAAAAGGTATAATAACATCAATATTTATTTTATATGGGTTGATGTGGTATAACCATTGAAACCTTAATTTACTTGGCGGTGCTAATAGATCTTGACACCAATATTATATGTTGGGCTAGATGATACCACCCCATATCATATGGTAGTATGGATTGATATTAAAATATATTGTAATCTAGTACAAAAGTGTGTGTGTGTACACACATACACACACACTATAAATCCTCGTATATAGAATAATATTAGATTGGATTGATTATAATGTTCATGGTGTCTTTGCATCCTATGCCTAATAGATAGATCATGTCCAATTATAAACAAAACTATTGAGCTAACACCTATTGACACTAGTATGAACAACATTGTAATACTTCCATTGGAATCATGAGTAGAAACTTGTTAAGATGGAGTTTAACTAAGTTATAGTCATTATAATTGTTTTGTAGGAAAAGTAATCCTAGGTCTAACTAGGATTAGCTAATTTTCACTTACTCAATATTGGAATTGAGATCAACAAGGGTATGAGATTGACTTGCAACCTAAAATGAGGCAATCAACCTTGGATCTGATTCCTTTGAGGGTTGGAAATTGATTTTGATATGATGAAATGATGTGACTATGCAAACTAGACAAATGCAACAATATGTTATGATTTCTAACAAACTTATTGTAGACAGTCAAAGTATTAGTTCTAGAAATGAGGAGAGTTGACAGAGAGGTACCTGGCCTATAAATTTGAGGCAAACCTTGCTAGTCTAGGGTACCTTGTAGCCTATACTAAAACTCTAATTCTAAGAAAGGATTTTGCAGTCTTGAGGTGCCTGGTCCATATCTCACATCTTCTAGATTTGGTTGTTGGATCTTCATCTATTATTGTCAATGGAGATTTTGTGACTTGTCAACTAGTAGGGTTTTGATGCATGAATGAGGAAATTGTCTTTAATCTTCCTCCAATCCTCTTTAGATATGTAACCTATACACATGAAGAGAGGTGAAGGTTTGTGTCATACACTAGGTTGCATTAGTCAAGCCTCATGTTGGTATTTCTACCTACACAATGGAAAAGTTGATGATGAAAGAGAGATTATCCTTTTGAGGGATAGAGGATAAATTATAAACAAGTAATGTGTTGCAAGTATGAGCAATTTTGGCGGTGTTGTCATTGATGTCAACATAGTACATGATGTTGCAGATTGTGTATGTATAGTTGAGATGTTGTGAGTACATGGAGCTATCTTTATGATGTTGCAGATATGCTAATATGATGGGTTACCAAGTGATTTTGAGAAAATTAATAAAGAGTGAAGTCAAAGTTATGTATGTGTTCATAATGTGCTCTGGTATATGCTCTTCATTTCTTCTATGTTGATCCTATGCTTGTATGGATCTAAAGGGTTGTTTATGGGCTTCTGTTAGTGACATTTCCTATTTTGTTGCTTCTAGTTTGATGGAGAGTGAAACTTGTGTTCACCGGTATGTGAACTAGTTTGATAGAGTTGTTTGTCTGTGGACTAGCAAAAATGCTTCTACTCTGCAATCCTTTGTTGTTTTGTTTAAGGTCTTGCAGATCTGGAATATGTCTTGTAATGGTGTTCCTTATGTTTTGGAAAAGATGTTCATGGTTTGGTGCTTCGAAAGATGAGTTTCAATATTACTGTGTGTATTTGTACTATCTAGATGAATTGGTGAGAAGTGTTCAAGGTTTAAAGGTTGTTGCAGATGATGCATATGTATCTAAAGGTATTTGAGATGTGTTCTCATGCATGATGAAGTGTATTATTTTGTCCAGGTATTATATTCTTGTTGGGAAGCATTTACTTCAATGTTCATTTGTGTTTTCATTAGGTTTGGCTGACCTAGTGTTTACACTTCATATGAAGGACTAAAATTTAATTAAGGAAGTGTGTGATTGATCCAAGATGTTGTTATGGGTCATAGTTAAGTGTTGATTTGGTCCACTCTTATTATTTTCCACCATGGGAATGTTGAGTTTCGAACCTAATTTCAATTTATGAAATGAAGCGAATGTATCCAACCTTGAAGAAAGTTTCTAAGGTTAAAGAGGGTATAAAGGCAAGTCAAGATGTTGTGAATAAGAATATCTTGAATCAAGAAGAAAAGAAGAGTTCTACAAAAGTGAATTGAGGCAGTAGTACTTTAATGTGTTCTAGATTCCTGAAAGTAGTGAGCTAACGGTGTCTACAATTCTTATAATCAAGGTTGTCAATGTGTGTTACCTGTTGTGGTGGATCTCTACTGTAATCTTTTGTATCTATAGGAAGTGAGCCTCCCTGTTGAACAATGAGTCCTTTCTATAGGAAATGAGCCTTTGTATCTAGGTAGTGAGCCCTTGGTAGTGAGCCTCTTGTATTCAGTTTTGTTATTACTTTATATTGTTAGTTAATTCTCACTGTGGTTTTTCCCTCATTGGTTTTTCCCTCATTGGGTTTTCCACGTAAATCTAGTGTTTCCTTTATTGACATTGCTTTCAGTTATCTGCAAATATTTTATGTTCATACTTAATAATAGAATTAAGTGGATAAGAAATTGATAAATGGTTGAGATTTGAATTTTTGTTTGGTGACAACTGATTCACCCCCCCTCTTAGTTTTCTTTCCCCTTTCAACAATTTGTATAAGAGCTTTGGTTCCTTGGTGAGAAGAGCTTAACCGTTTGAGGTAGATTCAATGGCGCACAAATTGGCGATCCCTATGTTTGATGGATCTGACTACAGTTATTGGAAAGTGCAGATGAGAGGTTACATAATCTCTCTTGGTTACAAGACTTGGAAGGCTATTGAGATGAAGTATGTTGCACTGACAAGTGGTCCTTCTACTGCAGATGATATTTTTTCTTATGAGGAGAATGAAAAAGCGAGGTATGTGATCTACAGTGCTTTATCTAAGACTGAGCAAACTAAAGTTATTTCTTTGGGCCCTATTTATGAAGTTTGGAAGAAGTTAGAAGATATTTATGAAGGAAATGATAGAGTGAAATTTTCAAAGAAGCTAACAACAAAGTGAAGATATGACAATTTGACAATGGAAGAAGGTGAAAATATTGCAAGCTATTTCCAGAGAGTTGATATTGTAATGAATGATGTGATGGAGAAGATCTTGATGACCCTTCGAGAGAGTTACAGTGATAAGGTTTCAGCTATTGAAGAAGTGCATGATCCTAAGCATTTTACTAAAGAACATCTATTTGGCACCTTGACTACATTTGAGATGGGAAAGTTTGGAAAGAAAGAGAAGAAGACATAATCAACATTTAAAGCAAAAAAGACTAAAGATGATTCAGATAGTGATGGTTTAGATGAGTTGGAAGCAAACTTTACAAGGAATTTGAAGAAAGGTATCGGTAAGTATAAAGGTATGTTTCCCTTTAAATGTTTCAATTGTGGTAATATTGGTCATTATGCTTCAAGATGTCTGAATACAGTTGTACATAAGAAGAACAAAGATCATTAAGATAGAAAGGATAAGAAGTTCAAGAAGTTATATTATGTTAGAGAAAAAGATGGCATTTGTATTATGTTAGAGAAGAAGATGGTATCTTTGATGATGAATCTAATTATGAGGGTGATGATAGTGAATTCTTGTTCTTAGACTTGGAGAATAAATCTATGTCTTCTAACTCTAGAAGATGTGCAAGAGAAAGTGATCTAGAGAACAAGAAGGATGAGATTGGAGGTACTTTGGTTATTGCCTTTCATGCTAGATAGGATGAAGACTATTGGGTGGTTGACAATGGATGTTCTAATCACATTACTGGAGATAAGAGTAAGTTCACTTAAATTGAAAAGTATGATGGTGGTTTGGTCATGTTTAGTGATGATTTAGGAGCAAAGATTGTTGGGAAAGGTACAATTAGTTTTGATGGAATACACAACATTGATGATGTATATTATGTAAAGGGATTAAGACATAACCTTTTGAGTGCTGGACAGATGTGTAGCAAAGGTTCCAAACTTGTATTTTAGGATAATACCTGTCAAATCAGAAAAGGGTCTGAAACTATGGTTATTGTAGGAAGGAGAACTTATGGAAACATCTATCAACTTAAGGGTGTTGATGGTCAGTGCCTTGTATCTCAAGTTAATAAAAAAAATTTGTGGCACCGAAGAATGGGACATGTAAACTTTGATAATTTGGTCAGGATTAGTTCAAGAGATGTTGTCTGAGATTTTCCTAAAATCACAAAACTCGCTAATATTGTTTGTAAGAGTTGTCAATTGGGGAAACATACAAGATGTAGTTTTAAAGGAAAAGAGCAATCAACTACCAAAATGTTGGAATTAATTCATATAGACCTTTGTGGTCCTACTAGGATAGGAAGCCTAAATGGTGACAGGTATTTCATGCTCCTTATTGATGATTATTCTCGAATGACATGGGTTGCTTTTCTTAGAGAGAAGAATCAAGCTCTGGATAGGTTTAAAGTGTTCAAGACAAGAGTGGAGAAAGAAGCAAACCTGAAAATTAAATGTTTGAGATATGATAGAGGTGGAGAATTCACTTCTAGTGAGTTTAATGCATTATATGAAGAGCATGGCATAAAGAGACATTTTTTTGCTCCTAGAACTCCTCAGTAGAATGGAGTTGTTGAGAGAAAGAACTGGACAGTACAAGAAGTTGCATGAACCGTGATGAACGAAGCAAATGCACTTGATGTGTACTAGAGAGAGGCAATACACACTGCTATTTATGTTCTTAACAGAGTTGAGATTAGAGGCAACAACACAAAGAATCCTTATTAGTTATGGACTGGTAAGGATCCTACTATGAAGTAATTTAAGATATTTGGAAGCAGATGTTACATTAAAGGAGATGATGAGAATCTTGGGAAGTTTGATGTTATATGTGATAAAGGGATTTTCCTTGGATACTCAACTACTGGAAAAGCATGTATAGATGCTTTAATAAAAGATTGAGGAAGATTGTTGAGAGTGCTAATGTGAAGGTTGATGAGGATATGTATAGACCTATTGAGATAAATGAAGTTGAACTAGATAATCCTATCTATGGAATAATACCTGAAGAGAATAAGGAAGAGGAAGAAGAATAGACTGAAGAAGAAGAAGAAGCACAAGAACTATCTCCTAAGACTCCTAAGAATGTCCAGAAGAATCATTTAGAGGAAAAATATAATTGGAGATAAGAGTGAAGGTGTGAAGACAAGAAGTAAAGTAGCATCTGAGGTAAATCTGTGTTTAATTTCTAAAATAGAAACTAAGTTTTTGTGTGAAGAATGTGAAGATGAGATTTGGGTTAGAGCTATGAAAGAAGAGTTGCAACAAATAGAGAAGAATCGGACATGGGAACTAGTTCCTAGACCTATGAATAAGAATGCAATTGGTTTGAAGTGGGTGTTTAGGAATAAGTTGAATGAAAATGTTGAAGTTGTAAGAAACAAAGCAAGACTTGTATGCAAGGGATACTCACATGTTGAAGGCATAGACTTTGAAGAGACATTTTCCCTGATGGAAAGAATGGAGGCCATTTAGATGTTTTTGGCATTTTCTGCCCACAAGGATTTCAAGGTATTTCAAATGGATGTCAAGTCTACATTTCTGAATGGAGAATTGGAAGAAGTATACATGGAACAACCTGAAGGATTTCAATTATCAGACAAACCAGATATGGTTTGTAAGTTTAAAAAGGCATTTTATGGATTGAAACAAGCTCCCAGAGCATGGTAAGCTCGATTGGATAAATATTTGACACAACACAAGTTTAATAAGGGATTTGTAGACAACAATCTTTTTTTCAAGATGGAAAGAAACATAATGTTGATAGTGTTAGTATATGTTGATGATATCATCTTTGGAGGAAATGAATGTATGTGTAAGAGATTTCCAGAGGAAATGCAAAAAGAATTTGAAATTTCCATGATTGGTGAGTTGAATTTCTTTCTTGGTCTTCAAGTAAACTGATAAAGGAATATTCATTTCAGAATCAAAATATGTCAAAGAGTTGTTAAAGAAGTTTGGAATGGATGATTCCAAACCGGTTAGTACTCCTATGGTGACCAGATGTAAGTTGAGTAAAGATGATGAATTTGCTAAAGCTTATTAGAGCAAGTATAGATCTATGATTGGTGGACTGTTGTATCTTACTGCTACTAGACCGAATATCATGCATGCAGTATGTTTAGTTGCTGGATTTCAAGCAGAACCTAAAGAAGCACATGTTACAGATATAAAGAGGATATTCAGATATATTAAAGGCTCTCTAGATTATGGCTTGTGGTATCCTAAGGATACTGATTTCACTTTAAGTGCTTATACCGATGTAGTTTGGGCCAGTTCTATGGATGACTGGAAGAGTACTAATTGATGTGCTTTCTTTCTTGGTGGAAGATTGGTTTCATGGTTAAGAAACATGTGTGCATATAGAAAAACTAAAAGAGCTAAATGATTAAATCTGAAAACCTAAATCAACCTTTCAACATGACATCAATGAAGTTTCTCTAAAATGAAAACATATGCAATAAAAAATACTAAACTATGGAAAACCCATATGCATTCACAAGAAATTCACTCCATTGTTATCCTCCTCCACAATATCTTGCATTTGCTCTCAAATTTTACAAGGAAAAGAACAAGAAGCTTCGCATAATCAGTTGTGATCAGAATAAGATTGAAATTCCTATATATCGAAATGTGTGAAGGAAGCTTTCTTTTATAACTGAATTCATGAGGTGAGCCCACATTTTGGGAAGAATGTGGGATAAATAGTTAGGTGGGATTTTTATGATTTTTCATAAGTGCATAAGGAATATGCATGTTTTTAATGGTTATATGAATAAAATTGATGAAAATGAGTATGCCAATGATGAATAAATGGTTATGTAACTATCTTAATGCAATGTATTATGCATGACTATGCAAACGTTGGTAAATGCTTATGAAGTGACTTAATGACAGGTAATGATTATTTAAATATATCAAATGAAATGGATTTATAAACTATTATGAAATATTTAATGGCTTTATGTGAATGATCAAATGAATGAAATGGTATCGAAAAGAATGATGATTCATCTATCTTAACCAAACTTGTTATATTTAAAGGAATTATAAACTAAAACTGAAGAATGAAATTAACTCGTGATTAACACACAGTTGCATTCATTCATAGTGCTGATTTCTACAATAGATTACTAGTTACCATTTTTAAATAAAACACAAAATAACATTTCATTCCTTGAAGGCTTCACAAATCAAATGATCAATCTTAAGATAAATACCATTCTGGAACACAATATGAAGTAGATTCACGTCTGGTTGCTCCTATTGTCGGTGAAATAGATAAGCAACATTTACAAAGCTAGCACAATCACTAGTGTATAGAAAATCCATGACTCCAGATTAATTCCATCTATACTAAGAGAACTTGAAAATACATTGCAATCTATGCCGAATCTAACTCCTACCCTAAGAAGGAAAAATAAGCTCCTATTACAAAGAATCAAGATGTCGTTTTGTCTCCTCTATTTCTCTATGCATTCTAAAAACCTCTACTTCCCCTTCAACTCAAAAAAAACTCTCCCCTTTTAAAGAGAAAGAATATGCCATATATACACCACTTCCCGAAAAGAATGTTGGCCCCTGTTTTTAGGGTTTACAAAATATCTTCCTTCAGAAAGGTCAAAGTCCAGATCTTTGAAGAAAGTTGGTTTTTACTTAAATGCAAATCCATGCTATCCATGTTGGTGAAAGATTATTCTAGGGATGATCTCAGATCTTTTGCAGCTTATAGCATTAACTCCTACGCCTCTGTGTCCATCTTCGAACTCTAGCGGAGCCACTTTGAATGCCCTAAAATATTACCAATAATGTCGAGCTACCCCTATTAGTAGACACCAGCTGTCACTATGACTCACGACCTCTTTCTTCTTCCTTCGGCCCTCTTCCCACTCCAGATCTGTCTGTGCATTGACTGTCTTCTGGAAGCAGCACTAGACTTTTCATCAGATCCCCACACCAGTGCTCGCTGAGTTGCTCCATTGGCTCCTTCATAGAGCGGATCCACACCCGTTGCATTCCATTGACCATCTTCTGGTTCGTAGCCGATCGGTCAAACTATCCAAGGTTCACCTTTACTTTTATCTGATTGGGCGAACATGTCTATGTGGGATTCCTAAGTAGTCAAAGTTGTTGACAGCAAATCATATGTCAGTGAGACACCATTGGGTCAGTGATACATCATGGTGGGCTCCATTAGTTATGCCGAAGGTTTAAAAATGATCGACAAGACCATCGCTAGTCGGTAGGATGTCATATCGAGCTCCTTTGTTCTCCCCGAGCTCGTTTTTTTCAGCAGGACCCTATTGTAGTCACCCAAACCTTACACCAAAACCATGCCGCTTTCGCCGAGACACCTCTGGGTCGGCAAGATCTTTCATCGATGGCATTCCACTATACTGAAGGGAGAAAACATGTCGGCGAGACCCCATCGGGTCAGCAAGACCTCACAGTGAAGCCTCCCTATTTCAGCAATGAACTCATTTCAATCGGGAAGACCTTGATTGGTCGGCGACACCCTATGTCGAAGACATTTCAGTGAGGCCCTTGAGAAATATCATGTACATGACTTAATCCTGCAAAATAGATGGCTCCATTAGTTCCCAAAAGAAAATAAATAGATCATAATAAAATACACTATTATTTACCATGCCTTCAATTTTATCAAAAAGAAACCCAGCTCTGGCGGAAGCGGAAGCGGCACCATGATAGAACTAGAAACAACACCTACCTTCAAAACCGGCAGGGGCGAGGCCAAAAAGAAATTGGAACCGAGACCGGAGTCGGGATGGGAAAAGGCCATGGGAACGACCATCACTTCCCTGTTCAGACCCCATCCTGGCTTTGCGTCCACAAAAGAAAATGTAAAGGCAAGGGAAAAGGAAACAAAATGATTGCAGCGGAACCGGGTCCGGAACCAAACCCGAACCAGAAAGTTTTTCAAGTTTCAGGTTCGGATTTCGTTTCGAACCCACCTCCAACGTCACCCAAAAAAGATAGAAAAAGGACAAGGAAGAGGAGAAATGGGAGAGAAAACCCCATGATGAAACAAAAGAAAATGAAGCAAAAGAACAAGACACGCGGAACTGGGATCGGAACGAAACCTGAACCTGAAATTTTTTCAAGTTTTAGGGTTCAGTTCCAGTTTTGGTTCTGGGTCCACCAGAACAAAACGAAAAGATGAGTGAGAGAAAAACAAAAAAGGTGGAACTGGGACCGGGGAAGGAAAAGAAAACAAAACTTGGAAGGAATTCCAAGTTTGGTTTCCGTTTTGGTTGGGCTCGGCAAAAAAAGGAAAAAAATGCCTAAGGCTGAAAAGAAAACACCTAAGGCAAAGGACAAAAGGAAAATGACCGACCAAAAGGAAAAAAGGGAAAGGTGGGGTAGGGTCCGGGATGGAACATGGATCGGGAACCTTGAAGAGTTCAATGTTCTGATTTGGTTCCGGACCTGGCTCCGACAGAACAAAAAGGCAAGAGAAAGGAACTGTCAGGACAAGAACTGGGAACAAAATAAGACCAGAACTTGGATGAAAATCCAAGTTCAATATTGGTCTCGGTTCCGCATCCGATAGGACAAAGAAAATGCCAAGGCAGAAAAAACAAAGGCCAAAGGAAAAGAAAAGAACAAAGGGGAACCCATTTTATTCCAGAATAAAATGGGGTGGTTATGCAAGGCATAACAAATGGCGACTTGGTTGGGAAAATGGTTTAACCATTTTCAAGAAACTGAATGATTGAGCTACCCAGAATTCCTAGTTTATGAACATCATAACTCAAGTTGGGTCAGTATTAACAACCAAGGTTGAGCTAAAATCTCATATGTAAATCAACAATGGCTACCCCTGAATCCATGTGTGTGCTTGATTATGCATCACTCTTTTATAAAGTTTTCTTCATCTTTCGAACAACAATGTGCAAGATTTGAACTACATGAGTTGATTTCCTTTAGCTGTTGTGCAATGATATCCTGGGCATTGCTCTGCTGTCAATCAGGCATCCATAGCCCCGATAGAGATACCTCTAGTTTTCTCACAACATTGCTCTACTGCCAGTCAGGCGTCCATAGCCCCGTTAGAGATAGTGGAATCACCTATTCATATTGAATCCCATTTTCTTTTAGATAACTCCTTTCTTTTTCTTTTCTCTTCTCTTGTGGAGTTTTAGATATTTCATTCAATTTTTCTCAATATGTCAGATGTTTAATATCTGATCTGGGTTGAAAACTACCATGGACTTCATAACAACACCCGGGAATCAGATTTTTCACTCAAATCTTACAACATTATCACCCTAGGACAAATATACCATTACAAAAGGTGATGATCTTAATGATTTGTTACAGATTTAGAGGAGCTAATGAAGGTTATTTACTTTGCACCTTGTTTTCAAGACCTTCCACAACTTTTATTGACAATGGGCATAAAACAAAAGTTTAGGACAAAATCACCCAACCAACAAACCTGAAAATATCTAAACCACTTCTCTCCTAACAACCAAGGTATACTTTAGATAACAACCCACCATTTCAAGATGGAAAGAAACAAAACAACCCCCAAGAACAAAACAAGACCGACACCAAAGGAGAAAGGAAACAAGAGGACAGAAAAAGGAACAGGCAAACAAACAACAAAACTATTTACAAATAGAAGAGTAGATTACTTATAAACAAGAAGCAAAAAAACTATTTACATAAAGAATAGAAAACTATTTACATACAAAACAGGAAATTACAAAGCTTTATGACTCAAAATAATGCTTAAGAAACTGTTCATTGATAGGCAAGGGAACAGGTTCTCCAGTTAAACTGCTCAATTGGAAAGCATTTTCTCCTAAGATCTCAGCAATCTGATAGGGACATAACCAGAGCTTGTCAAATTTCTGGTGACTGCCCTTCTTTTCACTAGCTTTATCCCATAACGACACAAGGTATGATATCCTAAAAGCCTTGATTTTGGCTCTTTTGTCAAACCAATGTTTGACAACAGCCTGGTGTCTAAAGAATTGTTGCAAGGCGACATCTCTCTGCTCTTCTAGTTTAAACAAGGAAACTAATCTTACTTCTATCCTATTGTCACTGGAGTAGAATTTTTGCATGAACTCAAGGATAGGTATTTGCAAATGGATAGGGAACACAGGCTCTTTCCCATACACTAGTTTGAATGGTGAAGTTTTTAAAGCAGCCTTGATCCTAGTCCTATCTGCCTATAACGCAAATCTTAGCTGGGTGTGCCAGTCCCTAGGGTTGTTCTCTAACAGTTTCTTAATTACCCCCAAGAGATTCTTATTGGTTGATTCTGCAACTCCATTGCCTTGTGGGTAATAGTTTGAAGAATATTTTAAAACAATTTTGTGGTCATATGCCCATGAAATGAACTTAGTAGAAGAAAAGGAAGAGTCGTTGTCACATACCAATACGAAGGGTACTCCAAACCTAGTAGTGATGCATTCGGTGAGGAACTTGATTACTACCTTCATTGTGTTGTTTTTGCAAGGTATAGCCTCTATCCATCTTGTGCTGTAATTAGTAGCAGTCAAAATAAACTTATGTCCTACAGAAGAATTTGGGTTAATGACCCCAATAAAGTCTAGCACCCATTGGGAAAATGGTCTTACCTCGCAAATAGGCTACAATGGCATGGTTGAATGGCATTATTTTGATGCAAAGATATGACATATGTGACATGTTCTTGTATGCTAATGGGCATCTTTGAACACACATGGCCAGTAATAACCAGATCTGAGGATCTGGTGTGCCAATGAGTCTGCATAACCATGACCTATGCCATGTTTCCCATGAAATTCAGTGATCACATGTTTATCCTCCTCCTGATCAAGGCATTGTAGGTACACTCCCTCAAAATTCTTCCTGTATAGTAATCCTCCTTTGAGCATATAATGAGATCTCTTCATTCTCAGTGCTCTCCTTTGAGTGGCGTTCATTCCCTATGGACATCGATTGTTGAGCATGAAATAAATGATATCAGCATACCAAGGGTCGTTTGAGAAGGACTGAGTTGTGTATTACTATCAAATGATGTTGTCACCTGCATCAGCCATAGATTTAGACAAGCCCGTGCCTCTGAAAAGTTTCATAGGGCGTATTTCTAGATCAAACTCTTGCAAGATGGCCATCCATTTTCCTCTTCTTTCTCCCAACTCGCTTTGCATAAGTAGAGACTTCACATCAGCGTCTGGGACTACAACAATGATTTGGCTTTAGAGAATGTAGTGCCTAAAATTTTTGACAGCCCTGACTAGCGCGAAAGATTTCTTTTCAAGAGGTGGGTTCTTCACCTCAACATTCTTGAATGGAGAACTCATGAAAGCGATTGGCCTCTCTTCCCCCTCTTCTCTTTATTGAGTTAAGACAGCTGCACAAGAATGTTCAGAGGCAAAAGAATAAATATAGAATGATCTTAATTAGTCAAGGCTAGTGAGCACTGGAGCTTCCAAGATGGATTGCTTGACTTGTGAAAATGCAGCCTTTGCCTCATCACTCCACTCTATTTTGGCATCTTTCTTCATCATTTCATTCAATGGTTTTACAATTTCTACAAAGCCTATGATAAACTTTCTCACAAAGTTGATCTTTCCAAAGAAGGATCTCATCTCTTTCTTACTTCCTAGCATGGCTATCTTCAGAATGGACTCAACTTAGTCTGGATCGATCGATATTCCTCTCTCAGAGATTATGTGTCCCAAAAGTTTCCCTTCAGAAACCCCGAATACACACTTTTTGGGATTCAAGGAGACTCCATATTGGATACATCTTTGAAGAATTTTGGCTAAGTCTGCAGCGTGGTTCAGTCTATCTTTGGAGAATATTGTCAAGTCGTCCATGTAAACAATAATGCATTTACCGATTAAGTCTTTAAATGCTATGTCCATGGCGCGCTGAAAAGTTGCTCTAGCGTTTATTAAGCCAAATGGCATCCTTCTATAAGCAAATGTTCCCCACTTGGTAGTGAAGGTTTTCTTCATTCTGTCTTCACAGTTAACCATTACCTGATTGTATCCAGAATAACCATCCAGGAATGATATCATTTGAGACCCGTTGACAGTCTGCAAGACTTCATCCAGTGAAGGGAGTGGGTAGTTGTCTTTCTCTGAAGCTCTATTTAGATTTCTGAAGTCTACACACAACCTGATCTCTCCATTTTTCTTACGGACTAGGACTAAGTTAGCCACCCATGTTGAATGGCGTACAGGGAAGATTATCCTTGCAGAAAGCAACTTCTAAACTTCTTTAAGGATCAATGGTTCAATCAAGGTGTTGACAGGGCACTATTTTTGTCGAAATGGCTTGACTTCGGGCTTTAGGGGAATATTACGAGTCATTACAGTAGCATCAAATGTCTTTAGGTCTTCATACCCCCAGGCTACTGCAACAATATCTTTCTTAAGTGCCATCAATATTTCTTTTATAATTGCTTCAGGGCAGGCTTTCCCTATGTAGACATTCCTTTCAAGGCCAGAATCAGCTAAGTTAACAATTTCATATTCACCTCCTTTATCTTTAGCTGATACCTTCTCTTGAGCCCTTGGGTCTGAGTCAAAAATTATTTCCAAGGCCACCATTCCCTTGGGAATGCTATTGCTTTTTAAATTGATGACCCCTTCTGTATCACAATCTTCGAGGTTCCAATCTCCTTGATCTCTGTTGGACTTGTCAATGATCTTTCCTTGGAAAACATCTGAGCTTGCTAGAAAGGCAAGAATATGTTGATCATCATCAAAAACCTAAAAATTCCTGATATTATCAGGAACAACAGGGGTGGAAATCAATTCCACTGATTTTTTTTTAGCTTGGAGCCTTGCATAGGTTCCAGGGTGCTTGCAAAAATAGCTAATGAATCAGCTATCTAATTTTCCTCTCTTGGGATCAAGGTAATCCCAAAGGCATCAAAGTCCTCAATCAGGTTCCATACCCTATTTCTATATGCTGCTAACCTTTTATTGTGACATGTATATTGCCTGAGGACTTGCTTGATAACTATTTCTGAATCTTCTTTGACCATCAAGGCAGTGACCTTCTTCTTATGTGCAAACATCAGCCCTTGAGCTAGAGCTTCATATTCTTCTATGTTGTTAGTGCACCCAAACTATAGCCTGTAAGAAGTAAAGAAGGTTTTCCCTTTCGGGCTGGTTAGTTCAATCCCAACACCACAACCTGTCTTGGATTTGGACCTATCAAATGTGAGGGTCCATAGTTGACCATGAGTTGGAGTTGGTCCTTTTGAGGTCATTTTGGGCACTTGAATAGAGTGAGCCAGGGGTGAGGCTTCTTGATCTTTCGCATCAGATATATGGAATGGGTGTTCAATATGTTCCTCAGGAATAATTCCCAATCACTGCACAGATGTATTATGTGACCCAAGGTTATCCTCTTGAAATTCACTTGCATCTTTGGTTAACCCCTTAGGTTTTAGTATATTCGTGAGCGCAGGGGTGTCAAACAACCCTTGGGGTTGCTCCTTATTAATATGTTGATTTGGAAATGTGTCTGGGGTGGGTTCAATTTGAGAAAGAACTTCCTTTGAAGGTATCCTATCCCTAGTTAACATTATTGCCTCCCTGGCATCAAACGAGAAGTGATTTGCAATAGTCTCGGGGTGACTTGAGCGAGCATCCTCAGCTTGGGCAACATGATTTAAAATGTCAATGCAGGGTTGGCAAGTCAATTTAGAATGATTTTGGTAATGTACCCTGCACCAATTAGGGAGTAGAAGATTCTGCAGCTCGGTATCTTCCCCTAAGACCAACTGATTCTGTTGTAGCTTCTTGATTAATGCTTGTTGGTTTTCATTAATCATAGGATCAGGGAACTTTGATATTGGCAGTCCTTTAGGATCAAGAACATAAAAGGTTAAAATTTCATCTCTTTTGTAAACCCATATCCCAGTTTTGAAATAGGCTACCTCATTGGGGAAATCATATTCAGTGATGATATGCTTGAGGTAGGGTTCACTTTCAATCCTAATCTATGTGGGAATTCCCCTCCATGGTAGCCACATATGTGAGAAGTCAAGGGAGAGGTATCCCCCTATACCTTTCATCAAATCTCTACTCAGCAGCATACCATAGGTCTCGGGAATGTCTGCTACTTGAATATCTATGTTGGTTAGGATCCTAGGGTCAGATCCTACTTGTACATGTATGTTTCTTAATTCCCTAACCACATTAACCTCTATTTTTTCAAGTTGGATGACCTTCTTGTTTTTCTGAATGGGGTTTAATCCTAATTTCTTGCATACAGAAAATGGCATAACATTGCCTAAAGCCCCTGAATCTAACATATAATTGTGCAGGTTCTTCCCACAAATTCTTAAACTCAAAAGAAATGGTGGAGTACCTACCTTGTTTCTGTACAAGGCTGCATTCACGTCCTCAGTAGGTGCCACCTTGTTCTTTCCTTTTGATTTGTCAGCTTGCTCCAAAGCTTTTAGCACTATCTCCCGTTGGGTAGGGCACCACTTTAGGATGTCAAAATATGACAAAGAAGGTTTTTGTTTCTGCATCTCAGAAAAAATGTCAAATTCTATATTACAACTCACACTACCTTTGAAAACACCAAAAGAATTACCCTTGTTATGGAAGTCAGGCAGGCCTTTTGGTGGAGGAGGGTTATTATCAACACTTTGATTTGGAGGCACCATGTGATTAGGTGGCGCTGATGAGGTGAATGGACCCTTACTTTGATTTCTTAGGAAGTGGCCTCCTTTTTTTTGAAGGGTTTGGGCATCATATGAATCTTCCTCTGGTTCATTCTCCTCTTGCCTTGGGAATGAAGGTTCCTCCTCAAAGAGGTCATAAGCCATTGCTGTATCTACTGAGCTGCCTTCTTTGTGAGGATTCCCTTGGAACGTTTGGGCATCTACCTGTGCCATCTTGACAACTTTCTCCATTTCAGGGAAGTTCACCTCATAATGGGTTGTAGTATCATGCAGCCTGCACCAGTTAGTCATAAGATTGAGGTCGGCCACATTAGTAGTATGTGATCTCTCCTCATTAGCTTGATAGTTGTGTGAAACTCCACCATTGTTGGGCCCAATATTCCATTGTCTATTGTTATTTGGCCTTTAGTTGTATCCTCTATTTTGATTTTGATAGCCTTGGTTAGAAGAGTTTTGGCCCTGATAACCCCTTTGGTTGTAATTGTTATGATTCTGATAGTTACCATGATTGTTGTTGTTTTGATTAGGGTAGTTACCTTGGTTTTTGGAGGGGTTCAATCAAAGTCGAGCCATGTCATTTGTAACTTGAGATAGTGTTTTCTTCAAGGTCTCTACCTCATTTGTAAGTTGAACCGTCTTTTCACTTTCCACACTCTTAGCAACAGGTGGCTGACCACCATGATTTGGTGTTCCAATTTGGTTATGTTGACCCTGGGAACTTTGAGGAACCTATGGTTGTTGGAAGAAGTCAAGAGCTCCATTAGCAAAGAATGGAATAGGTGGTTGAGTTTGCAATTCAAATATAGGTCCATAATGGGAAGGAGACATTCCTAGGATAGTATTGAATAGAGGGGTTGGGCTATGCATCTGATATCCTATTGAAGGGAAACCTCCTCCTAGACTTCCTTGTTGAGAACTGATTTGTTGTTGCAGCTTTATAGCTAGATGATAGACTTTGGACAGGGAATCAATATCAACCGGTTGATAAGTTCTTTGTAGGAACAACCCTAGAAAAGGGTCTATAACCCTAAAGTATGCCTGAATGGCACTATTTTTAGTAACTAGATAGGGGTCTTCTAGTCTCCTATACATTCGTTGGAACCTGGTATTGAATAAAGGCAAGGATTCACATGGCTCTTTCCTAATGATAGCAAACTGGTGGTATAAAAGTGCTGGATCCACATAAACCCTGAACTGATTGATGAAAGCATTTTCCAAATGTGTCTAGGTCAGAATAGAACCTTGCGGAAGATTAAGATACTAGTTGTACGCCATATCTCCTAAGGAGTAAGGGAACAACCTACAGACTACATCATGGTGAGCTATCTAAGCTCTGGTACAGGCATCCTTAAAAGCTTGTATGTGCTCCTTAGCACTCCGTGATTCACCATGGATGTACTTGGGATAGAATCTCTCAAGATTCTTAGGCATATCATGAAAACCTCTAGGAATAGTCCCCAATGGAGAGGGATTATTCTCAAAGAATTCCATTGGTGGTGGTGGTGGTTGAGCCAGCTCATAGATGGATCGAAGTAGCTGTGATGACAATTGAGATGGATGTGATGGTGGATTGATAGGTATCCACTGGGGTATTGGTGAAAAGCCCGGTGGAGTGAGTAGAGCTGATAAGGGTGGTATGATGGTTACCCTAGTCTTATGACTCTTGTGTCTTGTTGGGGTCTTGAGTTCTATGAAAGGTGATGGATTTTCAGCTGATCGAAGAACTCTGTGGGGCCTTTCTAGGGAGGAAAACCTAGTTCTATCTAGTTTTCCCTTCTAGGCCCTCCTTCTAGTGCCAATTTTGGTTGACGATGGAAATAGCATAGCAACAGTTAAATAGAATATTGCTACTTTGCTTCTCTTGAAAGAGAAAGACAACACATGGATATCTTAGCTCCCAAGGTCTTTGTAGTTGGTTCTCAACTGTGCTAATTTCACTCAATGATTGATGTGAACTATAATGTTCAAGGGGCCTGCTAGTGTTGGGCTTATGGATTGTTCTAAGATCAAGAATGAATTTAAACTTACTTTAACTAGGGTTTTTAAAGAACATAAAAAGATAGATCAAGGTTTTGGTATAAAAAAGAATGATGATTCATCTATCTTAACCAGACTTGTTATATTTCAAGGAATTGTAAACTAAATCTGAAGAATGAAATTAACTCGTGATTAACACACAGTTGCATTCATTCACAGTGTTGATTTCTACAACAGATTACTAGTTACCATTTTTAAATAAAACACAAAATAACATTTCATTCCTTGAAGGCTTCACAAATCAAATGATCAATCTTAAGATAAATACCATTCTGGAACACAATATGAAGTAGATTCAGGTCTAGTTGCTCCTACTGTCGGTGAAACAAATAAGCAACATTTACAAAGCTGGCACAATCACCAGTGTACAGAAAATTCATGAGTCTAGATTGTTTCCATCTATACTAAGAGAACTTGAAAATACATTGCAATCTATGCTGAATCTAACTCCTACCCTAAGAAGGAAAAAGAAGCTCCTATTACAAAGAATCAGGAAGTCGTTATGTCTCCTCTATTTCTCTATGCATTCTAAAAACTTCTACTTTCCCTTTTAAAGAGAAAGAATACACCGTATATACACCACTTCCTGAAAAGAATGTCAACCCCTATTTTTAGGGTTTACAAAATATCTTCCTTTAGAAAGGTCGGTGTCCAGATCTTTGAAGAAAGTTGGTTTTGCCTTAAATGTGAATCCATGCTATCCATGTCAGTGAAAGATTATCCCGGGGATGATCTCAGATCTTTTGCAGCTTATAGCATTAACTCCTACACCTCTATGTCCATCTTTGAACTCTAGCGGAGCCGCTTTGAATGCCCTTAAATATCACCATTAATACCGAGCTACCCCTGTCAGTAGACACCAGCTGTCACTATGACTCATGGCCTCCATCTTCTTCCTTCAGCTCTCTTCCCGCTCCAGATGTGTCCGTGCATTGACCGTCTCCTGGAAGCAGCACCAATGTTCGCCGAGTTGCTCCATTGGCTCCTTCATAAAGCGGATCCACACCTGTTGCATTCCATTGATTGTCTTTTGGTTTGCAGCCGGTTGGTCAAACTATCCAAGGTTCACCTTTACTTTTATCTGATTGAGTGAACATGTCCACGTGGGATTCCCAAGTGGTGAAATTTGTTGATAGCAGATCATATGTTGGTGAGACACCATTGGGTCGGTGAGACATCATGGAGGGCTCCATTAGTTACGCCGAAGGTTTAAAAATGATTGACAAGACCATCGCTAGTCGGTAGGATGTAATATCGAGCTTCTTTGTTCTCCCCGAGCTCATTTTGTTTCAAAAAGACCCTATTGTAGTCACCCAGACCTTATACTAAAACCACGCCACTTTCGCTGAGACACCTCTGGGTCAGCAAGAGCTTTCATCTAGCGCATTCCACTATACCGAAGGGAGAAAACATGTCGGTGAGACCCCATCGGGTCGGCATAACCTCACAGCGAAGCTGCCCTATTTTGGTGATGAACTCATTTCAGTCGGGAAGACCTTGATTGGTCGGCGACACCCTATGCCGAAGACACTTCGGTGAGGCCCTTGAGAAATATCATGTACACGACTTGATCCTGCAAAATAGACACCCCCATTAGTTCCCAAAAGCAAATAAATAGATCATAATAAAATACACTATTATTTACCATGCCTTCAATTTTAACAAAAAGAAACCCAGCTCTGGCGGAGGCAGAAGTGGGACCATGACAGAACCGGAAACAACACCTACCTTCAAAACCGGAGGGGGCGGGGCCAAAAAGAAATTGGAACTGGGACCGGAGTCGGAATGGGAACAGACCATGGGAACGACCATCACTTCCCAGTTCAGACCCCATCCCGGCTCTGTGTCCACAAAAGTAAACGTAAAGGCAAGGGATAGGGAAACAAAATGATCGCGGTAGAACTGGGTCTAGAACCAAACCCGAACTAGAAAATTTTTCAAGTTTCAGGTTCAGATTCCGTTCTGAACCCACCTCCGACATCACCCGAAAAAGACAGAAAAAGGACAAGGAAGAGGAGAAAGGGGAGAGAAAACCCCATGATGAAACAAAAGAAAAAGAAGCAAAAGAACAAGACACTTAGAACCGGGATCAGAACAAAACCCGAACCTAAAACTTTTTCAAGTTTCAGGGTTCGGTTCCAGTTCCGGTTCCGAGTCTGCCAGAACAAAATGAAAAGACACGCGAGAGAAAAACAAAAGAGGTGGAACCGAGACCAAGGAAGGAAAAGAAAATAGAACTTGGAAGGAATTCCAAGTTTGGTTTCCATTCCGGTTCCAGCCCGCTGAAACAAAAAGAAAAAAATGCCTAAGGCCGAAAAGAAAAAACCCAAGGCAAAGGACAAAAGGAAAACGACCGACCAAAAGGAACAAAGGGAAAGGCGGGGTTAGGTCTAGGATGGAACACGGATCGGGAACCTTGAAGAGTTCAATGTTCAGATTCAGATCTGGATCCGTCTCTAATAGAAAATATTGGTCGTATGAATTAACAAGGCCTTAGTATGAATCAGGGCAGAAGACTAGATAGAGTGATAGTAGATGATGAATCAAAGACTAACTACTCATGGCACCTATTTTCCAGGTTTTCACCATGGTACTTATCTAGGACACCTGTTTACCAAGTTTTCACCATTGGACGAAATTTTTCTCTTTACTTTTTTTTTTGTGTGTCACCAAGACACCTATTTGCCAGGTTTTCATCAAGGTGACCATTTTTTCAGGAATTTTTTTCTTTTTCTTTTTGTATTTTTTTAGGACTTTTTCTATTTTATTTTTTTGTATTTTTTTCAAGATTTTTTCCTAGCTCTCTAAAGTTAGGCATGCAATTGATAAATGCCAAATTCATAGACTACCTTGATGATGCCTCAATTTTGTGTGGATGACCGTGCTGAATGAAAGGACCCAATCGAGATGAGAAGTACAAGTGGAAAATATGAAGGATGATAGATACATGGTAGATGAAAGAGGCTATGGTATGATCCCTAATGTGCACACTACATGGGCCATTAGGCTTTAGCTGAAAAGGAGCCTAGGAAACCAATGAGCTAGAGTACGTGAAAGGGTCGTCATCAAAGGTCCACTGAAAAACATTTCCAATGGAGGGATATGATGTATACATACATGGATGGATGGAACAGAGTATATGGTATGAGTGAGATTGACGTGGATAAAGACCTTGGATCAACAAGCTCTTTGTTTGAATTTTTTCCTTGATGGATGCCCCTAGTTATTTTTGATGGAGAGGCATACTTGGAGATCAACTTTTTCTCATTTTTACTTTTGACTTTTATTTTTCAAATAGTTTTTTATTTTGGCTAGGGGAATTTTCTTGATTTTTCCAATAGAATTTTGTTTTGGCTAAAGAACTTGTCTTTATTTTCATTTCTTTGCACTATATCTTTTGATTTTTTATCTCCTTTTAAAGATAGCTTGAGCATCCATTGGGGATTTTCCTTTATTATTTTCTTGAGCTATAACTTGTTGATCCATGTCTATGATGCATGTGGACATGAGTGAGATGGAGGAAGTAGGTGAAGTGACATGAATGTTTAGTGGATGAATGGGAGTGGCAATGCCATCAATGGAATCTTTTGGACTATCCTTTTTAGTACTATTAATATCAAAGGAGGCTTGAAAATCCTTAATGACTTGGAAAGATGGCTTAGTAGAGGTGACAATAGGAGATTCATATCCTAGCCCAGGGTAGGTGGGATGGAAGGATGATGATTGGATAGCCTCAGTGGAGTCATGATCAAAGAGTGGGTTATCATAGATGTCTTGGTCAAATAGGGGGTTATCATAGATATGAAAAGATTGAGTGGAAGTAGATATGGAAAAGGCTAATGTATCATCAAGGTCCCAAATTTTTTCAATCTAAGCATGACCATCCTTTTGCATTCCTTTTGTAGTTATCTTGACGTCAACATTAGAATTTTGATCTTTGTCAAAAATAATAGCATTGTCATTCGCTGGTAAATTATCCATTCGATATTCTCCACATCCCATGTCATGAATTTGTACCTTGGGGTTTGATGGTGGGGTAAATAGAGTGGATTACTTGGTCAATGAAGATGGATCAATTTAGTGAGATGATGAGGCCTCTTGGTTGGTAGGCACTTGGAATTGAGGAGTCCCTTCCAGATTGCTGCAATATTGAAAGGGGTATGGATCACCTATGACTGTAATTTTAGTTCCTTTGTAAGGAAACTTCATACATTGATGATATGTGGATGGAATGAATTTCATGGCATGGATCCATGGTCTACCAAGGAGTAGGTTGTATGGTAGTTCAAGATTTAGGACTTGTAATTTGGTATCTAGTACTACAGGTCCAACCTTGATAAGAAGTGTGATAACGACCTCAGAAGAACATTCTTCATCATCATAGGCTTTGATGACAATGCTCTTAGTTGTATCCACACATGTTTCGGATAGGCCCAATTCCTTTACTTGTTTTAAAGTGAAAATGTTCAATCCAGCTTTGCCTTCTACTAGGACTCATCTGACCTTGTTGTTTATGAGGACCTCAAGGTGTAATGGATCATTATGGTTTGAATTAGACATGGAATAATCTTTATCAAAAAAAGATACATGATGGGAGTTGGTCAAGTATCCAACCATGGCTTCAAATCGGTTGATGTCCAGGTCAGTAGGGATAGAGGTTTCTTTCAGAGCCTTATCAAGGATAGCTTTTTGTTCGGGTAATATGCATAGAAGCTCAAGGATAGAAATTTGTGCAAGTGTCTTTCCTAATTGGTCAACAAGGTTATATTGGGATTTGTATTATGGTTGCTTTGGAGGAGGACCGGATATAGTAATCTTTTCTCTATGGGTGGTAACAATTATTCCAAGTTGCTTCTTAATAGTGATTGTATTAACATGATTATCAGTAGCTCAGAGGTGGTTAATAATTTTGTAGTCAAAAGAGGCATTGGTATAATTGGAATGGTTGTCTTTCTTTTGACCCGAACTAGAGGCCTTTCCATGCTCTTGCAATGGACTCTTGAAAATAGTATGGTCTTTATTGGAAGTTTGTTGTTGTTGTTCAACCTCTATGGTACCATTTTCAATTATGTCTTGAGTCATGTTCTTCAACTGATGACATAACAAGGTCTTATTCCCTTTAATGCGATGGTATTCGCAAAAGACATTGGCATCCCACCAAGTGGGTTTGAATTGTCCTGGATCATATGGTTTGGGCTCTAGGAGATGTATGACGTTTGATTGTACTATTTTCTTTAGGAAAAATTGAATTGGTTCAGGTAAAGGAGCATATTGTCTCTCTGGGTATTGCCTTGGTTGTCTTGGGGGTCCCCATCCTTTATTATTTTGTATTGTATTTGATGAGAGGCTTGGGGATACTTTCATTTAAAACATTTTATGTTTAAAAGACTTGTTATTTTTATTAATTAGCATGACTGGCGGTAGACTATAAACTAATATATTTACTTACCTTTCTTTATGTTTAGCTAATTTGTTAGATATATTTGAAGTAATGGTTTATGTTAAATTTGTTACTTTATGATGATATTAATTAGATAATTATGAAGTGTTGATCTTTTACTACAATAATTGTTATCCTTTTCTTAAGGGTTAAATTATACAGGGTATTTAAAAGCTGATGATGAAGTTAAACTCCCTATTTAATTAAGGAAGATAATCATGCCATTGATCGACCCAACTGGATGATGAATCACTCAAGTCCAAATTGACTTCTTTGTAGTATGTTATGGAACTTCTACTCCCAACGCCAATCTGGCATATTTCTCCATGTCTATTCTCAGTCATGTTTTAGTTCTGCTTTAGTTTTATTTAAATCCTTAGTTAGACGGTAGGTTGAATCTTGGTAGTTAATTGCCATGTTGTGAATTCAATAAGGATATGTTTATAAATATCCATATTTCAGTTTTAGATAGGAGTTAGATAATTTTCAATCAAATTTCTGTAATTGATGGCAATACTTTGTTTTGTGTCCACTTTGATCAATTTGAATGAAAGCAAGAAGTTAACTCAAAGCACTATGTTAAGAGAACTTACCTGAGGAAGAGCAGGGCCCGATCAACCTTTGGGATCGATTTTGTGTTGGTATTTTACTGAGTTATGCTATTTATGTTCATTAATATTAAATCTGAAGTGTTAGATGTCAATTTTGGAATATTAAGTTGTTAAATCATTTTCAGTTTATTAGATGTTAAATCTAGTTAGTTAATTCTTCTTGAATTATTTTTAAGTTTAGTTTATCACATGGTTAGAATGGTTTGTTAGAATCATTGTAAGGTTTATTAGATTAATCATATTTAAATGTTGTTCGTAGGAATTAACTTTGGTAATTATTTGTTGAGTTTAATTAGAAGAAATGATGAGAACTTATGGAAAGATGGAATTAAAGTTTGTTGGAAATTTGTTCGTGGAAATTAGTATTTATGTTTTCTAGATTGATTTTCATTTCCTTGTAGTTTATTTATGTTCTTAAAATAGCAATTTATTTTCACTAGATCTTAAGATATATTTCTTTTAAAGAAAAATAGAGTTATTTTGGATTTCATATTTTAGTTTAAGAATTAAAGTAAATGTTAGTCTTCTCCATGAATCAGTCTTAATCAATTCCAATGAAGTCAAAAATAAGTCAACATAACTTTAGTCTATGGAATAAGATAGAATCAATCCTTAGGAATTAGTCACTGCAGTTCAGCTCCTGAGAGCTCTTGAAAAGCTTCTGAAATCTCTTGAAAGCACCTCAAGGAGCCAAATCAATACTTGAAGTCACTGTTTACAGTGAAAAACCCCCCAAAATTCTATGACAACCATTCTTATCGCATATAGCTCTAAGACACACCCAGTTCGATAAATAATTGACTAAATGATGCAAGTTGTGACATCAACGACCTTTCCCATCATTTTCGACATCATTGTCAGAGATTAAAAGATTTGGCTATTAAGTGTGAAGCGTTAGTGTTTATGAGGAAGATAGACCTGAATTGTGGATGAGATGAAATAGAGACCATCTAGGGAGGTTTATTCAACATAACATTAATTTTTGAAGAAATTTTGATTTTGATCAGGAAGATATTCAACAATACCAAATCAAAAATCAAGAATATAATCAAGAACAATGAATAGATAATCAAGAAGAGAATAGAGATCCATTTCAAGGAGAAGAAATGGGTGAACAACCTGAACTTCCACCAACAAATAAGACGTTCTCTTTTCCTATCAATCTTGAAAGACAAATTGGTGAACCTCCTATGAAGAATATCTCACCCTCAGTTTTTCCTAGCTTTAGAGGAAAAACATTTGAGGATCCTGACCAATTCCTTTTCGAGTTCAAAGTGTTGTGATAGACCTATGATTACACAAATGATAATCAGAAGTTGAAGTTGTTTCCTTCTACATTGAAAGAATCATCTTTACAATGGTTCATGGGATTAGGTGCAAGAACAATTGCAACTTGGAAACAAATGGAGGCTAAATTCTTGGATAAGTATCAAGACTACTATAGAGTAAGGCATGGGAAAGAGGAATTTTTTCAAATAAGGAAAATGGAGGATGAAAGTTTAGAAGACTATGTTGATAGGTTCTGGTTTGTGCATAAGAGGTGTACTAATGGGATGGATGGTGAAATTAGAAAAACAATATTCCTAAGAGGAATTGATGATGAATCAAGAGAGTCTTTGAATATTATGGGAAAGGGAGACATTAACAAGCTTTCCTTGGATGACATTATTGAGATATGTAGAAACTACTCTAGAACTAGGGTAGGGACTAGAATCTCTAGAAGAAACAAATCTCATACAACTGATGTGTCAGAAGTAATGGAGGAATTAGAAAACATGAAAACTTATTTACTTCTTTATCTCAACATGCAAGGAGATAAGAATACCATTGGACCATTTTCTATTTATTGCTCCAAGTGTAGGGGAAAACACCTTTTAAGAGAATGTCCATTGAATCAAGTTGATATCTGTGAGATTTGTGAGGAAACACAATTAACAAGTTCCTGTAATAAAAAGAAATCTGAAGAAACCAGTAGTAATCAAAGAGGAGCTAAATTATGTTGGCCAAAGACCTCAAAACACAGGGTATAATGCAAATCAAAGACAACATAATTCTACATCAAACTGGAATCAAAACCCTTGGAAGAACCAAAACCAATGGATCCCTCCATATAAACCACAACCACTGCCTACATATTGGGGACAAACCTGAATGAATGAATCCTGAATGGAACCAGTCACAATGGCAGGCTAATTAGCAGCCATAGTGGCAATCAAATTAGCCATCATGGCAACAAAATTAGACATTGTTCCAACCATGGAAAAATCAAGGGCAAAAACATCCCTGGGGATAAACAACCCCTACGATAATTGCTCCTAATTCCACTAATGACCAAGTGAATCAGCCTTAGTTACAAGCTCAACTGGTTGCAAATCCAAGAAACACCTATAATGATGCCAATTGTAGCAGCCATAGTGGCAATCAAATTAGCCATCATGGCAAGAAAATTAGACATTGTTCCAACCATGGAAAAATCAAGGGCAAAAACATCCCTGGGGATAAACAACCCCTATGATAATTGCTCCTAATTCCACTAATGACCAAGTGAATCAGCCTTAGTTACAAGCTCAACTGGTTGCAAATCCAAGAAACACCTATAATGATTCCAATCCCCCTAATTTGAACAAAATTGATGCTAATGATATTCAACTAAGAAATCGAACTGTTCAATCTAAACCAGCAGAAAAAGATCAAGAAGGTGGGGAAGAAATTAGCACTTCAGTAGAAACACAAAAAATTGAAGAGGAACAAAACGTCAATCATGCACCTTACCTTGAGAGATTGACAGAAGAAAATATCACTCCTAAAAAATCTCAACCCAGCTACATGAATGTTTTTGATTCTCAACTTCTTCGTGAGTTGAAGAAAATAAACATTGAAATACCATTGTTGCAAGTGATTAAGGACATACCAGAGATAAACCAATTAGTAAAATCTCTTTGCATGAAAACTCTAGGGAGAAAGAAGAAGCTACCTCCCAAAATACAAATAGGGACAAAATTGATTGATGTACTATTAAGGCGATTGCTTCCTCATAAATATAATGATCTTGGAAGTCCTGTAATAACCCTAAGTATAAATAGAGTGGAGGTTAACAATGTCCTAATTGATTTAGGAGCTACCATAAATGTTGTCACATCTGATATGGTTGAAATGCTAGGAATGACAACTATGCAACCAACAAAAAAATTTCTACAGTTAGCTAACCAATCTACTACAAAGACAAAAGGTATTATGGAAGAGATCATGGTTACCATTGAAACATGGGATTATCTAGTTGATTTTTTGGTTCTTAAAGCCAGAAAGAAAGATTCAATATATCCAATCATCTTAGGAAAACCATGGTTGGCTACTTTTGTCTCCTTAATTGATTGTAGATCTGGAAACATGATGACATCAAATAGTCAAAAATAGAAAGAATTGTCACTCTATCCACCAGTACAACCGTCAATTCAACCAGGCACTCAACTTTGGGTGGATGAAGATTTAGAATCAGTGGGTGATGGTATTGTGGAGTTAGCCATGGTTAATATAGTTGAACATGTTCAAGAATGTGAGGAACAAGAGTTTACTTTAGAAATTGAGAAAGAAAATTGTCAAACAACATTACATGAACAACACTCTTGTCCTCTAAATAAACTTGTTGAAAAATACATTGATTCCACAAAAGACAACAAAGAGATTACAATAGTTGGAGATAAACCTCTCAATATTAATTCATCTTTATCCCCAATGCAAGAAAAAGAATTGAAGGGAACTTTATAAAAACACACTGAAGTATTTTCTTAGGAGTATACTGATATGAGAGGAATCCATCCTTCAATTGTAGTCATCACATTTACACAGAAGATGTAAGACTTATTAGACAAGGACAAAGGTGCATCAATCCTGTTCTTCATGACATTTTTAAAAAAGAAATAGAGAAGCTGCTCAAAGTAGGATTCATATACCCAATCTCTGATAGTCAGTGGGTTTCACCACTAGTTATAGTCCCAAAGAATAATGGTAAATGGCGTGTGTGCATAGATTATCGAGAATTGAATAAAGCCACAAAGAAAGACCATTTCCCATTTCCATTCATAGACCAAGTACTGGATAACCTAGCAGACAACAACTACTTCTCTTTTCTTGATGGCTTTAGTGGATATAACCAAATCCAAGTATCCCCTGAAGATCAAGACAAAACTACCTTTACCTATCCTTGGGGTACATAAGCATATATAGTCTTACCATTTGGACTATGTAATGCGCTAGCCACATTTGAAAGAGAAGTACTTGCAATATTTGCAGATTTCACCACTTCCTATGTAGAGATTTATATGGATTACTTTATAGTCCGTGCTAAAACATTTTGATGGAGGCACTAAACAAGGAAAAGGAGACCACCATAATTCTTAATGAGGAACCATGAGGACATGGTCCATAACAAGTGGGGAAGAATGATGAGAGGCTCAGGGATACTTTCATTTAAAACATTTTATGTTTAAAAGACTTGTTATTTTTGTTAATTAACATGATTGGCGGTAGACTATAGACTAATATATTTACTTAATTTTCTTTATCTTTAGATAATTTGGTAGACATATTTGAAGTAATGGTTTATGTTAAATGCGTTACTTTATGATGATATTAACGAGATAATTATGCGGTGTTGTTCTTTTACTCCCATAATTGTTATCCTTTTCTTAAGGGTTTTATACATGGTATTTAAAAGTTGATGATGAAGTTAAACTCCCTTTTTAATTAAGGAAGATAATCACACTATTGATCGGCCCAGCTAGATGATGAATCAGTCAAGTCCAAATCGGCTTCTTTGTAGTCAGTTATGGAAATTCTACTCCCAGTGCCAATCTAGCATATTTCTCCATGTCTATTCTTAGTCGTATTTTGGTTTTGCTTTAGTTTTATTTAAATCTTTAGTTAGATGCCTTGAATCTTGGAAGTTAATTGCCATGTTGTGAATTCAATAAGGATATGTTTATAAATATCCATGTTTTAGTTTTAGATAGGAGTTAGATAATTTTCAATCAGATTTATGTTTAATTGATGGCAATACTTTGTTTTGCATCCCAATTTCATTAATTTGAATGAAATAAAGAAGTTAACTTGAAGCATTGTGTTAAGAAATCTTACCTAAGGAAGAGAAAGGCCTACTCAACCTTTGGGATTGATCTTATGTTGGTATTTTATTGAGTTATGCTATTTCTGTTCATTAATATTAAATCTGAAATGTTAGATGTCAATTCTCGAATATTAAGTTGTTAAATCATTTTCAGTTTATTGGATGTCAAATCTGGATAGTTAATTCTTCTTGAATTGATTTTAATTTTAGTTTATCATGGTTAGAATGGTTTGTTAGAATCATTGTAAGGTTTATTAGATTAATCAGATTTATATGTTGTTCGTAGGAATTAACTTTGGTAATTATTTGTTGAGTTTAATTAGAAGCAATGATGGGAACTTATGGAAAGATGGAATTGAAGTTTGTTGGAAATTTGTTCATAGAAATTAGTATTTATGTTTTCTATATTAATTGTCATTTCCTTGTAGTTTATTTATGTTCTTAAAATAACATTTAATTTTCAACAGATCTTAAGATAAATTTCTTTTAAAGAAAAATAGAGTTAATTTTGATTTCAGATTTTAGATTAAGAATTAAAGTAAATGTTAGCTTTCTCCATGAATCAATATCAATCAAGTCCAATGAAGTCAGAACTAAGTCAACAAAAATTTAGTCTAGGGAATAAGATAGAATTAATCCTTAGGAATTAGTCGTTGTAGTTCAGCTCCTAAGAGCTCCTGAAAAGCTCCTGAAAGCTCCAAAAAGCTCCTAAAGGAGCCAAATCGATACTTGAAGTCACTGTTTATAGTGAAAAATCTCCCAAAAATCCATGACAACCATCCTTATCGCATATAGCTCTGAGACACACCCAGTTCGATAAATAATTGACTAAATGGTGCAAGCTGTGACATCAACGACCTTTCCCATCAGTATTTTTCATTGGTGTGGGGATTTATGATTCATTGTTTTGTAGCTGAGGTCCTCAGAGTGTCAGAGTGGGACCATTCCTATTGACCATCTTAGCATCGACAACATCGTCGTTGGTCACATGTTTGTTTCTTTCCCAATATTTACCTTTGTCATTGGAGGAAGTCTATTGTGTACTTTTACTGCCATATGAAAGTTCACCTTGGGAAATTAATAGTTTTTCTAATGTCATACCTTTTTCTACCAAGTCTGAAATATTTGTACAACAATGTACTTGCCATCGATGTTTTAATTTGGATATGAGATTCTCAACAAACATGTCAATTTTTTGTTTTTTAGGAATTTCAACAGGACATTGACTTGCCATGCTATGCCATCTTTGAAAAAATTTAATGAAAGTCACACCCTTGTCTTCTCTCATGTGGCATAGGGTGGCTATTGTGATATCATTCTTAATGTTATAGGCATATTTTTCAACGAACTTGTTGGGTATGTCATCCCGTGATTTTATAGATCCTTCAGGTAGTAATGAAAACCATTCAAGTGCAGGACCAAAAAGACTTCTATGAAATAGTCTCATCAAGAAAGTGTGTTCAAAGGCCACATCTACACACGTCATGGTAAATTCCCTTATGTGTTCAAGCGGATTTTTCTTTCCATTATATTTAGTGAAGTTAGGTATGATGTACCCATGGGGGAAAGGTGGCATGTAAATGGTAGGATCATATGGATATGGATGTAAGTCATGCGACATGTATGTTTTCTTGTTTGATAGTTGCATTCCTTCAACTTGTTTTTGTAAAGTAGTCACTTGAGAAGTCGAGGCATCTATTATGGGATTTTGGGTGACATTATGTTGAAGTGCCATGTTTGTATTATGCTGAGATGACATGTGGTGCATGTGGGGTGGATTCTGACTATGTCCATAGGTATGAATGTGTGAAGTGGCCATGTTGTATTGTATTTGTCCATGTGGATTTTGATGTCCAAAAGAGGATCCATATGATATGTTGAAAGAATTTGATGTTTGTGTCATTTGTGATCCTTGTCCTTGTTGAGAAGAGTTATGGCCATGTAAAATGTTTATGTTTTGACTAGATGGAATGTTCATGTTTTTCCCTTGTAAGGTGTTGGTATTAACAAGAGAACCTTGTGACATGGTGTTTGTGTTCGATTGAGATCATGGGATAAGAACCTCTCTTGGCTTAGGTTTACCAAGGATGTTAGATGTGGATGCCCCTATGGCCTGAGATGATGACCCAAAGGAAGTAAATGTTGAGCCCAAGGGTTGTGTTGTGAATAATGGTTGTGATATGGTTATTGTCATAGATTGTGTTGTTGGGATGGATGAGGTGTTGGTGGTTGTGGTATTTTGGCTTGTCACTTCAACAGGTACGGAAACTATAAGTTGTGGTGAAGATTGTCCTTGGCTTGTTTGTGTGTTGTCTTTTGGTGGCATTGCAGCATGCAAGGTATCGACATCAAATCCTTGGGGTAATTTGACTCCTTCATGCAATATCTTAGCCAAGAATATTTGAGGGTCTAGCATGAAAATTTCATCCACTAGAGAGGCAACTTCAGGATTTTGAGTAGTAGCCTCTACCTCTTCTATGTATGCATTTACATCTTTATCCCTAATGAGGAATTGTTAAAAAAGGTTTGTTATCTTTGGTTTCTCGTGAGATGAAGGTCCCAAATTTGTGTTGTCTTGTGTTCCAAAGGTATTTTCATGAGGATCATTAGATATGTTGTCAAGATTTAAAGTTGTAGTGTAGTTGTAAATATCTTCATCATCATGAAGGAAATCCATGGCCCTGTGCTACTTTTGTAATCTAGTTTCAACCATAAAAATATTTTCTCAAAATGGGGAATGCAAATGATATGAGATTAAGTCTATGTTTTTGGTATTTTTGGAATAAGATATGCCTAAATGCAATGCAACTATTTTTTTTGTATTTTTGCTATTTTGAGAATGTCTAAATGAGGTAATGACAATGCCACTATAATCTAATGTATGACCAAGTATAAAAGTGGAATGATGCTAATGCAAAGCGTTATGAAAAATATGATATGCAGTTGAAATGACTATGGTATGAACTATGCACCTTTGTTGTTAGACTTAAGGAAGGAGTTACTAGCCAACCTAAGATAGTTCAATGTTTCCAAAAATTATCAATGACCTCATGGAAAGTGGATGACAAGTGACAAATTTGACAAGGTGAGACTTAAACTAGACTGATGAGTTTAAAGGTTACACTGAAATGACAAGGACTGATGTGCAAAATGATATGATAACTTTTCTTTGTAGCAATGGGCCTATGACAAGATATGATAAGTTTCCCCATTCCAAAGTTTTCAAAAAGGTGTATGCAACCTAAGATTTGCTTAAGTGATGCAACTAAGCTAAATGAATGTGATGGAATGGTGGGAAATGAAGTGAGAAGATCTTTGGTTTAAAGAGCTTGTTTGGAAAAATATTGGCTTAGTTTGTGTAAAAGATGAAATGTTATCAAATTTTGGTGTGATGTTTGATTTCTTTTTACAATGTTTTGAATACACACACGCAAGACACCATAGAAAAAAGGTTTTTGATTTTGATTTTTTATCATGAATGTTGTTTGATTTTAGCAATACAAGCACAAATCCTGAGGTTGGCCACACTAGCTCCCCTCCACAACACTCACTTCATTGGGTCAACCAAGCTTCAAGTTCTCATGAATCTCCCATGAAAAACTCTTCATCTCTACTAAAAGCTGCAAGAATGTGGGATGACATGAGAGGTGGTCCATCTTCTACTGACAAATAGAAGGATTTTGGCTTCTAAAACAAGAGGTGTCTAGTAAGGGAATTCATGAATAGAGAGCTCATCTGTAATAGCCTAAAAACTGGGAGGCCCACTCCCACTCTCATTACTAGCAAGTCTCAGCAGACCAAGGGTCTCACGGCTTGGATTCAAATGACGCTAGCCAGTCCTCGAGGTACAACTTTCATTCTCCCCCCTTTGATATAACTCGCTGGAAAACGTGATCAAGGTCAAACCCTGAGGTGATGAAATCGCCAGGGAAGCCTCCCCTAAAAAAAGAGACCAATGTGTATTTGTCATCACCCAGGATCGTACAAGTGCATAAGGGGATTGGATATGTACACACTGGATCAGGCAACACAGAATGTGCAAGCGCACCAAACACGTCGAACAAGATTCTTTTTAAGCACCAAATGAAATCTTTTCTAATCTAAAAAGATAATTGGTTTCAAAATCAAACATCTTGCATCAAAATCTCATTAGTAATTTCATGCCTCCTTTCTTCGACAAGCGTATGTTTTGATTGCAAGTCTCTATCAAACAAACCTGCAAGAAAGCCAAATTAGCAAACTTAGCCCACAAAATCAAACAAAACTAAAGTAATCTAATCTAAATTAGATTAAATTAAGTCTAAATTCTAAATTAGCAATCAAATGTAAAAAAAAAAACTAAATCTAAACTAAAAGCTAAATTTAAAAGTTAAAATTAAAATTTGAATCTAAAAGGTTAAATCTAAATTAAGGTTAATTCTAACTAGAATCTAATTTAAAATCTAAACTAAAGTTAATTCTAATTTAAAATATAAATTAAGTCTAATTTAGAATATAAATTAAGTCTAATTAAAATCTAAATTAGATGTAATTAAAGTCTAAATTAAAGTTAATTCAAGTCTAAATTAAATCTATGTTAAACCTAAAGTTAATTAAAATCTAAATTAAAGTTAATTAAAATCCACGTTAAATTCTAAATTAAAGCTAATTAAAATCTACGTTAAAATCTAAATTAAAGCTAATTAAAATCTACATTAAAATCTAATTTAAAGCTAATAAAAATCTACATTTAAATCTAATTTAAAGCTAATAAAAATCTACATTTAAATCTAATTTAAATCTAATTTCATCTAATCTAAGAAAATCAAGAAAAATAGAAATACTGACATCTTTTTATCAGTAAAACCATATTTTGCAGGATGTGAAATATTGTGATTGCAGGATATGTTTAAAATGGATTGCTCAGAAAATGGTGTGATCACAGGATACTTTCAGAATGAAATAAAATGTCTGCAGGCCACGCTCAGAATGGAAAGACAATAAATGCAGAAATGGAATGACATGATTGCAGGAGGCGTTTAAAATAGAACATTATAAAAATGCCTTTAGATTGCAGGATATGTTTGGAGATACACACCACAACTTGTTTTATCATGACACATTGTGAGGAAATCGGTGGAGTATTAGACAGGCACCAAGTTACACATGAAACATCATGTTTAAATATATTTGTGGCACCCCAAATTTGTTAATTTAAAACAAGAAAGCAATGTCTTATTTATTCAAACTAGCCAAACAAAATCAAAGCTCAATTGGGGATACGAAGCTGAAGTCACGAGCCTATAAGTAGATCACGCAGGCCTTACAAATGTATATGGGTGCAGATTTCACAAATTAAATCCCATGCAAGATGAATGGTGGGGATTTAAATCAGATTCCTAAGAAAATATGAAACTCCACAGCCCACTCAACACCAAATTGTTGCCTAGAAATGTGTGAAGGAAGCTTGCTTTTATAGCTGAATTCATGAGGTGAGTGCACATTTTGGGAAGAATGTGGGATAAATAGTTAGGTGGGATTTTCATGAGTTTTCATAAGTGCATAAGGAATATGAATGTTCTTAATGGTTATATGAATAAAATTGATGAAAATGACTATGCCAATGATGAATAAAATGTAATTATCTTAATGCAACGTATTATGCATGACTATGCAAACGATGGTAAATTCTTATGAAGTGACTTAATGATAGGTAATGATTTTTAAATATATCATATGAAATGGATTTATAAATTATTATGCAATATTTAATGGCTTTATGTGAATGATCAAATGAAATATTTAATGAATGAAACATGTAATGGCCATACACAAATAAATGATTATGCAGATGATGGAATAAACCATGCAATGGATACAAATTGTTATGAGGGAATTTCTATGCATCTACAATAGGATTCAGTTTATTTATCCACTGCAAAAGCAGAGTATATTGCTGCAGCATCTTGTTGCACACAGGTTTTGTGGATGAAGCGAAAATTGAAGGATATTGGAGTAATATGCGATGAGCCTATACCTATCTTTTGTCATAATACAAGTGCCATAAACATTTCAAAGAATCTGGTCATGCATTCAAGAACAAAACATATATCTATCAAATATCATTTATTGAGAGAAAAAGTATTGGGGAATGAAGTTAGGTTGGAGTATGTATCTACAAAGGATCAGATTGTGGATATATTTACTAAGGCTCTTCTGAAGGATACTTTTGAGTATCTCAGGGAGAAGTTGGGGGTCATTGGCCCTCCAAAATAGGTGCACATGGAGGTGCATCAGTCTAGTAAATCCATAGATTCTACATTTATCTAGATTGATGAATGGGTCTACTCCATAGGGGGAGTAGAAAGTTTTGATTGTTCCAGTATGAGTTGTATGGGTACACTCCTAAGGGGGAGTGATCAAAGATTTTGATCTTTTCCATTGATGTCAAAGGGGAGAGAGAGTCATGTGAAAAATAGTAGAAGAGGAAGAGAAGGTCTTTTATGAGAATATTGAGAATGTAGGAATGTTGCACAGTTTGTCTAATTTGGAAAATAAAGGAGAGTGTTGTCTTTGATGGTTTTTCACATAATGTGTTGCCATCAATGACAAAGGGGGAGATTGTTGCAAGTATGAGAAAGTTTGGTGGTGTTTTCATTGATGTCAACATAGTACATGATGTTGCAGATTGTACATGTATAGTTGAGATGTTGTGAGTACATGTAGCTATCTTTATGATGTTGCAGATATGCTGATATGATGGGTTACCAAGTGCTTTTGAGAAAACTAATAAAGAGTGAAGTCAAAGTTATGAATGTGTTTAGAATGTGCTCTAGTATATGATCTGCATTTCTTCTGTGTTGATCCTATGTTTGTGCAGATCTGAAGGGTTATTTATGGGCTTTTGTTGGTGACATCTCCTAGTTTGTAGCTTTTGGTTTGATGAAGAGTGAAAGTTGTGTTCACTGGTATGTGAATTGTTTTGACAGATTTGTTTATTTGCAGACTGGGAGAAATGTTTTTGCTCCATAGTCCTCTGCTATTTTTTTCAGGTCTTGCAGATATGGAATATATCTTGTAATGATTTTCCTTATGTTTTGGCAAAGATTTTTGTGTTTAGGCGCTCTGGAAGACGAGTTTCAGTAGTACTGTGTGTATTTGTATTCTCTAGATGAATTGGTGAGAAGTGTTCAGGGTTTAAAGGTTGTTGCAGATGATGTGGATGTATCTGAAGGTATCTGAGATGTGTTCTCATGCATGATGAAGAGTGTTACATCATTTGCGTATTATCTTGTTGTTGGGAAGCATGTACTTCAATGTTGATTTGTGTTTTCATTAGGTTTGTCTGACTTGGTGTTTGCACTTCATATGAAGGATTAAAATTTAATTAAGGAAGTGTTTGATTTATCCAAGAAATTGTTTTTGGTTGTAGTTAAGTGTTGATTTGGTCCACTCTCATTCTTTTCCACCATGGGAATGTTGAGTTGCTGACCTAATTTGAATTTATGAAATGAAGCGAATATAGCCGACCTTGGAGAAAGTTTCTAAGGTTGAAGAGGGTATAAATGCAAGTCAAGATGTTGCAAATAAGAATATCTTGAATCGAGATGAAAAGTAAAGTTGTGCAAAAGTGAATTGAGGTAGCAATACTTTAATGTGTTAGATTCCTGAAAGAAGTGAGCTGACAGTGTCTACTATTCTTCTGATCAAGGCTACGAATGTGTGTAACTTATTGTGGTGGATCTCTACTATAATATTTTGTGTTTGTAGGCACTAAGTCTCCCTGTTAGACAATGAGTCCTTTCTGTAGGTAGCGAGCCTTTGTATATGGATAGTGAGCCCTTAGTAGTGAGCCTGTTGTATTCGGTTTTGCTATTACTATATTGTGAGTTAATCCTCACCATGGTTTTTCTCTCATTTGGTTTTCCACACAAATATGGTGTTTCCTATGTTGACATTGCTTTCTATTATCTACATTTTATGTTCATACTTAATAACAAAATTAAGTGGATAAGAAATTGATAAGTGGTTGAGATTTTAATTTGTGTTTAGTGATAATTGATTCACCCCCCCTCCTCTTAGTTGTCTTGTGCCTTTTAGCATAATGAATTTACAATTTTCTACAACTCACCACTCAAATTTGATCTCCTTGATGGATTGAAGTCATGCTCAAATCGCCTTCAAGGCTTCCTTATTGCTTTATTTTTATTTGTTTTAAAAACCTACAAGTGTTAATACTCACAAAACAAATGGTCACAAAACATGAACAAAATTACATAAAAATATGATGGAGGGTTGACATGCTACTTGACTAAAAATAATATTGCAATAATGTTGATAAATCTTCTCTTGTCTACCTTTGACTTATTTTAGTATCTTCAATTTTCTCTATAGTTTATGTTCTTATTTGAAATGTTGAAATGACTAGGTATTTGTGAGATAAGAGGGATTTGCTACAAACGAGTCTCTTCATTCTCAAGAGAATCCCAGGGAACGAACTGCCCTTATCCACCTCAACATAAGCCAAATGAAGAAATTTCAAAGAAAGTGTATACAAAATAATTATCAAAAAAGACTACTTTGGGTCTTAAGAGAGTGAAACTTCTATATTTTCTCCTCTAACAGAGGAGTTCTTGGCCAAAGGACAACAATGTGGATTTAGGATGCCAACATGGTGTGTTGGTGTCCAAATGGCCTACTGGCGTCCCAAGCAATAGAGAGCTTAGTAACTCAGGCAGGAAAAATAGAGTTTCACTACCTAACCCAAATTCGAGGTCTACTTAATAGAATGATAAGATAAAGAACAAAAACTATGAGAAAACCCAAGGAGAACATGGGGAGAACTTACTTACAACCGAATGTCTAAATCCTCACTGCACACTCTACTTTACAACTTACACACAAAGCGAATAAGGGAGAATGTTGGGGCTGTATAGGGCTATGCCACAGTCAGATCCCTACTTTGGTGTTCCCACCTCCATGGACAACTAGATAGATAGAGAGAGTGTAACCAACATAGACAAAAGGAGTGGTGAAAGCAAACCCTGCTTCAGGAGGAGAACCCACACCACCATACCTTAGTAAATAAATAGAGAGATCTAATCTATTCATAAATAGAAAAGAGTGAGAGGGTGTTACCAATAGGCCTTAGCCCCCTCTTGAACACATAGACACACTATTGAGTGCTTGCTAGAGAGCTTTGGTTGTTGGAGGGACCTTAGTCTGTCAGAGCTTTGCTTGTAGAAATTTTACTGTCAAGAGTGAAAGAGATTCGAGAGTGAAGTTGTAGATAGAAACTTGATTGAATGAATGAACCCCTAAAATGAGAGGAAATGAGGGGTTTTGTTGCATGCAAGGGCAGAAAAGAACTATTCCACTTGAAAACTTCACAGTTGGGACACGTGTCAAGAGTCAAGATTCGAGATTCCTCATTTCAAACTTAGAAAAACACCAGGATAGTAGCACATTGTGTAGATGTTCGCACACTGTGCAGGTGTCCAAAGCATAATTTTTTTGGGAAAAATGTCATCGGCTTTTGTTACTTTGAACGCCATTGGTCCACATGGAGCTATAATTGTGAAATTTTGACCCATGGGATTTCTACCATTAATGCGTTTGGGTGTCATAAATGCTAGGAAAAGTGCTAAAATGTGGAATTACTCCTAAGTGTAATTTTGCGACATTACATTTTGCCCCCACTTTAGTGCACTTTATTTTGGGAAATATTAGCCACACTAAAGTAGAAAAGAAAAGAAATTCACCCAAACATAAAGTTTTATGGATTTGTGTGCCAAGGGAAGGTCCCACAGGGGTTACCATAGTTGAGCCAACTAGTACTGAAGGTTACCCCCAACAATTGAACTTAGCAAGAAGTGCAAGACGGGTCATGAAAAATCATGTTGTAGTGTCAAAAAAAGGGTCCTCTAACATTTTCGCACTCGTTTGGGTCCTCCTTGTGGATTTTGGCTTAATGTTGCCTTGATTTAGTGATGTAATGTGGATAGCACATTCACATTAGGTCTTAGTCCTTTGTGAACTAATGGAATTTAATGGTTCCTTGCTAAAGTGTTGTGACACACTTTCACACTTTTGTAAGGTTTTTATCAATTAACTAAGCATAATAAATATAAATTTAATCATAATCAACATTAATCATGCCTTATTTGGAGTGTTGTAAAGTGTTGTAACACACTTTTATATTCCTCTAGGCTTGTTATTAATAGTTGGGCTTTCATATACTTTAATTGGCCCTATTTTGCATCAAAAAGCCTCATTTATTGCATATTTATGAGGATAATCTTGACACCAATCAGTAACCAATCATAATTTATCTGTTCTTGGCTTGTGTAGCCCAAATTTAGTGTTTGGGACTTATTCGCCACCTTGGGCAAATGAGTCCCACCTAGGTCTTTTTGTCCCTAATGCAAGTTTCACATATTTCTGGGCACTTTGATTTTTGGTTGCATACATTATGTGTGGTGGGACTTTTTGATGCCTAAAATTGACAAGCAACAACCTTATGGGAAAGTTAGTTAATGGGGGGACCAATTATGCTAAACTGACTGACCTCCAGGTTTTTAAAGAAGTTGAATCCTTCTATAATTGGGGGGTTTGGAATGGGAAATTGAAGCAGATATAAAAAATAAAAATCTAACCTAAGGTGATGCGCCAATATGTAGGTGTGGGCATGGTAAATCTCCCTTTTGGATGGGATTTAAGGGCTCATTTATCAATCTGCATGTCCCGGAATAAAAAAAAATCATAGATGAAAACTCAAATAATCTATTCAATAACCTAAAATAACTCCCATACACATTTACTAAAAAGAAGAGTCCAAGACATGGTCTAAATTAACAAACTTATATTGACATTATAGAAGTTCTATAAATAAACTACTCAGTACAGTAATGACACAATATAATGTTTTGTCAAATAGCTAAGAAACAGAAAGACCAAACAACAATGGCATAGTCTATGAGTCTTAATACAATAAGAAAAAACAATACAAAAGGCCTAGTGTATTTCCATATTTTTTTTGTGTATATTTTGAACTCATTTCCAGAAAGAAGAAGCAGTATATATAGAAAATCATCCCACTGCTTGAAATCCAGTAACAAAAAAGATTCCTTGGCAAGATCAATGATGTCCCAGGCCGTTGCAACATAAAAGATTGAGTCATGGAATGCAGTCACTTTCGAACCAGATACATCTCCTGCAAATGATGGTTGTGGTCCCAATGTAGAAGAAATAGAATTCCATGCAGAAATTTGTCACTTACCAATGAATTTAGTTAGAACACATGGTGATAGGTTGGGGCTTATCATTGATTCTTCTCTCCTTACAAAGAAAACCCCCTGTGGAGATGACATGTGGAGAAGTCTTCATTACCAATGTTGATTTTGGGATCTGCCAAAAAGTGTTCGTGGAACGATGCTACGTGGCATGTGGGAGGAGCTCGATAGAGAAGCAAAGGAGATTGGGCTCACAAATGCCTAGGTTGTTGACATGTGGAAGCATCGTGGGGCTCGAGAGATAAGCAAGAGAGGAAATATTTGTGGGGAGTTTGCAATAGACACGTGGCCATAGCGAGTGAACCTCTTCAGAAAGGGGCCTAGAGATATTCAAATATACAGGGTACGAGCAAAGGCCAAGCAAAATAATATTATCAACCTGAAGGGATCTTGAGGTATTTTTAAATCCACAACTTTTGGTGACTATCAGGGGCATTTCGCTTGTGGAATGGGGAACCCAAAATTTTTGGTTTGTAGACTAGAGCCTTATCCATTGGGTGACAGAATCAAAGCTTTGAGAGTGCGATTTGCAGAGGAAGCCAGTCGGTCTTAGATGGCGTCGCTATGGTGCACAAATTCTCTTGCGCTTCGTGTAGATTGATTACTTCCTTGAAGGAAAGCTCCATTGATATCCCAGTCCCAGAATCGAGTTGAAAGAGTAGTCGTGCTAGCTGATGAGTAACACCTTCAATATTTGTGGTAGTAAGGGGTTGATTGAAACTCTTGAAAGTGGATGAATCCTTCCCCTCTCCTCAAGATTTGTTGTGATGTGCTCTATTTTGGCTACCAAATCATCAAAAAGGAAAATCAAGGGAAAATCCATTTTAGTCAGCTGGGAGAACTTCATCCACATATTGTTCATGGTCTGACTCAATATTGCCAAGCAATTTATGGCATGGAGCATGGCCACATTACATCAGATAAATTAATTTTCTTTCTTGGCAACCGACCTCTGATCCTTGATCCCTGCACTCACCAAGTCCTCATTTTCCACCGTATACAACTTATCTAGCAACCTTTTCACGTCAGGGACCCTCTCTGCAATGAACTAGTGAATTTGTTCAATCGTTTTGCAAACCTCCCTACTCAAACTTGCCGCTTCCACCATGAACTGAAGCGTTGGCTAAAGAGTTAGACAGAAGGCCTTGAACTTTTCCCAGTATGAAATATATAGTTGTTGGGCTACTACAAGGAGGTTCGACTGGGCAGTAGGGAATTGAGGAGGATTCTTCAAAAGAAAAATTTCCACATCCTTCAACCCAACATCCTATGTCAGTTCTACAATCCTCTTGTCCACAGTAGAGAGTTGTTCCTATAGAGTTTTCAAGTCAGAAAGCAATTTTTCCTCAACCTAGCCTCTGGTTGTAGATTCCCTTTCTAGGGACAGCCTTACTTCCTGGATCTCCTTTTCAAATTAATCTTTTCGGTCGTGGAAGTCTGTGTCCTTTTGCTACATTCTCTATTCCAACTAAACTCGCTACTGTTGAAACTCTTCATTCTTTTTTTGCATCTCCTCCTCTGCCCGCACCAACCGGTCCTATAATTCCTAGTTTTTCTTCTATAGCTCAGCGACCAGGTTGGGATCTTGGGATTGGAACTTTGTAAGTTCCTCTTGGAGTCTAGCCTATTCCTCCTATGCTTGTTGAGACAAGCATGCAAATTCAACATCCCTTGCCTTGTCCTTCTTCAGTAGGACCTCTATCCTCTCCTTGAAATTTTTAGCTCATCTTCTTTCTTCTTCAATTGGTGATCAGACTTGAGAAATTCGGTGGTCCCCACATGTTGGGTCTCCTCCATTAGCTCAACTTTATCTTGTGGTCGTGTTGCATGTAGATCGATTCCCATAGAATGTATCCTGTAATATTTGGGTCGCATCTCCCCCTATGGTTTGATGACATTCAGATGCATTGTTGAAAAATGCAACAAATGTTGAGCCTCATTGAAAAGGGTTTGCACCTGTGGCTCTCTCGACCTTTTAGCATCTTTGTCCCTTATCTTCTAAAGCTTGTGACTCTGTGATACTCTTGCTTTGTCAGCCTCCACCATGAATTATTTTGGTGATCTAATTATCTCGCTAGTGAAGGGTGCACCAGGAGGAAGAGAAAAAGGGAACGAGAGAGTAGTGGTTTTGGCTAATTTCTTATTCGAAAGAGAAACTATTAATGCAAAGAATGGGGGAATGTTATACCAAAGCCCAATCTGTGAAGCATCAGAATGACTCATGGGAATCAATGGTGGTAGCGGAGACACAACGAATTCCATTTGTAGGGCAGGGTGAGTCGGAGTCGATGCAACATGAGTAAAAGGTGTATCAATAGTGATTGTAGACTGTGCTCCAATGAAAGGTGGAATAGACCATAGAGGAGTAAAGGCTAATTGTCTAGCTTGGGAGAATTGGAAGAAACCTCTTGCAACCATTACAATAGAAGTGGAAAAAGAAAGGCCAACACTTGAAGTGATGGAAGACACCAAGATAGCAGGAGAAACCAAAGATTATGAATCAAGAAGAGGGGGAGAGAAAGATACCTGAGCTATAGACTCTGATCCTTGGCTTATTGTAGGTTCCTATGAACCCTCTCCAAAAGTTGCATCTATGTGCAACCTTTTTTCGGGTGGGGAATTGTCTACCTCTATGGCCTTTGACGGGTGTTGTTGGGTCTTTTCACAACCCACGTGCATGCTTGTGAGGCTCCTAAACTCAATAGATTCACCTGCACCTTTGGAGTAGTTTTGCTAGGCTACTTTGTTGCTTTTCTAGTTTTCTGCGTTGGGGCCATCTTCACCTCCTTTCCTTGCACTATATATTTCTTAGCCTCCCATGGGTCAATATCTTCATCATCACTCACATTAGTATCTTCATGCACATTTTTCCATAGATCATCTAACTTTTCATCCTTGTTGGCCTCATGGAATGGGGCAATAGGGCACTGGGTTTCTTGTCAATAAATCTAGAAATCTCTAATCTATTCCTCACTCCACAACCACTTCTTGACTAATTCATTGCGAAGGGTGGCCCCCATTTGGAACTTATCATTAAACTTCTCCAAAGGGAAATAGAAATTGAGCCATGTCAACCTCTTATCCTCTATAGGAATGTGAACCAAGTCCACAAATAGATCGTCTTGTTCTATCAAGGGATTCAACCATTTTTCCCAGTAGGGATGAGGGTTGTGAGTTACCCTAACATTCAAATTTGCTAAGTCATTATTGGGGTTATATTTCCATTTTTCACAAATCAATACTATCCCCAGATGAGCGAGTTTTTCCTCTAGCAAACCGTGTGTCTACTTTTCCATAATCACCGTTTTGAAGCTCAGTGGGTAGAAGAAAAATCCTTTCTTGTTCTTCCCTATGCAAAAGTTATTGTCAATAACTGACACTTGTCAGAACATCTCAAGGGCCAACACCCTGTTTGTGAGGCATGGCGAGAGCCATAATGGTTCCTCAGTAAAGCCATGCATCCTAATGAATGTGAAATATTCTCTGAGAAACCAATCGCAAGGAGGAGTAAAACTCTACATCCACCCCATCTACTCAGCAGAAAGCTGATAAAGATTGCCATCTTAACTAAAGTCTTGTAGAATCAGGGTCAAGAAACAATTCGAGAATGCATAATAGTCATATGTTGTAGAAAGGAGGGGATTCCATACAAAAAACTAGCTTTCTTACTCCCTTCTCATCAAAAATAGCTAACCTCATATGTTTTTTAAAGAAGTCAGGGTTCTGGTGTAAAAACATATGAGCAAGGAGAGAAGGAAACCTAAACTTATGTTGTGTTCAATATTCCTTGATTTGGCTCATCATTTCTTGGACAATGACTACCACAAAGTCATACCAGAATAAGGAATGTTGCTTCCTCAACTAAAAAATGAGACCTAGTTGAAATGATTCAACGAACTTGTCCTTGTCCATGTCGCAAACAAAAGGAATCATATAGAAGGATTCTTGGAAGTTTGTGTTAAAAGTGTTGTGTGCAACTGGAATCTATGGTGATTTTTCTAAATCTTCTCGAGGCCTTTTGGTTTCTTGGTTATAAAATTCCATAGCAAGATCCCTGCCTCTCAAATAGTTGTCCCCTTTTTCTAGAGTGAATGAATCCATATTTTCTGCTCTAGAGGTTCTTGTAGGGATGCATAGCATGTTTATGATAGCCTCCATGCTGATTACAACCCTAAGGTGTCAATATCTAGGTTGAAATGCTAAATGCCCTCATGAACTAGCTCCCAACAATAATGCACAAAAGGAATCATATACTACAGGAGACCGTAGAACCATGGCTTGTATGCCAATGGAAATTCATTAGTGGCCACATTCATCTTTCGGAAGTTTCTTTCCTAAGACTCTTAGGGTTAGCTTTGAGGATGGGATCATGAATATTATCCCATTCTTCTATTATCTAGGTCTAGTCCCTGTGGGATTTCTTTTCTGCGGCCTGCATGTGGATCCACTTCAACTTCTCTGGTATCTGATGTGAAGCATAAAAGGTGTCATGGAAAATATTTTCCTGTTGGTGCCACGTGCATGGTGCCAAATAAGCTTTGGGTCTCCTCTCCTTGCGCTTCCATATGAGGATTTTGGGCCATTTCAGGGTGTTGTGGATTTTTGCATTCAATGCTATTAGATTTCCACAATCCATAAGAATATGAATAGTAGTTTCTGGATTCGATTGTGTAAGCTTTTTTGAATCAACATTTCGAATCACACTCCATGATCCATCATCAGGATAGAGACCTTAAGGATGATGGATCACAGAGTGTGATTCGAAACGTTGATTCAAAAAAGCTTACACAATCGAATCTAGAAACTACTATTCAAATTTCTGCGTTGTTCAAACTTACTGCAATTCACTTTTGTTCTTCAACAATTATGCACTCAAAAAATCTTTGCACTGAATAGCATACTCAAGAAGCTTTTCACAATGTTATTCTTTCACATGCAACACTTAGCTCTTTCTTACTTAGAGTTGTAGACAACGGTTTCCTTTTAGCATTAAATTCAACTTGTACCACTAGCTCCTTTGCTCATGTGAAATGAATTTATTTCCCTTTTGAAACAAAAAACAATTCCTAATGACAATTGGTCATTATGCCCTATGGTGCGATTTCTTGGGAAATTGAGCTGGTGATTGAAGGTGTATATAACCTTTCACATGCTTGCCAATTAATATCTTAAGAAGAATAATTAAGCCAAAGGTGCAATGATTATACGTGAGTTCCTCCTTGGAGACTGAAACATGCCCGCAACATGACACATCAACACCTGACTATATGGATGATCACTTGGGACTGCCACTGATTTGTGCTAATTAATTACTTCTCCTTAACCTCACACACAATAATTCGTACATAGCAGACACAAGTGGATGGAAAATTCAAGTTGTCTCTTGGTGGGATTTTTGAGCTAGTACTCGATTAGCATCATGCTTATGACACATAGGTACCTTAGATATTTCTATAAATATACCGTAAGATGATAGTAGAATTGCATTTAGTAATTATGAAGAACTAGCATTTGGTAGTTGGGTAGAGATAGGTTTCATGAATACTCCAATTAGGATCACTAGCAATAAGTCATACACAAATTTTTTAGGTGAAGTTTCTAATAGGAATTTGAAGCAAATGATGAAGAACAAGCATTCATTAGCTATCATAGCAATGAAGTGGGTACTGGATATGGACTATAAAGAGTACGAAGACAAGTATAGGGTCAATAATGACATTTTCTTGCATTTCGTTACCCCCTTGCTTGATATGTAGATCCCTAAGCAGATGATTCTACGTCTAATGATGGAGATCTTTCCAAAGAGCTACCTCGATGGCCTTGGTGAGATCATGACAAATGTAGTATATGGCCTTGGACTCCCCATGGCGAGTGACCTTCATAGACACATAAAAGAAGATGTAGTGGTGTTGCGGGTACCATTTTTGAGAGGGTTTCATATTCTATCCATTGGAGAGTACCACAAGAGGGTCACTCATGCTTGCCATTTCCTACTGAGGTGCTACAATGTGGTGTTGTTTTATGACATCAAATGGTACATTGACTTTAGGAACTTGGTGTTTCCTCCACCACTTGTCATTCTTGTTGATGCTCCTATTGCTATTCCAGAAATTGGTGATGATATTATTCCTGATGCTACCCTTGATGCTCCTGCTTAAACAATGAACTCTTGTCCCCACTTAAGAATCAACACTTTTCATCTATTTTTTGTATATACGCCTAGAAAAGGATTTTAACGCATATACTTGAAAAGTATGGCCTTCGAGCCATTTTGGAAGTGTAATATCAAAGTATATAATACCATCTAATGAATATACAACTTTTATTAAATTTATGTCTCTTTTACTCTTGCTTCTTCTAAGGATTTTTCCTCATGGGTTTCGCTTCTCTACTTCTTGCATTATGAGTTTCTTTTAGAAAGATCGTCCAAACAAAAGAACACAAAGGAAAATTTACATAATTACATATTTACACTAGCAGAATAGTCAACGAAGCTTAATTGAACAATTTGAGGTGGATTCCATTAGCTGGAATCCCCAATATTTTTTCTCCATATTTTCTAATTCGAATGCGTTATGTTGCTTGCATTGAAGTAATCCAAATGGGCCTTCCCACAGACTATCAAATTTTTCATGTTGGCCAGGCTTTGTGGCTCTCTCATTCAATTTTAGGACTAGGTCTCCGTATTTAAGACCTTGGTCTGAGGCTTTCTTGTCAAACCACATTTTAACAACCTATTGGTGGTTGTTCATGGCTATTAGGGCTTTTTATATTTTCTCTTTCACTTCTAGTAACTCAGCTAACTAAACCTCCATGGCTTCGTTCTATTCAATTTCCAGAGACTTGAGCAGCTGTAGTGCAGGAATCTCCATGGAGATGGGAAATAGCACTTCCTTCCCATACACTAACTCGTACGACGAAGTCTTGAAGACTTGATTAGGATTTATGTGGTCTCCCTAGAGCACTGCTCGGAGGTTCTTATGCCACTCTCTTTGATGTTTTGACCCGATTCTTTTAATGAGTCAGACTAAATTTTTATTAGTCGACTCAGCCAACCAGTTTCCCTGTGGGTAGTAGTTTTAAGACTTTCTTATGAATATGCCATGATTGAGTGAAAATTGACATACCTTTGAGCCAAATAAATCCTTAGCATTATCGGAGATGATGGTCTTTGGCAAGCTGAATCTCGTTATTAGGTCCTCTAGAAAGTTCACTATATTTTCTTCTATTGTATTCTTTAGGGGCATGGCCTCGACCCATTTGGTAAAGTAGTCCGTAGCCATGAGGATACATTTGTGTCTAGCACTAGAGGTGGGATAAATCATCCCGATTAAATCAAGGCCCCATTGTGCAAAGGGTTCATCAACCACTATCAAATTTAGGGGCATTGTTGAGTTTTTCCTTCTTCTGGTGAAGAATTGGCATTCCTTGCAGGCCTTAACCAAAGAGTGTGAGTCATTACATAGTGTAGGATAGAAATATCTGGCACACATAATATTGATGGCGGTGGTCTTTACAGAGAAGTGTCTGAACGTGAGACTATTGTGAAAAATGTCCAAAATTTTCTTTGCTTGCTCTATTGTGACACACCGCAATAGAACACCATTGAAGTTCCTTTTGAAAATGACCCCTTCAATGATTGCATATCTGTTGTTCTACAATCTATAGAATTTTCTCTTTTGAGAAGGAAGGCCTAGTGAATATTTTCTGGTATGCATGAATCTTACCTAGTTTGCTAGCTAGCAATCATCAGACTCAGATTCATTTGTTAGAAAAGGTTCAGGTTGGTCCTCTTCAGCTGCTATTTCTTCGTCATGTGCCAAATACTCACACAGTCCTCTTTCTTGGATGGTCTTTGTGGGCTTGACCTCAATATCATATTCAAGGATCTTAGTAATCCAATTGGCCTTTTTTCAGTGATTTCTCCTTCCATGATGTTCTCATGCACACTAGAATATGTGACATAAACCATCACCTTGTTGCAAGATATGAGGTGTCAGAACTTCTTGAGCCACTTAACAATGGAGAATGCTTTCCTTTCAACAAAGTTGTAGTTCGTATCATAATATTTTAAGGCCTAGGAGTGAAATGCTATCGGATGTTCACCATTTCTTCAATCATCCTTTTGGGTTAGAATAGTAGTGATGTTGGATTTGCTACTGAATACATACATTAAGAATTCCTTTGATAAGTCTAGACTCACCAGCACAGAATATGAGGAAATAGTGTCCTTAACCTTTTCAAAGGCTTCTCTAGGTTCTTTTGTCCATTTAAACAATTGATCCTTCTTGAGCATTAAGGTGATAGGTCTAATTATTCTTATAAAATCATAAATGAATTTTCTCACAAAATTTACTTTTCCTAGGAAGGACTGAACTCCCTTCTTGTTGACTGGTAAGGGAAGTTTCCTGATTGCCTTCACCTTCTCAGGATCAATTGCAATTCCTTCTTGGACACTACATGTCTCAATATTTTTCATTGTGGCACTCTGAAAAACATAATTTTTTGGGTTCAGGGATATCCCGAACTCCTGGAATTTTTTAAAGACCATTTTATGCTGATCAAAATGATCATCCTTACTCTTGGAGAATACTATAAGATCATTTAAGTAGATTAAGATGATCTTATTAATCAATTCCCTAAAAGCAATATCCATTTCCCACTGGAGGGTAGCTCCCACATTTGAGAGATTGAAAGGAATTTTGGCATAGAAAAACGTTGCCCACTTGGTAGTGAACATTGTTTTGTGTCCGTCCTCTTTTACTCAAATTTGGTTGTAATAGGAAAAACCATCTAGTAGAGAAAATATCTCTGATTGAACTACTGTTTGTAAGATAGACTCCATAGAGGGAAAAGGGTAGTGGTCTTTCAGAGATGCTCTGTTCAGGTCCTGAAAATCAATACATAGGTGGATGTCTCCATTCTTATTTTAGACTAGAACTAGGTTGGATACCCATGTACTATGCTTGATCAAGAAGACGACTGAGACTGAATTAGCTTTGTCAGCGCTTGTGCCATCAATTCCTCAATCTTTGGAGTAATTGGCCTCTGTTTTTGGTGGACAAGTTTTGCACCTTCCGTCAGTTCTTTAATATGTTGGATGATTTTAGGATCGTATCCCTTGAGGTTATGATATGACTAGGCCACTACTCCATATTTCTCACAAAAGGGTATGTGTAGGATCATGATGGGACAAAAAGTGGCAATATGATGGGTATGTGGCTAACAACTTTTTTTTAACCAAAAATTGATGAAACAAAAAGGGTTTTTAAAGGAGATTCTCAGCTTTCCACCAATATAATTTATTCCTTACTTTGAATTTAATAAGTAATTATTATTCATTTTCTATTTGAATTACAACTACAGTCCTGATTGATAGGCTGATTGAAAAACATCTATATCTTTCAAATGGTATCACCATTTTTGAATCCAAAACATGCATCAAATTCTATGCTTCACATACTATAGTATTAAAAAAAGAAAAATTCAATTTCATAAAGTTTTGACCAAGTTAAGGTGGTCAGACATATGATTTTTTATATTTTTTAAAAGTTGTAATAAAAAATTCGTAATTAAATATTTAGTTGGAAAAAAATTACAAAAAAATATGCATCACATTGGGACATGAGTCCTCTACTTATATCTCAAATCTTATAAAATAATATTATCATTTTATTGTGATTAGGGTGGTCAGACAAGCACCTACTTCTTATTCTTTCCCTGAAATTTAAGTACTACTACATTGAAATTTGAAATTTTCACCAAATAGAATTTTTTTTTTAAACAAACCTAGTAGTTTAAACTAAATTTAATTTGCTACATATTCTATTCTTACATATTTTTGAAATAATATAGATAAATTATTCAAATTTTTACGTCAAGTTTCCTAACTCTGATTTTTCTGAATTTTTGGCCACTTAAGGGCCTATTTTTTCCATGATGATCCTGCACATACCCAAAAATGGATGAGTCTTTCTTTATCATGATGCAGGACATCCTTTTTGACCTTTAGTTTCCTTCCATCTTTGACCTGAAGATCTACATAGTCACTTTTGTCTGCGACAAAATTCCTTTTGTCATTCCTCCTATCATCACAATCGAATAGGTTTTTGAGAGTGACCAATCCTTTCGGAAGCTTGTTGAACCTTAGTTGAATAATTTTTCCTTCATAGGCCTCGACAATCTTCGGTTGGATTTTCTTAGCGAACTCTCTTGACTATTTGATGAATGAGGTGATGTGTTCATCACTTTTGAGCACTTGCATTCTTTGGTCATTATCTAGGATTGCAAGTTGGATGATCACTCGCACAGAGTGTATGTTATGAGTTAAGCCAAAATTAGGATCAAACTGAGATCTGATTACTACCATGCAATCTACATCTGTATTTTTCTGTTTGGCACTGTCTGGATATTGAAGGATTCAAATCCCTCAATTAGGTCCTAGACTCTATGTATATAGGATCTCATGTGGGCATTCTTGGCTACGAAAAGCCCTTAGACTTGATTGACCACTAGCTTGGAGTAGCCAAACACCATTATTTTCTTAATTCCCATCCACTCTGCAAGGCTTAGACCTAATACTAGGCCTCCATATTCATCTTCATTGTTCGAATAAGCAAATAGGTATGTGCAAGATCATGATGGGTATATATAGGGTATGTGGATGACAACATCTTTTTAACCCAAAATTGATGAAATGAAAAGGGTTTTTAAAGGAGATTCTTAGCTTTCCACCAATATAAATTATGCTTTATTTTGAATTTAATAAATTATTATTATTCATTTTCTATTTGAATTATGACTAAAGTCCTGATTGATAGGTTGATTGAAAAACATTTATAGCTTTCAAACGGTATCACATTTTTTGAATTTCAAACATGAATCACATTCTATGCTTCACATACTATAGGATTAAAAAAAGAAAAATTGAATTTGATGAATTTTTGACCAAGTTAATGTGGTCAGACATACGAGTTTTATATTTTTTAAAAGTTGTAATAAAAAATTCATAATTAATTATTTACTTGGAAAAAAATTACAAAAGCATATACATCACATTGGGACATGAGTCCTCTACCTATATCTAAAATCAAGATTATAAAAAAATATTATCATTTTATTGTGGTTATGGTGGTCAGACAGACACCTACTTTTTATTTGTTCCCTAAAATTTAAGTACTACTGCATTGAAATTTCAATTTTTTTACCAAATAGATTTTCTTTTTTAAAAAATAAACCTAGTAGTTTAGAAACTACATTCAATTTGCTACACATTCTATTCTTACACATTTTTGAAATAGTATAGATAACTTATTCAATTTTGTACATCAAGTTGCCTAACTTTGATTTTTCTAAATTTTTTGCCACTTAAGGGCTTGTTTTTTCCATGATGATCCTGCACATACCTGAACTGAAAGCAAAAAGATCTGAGTTTCTTCTCATTGGATGGGGATGTCAAACATATCCCAGCTACTGTGCCAACTTTGCATCTCGCTCCATCAAAATGTAACGTTCATATTTCTGAGTCTAGACAATTTGCATATTCCTTTCGACCTTTGAGATCACTTGATCTTCATCATAGATGACGTAAGTACCCATTCCGGTGGCATGATAATTTCTAAAAGGATAAATGTCTATATATTTTCTCAAGTGGACCTCTTCTGAATCAGCTTGGTCCCCAGTCACCCTCTCATCCTCTAGTATCTCAACACAATCAATTTCCTCTTTGGTGAAAGAGGTATGGGCACCCTCAAAGTTGATCATGGCTTCATCGGCCACATGTTCTGAATGTAGAGGTTTGGATATTATCTTCATTTTAGCTCTATGTTTGGTCCTAAGGATCAAGTGTGACTAGTCTAAAGATAAGTATCCACCAATCTTGGAAGTGAATTCTCGAGATAAGAAAAGACCGAACATGGGGGGAACATCTATGATCACGGTATCTTGTGGAACTATGATACTAGGGCAGGAGAATAGAGTCAAGGGGAGGTCCTTAATGACACCTACATTTTCAACCTTATTCCCATCAAGCTGCATAGCCCATTTAAAGGTTCATAGCTAAGGCCCAAGGCTTCAACTATCTGCTTGGGCATGATTGTGGTGCTAGCACCAGAGTCAATCATGGAATTATGTAATAATTTCTTCCCCATAGTAAGAGTTAGAAAAAATGGTTTTTGTTTCGGCTTATCTCTAACTTTGATAGAGGCTTCCTCTGTACTATTTTTAAGAACTTTGGCTGGAGGTGTTGAATCAACAAACTTTCCCTCCAGTGATTTCTTTGTCAGCTCAATGCTTGCATCTTCCCAGAGGGCCTTCTAGAGTAATGAATTCTACTCTGGAATAGCTAGGATATCTCAAAGAGATACATTAGAAGAGGATTTCTTCAATTATTCTACCACATTGAATTGTGGCAAATTCAAAGACTTTTTTTTCCTTAGCCTTCATTATAACAATCTCCTTTCACAGATGAAATTGTTGTGTGACTGCAAGGGTACTAGGAGTTTGGTCAAGAACACCTCTGGGCTACGAGATGACCGGTTCAGCCATGAATTTCCTCTTAGAGTGAGTTTTGTAATATGACTTCACTTACTAAGCCTTGGATGTGGATGCATCATTTGCGAACATTGCCTCTTCTTCTTCCATCCATAAGAAGAGTGTGTGGTTGGGAGCTATATCTGCCTCCATCTCCAGGGACATCTTATTGGATGTTGTTGTTGTGTTGTTGATATGTCAAAACTATTAGCATCAGTGCATTTGAAGTTGTATATGTCAAGGATATTGAGAAAATTGTAATAAAAAGTGTTGCAGGTTGTCAGTGGTGAAGTAAAGTTCAGTATGTTGGTGAACTTAATACGCTGCTATTCAGAGGTTGTGGACTAAAGGGTTTCTTATTGAGTATATCTAGTTTATCAATGTTGAATTTTAGAGATCTGCATCAAGATTTGAGCGAGTTATGAAGATTTGTATTTTGGCAGTTTTTGTTACTTCAATTTGTGTTCCTGAATGAAGATCATGTGATTTTAGTAATTTTATTTGCTACAGATGCTTCTCTAGTGTTTCATGATGTTTTTGGATGTTTCTAGATCATGCTCTATCTGTTTTGCATGTCCCCATTGATCATTGTGCTTGTGATCCGAGATTTTCTCCTGAGTGTTCATGTTTCTCATGTTCTTGGCTGACAAGGTGTTGAAGAGTGTTGTGGATCTTCAAGGAGTAATTAATTGATGTGGTTCATGTTTGAGGATGTTATTTTCAGTATTCACTATGTTGTGGCTAACCTTGGTAGATTCACATGGAAAATATTTATTATTAATTGGGATGACTGTTTATATTCTTTTTGTTATTAAATTGTTGAAGCTGACTTATAGCGATGTAATTTATTGTTACGGATATATAAGAACTATTGTTTATTCAAAATATGTGTGTGTACAAGAGAGTTCTTCTGTATGTGTTTGAATAATGTTCTAAATCATTCGAAGGTAGAGTAGAGTGTGAAGAAGAGTGAAGAAAAATGAAGAAGTGTTCATGTGCTTAACCAGAACTATAATCAGGGATTAGCAGATGCTATTTGCTTAGTTCAAAATCTGATGGATATAATCAAAACCTTTTTGTAAGATAGTGTGTCTTCCTTTGTAATTGAACAGTGAGCTCTAGGAAGTGTGCCTAAGTGCATGTGCATTCCCCATTCATATTTCCTTATACTTTTAAAAGGGTATAATCTTGTGGACTGGCCTCCACCATGGTTTTTCCCCTAACAGGGTTTCCACGTAAAAATCTTGGTGTTATATGTGCTTCTGATGTGTTGATCATTCATTCTTTCATGGTTATTGATCTAATCTATGAATAAGGTTAATAAAGTTGAATAAGTTTAAAATTTTGTGACAATTGGTTCACCCCCCCTCTCAATTTTCTATCCTTTTGTTGCCAACACATCTCTTGCATTTACATAGTGAGTATCACATTTTCCATTTGTGGAGAGGCATATACATAACCTCTTGAATTTGACGCAATGCCTTGGCTATGCTGTTCCGTCACCTTTTGTTGTAAGTTTCCGCATAGGCAATTTCAGGGCATATGTGCATTGCTGCAAGGGAAGCATAATGGATTGATGTCATCGTCGAGGTTATTTTTCCCTACTATCAGCTCCCTACTCGAGCTTGGGTGAGCATTCTATAGTGGAGTTTAGGTATCAACACCATCTAATTGCTTGTTTGAGTCTGCGGATTTGTGCGCGACCCTCCTTGGAATTGATTTTGCTGGTAGGAATATTTATTTCCTTGATAATTTTGGTAGGTTGGCTTTGAAGACGCAAATTGGTTCCGCTTTATGGTAGTTATTTAATTTGAGATGGTCCAAATCAGTTCCTTGACATCACTCATCTCATCTTTTGAAGAGCCAAATGTGGAAGTGACATTCTGTGGCATGCTCAGATATGTATACATAGATTGGGGAGGAGCAAGCACATTGGTAGATGTTATCTACTGGGTGGGAATTGATATCTCAGGAAATATAGGCATAGCAGGCCAAGGTGGAAAATTCTTGGCATCTATCAAATTGTTCTCCACCTTGACAATAATTTTGTACGCATATAGTACAGTGGTCCCACCAAGAGACTATATCATCATCAAGATGTCAACATTGATGGATTTCAAGTAGAACATGAATTCCAACTTGGCCGACAGGCAAATAGTAGCTTGAATCCTTTTCCAAGTCATGTTGAATTGAGCATTGAAGTCAGTCATGGCCTTTTGAGGGGCTCACTTTATGGTCAATAGCTAATGATATAGCGAAGACCGATCTCCATTATTTTAAAATATCTTGTACAAAGAGTCTTCGAGTTGATCCCAAGCACCGATGGTATTGGCTCCCAAAGTGTGATACCAATCTAGTGCTTTTTCTTTGAAGGAGACTGTGAGAAACCTTAGTGTGACATTTTGGTCGATAATCCCATGCACCAAACACACGTCCTCCACATCTTGTAGGTGTTTGAATGGTGTTTTTGAGCCTTACCCAGTGAATTTTGGTACAACTTTTTAAGTAGAGGCTAGGAGAAGGGCCTAGATGGTAGGTGCTATTGGTGCTACAAGGGGGCTTCCAACATCCCATGCCACTTAATTTCTCTTAGCAATAAACAACATGGCTGGTGGAGGGATCATAACGTTCACCAAATAAGTTCTAGTTAGTATTGTTACTAGTAGTGACACTAGTAGGCCAGGGTTATTGACTGTTTGGGATCTAGTAATAGGCCGATGGCTCATACACTCACTTTGAATTTAAATACATTAAAAATAAGTCCCACCGGGCGTGCCAGAAAAAAGAAACTATTAATGCCTAAAATTGACAAGCAACAAGCTTATGGGAAACACAGTTAATGGGGGGACCAATTGCGCTAAATTGAGTGACCTCTAGGTTTTTAAAGAAGTTGACTCCTATAATTCGGGGGTTTGGAATGGGAAATGAAAACAAATATAAAAAATAAAAGTCTAACCTAAGGCAATGTGTCAAGATGTAGGTGTGGGCACAGTAAATTTCCCTTTCGGATGGGATTGAAGGGCCTGTTCAACAATCTGCATGTCCCAAAATAACATAAATCATAGATGAAAATCTAAATATTTTATTCAATAACATAAAATAACTCCAATACACATTTACTGAAAATAAAAGTCCAAGACATGGTCTAAGTTAGCAAACTTATGTTAAAATTATAGAAGTTCTGTAAATAAGCTACTCAGTACAATAATGGCACAGTATAATATTTTTTCAAATAGCTAAGAAATAGAAAGGCCAAACAACAATGGCACAACTTGTGAGTCTTAATCCAATAATAAAAAATAATACAAAAGGATTGGTGTATTTCCACAATTTTTCTGTGTATATTCCAAACTCATTTCTAGAAAGAAGAAGTAATATATATAGAAAATCATCCCATCGCCTGAATGCCAATAATAGAAAAGATTCCTTGGCAAGAGCAATGATTTCCATCACAATGATTTCTGAGGCTATTGCAACAAAAAATATTCTTAGTCATGGAATGCAGTCACCTTCGAACTAGATGCATCTCTTGCAAATAATGGTTGTGGTCCCAATGTAGAAGCAACTGAATTCCATGCAAACATGTGTCACTTACCCAAGAAGTTAGTTAGGACATGTGGCGATAGGTTGGGTCTTATCATTTATTCTTCCCTTCTTGTAATGAAAACCCCCACGGAGAAGACACATGGAGAAGTCTTCATTACCCATGTTGACTATGGGATCCTCCAAAAAGTTTCCACGGAATGATGCTATGTAGCACGCGGGTAGAGCTCGGTACAAAAGAAAAGGAGAGTGGGCTCACAAATTCCCGTGTTGCTAACACGTGGAAGCATGGTGGGGCTTGAGACAGAAGCAAGGGAGGAAATTTTTGTGAGGAGCACATGAGAAACACATGGCCATAGTAGGTGAAGCTCTTCAAAAGGGGCCTAAAGATATTCAAATATATTGAGCGCGAGCAGAAGCCAAGAAAAATAATATTTACAACCTGAAGTGAGCTCAAGGGATTTTTAAAATCCACAGGACTTATTTGCCACCTTGGGTGAATAAGTCCCGTGTGGCCAAAATTCAAATTTAAATCAAATTTCTGGCAAGATTTTATTCTCCTAGATTTGATGTCAGCTTGTAGTGTTGTAATTTTAGGAATTCTTGCATAATTAAGTATAGCTACAAGGTTCTTTCACTCATATTCAACACCTAGCATTCAAGAGTTCATAAGAGCTTTTGAGAATTCACAAGACCTTTCGAGGAATTTCAAGGGCAGATAATCAAGCATTTTAGAGCATTCCTCAAGTGTCATTCATCATGTCAAATATTGAATTCTTCATTTTTGTTATTGTGCTAATAATTTTGATGTAGAGTTCATTATCCAAGCAAGTGTTTCAAGCAAGATAAACATCATTCAAGCTAGATTCAAGAACCACATCCATTGTTTCCATTTCAAGCATTATTGCATCACCTTATTGCAAGGGTTTTGTGAGTTACAACATTATCTTTTGTTCATTCATCATTCTCCATTCATATTTGCTTTCATTTCAAGGTTTAATTACCAACAAGGGGTTTGACCAAGGCAAACCCCTATTCACTAACCTCCACAACATTTCCCCCCTTCTTGTGTGTGATTTGAAGGGCTAGGTTGCAGATTTTTCAAGAAGAAAAGTTGGAGAAAAGCTGTCAAAGTTGTCATCAAGCCTTTAAGAAGCTTGGAGAAGGCCTACAAGTGGAAATTTGCAGTTTTAGATCTAGAAACCAATCAAAAAAAGCAGAGTAGACCAAGAGGCAAAAAATCTTGTTCAAAATTTCTAAAGTAGACTGATTTGCCACTATTGGAAAATGAGTCCCACTGTACAAGCCTAACAAAGAGTTTTGTAAATCTGGATACCCTTTTAACTAAAACCCATTCTTGCAAATTTTCCTAGAAACTAGACTAATTCACCCAGTTGGGCGAATGAGCACCAATTAGCATCAACAACAGATTTTTTAGTGATCTAGACCTCCATTCTTCCTTCTTTAGTCTTCTAGGTGCACACTTTCAATTTCACTTCATGTTGTTACATTTTATTCATCTTTCTTGGTCATTTTGGATTTCACACTATATTTTTCAATTCATTATCTTTTCCATGTTTACACTTGGCGGTGAACCCCTCATCAGATATCATTCAGCCCCTAGGACAACCCTTTGCAAGATTTCAATCTCCTTTGCATTAAAATCTCAAGGGTTTGTTCTTAAGTGAAGAGTAAGGAAATATCCTCTTTCCTTTTAGGTCAAAAACCCTAGAAGTGAAAGAGGACCCCCCTATTTTCTTCTTTTCATGTGCAAAATTTTACTTTGTAAAACTCAATTTTAAGTTTGTTCCAAAAATCATAAGAAGCTACAATGGCGAGAAGAATGGTCAAGAAAAATTCAATGATTCAAAAGAAAAATATGTTTAAGAGGTGACTATATGCCACAAACTCTAGGAAAAATGGGCCCTGGGGGCCTATATATACTTGGGTCGGCCCCGAGAAGGGTCATTTGCACTATTCATCATGAGGATTTTATTGAATTTTGTGAGAGAAAATTCATCAAAATGTTTAGCAGACGTGACTACAAGGATCTAAAGCTAGACTAGCTATGTGGAGACATCGCCGATGGTCTTGAGGTCAATCAAGTATGCCTCGAAACCACCTCTTTATTCAGTTTTTAATGATTTTTTTCATGTTTCCCAAGTTTTAGGTGCATAGGTATCCTCAACACACACAAGCATCTTCAACGCACACTAGCATGACGCAAGACGGGCGTATGTGTCCCAAGGATGTGCTGGCATCCGAGGGGTGTGTTGTCATCCTTGTGCCCTTAATAGCATACTAGGACACCTACGCGATGCACAGATGTCTACGCAGTGCACATGTGTGCTTAGATATTTTTAACTTAGATTATGTCATAATTGGTTATGTACTGATACACACTTATTTCTTTTTTCATAGGATTATCTAGAGATCAGGGAGCATCTCGAAGAGCAGGTGTTGCACCTACTACGAGATCAAAGGGACTGACTCACAAATGATGAGGTCACTCATCTATAGCAATTCGATCTCTGGCACACATATACCATGCTAGAGATGTTATACCATTACCCCATGCTGATGGAATTGATGGAGCAATGGGATTCCACTACCTCTAGCTTCCAGTTACTGATTAGAGAGATCATGATTACATTGGAGGATGTCTGTTGTATCATTGGGCTTCCCATCTATGGCTTACAGGTGGTGATAGATGACATAAGCTCAACATAGGAGTGATCGAGTGGTGTCCGATATTTCTCTAATCATACAGATGGCAGAGATGGGACCAGATACATCTACAGCCAGTGGTTTGACAAGGCCCATACCACTACCCTTCTACTATGTTGGATCATGGTGGTTAGTATCACCATGCAGGTGACTATTGATGCATGAGGTTCTCACCTCCATGGGGGCTTGGTCCACACCATTCAAGAAATGGCAGAGTGGTGGATTGTTTTCTCATGGGGGCGTAGCATTCTTGCACACCTCTTCTAGGAGGTCAGTCGCTACGTCCACTACGAGAACCACAACCTAACCGCATGCACACTCCTTTAGGAGTGGGATTTCACCCACATTACGTGGACTAGGCCAGAGGGGTATCCATAGGTGCAGAACTATGCTATCTTGAAGGCCCACTAGTATGAGCTCACTCGGTAGTGGAGGAACAATGACCTATAGTTCTGGAAGCTGTAGTTTGAGACCCTGATGCCAGACAGGATCATCTTGAGACCCCATCGATATTTTTGGTGGGTAGATGACTACAAGTTCCTTTGGAACCTACAGTGTGACCGATTCATCCTTGGGTGCACAAATTTTGTCATCATACCATACTACTAGAGATAGGTCATGCAACAACACGGGTGGGTCCAAACTATCCCCCTCCTATCCCAACATATACTTGAGTTGTGTAGAGTGTGATAAGGTTGATGGACCATCTGCGCCCTATCCTAGTGAATTTTTAGCTTTTCGATGATGATGCCGATGATGCCAACCTTCCACGGATGGGGACACTAGACAACGTTAGTGTGGCCCAAGATTTTCTAGCTTGGTGGGCAACATATCGCCCCACCCGAGCCTTCCTAGTGGATGCCCCCAAGGGGGATCCTAGCTTACAAGGGGACATGCCACCACAGTCACACAAGTTGAGGTGGAGGTGTAGAGGTTGTGACAACGAGGAGGAGCAGCAACAGGAGGAGTAGGAGTAGGCCAAGGAGGCTAGAGTGTCTTCATTGAGACCCAAGAGGTGGTGAAGGATGTCATCCCCTCCACCAACTACTCTTGTTTCATCGGCTCCACCAGCCCTTGTAGTTTCTAGAGTAGCTCCTGACATTGATAGTGTAGGATTGGATGCACCTCCTCCCCCTAACCCATTTTGGTAGCCAAGGGACCTAGGTATGATAGTTATTTATGTTGTTTCACTTCAATAGTTGCAATTTTCATCTCATGTACACATATACCATGTTTCAATTTTATACACTTCATGATACTGATGTATATTATGCTTCTGTGGTTGTAGTGGATACTCAGGGGTGGACTCGGTTCTTTTCCCAGTGCATATCAAAGATGGCCCCTGTTGCATTGATCCAAGGGGTAGTCCTTTATGCATACCAATGACGAATCTCAATAGGACATCATGTCCACCTATTTGAGCTAGTAGCACATTTAAGGGCCGCATATGAGGAACATGTGAATATACTAGTACAAGGCAACTAATGCTACCACATTCTAGGGGCAACACGATTAGCTATTGAGGGATTTGTGGATGATCCTCACAAAGTGATATGCAGGCATGATGAGGGACAAGGCCATCGAGTAGACACGTGATGGCCTTCAAAGCTGTCTCGATGACCTCACAGGTTAGCTAGTAGCCGTGATCCTGGTAGGTGACCAACAACTATAGTAGGAGATCATCTAGGCTGACATGCAGATATGTTCCCTCCAAGGAGAGATCAGGGGGATGCACATAGCCTTATCAGCCTCACGTTCACACAGTTCCAAATCTACTACCACTATGCAGCCTCGCTCACAACCACAACCACAACCAGAGGGATCTGGGAGCCACATGCCCCAGCCATAAAGAGCCTCCATTTTGTACATCAATTCTATAGTCACGATATATATTTGTAGATGTTTTTTGTATAGACATTGATACAATTATTTAGTAGCCACTTATTTTTTTGATGACAGTGGCCTAATACATGTACATGACATTTGATATTTATACATATATACATGAGATACTGATTCTAATATTATGATGTTGTATATTTTGATGTGTATGTTCCTAAATTTCATGTATGTTGGTGCTTTGGATCTTATATATGTGTATGGATGTATGTTTACATTAGATTCTATCATGATTTAATGAACACACATGGATGTATATCAACTAAATACACTAAATACAATAATGATCTAACTTCCTTTAAAGATATAATGTAATGCATGGATACACAACATGATAGGATACATGTATGTATGTCTCTCACACACACATACACAATCACATCATAACAAAAAAACATTTTCATAATGTGTTAATGAATAATGTCAACATATGCAATGCTAAAACCCTTAAAGAGTGAACACTACACATATGACACATTACACACTATGCATAGTATTGACGAAGGTGCATTGCATTAATGGGTTCTTTTAGAGGTGTTCCATCCATAGATGATAATTTATAGGAACTCGAACCATAAATGGAAATGACAATGTAAGGGCCCAACCAATTAGGACTAAATTTTCCCCTTTGATCAAGCGGTGCATTTACATTCCTCTGATTCTCATAGAGAACTAGGTCACCTACCTTGAAAGTTCTAGGAAGTACACTTTGATTATATTGTTTGGATAATGATCATTGATAAGCTTTAAGATAATTGAGGGCTTGTAATAATTTCTCATCAAGCATCTCTAGCTATTGCAAATGATTAGCTCAGTAAGATTCATCATCAATTAACCTTTAAGGGAAACCCACAAAGAAGAAATTTCCAACTCTAAAGGCCCACAAAGCATATGTTAATTATTGAATGTGTCAATCCTTACCAGGTTTATTAACTGTTTTATGAAGAATGAGCTCAAGAGTCTTATTAGATGCTTCTACTTGGTCATTAGATTGAGGATAATACAACATAGAAAACATATGTTGAATGTGGAATTTCTCTAGGAATTGCTTTACTTCCTTGTTCTTGAATGGCATACCATTGCCAAAGACAAGAGTAGCAGGAAATCCAAAATGAGAAATAATGTTCTTTAAAAGAGAACTAAAAATAGCCTCAATGTTCATGGATCGAAGCAAGATGGCTTCGACCCACTTTATGAAGTAATTTGTAGCAATGATAATAAAAGTGTGTCCTTTAGAAGGAGGAGGTGATATTTTTCCAATAATATCCAACCCCCATTTCGCAAACGGCCAAGGAGAGGTATAGTTTTGTAACTCTTGTGTAGGTGCATGAATAAGATGATTATGTTGCTGAAATTGTAGGGACTTTTTAACAAAATCAAAGGAATCTTGTTCCATCATCTACTAAAAGTACCCCATGTGTATCAATTTCCTCACCAAGGATTTACCACCAAAGATTCCACCCCCAAATCTCAAATGTGCTTCTTTAAGGGCAAGGGATATTTCTGCTTTAGTGAGAGATTGAAGAAGCAAGCCACTATAAGATTTCTGATAGAGAACATTAGAAAAAATAACATAACGGACTGAAAGCTTTCGTATATGAGTGCAATCATTTTTCATCACATCATTGGGAAATTTTCCAGTCTTCATGTAGTTGTAAATGTTAGAAAACGATTCTCTAGAGTTTGTGAGAACACACAAGCATTGAATTCGGGCTGATCAGAAACAACAAGAGACCGAAGGGTCTAAACTATGAAGTGGTATTCTTTCGTATCCTCATTTGAAGGTACCAAGGAGTGAGCACTTGCCATGGCATCTGTGTGTTGATTTTCCATCCTAAGGACACTATCTAGTGTGAAAGAGGAGAACCAATAATTAAGCAAGGAAAAAGTGAGGTCTCGATATCGAGACAACTTACTTTGGTTAACTTGGTAGGTTCTCCTAATCTGGTTCGTAATAAGCTCAAAATCACCCAATATATATGGAGATGTCTTATTTTTAGTGCGATCATGGTATGCAAGCCAACAATGAGGGCTTCGTACTCAAGGATGTTATTGGTACATGGAAAGTCCAATCTAAAGGAGAGAGGGACCAACTTACCTTCAGATGATATTAGAACCACGTCTAATCTAGAGCCAGTCTGACATCTTGACCCATCAAAGTACATTTTGCATTCAAGGTCATAAGTAATTGCAAAAATGTTCTCATTAGGGAATAAGTCCAAGCCTGAAAATGAGTGAGGTGAAGGAGCGTTTGTCAATTGATCAACAACTACTTGACCATTTATCGACTTTTGAGTAACAAATGTTATGTCAAACTGAGAAAGCAACATTATCCATTTCGCTAACCTCGAAGAAAGGTTGGTACTAGAAAAAAATACTTTAGAAGGTCACTTTTCACAATGACATGTGTCTCAGCATGGAGAAGGTACTTCCTCAGCTTCTACATAGAAAAGATGAAAGAAAGGCATTGCTTCTCCATGGAGGAATAACTAATTTCATAATCAACAAGACACAACTAATGTAGTAGATCACTCTCTCTTTCCCAACATCATCATACTAAGCTAGAAAAGCTTCCAAAGCATATGGTGATGCTTTGAGGTAAAGCAAAAAGGATCTATCTTGCATAGCCGACATTAGTATATGAGGATTGGCCAAATAGGTTTTGATTGACTCAAAAGATTCCTGACAAATTCTTCATCCCATATGAAACAAACATCCTTTTTTAACAAACGAGTTAAAGGAAGGGTATGCTCAACCAATTAAGATATGAACCTTTGAATTTCCTGAATCTTCCCTTGTAAACTTTGCAACTCAGTAATATTCTTGGCTGGAGGCATGTTAACAATTGCATCGATCTTATTTGTGTCAACTTCAATTCCATGATGAGAGACTATGAATCCTAGAAGTTTTCTTGTATATATGTTGAAGAAACACTTAAGAGGATTAAGCCTCATCTTATAGAGTTGAAGCCTCTCAAAAATAAGAAAAAGGTTCTTCACATGATCTTGACAGGTTATAGATTTTTCCAGGATATCATCATCATAATCTTCTAGAATCTTATAAATGAAATCATGAAATATTACGGTCATCGCCCATTTGTGAGTTTCTCCTCCATTCTTTAACCCAAAGGGCATGAACACATAACAAAAAGTAACCCAAGGGGTAGTGAAGGCTATCTTGTATTGATCCTATGGATTAATATGGATCTTATTGTAACTTGAGAAATCATCCATGAAAGATAACAAGGCATGGTCTACAGTCAAATCCACAATCATATCTACATTAAGTAATGGAAAATCATCTTTAAGACAAGCCTTATTGAGATCATGAAATTCAATGCATACATGTGTATGGCCATCTGTTTTGCTAATGATGGTAATATTCAAGATCCAAGGGGAGTAGTCGATTGGATGGATAAAGCTTTCTTTTAACAACTTCTTTATCTCGGTCTTAACCAACAATGTGACCTTGAGATTAATCTTTCATATTTTGTGCTTAACCGGCTTGGAATCAGGACATAAGACGATATTGTGAACCACTATAGACTCATCAATACTGAGCATGTCCTCAAATTTCCAACCAAAGATATTAGGATGAGAATGTAGGAGATCAAAATGTTCCTTAGCTTCTTTTGAAGAGAGGCACTTTCCAATCTTAATCACCTTTTCAGAAGACTTAGGAACCATAGAGACTTTAGTAATATCTCCCTTGACGAGGGAACTATGATCCCCAAGATACAATATCAGGATGCCATCTTGAACATTAGCTTGAGGGTCCTCCTCATCAACACTTAGAAAAATTATCCAAAATATTCTTGTTCATTTAGGCTTGATATGGGAATTGTATTTTATGATGGAAAGGAGGCAAAGGGTGTAGGCACCTAAGAATTCCTGAAGTGTTTCATCCAAAGAGAATATATATAAAGGGAATTTTTCTTCTTGCACCCAAGTGGTTCAATTGAAATCATGCTAACACTCCACCAAGGTTTCTGCTTAGATTGTTCAATAGAGCATCCCAAACCTAGATAATGCTTATGAGGCTTGAACTACATAGGGACTTAGATTCTTTTATCAATATGTCCAAGGCCTTTTCACCCATAGTTGTATTGAGAAGCAAGCCTATATCCAAAACCAGAACAGGTTTGCAAAACCTTGGAAGGCGGTGGTTCCATGTAGACAGCTTTGTTCCACTAGTGAACATCAAATGCATCTACAAGAGTACAAATATCTCCTTTACTTGATTCACAAACATTAATCTACCTTGCAAGAGCAGAACCATCCTCCACGGTAGGGGAAAGACTAGTCTCTTAAAAATGATTATAGTTTTCTTCCTCAATGGGAGTATCGTCCTCTTTTTCATCAGAGGCATTCGAGGTTATCAGAAGTTTTAGATGTGTGAGACTCACTTTAAATATTATCCAATAAATTTTTTAGAGAATTCCAAGGACACCCAATCATCACCAAGGAAGGAATTTGATTCATAAGAAGAAGACGAGGAGGACTTAGGACTTTCTACTCTAGGTAATTCGTCTTTAATGATGTTTGCTTCAAAGAAAATCCATAGAGGGTATCACCAAAGAAAACATCATATCATCAGAAGTTAAAGATGGAATAAAATTCTTAAGAGTGGATATAATTGAAGCTCGAACAACAACTGCTACATCACAAAGGTGAACAACTTCCAAGTTAGCTTTAACTGTGACCACTCGATTATTTGCAAAAAAGAATAGAGAACATTGTAGAGTGGAAGTTAAGACGCCCATAGAATTGATCCAGGGTCTTCCCATAAGAATATTGTAAGGCAAAGGGCCAGGCATCACATTAACCAAAGTGGGTAAGGTAATAGGGCCTAGTCGTAGAGGAAATATTATTGTGCCTAGACCCTGGTGGCCAACATTATTGAACCCATGAATATACAACAAAGAATTAGGTAGAGAAGATGAATCAAATTTAATATTAGGTAATAGATAAATACCACAAACATTGAGAGCCAAACTGGTGGCAATAAGGGTACGCCTAATACTAATAGTATTAACATTAACTATAATCATTAAAGGATATGCTTGCTTCTGCACATCTGGAGGTAGGAGTTCTTACGGATATAATGCAATATTCAACGAATCCACAAGAATATGAGCCATCAATGCATTAACATCTATCAACCTACTGAAGGAAGGGAACAAATTCTTCTGCATGGCTTGTTGAAGAATTTCCTGATAAACTGGAGTAGTTTGAAGAAAATCCCAAAGTGAGATCTTAGCCAGAGTAACACAAAGTTGCTCAATGAGATCATAATCACCTAGTGATTTAGTCACAGTTTTAGGTGTTGAAGGAAGGTTTGGTTGAGAAGGTGGTAAAGAAGTGGGAACTTGAGTAGGTTGAGGTGTAGGGACAAAAGGTTGTTGATCCAAAATATGTTTGTTTCTTCTTGTATTATATGTGTGCCCAACAATGTTGTAAGAAGTAGAGTCCATAGATTTTACGAACCTTGAATATGAACTTGGTGAATCATTGTGATATGAATTTCCATAGACAAAATGATCCTTCTTAGGAGAAGGGATAGCTGGGGTCAAGTAAATTATGGGTATTTAAGGCCTTGGAGAAGCCACAGAGACCACCACAACATTTATCGAGTCTTCTGCTTGCACAAAAGAGGTTTGTTCAGAAAATTTATAGATAAGGGAAGAAACTTCTAAGAATTCATCTATAGCATCATATAACATATCGAAATACTCTTTAGAGAAAGCATTATCATAGATATGGAAACATTTCAAAAATAGATCTGACATGTTTCACATCGATTTCACCAAAATGTAAGATAAGGGGAATCTGTTGCACACAAGTCTCTTCGTTCTCAAGAGAATCTCAGGGAACGAACTACCCTTATCCACCTCAACATAAGCCAAATGAATAAATTGCAAATAAAGTGTATACAAAATAATTATATTATAAAAGACTACTTTGGGTCTTGAGAGAGTGAAACTTCTATATTTTTTGCCTTTGATAGAGGAGTTCTCAGCCAAAGGACAACAACATAGATTTAGGATGCCAACGTGGTGCGCTGGTGTCCAGATGGTGTGCTAGCATCCTGAGTAATAGAGAGCTCAAGAACTCAGGTGGGAAAAATAAATTTTCACTACCTAACCCATATTTGAGGTCTACTTAATAGAATGATAAGATGAACAAAATCTATGAGAAAACATAAGAACTTGGGGATAACTTACTTACAACTAGATGTTTGAGTCCTCACTCCAGGATCTTCTTTACATCTTGCACACAAAGTGAACGAGGGAAAATGTTGGGGATCTATAGGGGTCTGCCATAGTCAAACCCCTACTTTGGTGTTCCCACCTCCATAGATAGCCAAATAGATAGAGAGAGTGTAACTGAAATGCACAAAATGAGTGGTTAAAGCAAAGCCCGCTTTAGGAGGAGAACCTGCACAACCAAGTAGTTAATGAACAGAGAGATCTAATCTATTTGCAAATAGAAAAGAGTGAGAGAGTGTTACCAACAAGCCTTAACCCCCTCTTGATCACACATACACAATGTTGAATGCTTGCTAGAGAGCTTTGGCTATTGGAGGGACATCAGTCAAGCAAAGCTTCACTTGTAGAAGTGTTGTTGTCAAGAGTGAAAGAGATTCCAAAGTGAAGTTGAAGAGAGAAACTTGATTGAATGAATGAACCTCCAAAATGAGAAAAAATGAGGGGTTTTGTTGCATGTAAGGGTGAAAAAGAGAAGTTACACCTGAAAACCTGATTTGATAACCATGACTCAAGGGACATTATAAACAACACCACTACCAAAGGAGTGTGTTAATAATTCAAATATCACAAGAAATCTATGAAATTGATAGGGGTGATATGCCCCCTTAAATTTTCAACATACTTGCTATGTTGGTATTTTAAGGAAAAAATAGATGAATAGGGGATCCTCAAGGAGAATGCACACCTCCAAAACTAGTTATCATTTCCCTTCAAGTTTATAGACAAGGAAAACCATCCAAGACACAATCGTGTTGCTATAATGGATGAAATATGGTATGGTTGTAGTAATATTGTACCACCATGAATGAAAATGAGCAAACATGATGAAGCTACAAATGCCACATAGTGAGGAGTAACACCATATAAAAAAGATCATTATTGTTTAGATTTATTAGGTACATTAACACATGGGAGAGAATCACAATAAACAAGTTGTTGTATTTTACTAGTCAAGTGTCATTCATTTGTTGTATGACCATACACACGATGATATGCACAAAATGAGTTATTTCTATGAAATTTCTTACATGTTGGAGGAGGAAGAGTAATCAAGGGGGTTTTGAGAAGCCTTGTCAAAATATTCTCTTGATTTGATAAGGGATAACTAGTAGGAGACATTCATTTCTCTTATGAAGAAAATATTGTTACTCGCTTACCACAAGATGTCATAAATACAATAGAGATGGAGCATGAGATGAAGATGGGGATTAAGGTCGGAAAACTAAACCCTATTTAGAAAATTGTGCTATAGACTTCACTTGATCCTTATCATTTTGATTCATGTTTTCATTAAATCCATTTTTAGAAAGTATTTTGTATCCAAGCCCATAAAATCCTTCCCACTTAGATGAAGAAGTCTTATCTAAATGTTCATGAGAAGAATTGGTTCTTTTGCAAGAATGCAAATAATTTTTAACTTTTTATAAATTTAGGAATCACTAACACACAAGGGACGAAAGTTGAAAAGGACCTATCACCATCAAGTGGTGATGTTTTTGGATTTTTTGATGTATAACAAGAATGAGAAAATGAAACAAAAGACTTTTTAGGTTTATATTGTGAGATTTTGTACTCTCTAATAAAGGAGGGTGTAAAATATAATAAACCCCAATCATCACCTAAGAGTTTTGTTATAGGTGAATTTTTATGCAATAATCATTGTATTCATCATACATAGGTTCTACATTTGAAGTGGGGATAAAAGTATTAAGAGAGTTGGAAGTATTAAGTTTGAATTTGACTTGTTAGTTATAACATTTTTCATCTACTTTAACCATATATATCCTGTTATTATATTCATACTTCATCTCACGACAAAGAGTAGATGAGACTCATTTCATGGCATGTATCCATGGTCTACTAAGGAGAACATTATGGGTCTGTGCAAGATCATGGGGGTCCAAAAAATGGCAATGTGAAAAAAAGACATTTTTAACACACCAAAAAACGTGAAATTCACGCCTTTGAATTTTTGTAGGCCCAAGTATAATATCCATTTTGCTTTGGTAATACCAAACCAAAATGGATATCTGTTTCAAAAAAGATATCCGATTCTAAATGAATATCTAGTTAGTTTAAGTCAGAGTTTATAATTATGTCGTGTCTGACCTCAACCAAATGTTTTATTTTATATATTATAATAAATTTTGATATATTTATCATATACGGATTAAAATTTAAAAACATTATACTAATGTTTTTTGATTTAATATTATATCCTAATATAATTAATATATTATAATTTATTATATTTTTTGATTATATTATATTACTATATAATATTATATTATATTATAATATAATATATAATATATAATATAATATATAATATATAATATAATATAATATAATATTATTATAATATATTATATTATATTATAATATAATATAATATAATATAATATATATATTATAAATAATAAAATATAATATAATATATTGTTATTATAAAATATTATATTATATTATATTATAATATAATATATATATTATAAATAATATATATTATATTATATATAATATATATTATATTATATATAATATATATAATATATATAATATATTATATTATACACATTAAAAAAATTGCCACCAATTAAATATGGTCGGGTCCCCGACTCGACCATATTTTAAAAAAACTATAAATCAGGACACAAATATTCATTTCCTGTGTTATAAATCAAAAAAGAAAAACTTGAGCGCTCATTTTATCTCTTTGTGTGTGGGTTTTTCTAGTCTGTAACTTGGATATCTATTCGCTAGAGGTCAATTTGCTTAAAATCTATCAAATTTCTAAGGTATGGTTGGATTTTTCAATTTTTATTCAATTTTTATTCATTTTGCATTGTTTTTTTAAATTTTAGTTAAAAATATGGTAAATTTGATAGATTTTTTATTGCATTAAAACCATTGTTAATTTTAAATTTTTTATCAATTATCAGGTTTAAAATGGATCAATATGAAAATCCTAACCTCACACAAGATGAAAACCCTAACCCCACACAAAATGAAAACCATGATCCCGCACAAAATGAAAACCCTCCAAATCCTCCTTCACCGCAATCGTTGTTTCCAAATCAAAATGTGCCAACAATACACAAGTCTATTCATAGAAATTTAGATCAATTAAGAAAGGTATGTCAAATCTATGAGACACTCGATGAGATATTAGACATGAAAAACTCTTTGGAAAAATATCATTTCAAATGTTTAAACTTTGGCAACTCAGCATAATAGATTTGCATAGTGGCGATAGGAACAAAGACAATTTTATGTCGATGTGTTATCATATGATGAGGTGAAGGAACTTGATATTGAGAAAGCCCAATTAGCCTAGTTATTCATCGATTAGAGAACATGGTAGCCTGTTAATGCGTGAAAACCAAAATTTTCAATTAAATGGTGCACCCATAGAGGCATATTGTATAATTTTTTGAAATGTTGGTGGATGGTTTTTGATAAACCACTCAACAACAATCTTGATGTCCCTCAGTATTTTCTCCAAAAATTATATGTTGAGTTTGTGCTAGGGAAACATGTCAATTACTTTGACATGCGATATTTCTAGGGTGTTTGTAGAGGGATGCCACTAGATAGAACTAGAGCATGCTAAGTCACCTTAGTTCATCCTCCTTCACCTATTGCTGCCTCAACTCCACTACCTTACCCTGAGATTGTTGTAGATGCAAGGAATCTGAGAATTTATGTGTTACATTCATTGAGCGATCATTTGGTCACACAGAGCCATCATGTTGTGTAACCATTTGATGGTGCATCTCATCATGATGGTGCTACACCTGATGCATTTGAGAATGATGGTGGTGCACCTACTGCATCAGCTCCCACTGGTACAAAGTCATAATCTCCCACTGGTACACCATCCTTTTTGGGGCATATTTGTGTGCCTCATCATTGCATGACGTGCAAAAATTTATGTTTGGGACCTCTCCAACGGTCCATTGAGGCCTCCATAGACACATCCAACTATGAGATTCATGATATGTCAGATGTAGAAGTTGATAGAGCACAGAGTGGACCATTTGTAGGAGAGACATCGACTACCAAGGAGGATATGGGAGGATCGGTAAGACTTAAAGTAATTTCATAGTGTGTTTTATGTAAATTATTTCATATTTTATGAGAGATATTTGTACTAATATATGTTTATGTGCTGGAATTTTTAATAGTTGTTGATAGAGGAGTAGATGTCGGAAGTGCAGGAGGCTACAAATACTACCATTTCATTTTCCCTAGAGAATCAGTATACGGTAAATTATTTAAATTGTTATTTTAGATGTTAATTTTTGAAATCTATTATGTTTAAATACATGTACTACATATATATTGATCATCTAATGTAATCTTGTCTTTTTATGTAGCAACCTGGTTCTTATACAACCTTGTTGACTGGGTTTGACCCATTGGATGAAGTTGAACAATAGGCATATATATATTTTTTATTCTCGGCATTATAATTATATGTGCATGTGCATTTACATTCTCGTCATTTTTCATATAAGAAATCATCTTAGTTGATTCATCCACTATGATCCCATCTACTCTCACATCACAATAGGTATGTGTTTATTTTATATTTCAGATCATTTACATTTAGATAGGAGTAGATATGCGATTAGTGTTGATGTTATAGTGTTAAGATTATCCTTCACTCGAATTAAATGTTATTAATAAATAAAGTTGAAGATTGCTTATTTATTTAAGGCTGATATTAATGCAAGGGGTCAACTTGATTTATATGTTATGTTAATTTATTGAGGCCAACTTAATTCAAGAGATGCCTTGATTGATGAACAAGGCCGATCTTTCATGAAGAGACACCATGTGATGTATTTATACAAGGTGCTTCATTCTTCTTCTACATTTAATAATTATCAAGATTATATATTCACATAAATTCTCAAGAAGGTTGACAACTACAATAGATTGATATTTTGGAGTTCGATATTCTTCATTGTTGTGTACTTTCATCAAGTGTTGTGCTATTATTATCATATCAGATAGGCCTTGTGATTGGCCTCATTGTAAAGCTTAGTGTTGCTGATTTATTCAATATATATGAGATATATTTGTGGCTGAGTTTTTCTCCCTCAAGAAGGAGGGTTTTCCTAGGATAAATTATGTGTTTTTTTGTTCATGTGTTGTTCATTATTTTTAATTTTTTGTTAATTTGCATTTTTGATTAAAACAACAACATGGTATTAGAGCAGGTTTAAGAAGAGATCCAATCATAATTGCTTCAAATAGTGGGTAATTGTTGGCAAGAGACATTCTGAATGCTTTTTGGTGTTGTCATTGATAGCAACCCTAGTTGGTGACTCATCTGCATTGCACCATTTACTTATACTGGCAGTCAAAGTGAAATTAGTCACGAAGAACATAGCATTTGATAGATTGGCATTCATTGATTTATGTACAGATTCCAAGTTGTTACTTTGGTTGTGGATCTCATGGGAGGTTCATCAGTATATTTCTTGTGTTATCCGTAAATATTAGTACCTTGTACCAAGTCTTGTACAAGTTTGGAGATTTAGTTGTTATTTCTCTATTTATCAGTACTTTGGGGTTGACTCAGTTGATAAAATATGTTGTAGATGTTTAGGGAATGTTTGTTCATATGTTTTTGTGTTTTCTTGTTATGTTTTGGGTCCAAGCTAAGGTGTAGCAGACCGTTGTGGATAGACATTGAGTTTTACTTATGATTTGAGCTGACAAGTTGCAAATATTTATAAGTTTTGTTGGATCTGACTTGTAGCAATTAAATCCTTAGTCGCGGATATATATAGATGATCGATTATATCATTTTGACACATGTTTGTGGTGTATTGATGCACATTGTGAATATTTGAAGTGTTAGAACTATTTCTTGCATAGTTTCACTTGCGCATAAAGATTTTTCTAGTGTGAATCAAAGCATAGGAGAGCAGAATTTTTTTATCAGTCAGAAGGATAGTAGATAGACATCAAAGCTTAACTAGAACTGTAATCAAGCATTTGTAGATGTTATTTCTTCAGTTTATTCTCTTGGATCTAATCCAAATCTTTGGATAGTGAGTCCTCTCTTGTATTTGAGCAATGAGCTCTAGGTAGTGTGCCTAAATGTAAGTGCATTCCCATTTTGTAATCTTTCTTTTGAGTATACTTAGAACTTATTATGGATTGACCATCCATCGTGGTTTTTCCCCTAACAGGGTGTCCATGTAAAAATCCATGTGTTATGGTGTTGTGGTTGTTTTCTTTCTATTTCTACATATTACTCTTGGTTGAATGTTCTAAGTGGATTAAAGATTAGAATAATAAAGTTAATTTTTGCAGAAAACTGATTCACCGCCCCTCTAAGTGTTGCTTGTTTCCAACAATTGGTATCAGAGCTAGTTCCTTGAAAGAATTCTAACATCTTGGGGAGATCTTGGAAATTGGTTTCAATGCATATAATCAGTCTTCAACAACTTATGGTACTGGACCTAGATGATCTTCACTAGTCAAAATCTGAGAACTGGGAACTGTAGGAAAATCTTGAGAATGCAAAAAAATTCATGTCCAGTCATTGAAAGACAAAATCAATGAACCAAGGGAGAAAAGAAAGGAATTGTGTGGTCAGCTCAAGTATAAGAATAGAAGCATGGAAGATGAACAACTCAATCATGCCTTAAAGGAGAAAATAGAAGAATGTGAATTTTTTTCCAAAGAAAATGCTACCCTGAAGCATGAGATGGAGTCCATCATGATGAAAATGACCAAGGAATTTTAAGATAGGAAGAAGAATGAAGAGAAACTTGCTCAATCATTGAAATAAAAATATAAAAAATGCATTCGATTGGAGAATGAATTGGAACAATCTAAAAACAATGAGGAAATGCTTGAAAAATAACTTGATGATCTCAGAGATGAACTTAATACTGCAAATGAGTACAAGGAGAAATTCAAAGCTAGTTTAGCCAAGCTTGATGAATTGTTTAAAGGTCAGAGGATTGATGGTGAGAGGAGAGGTCTTGGATATGAAGAAGGAGAAAGTTCTAGATCTGGACAAAGGAATTCTGAACAAGGAAGATTCTGACAAGGAAATCAGATGAATGAAGTTAGAAGAAATCTGGTAAGACAACAGAATGCTCAGAGCTTCAATGGTTATTGTTTTACTTGCAACAAATTTGGTCATATGGCTTCTTAGTGTAGAAGTAGGATGAACACAAGTGGACCATCATTCTTAGGTCAGTGCTCTAATTGCCATTATAAGTATGGTCATAAATCAAATGAATGCAGATTTTTGGTGAACAACCTTAGTAGAGATGTTAGATGCTATGCATGCAATAGACTTGGAAATATTGCTAACCAATGCAGATCATATTGCTCTAATCGCCATTGGAACGATTGGTCTGATAAGAGAAATGTTGTGTGTTACAATTGAAAAAAAATTGGGCATATTGCTAGATTCAGTTGGAATAGAAGAGGTCCGGTAAGACAAAATACACAACAGAATGTCAAAGAAAAAGGGAAAATCACTACTAATGTGATCAGGAGGAAAATGTAGAAGAATTGGGTGAAGAAGGAACCCTCTACTGAAGAAAATTTTCCTACACCAGAATCTACTTCTAGTAATTCCTCAGGGAATTAGTTTTAGGCCTTTGGCCTAGGGGAGCCATTAGAAAAATCCTTTCACCCCATGAAGGCAAGAGATATTGGAATGTGGACCAGTCTAGTAGGTGAATCAATGGTTTTTAGATGTTGTTCAATTGATTTGAGAAGGCACTATGCAATATAGAGGATCCGTAGGAGAATTATCTGTCTCTGTGTCTGAAAATAGAGTAACTGGATGAACTAGGGTTAAGGCATTTGTTGTGACAAAAAGGGTTAGTTGTGCAAGTGATAAAAGGATATTTTTATCTTTCATTTGTCACTTTGCATATTGAAGGAAAGTAGTTTGAAGTGCCCTGGAGTAAACCATGTTGAATTGAGAAGAGATTCAAAGTGAGGAGAAGAATTTGCGATCAAACCTCAATTGACGAAAAGGTATTTATCAAAAATCCCGTGAATTTCTGAATTTGCAATCATGGCCACTCTGTTGGTAGTAGAGGTCAAGTATAAACCCCGTCCTAAATTTAAATGGCATCCATACAAGTCTGTGGAGACCGAGCCCTTAGGTTCATTTTCATTTTTTCCATACGGAGTTCTGCACACTGAGGATATTAGGTAATATATTCATGCAAACATGGAAGAATTAGGCACCTCTCATATAATGAATTTTTACTCCCATAGTATACTTGGAGAAGATTTTATTGTAAAACCAGAATTGCAAACCCTAGAAGAGAATTTGCGCAGTTTCCGAGATTTCCTGTATTTGAGGAAAATGAATGGGTGAGATACATTTTGAGTCGTGTTCATGACAAGTTCATGTGGCTAGATGTACCCTTGAAAATCACAAAGGAGGCTATATGTGTAGTAACAAGTTTGAATTCCAATGGTATATTTCTAGTCTTAAAATCCGTGAAGAATGAAAAAGTTACTGAGGCAACAAGTGTGCATTGGGATAGGAGAACAATGATAATAGATGACATTGCTGAAGTGGATGTGAAATTCACGGGCAGGTGCATGAACTTGGGTACCAATTTTGGTGTAGGAGCACCCAAGCTCTTCAAGGAACATTTCAAGAGACAGGAGGATGCAGGGGTCATGAAGACCTATCAAGGAACTCATAAAATTTATTATGAAATTTTGAAGCCTATAATGGCTTTTGAAATGGTTAAAAACATTAAGGGAGTCAAATGTCCTAAGGGTCTTGATAAGGACCATAGGACCAAAATGCATTGTAATTGGACAAATAATGTCCTAAGAGTCTAGATAGGTTTTTAGTGTTTTAATAATGTTAATTAAGGTTGAATAATTCCATTTAATAGGTTTTAAGGATTTTTAGTTAGGAGTTAGTAAAATAAAAGTTGGAAAATTCAAATTTTAAACTTCCAACTTTGGGCGGGAAAGTGATTTTTAGGAGTTTTAGCAACTTTAATGTAATCAAACCAATTCAAAATGGTTTGAGCAGTTGTGGGATGGGTCTATAACCCTAAAGGAATCATTTGTATGAAGATTGGGTTGCTGGTACGGATTTTGTACGGACTGCTATAGGAAAAAGAAAAAAAAAGCAATTTCTTGCATTTTTATTGTGCTCTTTTGATGATTTGTTGATTTCTATTGAAGATTTGTTTAGTAGGATGGTTTAGGGACTTGTATCAACTTGTTTTGAAGTCATTTGAATGTCCTAAAAGCAACAACAATCAATTATTTGTATATTATTGTTGACTATCCTCAAGAAAGTGCAAATTTTCATTGATTTTGAGGGTTTTTTTTATGGATGATTGATCCATTTCAAGGTAGAATGATGTTGTAACCTTTGAAATGGATCACTTCTAACATGTATAATACAAACCTAACAACTAATGTGTAGGAAAGAGTAAATATTAAGGTGTACACCAAGATTGGACAATGCAAAGTGCATGAGGATAGGGGCTAAGGTATAGCAGCAGGAGATTAGCCTTAATAAGGGGCAAGTTTTTGAGTTTGGATTGATTTATTATGTTGATATAATGGTGAAAATTCAAAGAGAGGGATCTGGAAGTATTTGGAAGGCCAAGATCCAAGAAGCCCTAGTTTTGAGGCAATTTAGTGAGTGTTTTGTGTTTGAGGGCGTCAAGGGTGTCATAGGCACCTAAAAACCTAAAAATCCTTGGTTTGGGAACATTTTAAGGTACTGTTGGAAGTGTTATAATTTGGAGTTAAGATTTGAGTAGGGTTGCTTTGAAAAAGAGGGCTAATTTGGCCTAGTTTTTGTGGAAATAGCAAGATTTGGGAAGTCTGATCCAAAACAAGTGCCATCAAGGTCTGGGTATGTTGTGTAGGGTCATAAACCACCTCTAAAACAATCATTAGTTTGGTAAGTCCTTTGGGGAAGTTGTGAGTAAAGTTAAAAAATCACTGCAGGAGACCTAGTTGGGCTAGAAGCCTAGTCAAGGTGCAAAAAGTGAGTTAGTGTTTAAGTCAGAGGTTTGGGGCTTGAAACCAGTCAAGACAAGTTTGTTTGAATCTCTTAAGAACATTCCTAGGGTTTGGGTCCATAGGAGAAGGTTTTGAGTCATAAGTGCATTATTGAGGATTATCTCCACAAGGGTGCCTGGAAGAGATTTGAGACTGCTTCATTGAAATCCTTGAAATCATTGTGTGTTTCCAAAAGTCCCATAGCCTCTGTATCAAATTTTTTGGCCACTTTTGAAATTTTTTTAAAAAAATGCGCTCGCGTTATAACGCAAGCGTGTTATAATGCGATCGTGTGATTTCACGTTAAAAACAAAGAAAAAAGTGAGTATTTTCCTTGGAATACCAACCCAAAGGCTTGGAGGGAATTCCCAACAAGGCCAGAGACGTGTTTTCAAAAATTCTACAATTTTTCACATAATCGGGTTTATGCTCACCATCAAGATTGCATCTCGTTCAATATCAACAAAATTGAAAACATGGGTAATGTTAGGTTCTCTCTGAGCTATCCAATGATGTAATTTTTTTCACTTTTTGACAATGTTAAGCCTTTCATCCATAATTTTTTTTGTTTGTACATCTGTTTTTTGCCAAAAAAGAAGTGTTTGGTGTTTTTTTTGTTATAAATTAACCGTTCATCAAAATTTCAAATAAATTACATTTTTGGAAACTAGACTCCATTCTACAAATTTTTAAAAAAGGAAAAAAAATCAATTATTTTAAAAAATTTATAGAACGGCCAAAATTCTTCTTTTAGGAAGTTCCCACTTAGAAAATTAGTAAAAAATCAAATATTCATTAAAAATTAATCAGGAAAAAATGTGCATCAACTAGATGTTGTTAGCTAACTTCTGACCATGGAAATTTTAAAATACTACAAAATGTTCACCATGCTCGGCGTACAAGAGTTGCTATGTTATTTTTTTGCCAAAAACAACACCAATTTGTGTACATCCCTCTTTTGAACCCCTTAATCTCAACAATTTTCAAAATAAATTAGTAGTTTAGAAAGTAGACTCAGAGCACTTCGATCCTTGTTTCTTTTCCATCTCAAAATTTTGAGTGTAACTATCCTCAATTTCACATCCAAAGTCAGCATTTCCTGATTTCAGAAAAAATGTGGCCACTTAAGCCCCCTTTTTGGGAACCATCTTGGTGCACTTACCCTCACATCAATGGTGATTGGTTACAAGATATAGCATTCCAGCCAAGAAAATTTTGTATCCAATATGGCCATCTATGTAGCCTATGAAATGGTAAAGCAAAATCCAAAATATGACTTGTGTGAGCTACTCAGAAGTCAGTTGATGGAAAACTTGAGAAAAATCAAGAAAGACAAGAAGAATACCTTCAAGTATGGAAATATTCTATTGTGCTTATTTTTCTATTTTATGAATGAGGTTTCAGGCATTGGGAAAGTACATTGGCAAAGAGATGAGCATGTAGCCGTTCAGATAAGGAACAAGTTGTTTGGAATGGGTAGTCATTAATTCAAGAACACTACCCTTTGGGGTTATTTCAAAAATCTCCAAATATGATGCATGCCAGGCAAAGAATTCCCACTTCAGTTGTGGAACAATACAAAGATACTATCTGCTTCATGGTGGATATTGGCCAATGTCATAAGGAAGTTGTTGATCCCAGAACAGTTTGGATCATGCTAATGGGTTATGAAGTAGAGGAAAACATTCTGAAGATGTATGTTGAACACTTGCTGGACTCACCTCTAGATTAGGGAGAAGAGAGGTTTGGATCATATGCAAAGAAAAGTATGCAAGTTCATGAGGAACTGAGAAAACCGGTGATAGTTAAGAGAGTGAGAAAAGAGACAAAAATTTTTGCAGAAAGGATGGGCCTACCTATAGAAGCTTTGAAAGAAGCAAGAAGAAGGAGAGATGAGGCATAAGCTACAGAAGTGAAAGAAAAAAGAGAGTCTGCTAGTCCTAGTGCATCCTCTACCCACACTAGATCTACAAGGAGTTCCCCTGCAACAAAGCCAACTCAAGACCAACCTTCTGGTGAAATGAAGAAGAATAAAAGTACAAGATCATACAAACCTGTTTCAAAAGATGAGTAAACAAAATCAGAAGAAGTCTTGAAAGAAGTAAGAGCTATCAAAACTGAGGTTGTTGAGTTAAACAAAAGAAAATATTCTAACAAAGAGGAGAAGGAAAAGAAGAATAAAATTGATAAACCTAGTATGTCAGTTGATGAAGTTGTGAATGCAGTTGTCAAGGATGACAATCTCAAACCCTCTATGAATTTTTTGAAACTTTTCATGAATCCGTTCAAAGAATTCTAGAAGTCTAAGCTACAATAAAACATCTGAACATTTTTAATAAATCTCTTGTTGAGATTATGTCTGGACTAACCTAGAATTTGTATGATATTTTGGAGTCAAGAACAGCAAACACCAGAACAAAAGAAGAGAATTTGAGGAAGATATTTCTTGCAGATCTATGCCTAGAAATGTCAATTGGAGAAATGGATTCACTCCTTGAAAAGGCTAGAAGGGAATTTAAGAGCAAGACAAAGGTGAATAAACTCATGGTTGGTGAAACTGATGTTGTTTTCAGTGAAACTAAATAAATTTTGGAAGAGTTTCTATCTAAGAATAAGATTAGCATTGAGGAAATGAATATTGAAAATGTTCAAGTAAATGAGGTAGTGAATGAGGAAGTAAATGTAAATGAAGAAGAGAATGTGAATGTGGAGAACATAAATGCATCCGATCCTCCAAATGTTGAGTATTTTTTGATTCCTCCTAGTGTGGAAAACATAGAGACATCTATGGAAACTGATGTTCCTAAGGTGGTATTAGCCAAGGAGAAGGTGGTGAAAAATGAAGAAGTGGAAATGCTTGAAAGCAATCCGGTAACAATCTTAGAAGAACCCAAAGTTGAAGAAGAAAAAGTTTAGGAAATTAGAGTGGAGGCAAGAGACACTGCCAAGGTAGTGAAGAGATCTTTGATGGAACAACAAGAAGATTTTGATCCTGAATTGGACAAAAGTTCAATAAATCTATCTACTTTGTCCCCAATTCATATGATGAAGGTTGCATCAATTGCTCAAGCTAAGGCCAGTGAGAAAATTTTGAAGTCTCACACAAAGGATAGTGAACTGCGAAGGCTTGCATTTGGAGTCCTTCAGAAATTAATGCCAACCCATGTCTTAGAGCCATCAGGTTCCTCTTCCGGTGAGCTAAAGAAGCTAATAAATTTTTTAAGTACTCAATTTGAGTCTCTTGAGAAATCTGTTGAGGATAAAGTGCAAAAAGAGTTTAATAGAAAAAGACTTAGTCAGTTGAAGGTAGTAATTGTAAAGGATAAGATTCTACTATGTACCTACATGAATAACATTGAAGGTTCTATATTTGAAGCTGGAAAATCCTACATGTCCTATTTGGCTCAGTCTAAGTTCACTGAAGGTAATGAGAAAAGGGTGAAGGATCAGGAAAATCAATTAGCTACCATTTCTGCTACTTTTTATCCATTAGTTGGTGATGTGGTTCAACAAGAAGGTTAAGTAATAGGTCTACTTGAAAAATCAAGATTCCTGAAGAGATAAAATGATAGGATTGTTTAAAGAGTAACTGAACTCAGAGGACAAATTTGTCTGAAGATTGAAATAATGGTAAGTGCTTTGAAGGAAGGAAAGCTGCTATAGCAGTTAGTGACTCAGAGAATCTTGAAACTGTAGAAGCTCAATCCTATCTAATGTGTGGTCACATAACAGTTTTGGAAAGTCTCAAAAAGGTTTGTGATGACAATTTAAGAGTGTTGAAGCAAAATTTTGGAGATATTTTAAAACTTTTGTAAGTTACAAGTTTTTTCCTGTACAGTTTTGGAATTTTGTTTCAATTTTCCAAATTTTTCCATTGATGTCAAAGGGGGAAAAGTGTAAAGTGAAAAATATATAGTCATCATAGGGGGAGTTTTTTTCCCAAGATTGAAGTTTCTTTTTGAAGATTTTGGCAATGTAACTCATGTTGGTCTTTGATCCGACACTTAGTCATTTTTCACTAAGTGTTGCCATCAATTCCAAAGGGGGAGATTGTTGGCAAGAGACACTGTGAATGCTTTTTGGTGTTGTCATTGATGGAAACCCTAGTCGGTGACTCATCCACATTACACCATTTACTTATATCGGTAGTCAAAGTGAAGTTAGTCAAGAAGAATAGAGTATCTGATAGATTGGTGTTCATCAATTCACGTACAAATTTTTAGTTGTTACTTTGGGTTGTGGATCTCATGGGAGGTTCATCAGTATATTTCTTGTGTTATCTGGAAATCTTAGTACCTAGTACCAAGTCTTGCACAAGTTTGGAGATCTGGTTGTTATTTCTCTATTTATTAGTACTTTGGGGCCGACTTAGTTGATAAAATATGTTGTGGATGTTCAGGGAATGTTTGTTCATATATTTTTGTGTTTGCTTGTTATGTTTTGGGTCCAAGATAAGGTGTATCTGACCGTTGTGGATACACATTGAGTTTTACTTATGATTTGAGCCGACAAGTTGCAAATATTTCTAAGTTTTGTTGGAGCTGACTTATGATTAAATGCTTAGTCACAGATATATATAGATGATTATTATATCATTTTGACACATGTGTGTGGTGTATTGATGTGCATTACAAATATCTAAAGAGTGTTAGAGTGATTTATTACACAGTTTCACTTGCGCATAAATATTTTGTGGTGCAAATCAGAGCAAAGCAAAGTAGAAGTTCTGTATCAGTCAGAAGGAAAAAAGATAGACATCAGAGCCTAACTAGAACTATAATCAAGCATTTGTAGATGCTATTTCTTTAGTTCATTCTCTTGGATCTAATCTAAATCTTTGGACAGTGAGTCCTCTCTTGTATTTGAGCAGTGAGCTCTAGGCAGTGTGCTTGAATGCAAGTGCATTCCCATTTTGTAATCTTTCTTTTGAGTATACTCAGAACTAATTGTGGATTGGCCATCCATCATAGTTTTTCCCCTAACAGGGTTTCCATGTAAAAATCCTTGTGTTATGGTGTTGTGGTTTTTTTCTTTCTATTTCTAAATATTACTCTTGGTTGAATGTTCTAAGTGGATTAAAGATTAGAATAATAAAGTTAATTTTTGCATAACATTGATTCACCCCCCCCCCCACCCTCTTAGTGTTACTTGTTTCCAACAATAACAACACTGGAAGCCTGTGAATCCATCCATGCATATGTAATGGCATGTACCAAGTCTATAATAAGGCTTGTTGGATGTGGCAATATCACCAGGTCTCCAGTGGAGGCGTGATTACTAACGAAAAATCTCATTTGCCATAGTCGGGGACTTGGCTCATACTATATCGAGCATTTTATTTTGGTTTTTTCCTTGGGTGAAGCATGATTATTTGCTTGGTAGCTTTATGAATACATTCAGGGAGTTCTAGAAATTCATCACAGGGAATTACAGATGTTTTGGTGTTATTCTTTTTGAAATTTTTGAGAATGCAAACTCTCTAACATTTGAAGCCATTGAAGGAAGAGTCCACCTAAGATGGCTTGTGCTTTGATCAACTAGTTTCTTGGTTTGATCGTTTATGGTTGTTTCCATTTATTCTTACACCCTTTGTAGTATGGTGGGCTGAAGTTCTATCAGTGCTAGAGTAAATTGTTAATCCATTTCTATTGGGATGATGTGTCTTCAATGCCAATAGCACCTCCACAATATTATTTTATGAAGCTTTTGTGATCTTTCAAAGTCTTTACGAGTGCCACTGAATTGCAGTGTAACTCTGCACATTGTTGGTATTATTGCCTCCATTACTATTCATGCATCACATCTTTACCACATGTGAATGAGATGTTCACTCTGGACATTGGGCTGAGGCAACATGTTGGGAGAAGGATTTCCTCTGTATTTGGAGAACCCGATATTGGGTTTGATCATTTTTTGTGTGTGTGTCTTTCAGGAATGGGTTTTTATGTCTTATGATACATTTGTATTTGTCGCACATAGTTGGGTATATTAAACACTATCACTCTATTACTACTTGTGTGTGAAATTATGGAGAATACATTGCTAGTGTTCAGATTTCATCATTTAATCTAATGCATTATTTATTCAAATATGAGATATGGGAAATTATTAGTGTTGTGGTTATTATCTATGTTTGGAAATATTTTCCACCTATGTTTGGAGATGTTATGTGGGTCACTGCAAACTCCAGATTGTGGTTCCTATGATGGGTGCAAAATTAGGGATGGCAACACTGAAGGTGGCAAAGATGAGACACAACCACAGATCTAGCTCTATGGTGTACCATCAATTAAGAGATAAGTATTTCATGTTTGAATAATGTTCATGAATCTTTTATGTGGTTATTAATTCATGCTATAACATTGGGATAGCGAATCTTGTATGCTTCTAGAATTGGTATTTCTCTTTGGGATGGTTTTATGAACTATTAGTAATCTCTCTAAAATGCTTCTAGGATAGATTGAGGAGCAAGAGGGTGATGAGAGATTTCATAGAGAGGAAGAGATTGAGGCATCTTGTGAGGAAGTCATGCTGACTGGAGAAATGATCAAGCATGGAGTCATCACTTGCAACCATGGGACTGAGTTGGTGGCTGGAGACATCTCTTGAAGAGGAAGAACCTATTCAAGTTGTCATTGCCATCAATTTCCTAGAAGAGGAGGAATTAACATTCAGAGGGAGTATGACAAACCATCAGAGGCAACCTTGGACGAGGAGGTCAGGAGGTTAATATCAACTTTAGAGGGAGTGAAATCATCATGAAGACTTGTTGTAATGCATCTTTCTTTGTGATAGATAAATTTTAGGTATAAGCCCTTGTTAATGTATTTTTCTCTGAGACAAAGAAATTTGAGGTGTAAGCCCTTGTTAATGCATTTTCTCTAAGATGAAGAAATTCCAGGTGTAAGCCCTTGTTAATGCATTTTTCTCTGAGAAAGAGAAATTTGAGTTGTAAGCCCTTGTTAATGCATTTTTTCTCTAAGATGGAGAAATTTGAGGTGAAAGCCCTTTTTCCATATTTGAGACAGAGATGTGGTTCATTCCACCGTCTGGGAGGAGCCATGGTGGATGTCATGTTGAGAGAATCCATGATGAATTCTTTGTACTTGTGTTTATCCACACATGGGAGTAGCCATGGTGGACGTCATGTTGAAAGACTCCATGATGACATCACGTTGAGTGACTCTGTGATGGGAACTTGTGCGCATGTTTCTTTCCACACATGGGAGTAGCCATGGTGGACATCATGTTGAGTGACTCCATGATGATATCACATTGAGTGACCCTGTGATGTACTCTTTTTACAAATGGGTGTAGCCATTGTGGGTGTCATGTTGAGAGATTCCATGACATGGATATCTAGAAGGATACCTCCCTAGCTAAGAGGGAGTGTTGATGTTATAGTGTCAAGATTATCCTTCACTTGAATTAAATGTTATCAATAAATAAAGTTGAAGACTACTTATTTATTTAAGGCCGATATCAATGCAAGGGGTTGAATTTCTTTATATATTATGTTAATTTATTGAGGCTGACTTAATTCAAGAGACACCTTGATTGATGAACAAGGTCGACCTTTCATGAAGAGACACCATGTGATGTATTTATATGGTAAGGTGCTACATTCTTCTTCTAAATCTAATAATTATCAAGAGTATTTGTTCGCATAAATTCTAAAGAAGGTTGACAGCTACAACAGATCAATATTTTGGAGTTCGATATTCTTCATTGTTGTGTACTTGCATCAAGTGTGGTGCTATTATTATCATATCAGATAGGCCTTGTGATTTGCCTCATTGTAAAGCTTAGTGCTACTGATTTATTCAATATATAGGAGATATATATTTGTGGCTGGGTTTTTCTCCCTCAAGAAGGAGGGTTTTCCTAGGATAAATTGTGTGTTCTATTGTTCATGTGTTGTTCATTATTTTGAATTTTTTGTTAATTTGCATTGCTGATTAAAACAACAATTAGTAGATATGATTTTTTTCAACAATTATATGTTAATTTGTATCATTTTTATTTTATCTGCTATAGTCCTCTGCTCGACTTAGCATTGTAATGAGTGTGAGACCATTACTTTATACAAGGACTCTTGATCATCCTAGGGGACAATCATATGCAGACTGTCTTGCAAGAAAGAGAGCAATACTTGAGGTAAAAAAGAATTACATTATTGATATAATATAGTACATGTATATTGATTTTGATGTTAAATTTGTAATTTATAAATGATGGTATATAAGTTTCTATTTACTAGTCTATCTTGTCAACCATTCACATAAGTAATGTAATTCATGGTTTGAAATGTTATTGTGCAGGAAACTTTAGAGAAACTAACTTCTTTGAGGAGGCTCGATTTTGATGGTCCAACATAGGATTAGGATATGATATAGATTGACATGTACTTAGGGTTTGATAGATCTTGAGATGGCATATATGCCACATTTTGTAAAACTTGTTATAGAACTTGTTCTGATTAGGCATATGCCAAATTTGTATATGCACAAACACAACTATTCTACAATTTGATATATAAGAATTTATATTCAATTTATTTTTTTCCTCATGTGCATGTCTTTCTATTTTGAATTTTCAAAATGGAATGCATAATTATCTTAGAATTATTTAAATTTATGATTGATAATGTATGTTATAGATTAACGAAATTACATTTTAATAGAACTTATGAATTACAATTGGTAATCCATCTATTTCTTTGAGAATTTTTTTCAAGAAAATTCATTTCCTTTTCTATTGTATCACATTTTTCATACATGTCTACCAATACATTTTTATAAAACACTCAATTTGAGAATACCCATGATTTCAAGCTCTGTTGAATGAATTTACATTTGACATTATTATTTTTTTAAACTCATGTAATGAAGTGTGTAGCTGATTTTTATTTCAAAAGAAGTTAAAATTAATGAAAATTGGATACAACTTAATGAAATGCATTTCATGTTACTATTTTTATTCGAAAGTAATATAATCATCTTGATAAAAATCAATTTCACTCAATGTTCATTCAAGCTTAATAACATGTAAAAGGTATAAAATCATCTTGAGTAAGAATCAATATCTTTCAACCATAAGGGTTTGATGCAGCCATCAAGCAAATTCCTTACAACTAAACAAGATAAATATTCATTATATTGTCCATCTAAAATCTATACAATAATCATGATTAACAATTAAGACATCACTCAACCATGATGCAACCATTAAACATACCAAATACAACTCCATGACATGAATGTTATTTAACCTCCGACATGCAATTTGTATTATCGTAATGCACAAAAATGAATGTTTCTAACCATATTGCATCATTAAGAAAAATAGGAATACTATATGGGTACATTTATGCTAGGGATAGTCCTCTTTTGTACCCAAATATGTTGAATCACTCTGAGCTACATTGGACCAATGATTTCCCTTAAGAGTCCAAAGTGCAAAAAGATATCAATCTTTGACAGGATATTACCCCAAAACCATGATGCTTATAGACTCTCCATCAAAGGCTACATGATCGTGTTGGGCCTTCTTCAATAACCTATCTTGGTTTTTTCTATCTCGGAGGCATTTTTCCGTGCTGACGAGTTTTCAGTTGGGGAAAAAATTGTCAGATGCAAGCAGTGTAAAGTTGCAAAGTGATACAACTTTCGTTCTACAACTCGTACAACCAAATGAATTGTTCCAACACCTCAAAATGGGTAAGTTTACACTAGGGATGGTCCTATTTTGTACCCAAATATGCTAAATCACTCTGTGATACATTGGACTAACGATTTCCCTTAAGAGTCCAAAGTGCTTAAAGAAAAAAATCTTTGAAGGGGTATTTCTCAGAAGCAATAATACTTACAGACTCTCTAGTTAAGGCTATTGGATCATGTTGGGTCTCTCTGCAATAACCTCTCAGTTTTTTCTATCTCAGAGGCATTTTCCTGTGGTGATGAGTTTTCTATTGAGGAAAAAGTTGTTAGATGCTAGTGTAAAGTTGCAAAGTGGTGCAACTTTCGTTCTGCAACTCGTATGACAAAAAAGACTATTCCAACAAGTCTAGATGGGTACATTTACTCTAGGGATGGTCCTCTTTTTCACTCAAATATGCTGAATCACTCTGAGCTACATTGGATTGATGATTTCCCTCAAGATTCCAAAGTGCTAAAACACAACAATCTTTGAAGGGTAATTTATCAGAAACCATGATGCTTACAAACTCACCATTTAAGGATATGGGATTGTGTTGGGACCCTCTACAATAACCTCTCTTATTTTTTTCTATCTCAGAGGCGTTTTCTCGTGGTGACGAGTTTTTAGTTGAGGAAAAAGCTGTCAAATGCAAGTAGTGTAAAGTTGCAAAGTGGTGCAACTTTCATTCTACAACTTGTACGACAAAACAGATTGTTCCAACATGTTTGAATGGTTACATTTATACTAGGAATGGTCCTATTTTGCACCCAAATACATCGAATCACTCCGAGCTACATTGGACCAACAATTTCCCTGAAGTCCAAAGTGTTAAAAGGTAACAATCTTTGAAGTGCTATTTCTCAGAAACTGTGATGGTTATAGACTCTCCGTCTTAGGCTATGGGATCATTTTGGGACCCTCTACAAAAATATTTGTTAGTTTTTTCTATATCGGAGGTATTTTCCCATGCTGATGAGTTTTTAGTTGAGGAAAAAGTTGTCAAATGCAAGAAGTGTAAAGTTGCAAATTGGTGCAACTTTCATTCCACAACTTGTATGACCAAATGGATTGTTCAAACATGTCTAGATGGGTACATTTACACTAGGAATGGTCCTCTTTTGCACCCAAATACGTTGAATCACTTCAAGCTACATTGGACCGACGATTTCCCTTAAGAGTCCAAAGTGCTAAAAGGCAACAATCTTTGAAGGGATATTTCTAGGAAACTGTGAATCTTACAGACCACTACTCAAGTGTTCCTATAGGGTCATCTCTTACCTTCAGAGTTTCTAGTAATGATTCATGATCAACACTACTAATTTTCCATAGTTTTTTTGTTTTTGGTTTAGCATGATGTCTCAATAACTTAACATTTGTTGCTATAACAAGGTGTGAATACACGAGAATGGTTTTTTGTTTATCATAGTCTTCAAATACAGGTATAACATTCTTTCTAATCATATGTGTTCACAACCAAGTTCCAAAAACAACAACTAAACTTGTGTGATCATAAATTTTTTATCAACATCTAAATATACTTAGAATAACAAATCTATATTATTGTAAATAACCTAAACGATGATGAAATGGTAATGGAACTAAGTTCGATAAAGAAAAATTGAACTTGTAGGATACATGAACCCATCATCATCTGTCATTAGTTGTGTTATATTTTTCTCCTTGTACACATCGTGCCAACCAATAGTCTTATCTCTCTTCATTACCCCATAGTGCTACAACTACATAGACATGTCTTGGCTATACAACATCTGAAAGATGATCATAGTCAAGTGAAATTTCCATTACATATTGTAATGAGGACTGTGCTACATATAAAGGGGTTAGGTGTTATGGAATCCACGTATGTACCAACTCACTTGACTCACACTAATCCCAATGACACTGAATATAATTATAAAAAAAACAAAGCATCTCTTGTGTCCATATGGTTTGTGCACTCACATCTAAGCTTCAAACTAAATGCATCTTTGAAGAATCTCTTATTGTTTTACATTCCATTTTGTCTCCCATTGTGCCCTCCTCAACCAACTAAAAGAACCTACACACTTGTGAATTGAGTGTCCCTCCTCATGATAGTGCATAAGTACACCAATCCACAATGGAATTGGCATCACTGAATGTTGCACCACCTCTGATCTTTGTTTGTTCCTTAACCAAAGCTCTCTTCACGCATGCACCTATGCCATCATGCTCACCTTTTCCATTCCTAGCTTCAAAAAAACTCCAAATATGTGGTACAACCCTCTCTGTATGCATCTTGCTCAACTAATAAAACATGCGAGCATTCTTGAATTTCCCTATGTAGTTATTTGACCAAATTAGATGTTGACCCATTGCAATTCATTTTTCTTGCAAGAACTCAAAAAAATTTTCAAAACAATGTTGTACAAACTTAGATGAATGAGATCTATCATCACTCATGTAAAAATGGTACTCCCTAATTATCTTCCTATCCTCTTTTGTACTATTAGGGGCATGCCTATATGTTATTTGGACAAAAATAGTAATTTGAATAGAATTATAATATTGTGATTGAACTTCATTTTGTGGTTGCAATGTGTAATTTTCAGCAAAATCAACTGTAGATATAATAGTTCCAATGGGGAAAGAGTCCTTACACATTCTAAATTTCCGATCCAACCACTACGACCTATGGCTATGCCTTGCATACTTATAGAAAATATTTTTCTTAAAATATGAAATAAAATCAGCAATACTTACCTCTCTTGCAACCAACTCACATCTAGAACCCTCACCTCCACTCTTCAATGTGTATTTGACTGTCTCATACTTGTTTTTCTCAACACTTGTTTTACCAAAATCATGATCACTGCCCTCATGAAAGCATGTTACAAATTTCAATAAACTACCACATTGCAAACACGTTTCAATTAAACAATCAGCTCTATAAAATAAGCAACCATCACCTCTAATGCATAAAAATGAATCAAACAACTCCTTGGATGACTTGGGAAGTTGCACTGTATGACATTCCTACAACATTTCATTAGTATGCATAGTAGAATGAATATGTCATAACAATTCATGATACATTGAAAACTCAACATCATATTTACATGTATTACAAACCTTAATAGGAACAAAATAAAATGGATTGAAAGACTCAAAATACCTTTGTGATATTTGCAAATGTGGATGTTATTGACAAAATTGTTTGTACAAAATTATTTGGCTACATTCCAAAAAATGTTTAGGGTGTGGTGTACAATCTCGATTACCAATTTGTAACTTTAAGACATCCTTTACATTTGGTGATACTCTAGAGTGAGAATTCCAATATTGTTCAATTTGCATCTTTACATTATCAGTTAGATTTTTATCAACATGTAGAAGCCTCCCAATAAAATCCCACGTATCATTTTGAAGAGCACTATCGATTCTTCCTCTTCTTGAGAGTGCTCTATTCAATGTTTTACGATTTAAGTTAAAATCAATACAAGTTTGTCTCATTAAATGAGCATTTTTCAAATGATGGCTTACTAGTGAGGTTTTGATCACTCTTCGAGCAACCCTTTTATCTTTTTCCTTACTAGTCTTTACAATAGAGGTTAGAGCATTAAAAAGCTTTTTTTACAATAAGACTATTTTTTCTGATTTTTTTGTTAGACAAATCTTCCATTATTT